>CM032783.1:7647882-8868585 GCA_019155195.1 Avicennia marina | reverse complement strand
GGAAATAGAAGTCAAAACACAACGGTTACCATGGAAAGAAAGGAAAGCAACAAAAAGAAAAAGGGAAAGCAACATCAAACACAGATTAAACTCGAAAATTCAACACAGTTCAACACGCCACCAGATTATCAAATTAAGCATGCATTCCGTATAAGAACCCACCAGTGCGGTCACGTAGCTCAGCAGAAGCGTGATTGTGATCATTTATCATTTAAAGAAGTGAAGCTTAGAGACTCCCCCCGCCTCCACCTGATGCGAACGCTCCATTTGAAATGCTTCACATGCATCAACATAAATACAGTCAAGAAAAAGGGGGAAAATAAATACAATCAAAACATCAGGAAATCCGAAAATACAAACAATTAAATGGGCAAAGAAAAGCAACCTCGGTCTTGATCGTGGATTTGAACCCTGGTGCCGGCCGATACTCAATGGGTGATTCTAAATCAGTAGCATTATGGACGGTATTCTTTTTATTTTCGTCTCCATTTTGACATTTCAACTACAAATTACACCACATTTCTTTTGCTATTTTCAATTTCATCCCCGTGGCTTTCCGGCCATGCTTCCTCAAATCCGAGGGCATTGTTGGCACTTCAACATTTTCAACCCCCTGTTTATACGTGAATTGCAAGTTAGTCCATTTATGTTTCAATGTTTCCGATTTCATCCCTTAGTATAATCAAAATTTTAACATGCCATGATGAAAAGTAAACTTATAAACTTTATGCCATTACTCATACTCAAATATACTAACCCTAATAGAATATACAAATAAAACAGGCTTAGGGAACCTATAATGATGTGTGAAAATAAGGAAGGCTATATGCAAAATGAGAAAAAAAATTGAAATAAAAGGAAGGCTATAAGACAAAAATCTAGTAATTTGAGAGTAATAAAAGAAATGTATGATAGAATACCTATCATAACTCTGAAAGCACATCATCAAGGTGAAAAGGAAAGATGTATCCATCTAAAAAATGCAATCCTTTGCTAGGCATACTTCAACCTGCAATTCAAAAAGCACTTGCAACTTAGATTTCCAATATCTAGATTTTCATGCTTTGTAGGCAGCAGATAAGTAAATTTTAGAACGTAACAAGATCATATGACCTTAAATATTGAATAAGAATGATTTTGCTTGAAAGGCTACTAATGACTGAGGCAATTATGAGCTTGCAGCTAAACACATCGATGTGTTCACAAATAATCGCAATAAGAACATTGATTGTCCATGAAACGATGAAACTGGTTATCGTCTCTAATTATGATTTCCCTGCAAACAATGTCTGATATGAACTTTATTGCACTATAGCAATCCACACAGACTCTAAGATTTTTTGTTATCTTTACAAGGACCCCAGGTGGGAGAGTAATAACACCAAATGCAAGTGCAATCTTCTCAGTATGGCACTAAACTTCAGATTCTTTCTCTTCCTCCTCTAAATCATGTAGAGCTAATTTGGTACTAAGAATATATCCAATAGCCTTCATGTCTTTCCTTAACTTAGCTAGCATTGCATGAATCTCAGAGTTCCGACTATGTAATGTATCTTTTGCTTGAAAAACATGGATTGAGTTCTTAATAGATATCTAACTGTATCCTGCCCCCTTCTTAATCCCCACACCTTTCATCTCCTTTCATACAAGGTTGGCCTCATCCCATTGGCCAGTAACAGCACATATATTTAAAAGGATAACATGATTTCCAGAATCTTCTGGATCAAGCTCGAATAAATTTTCAGCAGCAATCTTCCCCAGTTTTAGATTGCCATGCATTTTATAAGCACCCAATAAAGCACATCATATTGAAATGATAGGGCAAACAGGCATTTCTCTTATAAATTGATAAGCACGTTCAAGTTGCCCTGCTCGACCTAACATGTCAACAACACATGCATAATGCTTTACCTCAGGATTAATCCCATACTTCCTTCTCATTGACTTAAAGATATCCATCACGGCCTTCACCACACCACACCTACTGCATACAGTTAACACACACACAAAAGTAACATAGTTAAGTCGTAGCCTTTCTGTATCCCTGCAATTAGTTATCTCCTTGAGCAATTCCAATGCCATGTCAGCACGTCATTAATGAGCATATCCACCAATCAAAGCATTCCAACAAATTAAATTTCTCTTGGGCATCTTGAAGAAAGCTCTCTTACAATCCTCTATACTCCCACACATTCCATACATGTCAACAAGTGCGCTTCCAACAAATATGTTCTCTTCAATGCAAGCCATGACAGCTAGACCATGAATCACTCTTCCAGCTTCAAGTGTTGCTAACCCAGCGCATGCACTGAGCGCACTTGAAACCATAAAATCGGTTGGTTCTACCCCAGCCCTCCTTGCTTTCAGAACAAACCACAGGCCTTCTCTTCCATATCATTCTGTTCATACACTAAAAGCATTAAACACCAAGAACAACATTTTTCTTAGTCATCTTCTCAAAAACTTTCTCATAGGAACCAACTTCGTGACACTTGCCATAAAAATCAATTAACCCATTCAAGATTGGAACATCAACCTAATGCCCTTGTTTCATCAAATATCCATGCAACTGCTGGCCTTGCGTCAAGAAGGCACCATCAAAGCATGCATTCAAGAAAGCATAGAAAGAAATTGAATTTGGAGTAACTTTATCATCACGTAAAAGCTGCATAAACTTGAAAATCCCCTCGTGAAGCTTCCCATTAAGGACCGCATTGGAAATGGACGCATTCCATGTCGCTATATTTCTATACGGCATTTCATCAAACACTTCATTTGCATCACTCAAAAACCCCGTCCTTGAGTACATATCAAACACGCAGCAGGTAAGGAACACATCATCAATCAAATATAGCTTAAGGGAAAGGCCGTGGAACTATTGGCCAACAAAGGGTGAGTGAAGTGAAGACGCCGCTTTAAACAAACAAGGGAACGTAAAATCATTTGGTTGAACTCACCCCTGGCGCATGGAGGAAAAATAGGATAGGGCGGAAGCAAAGTGACCGTTCTGAACATTTCCTGATATCAATGACATCTAGGTGACGACAGAACGGAAACGGGTTGGGGTGAGGGAGATGAGGGTCCAAGCTGAATCTAGCAGGTCAAGCTTGGAGTACATGCTGATGAAATGATTAAATAGGAAGGTGTCCAGCACTAGTCCCAGAGCTTTGATGGCCTGGGCATGGGCAGCCCGACCTAGAAGTGAGGACTAAGTAGAGATAGTGCACTCCACCAACGAGGCCAGCAATTTCGGGTTGAGGATAGGCATGTTCATCCAGTTTTGCCACTGTGCTGCTCATTTAATCTCCAATGTTGAGGTGTTTGATGAGAACTATTGCAAAGTAGTATGAAGTTGATGGTTCATTGTAATAGTTGTTTGCTGTCTATTGAGACAGCCGCCATGGACGAGTCCTTAGAATGTTAGAGGGAAAAATAAATTCTGTTACTTGGAATGCAAGCAGAGTGCAAGGGTACATGCTACAAGTACATAAAAGTAATGGTATATTAATCATTATGTTTGAAAGTGTTTAGTCTCAAATTAATGATAATTGTGTAAAGTTACTAGTTGAGGTAATAATGTAATGTCACAAAATCAACCTAATATCAACACATAATATTAACATAAAATAAAATAGGAAACAAATGTAGGAAATAAGTATAGACACAAGTGGTTCGCAGAAAGAACCCTTGAATAAATTACAGTAGGGGGAATAAATTATACAATCCTAAGGATTAAAAGTAGCAATAAAATTAAGAGATCATAGCAAGAGAAAAATGGCAAGAAATCAACCATTTTGGAGTTGATCAAGGGCATCCGTTCTTATCCCAAAAAATCTACACAAGGAATGAAAAACCTCAAGTGGCATTACTCTATCGAGGCCACCTAATAAGATCTCAAGACCTTACCGCAACCGCCTGGAAAGATCTTAAGACCCTTTAGCGGCATTACCTAACATTTGGTCCTTAAAGGACAAGGACAATATCATCAAGAGAGAATGTCATGAAATTAGCATAATATCATCATATAATATCAACAAAAGATAGAAGTACGAAATAAATGTAAGAAAAAAAGCGTAGATACAAGTGGTTCATAGAAGGAACCATTGAAGAAATTATAGCAAGGGAATAAATCATACAATTTAGGGGATTAAAAGTAGCAATAAAATTTAGAGATTATAACAAGAGAAAAATGGCAAGAAATCACTGAATCTGGAGTATATCAAGGGCATTAGTTCTTACCCTAGAAAATTTGCACGAGGAATAAAGGAGACAAAATTGTTTTGGAAAACTTGTATATAAATCAATCAAGTAAAGAAGATTTTCCTCGAAAATAAAACTTACTGTCTTATTTCCCTCTTTCTTTTTTTTATTTTTTCTACTCTCCCACTTCCCCTCTTTTCCTTCTCAAGCTCTTATATTATTTTTAACAAATCATTATTGCCCAGTTCCTCACAAGGAAGGTCGATCGGACATTAAGCACTTGTTTATACCTTAACTACACATCATCATTTAAAGCTTTTTCAAGAGCTTATTGGAACCAAAGACCTTATAGTAGGTGTTAGAGTTTCAAATGCTCAAATCACAAAATTATTCCTAATAGTAGGTTTATCTATTCAGAAAGGACCAAGAAACACCAACAAATGAAAGATTTAGTCTTTCGACCTCTGCCAATACAAGTAGCAAAAGGCAGCAAACCCTAGAAGAAAATAGAAAGGAACATATTGGAAGATAGAAAGGGGTATCCGCTTGGTAACAGCAATGCTACGTCATTTATTTAGTCATAAACCAAGAAATGACCAAATTAGCCATCAAACTCTAGATGACATTAAATCCCAACCATCCATCCCTAAAATTATTTAATTACCCCAACCTCCAAAACAATCTAAACAAGCAAAACATCATGAGTTAGGTCTTATTCGTTAAAATTTTTATTAGGCTTCTACAAAATCAAAATTACCAACACTCAAGCCAGCCCCAAGTTTGGAATTCAACCCAACTCTTATTATATGTAAATTCACAATGTACAACCAAGTTAGCCCTAAAATTTAATAATATACTAGTAGAAGTTGCACACCCTATACGCATACAAATTTAGTTATAAATTACAAACTTATGGTCTTTTAATTAACAAAAATGAAATTATTTAAAATTAAAAGGTATAAAAATACTGAAATAATAAATTGATTAAATAGCTAAAATTATTTAATGAACGAAATACGACAATTGCCAATATGCTTAATTGTACAGATAACTTTTGATTGGGCTATAGCTAAATTCAGGGAGAGAAGAGTTAATGGTGAAGCTATGATTGCAACAAATATTTATTATTAAAATGCCATTGTAGTATATTATTATACAATAAATAAATAATCTCAATTTGTTGAAATATAAGGATATTTATTTAAATAAAAAATTTAATTTTATTTCAAAAAATTATATTTTATTTCAAATTATAATATTTTTTAAAAAAAAACAATGAAAAGTGTTAAACCCTAATTATAATTAACATAAAAGTAATTTTCTTAATTTATTTTCTCCAAGAAATATTTATTATTAAAATATTATTACAGTATATTATTATATAATAAATTAAACAAATTAATTTAAATCTCAATTTATTGAAATATAAGGTTGTTTTTCTAAAAATGACGTCATCTCACCATGAGTTAAGGGTGAAGCTATGATTGTAACAAATATTTATTATTAAAATGCCGTTGTAGTATATTATTATAAAATAAATAAATTTAAATCTCAATTTGTTAAAATATAAGGATATTTATTTAAATAAAAATTTCAATTTTATTTCAAAAAATTCTATTTTATTTCAAATTATAATATTTTTTAAAAAAACAATGAAAAGTGTTAAACCCTAATTATAATTAACATAAAAGTAATTTTCTTAATTTATTTTCTTCAAGAAATATTTATTATTAAAATATCATTACAGTATATTATTATATAATAAATTAAAAAAATTAATTTAAATCTCAATTTATTGAAATATAAGGTTGTTTTTCTAAAAATGACGTCATCTCGCCATCTTAAATGGAGAGATGATGTTTGTGTAGGCAAAAAGGTCTATCTCGCCATTTCAAATGGTGTGATGATGTATACTAATGTCATCTTGCCTTTTGAAACGATGACATAGGATAATTAATTAACCTCTCCAAAACTAGGTTATGTTGACAAAGTTTAATATTAATTTGAATAAAAAATATAAAAAACCCTTCCTATTAATGCTTCTAATTCTCGATATTTTCAGCACATGTTTGATGCTACAATTGTAATAGGGCTAGGTTTTAAGGTTTCTTCTTATCATGATCTTCAGCTTCCAAGGATGCAAAAAGGGAAATTCAATTGTGAGTTCACAATATTGAAAATGTTTGCGCACAATCTAGATGTATTGTTATAGATGATGATTGGACCAATAGTAACGATCGAACATAAATTAGTTTTCTTCTATATTGTACTTGTGGAACTATTTTTTGAAAATCTAGGGATGCTTTTGATGTTTTAAAAAATGTAGAAGCACTTTCTAACTTGTTTTAGAAAGTGATTGAATGGGAATGTCCAAGTAATATGGTTCACTTGGTTACTATTAATGGAGCAAACTATGTTTCAGCAGGGAGAATAATACAAATGTATTATAAATCTATTAGCTGGTCTCCTTGTGCAGCACCTTGTCTAAATTTGATTTTAAAAAACATTGCAAAATTGGACCATATTGCTGAAATTGTTAGCTAGGCATCTCGAGTGACCAAGTTAGTTTGCAGCCACATTTATTAGTTGTCTTGGTTAAGAAAAGGAAAGATTGGACACAAATAATTCTCCCAAGTGAGATAAGACTTGACACTACATTTGTTTCTCTTCAAAATGTTTATCAGCACATACATAATTTGAAAGTTTTAGTTACTTGTAAAGAATTTGTTGACTCAAGGATAGCAAAAGAGGAAAAAAGACGAAAGACGTTATTGCAATTGTTTTGGACAATAAGTTTTGAAATGATCGCCTGATCATTGTAAAATTTATGGAACTATTGATGCACATTTTGAAAATTGTAGATGGAGATAGAAAGCATTCCATTGGATATGTTTAAGAGATAGAAAGCCTTCCATTGGATTCGTTTATGAGGAAATATACAAGGTATATAAGGGTGTTGAGGCTTAATTCAAGAACAAAAAGAGGCCTTATAAGCCTAATACAAATATTATAAAAAGTCGTTGGAATATGCAATTGAAGAACAACGTATATGCTTTAACTTATTGGCTCAAACCTGCAATTCAGTATGATCAAGCATCATTTGCCATAAACCAAAAGTTATGAAAGGTGTTCATTAAGTTATCTCTTTTAAAGGAATAGGTAGCAAGTCAAACTTGTTTTACGAGGCTAGACTGTTTCAATATCAAAGTTTCGGGCAAGAACTTACCCTTGAAACTACCAAGAATACCTAACTTGGTAACTGTGACTTTTTTTTTTCTTTATGTAAATAAACATTTATTTAGTCATTATTTTATTTTTGATTCAAAAATTAGTAGTTCAAATTCTTGGATAAACAAGTACCTCATATAGATGAGAAAGAAATTAAAGTGTTTTTGAATATATTTATTTCAAAAAGAGAAATATGCTGAAGCATCAATGGTTAAATGATTTGATTTATATTCATTATAACCTAAAGTTAAGGGATAGGTAAATTATTTAATATTATACTTTTATATTCTTTTTTTATGTATCATAATTCCTAAATTATAATTCTTCCTTTTGCGAAAATTTTAGGTGGATCATGAAGGCTAAACATTTTAATCCAATTGATTTTGAGAGCATTGAAAAATTTGATGCTTGGATCTTGGAAGATGAAGATGAGACATTTTTAAATTATGAGGAAATTAACAATATGTTTTATGATAAAGAACAATTAGATCCTCTTAGAATGGAAAGGCAACGGCGATGTCCTAGAGAAGGTATGTATATAACTGATATATTTAAAAATATATGCGAATAGTATGTATAATTTAAGAAGATATGTGTTTTACTCAATTGTTATGTAATGGAGATGATGGTGATATTGTTGATAATATTGAGCATTTGAATCTTGATGAAGATTTAGACTTTTTCACTTTTGAGCATTGCAACTTTAAACAAAACTTACATGATGTATCGATTGGTATTGGAGTTGGTGAGAGCAACAACAATGGCGCAATCCATGAACACAATGAAAATTGGTCAAGAATAATTTAAAGTTGTACGATATATAAATTAAACAATGTTAAATTATGAATGTGTTATCTCCTACTTTAAGATTTGGGTTGAATTGTTAAGCGTGATGGATTATGGATATTAAGTTTTAAAAGTTGTTTATTTATTGCTTTATGGTTGTGATGAATCGTGAATATTATGTTGTGAACTATTTTTTTATCTCATATTTTATGATTTGACTTTTTAGTTTAAATGTTAAGTTTGACGATTGTGGACATTTAAAAGTTAGATTATTTAAATTTTTATTTCATTTTGAATAAATCTTTTTCGTAGATCAATATTTATTATCTCCAATTCACAGGTTATTCTATTGAGTTAGTTATTGTGGTTAACCATTAATAGCTAGGAAAATTGTCTATAACATTAATTTTAGTATTTTTTTTTTGTTTTTTTATTGTTTTCATGTATTTTTTGAATTTCAAATAATATTTATAATTATAATTATGACATCACTGGTTTAACCACAATTCCACCAACAATTGAATTGATAACCCTTAAACCAATAAAATTTTCAGTTTAACAAACTATCCAGGTTTAAAACAATGGGTGGCATCTTGTATTTTTTTTTTAAGGATTCAATTTTGAGTCTTCATTTTGGGCCAATTCATAAGCATGTTCCACCATACTCTGTTTGAACATGATAACATATCTAATTTCATCAATGAGTTCACTAATGAAGCTATGTATAGAATGTTGTTTTTTAGGCTGGGGTTAAACTTAATCATGCTTGTGCATAGATAGTCAAATGGTTTAATGTATTTTGAAATTGATCCTTTTTATCAGAATTTGTTAAAGTTCCCAACGATATAGCCCAAGTGTTGTTTATCAATAACAAACAAGGCCCAACTCAAGATAACCTATCTGTTTGGATGGTTTTGGAGTATAGGGTAATTTAATAATTTTAGGTAGAACAGATGAGATTTAATGTTAGCAAGGGTTTGATGGCTAATTTGGTCTTTTCTTAATTTAGGGCTAAATAAATTAGGAGGCTTTACTATTGCGCAGCAGACATGCCTTTCTATCTTTTAGGATGTTTCTCTCATCTCCCTCTATTTTCTTCTAGAATTTGCTATCTACCAACTATATTGCCAACAATCGATCAACTGAATTCTCCATTCATTAGTGTTTCCTAGTCCTTCTTGAAAAGTAAACTTGTTAATCAGAATAATTTCTTGATTTGAACCTTTGAAACTCTAATGCCTACTACAAGGTCTTTGGTTCCAATGAGCTCCTAAAAAAGCTTGAAATGATAATATGTAATTAAGGTATGAACAGGTACTACATGTCTAATAGACTTTTCCTGGTGAAAAATTGGACAACGATGATTTTGTTAAAAGTAGTAATATAAGAGATTTAGAAGGAAAAGACTAGAAGAAAGATAGCAAATAGAATAAAAAGGGAAGAAGGAAATAAGAAGATAAATGTCATTTCCAAAGATAATTTTCTTTACATATATTGATTGATTTATGAACAAATTTTCGCTAACAATTTCACCTTCTTTATGCCTTATGTAAATTTTCTAGAACAAAACATGCCCTTGATCTGCTTCAAATTGAATGATTTCTTACCATTCTACTATTGCTAATATCTCATAATTTTATTTCTTCTTTTTATCCCCTAGATTGTATAATTTATTCTCCTATTGTAATCTATTCAAGGTGCCTTCTGTGAACCATCTATGTTTATACTTATTTCCTGAATTTATTTCCTACTTTTAAAATCTGTTGATATTATAAAATAATATTATACTGATTCTATGACAAAAAATTATTACCTCGATTAATAAATTTACACAATTATCCTTAACTAGAGAGACAAAAGACATTTAAACATAATGATCAATGTACCATTACTTTTTTTTTGTACTCTACCTTTTATATTGTATTATTGTATTACTATATATTTGTATTACACAATATAGAATTACACAACTACTTTTATTTTAAATTCTTTTATTTTTTATATCTTTTTCTTGTCTCTTTCTTTTTAATTTTTTACTTTTATATGTGTTCCAACAACCTTATTATATATAGTGTGCAATTTACTAGTACATATAAAGAATTAAAAGTAATTATACAATTATACACCATGCATTTAAATTTTCATGTATTCTTAATATATAGTATAATAGATGATGATCAAAAAATTATATAGTGAGTGTTTGAAAAAAAATAATATCATAATTAAATTATTTGAAGAGATACATCATACATATGAGTGTTTTTGTATTTCCTTATTCATATACTTCTTTTTATCATTAAAGGTGTGTAACTTTTTTTTTTTATCACTTATGCAATTATGTCAGGCAACTACAACTAGTTATGTTACTCACATTAAACTCAAATTAATTACAATTTGTTCAGTAAAACAAGATGACATGGGAACAGACATGCTTAAAAAAGCAAGGATCTCTATCCTTGTATGCGGTCTTCAATTTAATCCCAAGAGTGATTACTTCCAACTCTTAGCCCATCAAAGTCTATTACTATTTCTTTCATATTTAAGCTATTGTATCTCATCACAATAAAGAACTTATTCTTTGCAAGCCTATACGGCAACTGCTATTAGGTGCTCTCAATTCTCCTCACATCTTGTCACCTTCAAAGATGTCAGATAACCCTTAATTCAATCGAAAGTTGCCTAAATGACTCTCGTCTAGCTTATCCCATAACAATGTGTTCCTTCCTGTTTGTAGCATTGGAAGAAGATTTCAAAGCTATGAGCATCATTTTTCACCTTCAATTGGTTTGGCCATGTATAAATTGGATCAAGATAAGTTGGGTTCCTCAAACCTTGGCACACAATTTAATCAACAAGAACTATCTTAAAGTTCCAAAGTCAGTAAATTTAATGGCAAAGTTTGACATCTAAAAGAATATTAGCTAACTAAAGATGTCTCAGCGAATGAGTGGAATGTCTTGGAATCTACATGGGAGAACAAACTTGCTATTTCAAGTGCTATTCGTAGCCTTGTTTCCCAATTAAGAAAGCGCACTCTCTTCTTATTATGTATGTTGTTATGAACGGTGCAATGGTCAATGAATTCATAACCAAGTGAGGATACTCGTGCTCCATGGAATCATAATGCTAGCACGAAAGCGTGCGTAGATTTTGAATAGGTAAAAATGAAAACTCTTACTAACATTAATTTTGAAAATGTTCATATATTAACCATGCACAAACTAGTCATTTCCTTGGACTGCCAGTGTTCTAAAGATGAATTAAATCCCATAACATTTTTTATATCAAAATTTGACCAATGCATTGACGTACAAAAAGATACCCATTGCATAATGACTTGGAGAAGAAAACCAATGCATGTATGATCCTACACATATATGATCCTACACATAACGACTCAAAAGGGGGATAAGACTTCACACAAGAATATTGTATTAACGATCGTTAAAATTACTTCTATTTTAACCATTGTCTAATGTAGTAAAGCTTTTAAATTAATGCAAACAAGTTTTCTTCCACAATTTGTGTAAATATTTACTATTTTCTTCACGTTTTGTCAAGACCACTTTGATAAAGTATGCGAATTCAAGCAGATATAGTCGGCAGCTATAGTACCCCATGTTCCTACTTTCGAAAGGCACCCTGCAACACCTAAACAACAGTTAATCTCCTGACTGCATCACCGTGGCTGATTTGATACAGAATAATTACCTCACTGGAGAACTTTTCAACATGGGATGGATCGATCTCTGGTTCTCTTGGTGGCTACAGCTATGTTCTCTAAGAAAGATCCTCCAAACAATGTACCATAGCCTCTGTTACCAATCATCGTGCTGCCTCGGAAATAATTTGTTCACCCTCTGAAGCTCCAAGCTGGCCGTTGGGCGATATATACCGGGGACTAATATTGGTATTTCATTAGAAATGCTCTTGGACGATGATGACAAGTCTAGTTGAAGGTGATGGAGAAATAATGACCTAACACCTCATCCTAAAAACCGAAAAGAAATGAGATCCGCACATTTCCACAATGATCAACAAAGTCGGAATTTGCTACAGGGGAGCTTCACAGTGCAGTTGAAAATCGAATCTGCAGAACATTCCGAGAATTGCGTGCTGTCTTAGTAGAAATGGATTCCATTGATTTCTGGGAATTGTTCTCTTGTTTCTGTATTAAAAATAGAAAATTTCTGGACGTGAAAGAGCACCAGATGTCCATACAAAGTCCCAGAAAGGACAGAACATTGAGTCAGCTAAGAGAGTTGCTGGTGTAGAAATCTGAAATAGCAGTTTCTTGGTTGAAAACGGCATCTCTACGAATATGACCTCACTCAATTTAATCCGGCTTACTCCAATGCAACGCAAAATTGTTGAGACTTCCACCTCCCCATTCTCAAATAAACATAAAATAGCAAACTGCAACCTAAAGTTCAAACCTTAAAATTTAAAATACAAACTCTTCCTCAGCTGCTCCATTCGGCAACTCTCCATCTTTCATCCCTCGTAAAGATGCTGCTGTTGAGTCACTGATGTTCAGCAGACACTGTATTCTAGCTACTTTTTCAGCGTCTGGATCACTTTTCAAGTACACGAGGAACAGATCTGCCACCTCCTCCTGCACCTCCCATGTCAAGGGGGTGGACAGCACAGCCTTGTCGCAGGCTAACAAGTTGTTTAGAGAATTAACCTACAGGAGCACAAAATAATTAAGCAACAAAGCGGATCTCAAACTCACTTAAAAAGAAAGACGTGAACTGCTAAAACGAGCAGACTTACCACCCCTGCATGGTTTTTCTGCCTTAGTAGTGCTACTGCCTGTACAAGTGAGTTTGATAACCTGTTCCGAGCAAGCTCAAGAACAACTCCTTTGGCCTTCTGCAGATCAATGTTGAGATCTTTAGGGATTTTTTGATAGACTTCCTCCTCGTCAAATTCCCCAGTTCCAGAAGAGAAAATATCATCAACGATCTTTTTGAAGAGATTTTCTCGTAAACTCTCAGATATCATGGTATCTACATCGACCCCATTTTCTTTCAGCTCTCTAATCTCTTTTATGCTAATCCTCCCTCGACCAACGGCAGTTTCAAGAGCTGCAGACAATTTAGTGGTGGTTATGCTTTTTATGATCTTTTGAGCACACTGAGGTGGCAAGCCAACATTCTTCTGCACTTCATTAAGTTGATCTACCCTAGCTTTTGTTAGCTGCCCATCCGCTAAAATAACCTCTGCTTCCTGCCTGAAAGCCTGTTCAGCCAAGCTCCTGTGTACTTCTACAATTTCCTTGTCAGTCATGCCCAGTATGCCCCCAAGCTGGTTTAGTAAAATGTACTCTGAATCATCCTTCTTAGTGGTGATTTGGGCACCAAAAGGAATCCGGGTCACTTCCCCAGTTAGACAAAATAGCAAGTATGTCTTATAAAGGTCAGCTCTATCTCTGTCAGAGAGGTCATCTTTAAGATTTATCTCCTTTTGGCCCAGTTTTCCTGTTCTGTCCTTGCTGGGTCTTGCTTTCCGGAGTGATTGTAGATTCTCCCACTCCTCATCATCTCCCATTTGTTGTTCTTCCTTACCAGTTGGCTCTTCCTGCAGAGTGTCAGCAGACTCACCTTTGATATCTGCAACTAGTTCAGTGACAACCAAGCTGTTGAAGGCTATCATCTTTTTCAGTTCTTTCGCAGACTCAGTACGGCTTCCAGTTGCCCTTGCTCGTTGAATGTAGCTGATGAAAATCTTGCGGACCTATTATGCCAGTTACACCAATTAAATAACAAACCTCAAAACACATTCTAATGATTCAAATCAATGGGATCATAAAACTTGAAATAAAAACGTCACAATGCTGCTATGTCCACACAGCTTAGAATATCTTAATTCATCACACTTACTGCTTTACTAGCAATAGACATGGCAACATCCCTCGACAAACGCAAACCAAAAGCAGCCTTCCTGACAGACTTCTTAATTTCTGCATCATAACCATCTACTCCAGCAGCAATTGCTTCCTTGACAACCTGTTGAATTAATAGTCACCAATTATACAATCATGTAGCATTCAATTTAAACAAGCAATTATAAGGACCCAAGGGACCTCCATATACATATTATAATCACAGTGCATAACAGTGTTGTGGATACGTTTATAGGAAAGTATCATTAGTTAGGTAGTTTTCCTAAATAAGAATATTTTTTTGGGAAATAGCATATTACAACTAACTTAGGTAGTTTTCCTTGTTCTTATTTAGGAAACAACATTATTATGGCTGATTTAGGAGGCTTTCCTTATTTAGGGAGCAGCATTTTTTCTGATAGTTTTCCAAAAATAAAGGCTATGTCTGAATCTAAACTTGCAACAATTTTTCTTCCATCAAAATCTCTACCTCCAGACATATTATCCAACAAGCTACCTTTTTTTATCTCTCTCTCACATCCTTAGGCATTTTTTTTTTTTTTCCACTAGAGATGTTGGCCAACCAAGTTGCTTAACTTGACTCGGTCAAGCTTGAACAAGCTATGGGGAGGCTAGAACTCGAGTCTCTCCTTCATTTTTAATATTGTTTCTCTTCATTGTGTTGGTTTATTAAATAAATAAAACTTGAAAAAATACACAAAATATAAGTGATTAGCTCATTGGTATTGCAATCAACAGAGACACTCTTATTATTGAAATATCAAGGGTTCGAATTTGGCGACAACCAATTTTTGTTTAAAATGTACCAAACTTGAGTTCAATAGGCTCAAGCTCAAGCTCAATACTCGCCTATTTGAACCTAGCGAGCTCGAGTTAGAATATTTTACTCGAGCTCAAGATCGACAACTTAACTCGAGCTCGAGCTCATCAAAAACCATTTTGAGTCGAGCTCGAGTAGGGCCCCTAGTTTCCGCAACAGTTTTCCACCCATCATAATCTGCATCCAAACAAAACCAACAATTCTTCCAAAATAATGATTAATCTTGTAAAGATCCTTAAGGTAGACATGATCTTCAATAAAACATACAAATATTTTTCAAGTCAAGAGAAGAGTCCCTTTAATACATCAGATTAAAGGCTTCAAAGATAGATTTTCTTCAAGGATATGTTCCTCAAAGAACAAGAAAATAAGGATAATCAAGAGGATTTTCCCATTAAAAGACCTATGACAAGATCCTATTTGCGGGTGACATTGAGCAATTGACAACTAAGGCCTAGGGTTCAAGAATTGGAACAAAGTTCAAGAAAAACAGCAAGTATGAAAGACCAAAGCTGATGTTCAGGAATTGAAGCACTTGATGTAGTTAAAATTTTGAAGCAAGAAGGCGGCATTAGAGAGGCCGAAACCTCAAGCAACCGTAAACCAAACTTGACAGAATCTTTGGGCAAGCAATAGAGCATTGTACAGTAAGCCACAATCATCCCAAATTTCAGCTGGTTGGAATTTCCTACCTATAATGGAAATGGAGATCCATTAGGATTTCCTCCCAATTATGAAGTTAAATGACCACCTCGTCTAAAAGTTAAACTTTCAAAGAGATGTATCAATCAATATTTAATTACTCTAACATGCTCCCCTGCCCTCTCGCGTGCAGAGGCATTTTTTTTGCTATGAAGCTTTTCAAGTGTAAACCTTTTTCATAAATAGGTAGCAGTTAAGATTTGAACTATGGTCCTCTTATTTGGCCTACATCTAATAGATCCAATAACACATTGAATGACTATTTCACGTAAAAGCTTAAGCTGTTGGAGAAAATATTATATAATTTTAATTACTCTAACAAATGAAAAGGGGATCCACAACGATGGCTACGTAGAGGTGAACAATTTTTCTTCAATGGACATACAGAAAAAAGGGACAAGGTTGGATTAACAACATTTCATATGACAAAGGTGGCATACTCCAGTATTATAGATCGGAATCAGAGGAAACATGCAAACCAAACTTAAAGGAATCATCAGGCAAGCAACAGAAGGCTGTATGGAAAACCACAATCATTCCAAAATTCAGCCAGTTAAAATTTCCTCCATACAATGGAAATGGAATCTGTTAGGATGGCTATACGAATGCAAAAAAATTTTCATTGACCAACACGTAGAAGAAAGGGACAATTTAGGATAAAGAGCAGAACTCCGAAATAGCGGAGAAGGGTTTCGCCTCAAACCCAAATGATTTCTTGTCTTCTCTTAAGAGATTTCTAGTTAGGACTTGATCAAGGGATCAAGCAACTCCAAAACATAAAGTAACAAGACCGAAACCCCGTTTGAACTACAAATAATAATAATAATCAGTAAACAACAAGCAAATAGATAACTTTCACAAGCAGCAAAACTAAGTTGTGGTGTCGCCTATGCATAATTTAAATAATCTGGGCAAGAAAAAGAGTTCCCATAACTTCATAATTTTTCCAATTCTATATTTTTTTTCTTTTATTTGAGTATTTCCTATATTTTCATCTAATCAATTCATTTTAATGTTTTGAATCCATTAGAAAATTTGTTTTACTATATATAGAGGGGGGATTTTCATGAATGAAGCACAGTACAAAACACAACTCTAATATAGCTAGATTAGAGAATGTTGCATAACTGGTGGAATTTCAACAATAATACCAGCACTTCTATGTGCATGTAAATGTAAGAAGAATCTCAATATCAACTAGTGAACTGTGTTTAATGCAAAATATAAGTATTGCAAAAATTGCCTGTTTAA
This sequence comes from Avicennia marina, assembly GCA_019155195.1. Classification (NCBI taxonomy): domain Eukaryota; kingdom Viridiplantae; phylum Streptophyta; class Magnoliopsida; order Lamiales; family Acanthaceae; genus Avicennia; species Avicennia marina. The sequence continues at coordinate 8,851,690 of CM032783.1, read as the reverse complement.
AATACCTCATTATTTGAAACTTATTAGTAAAGATTTTTAGCCAGCTTAATAGGGATTAGCTTGGCTGAAAATTACAGGGGAAGCAGCACTCCATAGGGGTTCAACGTATAACTATACATTTTTTCAGATTCTAGAGTACTCCAAACATGTTAAGCACAAAGAAGCATATGAAATCTCAACATAATGAAAGCATTAACTGTATTAACTGCTTGAAGCCATAAAGCTATGCAATTGTGGATGTTAAAGAGGGTACACACTCTTGCATGTGCATAAGACAACCCTACCCCCAAAGAGCTGATACAGAGGCCCTGAAAGATCTTATGCAGCTCTAATCTTCACTGACATTATTACTGAAAATTTTAGTTGCAAAAAGAACTTCCTAAGCATGAAAACCTAATGCTCAATAAAAACTGAAATTATCAAACATGCGAAAAAGTCAGGAGTAATGAAATGAAATCTTAAGTGTTATTTTTGGCCATTTTTTATCTTCCAGTTTTTTAATTACTTATTAGAAAAACGAGAGAGAGATGTAATAAACATGTCTTTCCTTCAGCGTATGGTTGTGTTAAATGTCTCAAAAGTTTGACAAAATAGTCTTAACAAGGATAAACTCTTAAATAGTCTTCAAATGCAAACAAACATGAACCTTGGAGTATGGACAAAATCAACAGACTTACCTTCTCAAACAAACTGCCACAGATATCAGCATGAGCTGCTTCAACTGTTTGCTTCGGAATGCAGAACATAATCTGTGTCTGTTCCAATGTCTTCACATCCTCATCACTGAGTTCACCTTTATCATTTACCACTTGCTTAAGTTTCCTCCGGTAAATTTCTATCAGGTAAGAAAGTAGAGATTCTTTTAGAAACAGTCTCCTACTCATAAACAACAAAATATGATGCAACTGTAAATTCGGATGCATTAATATGCATTACAAAAACTTTCCATACTTCATGAACATATTATCATTTCTATGTATGCATTTGGGAACAGGTAGATTGATGAAGATTGCTAACCAACTATATAAATGCAGCAAGCTAGAATTATAGAAGTCCTAGCAGCCTGCACCTAATGGAAGGGCACTGCTGCAACTTCGAACAATAACAAAAATAAAACAAAAGTCAAGCTAAAGAATTATTCAAGCTAGACGCATTTATATTTACTATTCTGGTGTTTTGAAGCATCTACCAATTGATCCCCTCCAAAATATAAATGTAACAAAATTTATTATCGACCCCACAACAAAGTTTTACAATCAAATATCAAAACTTCTATACGTTTCTTAATTTTAAAGCCACCATGTGAAGCATTCGTAGTATAGTAGTTTCCCTCATCACATATAATCAATCCTATTGCCCTCGAAATTGTGGATGGAACACGGATGAAGAAGCAAATGACAAGTAGCCAAAATGAGGAGAACACATTAACATCAAAAGAAGCTTCACCGATACTTAGGTATCAATAGGTCAGCAAGATTAAGGTTACAAAATAGTTAGTATTGTGCTATCCTACTAATGCATCAAGTTAGCATTTCCCTTCATAAATTCAGATAAATGTATCTGGAGACATGTATGTCACAAAATAATACCAGACACAATAAAATTTTCTCACTAAGAAAAACCAAGATATTAAATTAAACCTTCATGAATCACTACAGCATTCTCTGGATCAAAGTGGAGCTCTTCACATAGATTTTGAAGATAAGCTGCTTTACTATCAGCAGCAGACAAATCACCACTAGATACAGCCTGCTGAAGGCATTTACGGTATACTTGAGATGTAACTTCTAGTGCAATTGACTCTGCCTCTCGTCTCCCCAAACCAAATATATTCCTTAATTGATTCAGAGCAGCCAGCTAGAATAAGAACAAGAGGAGGAAGTCAATAGAAAAGTAAATAAAGAAATGGTAGCATGCAAAAAAAATTATAAAAAATGAAACAACAGCAGAAGAAAGTCACTTATTGATATATTTACTACTTGACACCTTACATATAATTATTATCATTCAGTCCACATTCTCTATGGCGAGCAGATGTATAATCACTATAGCATACATCACAGTGATCAAGTGGCTGTGAGGGTAGAGCAAGCATCATCTAGAATTTACCTCGAAGTGACATAAGACTTACAAAATCCACACTTTGTTTGTTCAAAAGAATTATGACTTTTGGCATGAAAAGAGAGCCCCTCAAAACACCCCAAATTCTTCTACAAAATCCAATAATTGACAACCAAAAGAACTTCCGAGGACAGAATTATATCATATAGATAAACAAATTGTTAGCAGCACGCCAATAAAAATTAAGGGCAATAAAACATTAAGCACCTTATTTTCTTCCATGAAACCCCCAGCCAAAGAATCAGTCACATACGCTCTGTACAGAAGCTTCAAGTCATCAATCTTTCTGTCACCATCATACTCACCACCTGAACCAAAATATCACATCAACTCCATATAAAAAGAATAGCTAGTAAAAATTTGAGAAAGACAGAAATTTTCATGAAAAAAAAATCCCAGAAGAAACTAAGTATTACTCAACAATGTATGTAGAAATGAACAAGGTAATAGACAATACCACAGGATAGCAAAGAATGGAAAATTGCATGGCATTCATACCTATCAAAGATACAGGTCCAACCCCCACAGCAAAGTGACTGGCATCAGGGTGGCTCTTAAGAGAGATCAACAGATTATTAAAAGCCAATATCATATCTAGCTCCTCAATGGCACGTTGCCTGAGATATAATCAGTCAATAAGGCAATCCACAAGCTCAAATGTACAAGAAGTTGACAAGAAGTAGGGTCGCCAACTAAAATAAAATAAAAAAAAATTTGCAGGAAAAGTACAGCTATGCAAAGCTAAATCATAAGCATGCAGTCGCCACACTAGCAGACCTTCACATGAATAGACACATATGCCAGGTTCATGCTCAGTAATTGGGTTCAAATATTTAATCAAATCAACTTGACCAGTATTTATTAGCCATTAGTTAATTTAGATTCAAATCTATCCAGGATTCAGTTGGCTCAGCTAATTTAGGCTTCAGCTTTCAAACCAAGGAATTGTCAACAACTTATAAACAAGAATACATGAGACAATTGTATGATGCCTTATTTTGATTTAAGAAATAACTCATTAACCAATTGAATTTTCAATTAGAGATAGAGAGAACCAAAAGCACACAATACATCAACTCTGAGGACCAAGCTTATCCCCTAAAATTTGAGCTAAGTTTGGATGTGGCTTGGTTAGTTCTATTATACCTCAAAAGTAGCCATAATTCCTCTTCTTCAATCCTTTTTTTCTCTCTTTTCTTTTTCTTTTAGACATATTATTTCTTTAGCACCAAACAAACTCCTAAGCATGACAATTTTTGCACATCACTACAAGTAAGATACTATAAATGGTCCATACACTGCTCTGGTTCTGGATTTCAATACACCAAGAGCTGCTGAGATATTTTGTTCCACCAGCTTTCTTGCATGCTCCCTAAACATATCTCCAGCAAGCTGCCCAAGAAAAGAAAAAACAAGCATTGAAAGATAGGTGCATGTATCACACTTCTCAGTCTTAATTATGCACCATTATCACATCTAATATCATATTGTTACATGCAAGTATGCAACGTAGTTTAATGAACTCAATTCCATCATCAGTTCCTTTCTAAATAAATGGTAGAACATAACATAAATATATGGATGGTACATTGATTTCACCTCATCAGAAAGTCGGTACAAAATTTGCGCTTCCCTGAGGCTGACCAACTGGCTTGCATCAATATCTAGTAATCATTTCAGAAGCACATCAAAGTCACTCTTTACCAATACTAATTAAAGAAGAGTAAGATGATGTTTAAATTACATAATTATATACCAGAGAATAAGAGACCATGTCACATATGGTAAATAAATGTCCTATATGGTACAAAAAAACACAGGATTAAAGAAAATGGGATGACATCCACATTTATAATACTGGCATATGAAGGGAAGGAGAGGGTGGGAGAGGCACTTGCCCCTGAACGCTTGGTACAACTATATACATGCTTTTATACATATCTATCTATCCGTCCACAATTTTAAGAATTTTTCACTGCTTGGTCCGGCCAATTTATAGTAATATTCAAGTTTCTATCTTCAATTATCAAAATAATTTTTTAAATTTACTGCAGCAGTGATATTTCAAATTAAATGATCTACCATCTATAGTCAAAATCTTGGGGTGTAAATTATACAGAATAGTACAAAAATAATTTCTTAGATTTCAAAACATATGTTATACCATTTTTATACCTCTCTCAAATTTCAACTTAAACTATAAAAATTTCCAAAATGAAAAACAAAATTATCTACCCATACAACTACCTTCTATGATCAAATAAGATTAGATAAAGATTTATTCTATAAAATTATTGATTAATTACTTACTCAAAAAAACATACAGAAAAACTACACAGAAACAAGTTACAGATAAAGTCCAATATATATAAATTGTGTCATCAAAATACACCATTAACCACGTGAAATGTTTTTCTTTCTTGAAAGATTATTGAAACAGTTAGCATTTAACACATTTTCCTATTGTAGGAAAATCTTGTTTCCATGCTTTATTGTCCTTATTAGCAATCAATATCAAACTTAAATGAGATTCTACTTTTGAAGAATTCAATAAACTTTCTCAATAACAATAGAAACTTCCCAACTTGTACACATCTCAGGTTTCCAGTTTATACAAGAAGCACCACATTGATGAGTCATGCATTACCAATGAAAACACTTATAGTGCAAGACGAAGCTCATTCTTGCCTATCTGTTAATTAGCATAGCATAGAAAATCAAGGAACACTAAGATCTCAGTACAGTAGAAGAAAAATAATAACTAATTTGGAGCTTTTAGGAATGAAGATAGTCACATCGTAGCAGAAGCCATAAGCACTAGAGTACTCATTAACAGAGTTAGACGTCAAGAACCTTCTAGAGTCATAATATACAAACTTGATAATTACCCCGGGAAATTGATTCAAGCTTGAAGTTGTACAACCTTTGGGCATTGTCCCGGATAGCAACCTCCACCTGATAATAGAAAGGCACTAAAAAGGTTGTAAAAAATTCTAAAACGAGCCAGCAGGGGATACTGGAAATTTTCATTATTCTGATTTAAACTTATTTTGTCTACAACTACAGAGCAACTTTCAGCAAATGCATTAATTATTGATTATTCCAAAACTCAAGTATGGAGTACCTGAGCATCGGTAACCTTGAACACGCGTTTCCATGGTAACAGGAAACCAGCAGCTTCTCCAAACATAAGATTTGAGACATAGATTAATTTCTGAAATGCCTGCACTGGAAACATAAAAAATGGTCATGCTCCACATCTTTACATCCCAAAATGACAATAGACCCTTTGTAACTTAAGCACAAATCGACCCTACCCGATGTTGTTCAATATCAGCATCACGATCCCCAGTTTCAAGTCTTTGCCTGAAAATTCGCCTACCAATCTGAGAAAATACCAAATAATAACTCAGATACAAAAGTTTCATCTATTAACTAAAGCCATAAGCATTTTATCAGACATGAAACAATGAAATAAAGGGAACATGTACCTCTATGTGCATGGCTGCAGCATCCGGATCATCAATGCCCAAAGAGTTTTTGAAGTGGACAATGGTTTCCACTTCATTACCTTTAAGATCTTCACTTCCAGGAGGAAGGACAGCAGATACAAATCTAAATCACCAAAAATAAGAATAAATAAGAGTTTGCAGGATGCATTTTAAAATGGATTGGATAGCTTGAAACATTGAAGAGGTCAATATCATTTACCAAGAAACAACTAAATAAATCCAGTTACTCTAATTTTTCAAACATTGTTTACTTACTGACAATAAATATCACGGAGCTCTGCAGTGAATGCCTCATTCAGTTTGCTAACACCATATCTGGAATAATACACATGTACATAGAGTTGAGCTGATGTTAACCAAGAATCAGTAAAAGAGTGGGAAATCAGTATAAGAGGATATTTGTGTGTGTGTGTGTGTGTGTGTGTGTGTGAGTGAGAGAGAGAGAGAGAGAGAGAGAGAATATGTAACTATATTTTCAAACTTCTTCAGACAAAGAAGATATGAAGAAGAAGAAAAAGCAACTGAAAATCAAAAACTTCAGAATATTAAGAAGTTAAAGCCCCAGATTGATTTTCATATTCCTTAATCACTGCTACAGAGCAATGAAGACGTTGGTGCCAGCATTTGTGTCCTCCCTACCCCCATGGAGGCATGGACACTGCCCTTCTCTCATTTAGGATAAGCCTCTCTGTCTGATGCTCCACCTATTGAGATTTCAAATCTAGCAATAGTTTCCATTAAGCACACAAAATTCAAGTCTTTGACTTTCAAATTCTTTTTCAAGATTCCCTATCCAACCTTGCCCATGTGCTTCGAAGACCTGCATAAGTAACAAGACACCTAGAAAGTTCCACCTAATCAAGAATCATTAACATGATAGAACATTTCGGCACTTCCTAAGTTTTGCGGTAAAAAAGGCCATTCAATGATTTCATATTGCCGAATCCACATGAGATTCTTACAGTTAGCCCCTATGGGTATCTCTCATATGAATATCTACCTATTCAAGTTTTGTGTTCCTTTTTTAAGCACAATGCTTCCTCAAGAGATTGGAAGATATATTTATTCCGTCTGTATGTACACATATAACAAATAAACGCATTTGGGCACCAATTGAATCGTGAAAGTGCACGCATAATCAGGGAAAAGAGCTACCAAAAGTGTCAAGAAACCAGTTCTGGGCACAATTAGACCACAGGCCGCCAACAGAACGAAAAGAGAAAAAAGTATATATTTTCCAATATTCAGACAAACAATGACTTATGAAAATAAATTACTTGTTTGCAATGGCTTCAATGTCTTCCTTCCTGACAGACACAGGATCATCACAACCCACCACATAATTGTGCAAATTAGCAGCCGCAACTTCCGGGACACAAGAGTTCAGCGCGTAAGCAGCCCCAGCACCAGCAGCACCAATTAACACGGCGCCACCAAAACCCGCGTTTCTAGAACCTCCAAAGCGAGACCCAAGTCCGTATCCAGCAGCAACCGCTGCTGCGAAGATCAGAGCGGAGCTGGCGATTCGGACGGGCGGCGACATGGCGTCAACGAGGGATTGAGTGCCCGTGAGGTCCCTCCTCTCCCCGAAAACATCGGCCTTGACAGCGTAGGTGGGGGTGGAGAGCTGGGAATCGGAGGAGGAAGAAGAGCGGACAGTCGAGATTCGGTAGCGGCGGCGGCGGCGGAGGCGTATGTGGGTGGAGGAGAGGCGGAGAGAAGCGGAGGAAGGAAAATGGAAGGTGGGAGAAGGATGGTTGGGGTGAAGAATTGATGGGTTCATCTTCTGCCTCTCTCAATTGCTTCCAGTAGCTGGAGGCCGAGAGAGATGGGTTTGTCGTAGGGTAGGGTTTAAGGGAGGGGGAAAATTCGAGGCCGGGGTTTTTTGGCCTTGCCGCACCATACAGTTGAGTGGGCGGGTTTTTTTTTCTGTTTATATTAATTTTTTATCTCTTTTTATAAAATATTACAATTTTAAAATAATTAATAAATTTGATGTAGGATACAATTACAAAATTATAATTTTATAATTTCATTTTACAAAATTACAAAAATAATTAAAAAATAAAACGTGTATAAAAAAATAAAAAATACATATCGTGAATTCAAACCATGACATTTTATTAGTATCTTATTTGTTTAGATTGAAGTTTTTTTATTGTTTATCTTGAATTTTTATTTTACTTTTTAAAATATTTTTATCTTAAAATTATTAATTAAATTATATATTTAAAAATAGATAAAAAAAATATAATTATTATGTAATAAAAAATATACAAATAAAATGATATAAAATAAAATATATACACATATATATCAAATACTACATAAATATATTAAATAAAAATTATAGAAATTATTTGTATATAAAACTTTTTTATTATCAAATTAATTCTATTTTTCTTAACGATTTTAATTTTTATATCAAACATCTAAATTATAAAAATTAAAATTTATCAATTTATTGTTCACTATTATTTTATTTTAATAAAATAATTGATAAAAATTTTATAATAATTTTAATTAAATTTATCAAACATAAATATTTATATGATAAATTATATTTATTTGTATATTTTTTATTATATAATAAATTATATTTATCATAGATAAATAGATAATAAAGTAGTTGTAATTTTTCTTTTATTTTTCAAATAGAAAATGGGGTTAATTTAATAAATAATTTTAAAAATATGTACTTTAATAAATAGAAAAAATTATATACACTTTAATATATACAGCCGAAAAGCCCCACAGTTGGCGGCCCTCTCCAGTTCACTGTAAGAATTTTGAAAACCCTGAATATACCATATTTGCCCTTCCAAGACGTTTTCGGAGAGGCTTTAACGACGACGACGTGACGCGACTCGCCTTAATTTGTAAATATTCCATACCTACTACGATTATCAGGTTTGAATACGATAAATGTTGGTGTGGAATTTTAGGTTATGTTTGTTTATGGTTTTGAGTGTGGATTTTTTAATATATTTTTTAAAAATATATATATAAATAAATAAAATAATAAAATTTAAAATATATAATAATTATATTATACAATTTTAAAATAGTATTAATCAACACAAACAAACGTAACCGTCGAATTTATACTCTATTATAATGAATCTCACTCTTAGAAAAACTAAATTTGGTAGATCAAAAGTTAAATTACAAAATTGATCTTTTAATTTTAAATTAAAATATTTTTTTAATAAATTTAATTGAAATTGTAAATTTTAGCTCATATTTGTCTACTTAGAAACCCACCAACAAATAATGCCATCAATGTACGGAAAATGAACTCGCAATCCCACTTTCATTTAATTACTCACAAAGTAGTAACTCATGAAGTGAAATGTACATGTCCAAATGACGCCACCTGTAAATCCATTTCATATACAATGCCTTGGCATTATTTTGTTGCCTATTTTATTGCAGTTTGAATTCAAAATTACTCCATTCCAATCAAAAATTTAATTATATTCATTTATTTTTTATTTTGTATATTATATGTAATGAAGTTTAGCAAGTGTTGTACTGAGATAAGTGTTATTTTTTATTATAAGATTTCGATGTTTTGAAATTTTTAATTTATTTGAATATATGTATAAAATATGTAACAATAATCAGAAGATATGATAATATATATAATAATAATTAGTTTTAAAAATATAAATATATATTTAAATATATGTGTGTGTATATATGAATTAATTTGATTCTGAATAACTACAATGATTAAAATAGAATTAGTCAATTATATACATAGAAGAAAAAAATTTGAATTTAAATTTAAATAAAATTTTTGTTTAATAATATATTTGATTTTAAAAAGTTGGATGGAAAGTTGGGAGAGTGAAAACTTGTGTTCCAAACATAATCAAGATAAAAAGTTCCATTAGGTAGCGTGTTCGGCAAGTATGATTCTAATAAAGCATAAAAATAGTGGAAAATGGAAATATACACATAACCTTAAGGGTATGTTCGGTTGGTAAATTTTTGATGGTGAAATTTTTTATTTATTTGATTTTTTATTTATATAAATATAAATAAAATATACAATAATGATTAGATAATATAAAAGGACAATAATTATTTTTTGAATATAATATTTATAAATGTGAGTGTATGTATACATATACATATCAGTATCGTTTTAATTATAAATAATTATAATAATTAAATTTAAATATTTATTTATACATTGAATAAGGAATTATTTAAATTTTAAATTTAAAGTAAATTTTTGTGGGATAAAACATTTCAATTGTATAAATTTGACTTGATAAAAATACAAAGATAAATGTAATAAAATTTTTAAAAAATCATATTTGCAACTATCACGATGGTGTTGCCTTTTGAAATTTGTACCATGTTGTCTTATTCTCTATCTGCCAACAAGTTGGAATTCAATGGAAAAATATCTTGTAAAAGTTATTTTTTAAGAGAAATAGGGAACAAATCATAAAATCTAATGCATCATTATACAGCAAATTAATCAAATCAAAGTTGTAAGGCGATCCTTCACATAATCTTAAAAAAAAACATTGTATTGAAGTAAGAGATAGCCACCTCTGGTCATGGACATAGAAAGTTATCATTTTACTTTTATTGAAGTATGAAGCACAACGAGATTCGATTGAAATTGTATTGCCCCATCCAAAAAAGTGAAGTGCGTGCTTAATTGCATGATGCATGCATTTTATTAAGGAAGAAATGAAGATATAACTTTGACAAATTGATATCTTTGATATCTAAGTGCTCGTCTCCCTCGCTTGAGATTGCTCTTTAAGATCATTAAACTCTCAATTAAAGACTCATTGGAAGAATTAAAAATGATTGTTTGACAGTCAATAACTTTGATTGTGAAATCTTCACTTTAATTTTTGAAGAATAAATCCCTCCTTGTTCCAAAATTAATAGGACATAGAGATAACTAGAAGAGCTAAAGCCTATCTTCATTAAAGGAGGAGAAATTTTAGATTATTTTATCCATTTTGCTATGATGACTTGGTTGTTTGCCTTTAAGGTTATGTACTACAACAAACATACAATAAATTGAATTTTTTCTTAATTTCTTGATGACTATTTAACATAGGAGGATGTTGCAATATAGTAAAACAAGCAAGAAAGAAGATACGTGATATATATACACTATATTAAAAACTCTCATTAATGCCTTATTAGTTCAAGCTTAACTATTTTACAAGCAAAACCAAGTAGAATATGAGACTAATTAACATAGAGAATGATAAAGTCAACAAGAAAACTAATCATCACATTTCATGGAAGCTTGAGAAAAGTGTAATTTTTGTGATTCTTTCAGCATGTTGAAATGGTCGTGAATTTAACTTAATGTAGTCTCTTTAAATCAACGACTCAATGATCAAATAACGAGACCTTCCCATGATTTCCAGAAGGTTAGCATAATATTTTTGGAAGAATACAAAGAAGTCAATGGTTGCATGTAAATTTTAGAATAAATAGAGTCAACGTTCTTATAAAGAGAGTGGACCTAAGAAAATGTTAGAGAATGTAGACATTGTTAAATTATTTAACAATTATATGGTGATTCATATAACTTAATGAATAGGTTCTAATGCAAAATGAGCCCAGTGTGAGGGTTACAGGGCCTAAGAAAATTACAGTTAAAAAACTCGAAGAGTTTCTCCCATCTTTCTTAAAATCATATAACAGTTACAAAACATAAATTGTAATGGAAGATATTCTACCATTAATTAAATTGATAGTTACTAAATAAATAAAAGACATATAATGTTGCTTGCCATGTTCTTATTCATTAGAGAACCAGAAGAGCAAAAAGGTAGAGAATGGGAGAAATAAAGAAGCACAGAAGGTTTTTTTTTCTTGAATTTATGTCAAGACATATCAAAGGTAATGGATCAATATAAGTTTTCTAACAACATCTCTACTAGAAAAAAATTATTGGTAGGTTCAATTGTATTATGAAGATCCATGTATGTATTCATGTAGAATTGATTATTCTCTAACAGATATAGGTATCTTTTGGCTCAAAATATAGTAAATCTATTGCTACATCTTTCATTCAATATTATTTGTATTTCCACTTTTGGTATGTTTTTATATGTGGATTACAAATCAATTTAGGTTTAAATCTTATGTTTAAGTGTAAATTATTTAATTGTGCTGCATGAGAAAAACAAAAAACTTGTTGCCCCCAAACCATGCCCCATTAAAATTAAACAAAAGATGGGAGAGAATTACATTATTGTTAAAAGTTAAAAGAACACTACCAAAAATGAATGCAAGCACAAGTAGTTTCTTAGTCAAAAAGTCATCACAAATAGATACAATAGTATTTCTTGTAAAACTTTTTCTAATAATTAAGACATAGAAACCATTTTTGGATATGCCTATTTAATTTTCATCTTTAAAACGTACACTTTAATCATTACATTTTTTGAAAATTTTACACAATTTTTTGAAAAACACATACCCAAAAATATAAACAAATCATGTTGTAACCAAAGAACACTTCAGCTATGTTTGTTTACATTTTTATCTCAAAAACACACACTTTAGTCATTATATTTTTTTAAAAAATCACACAATTTTTCAAAAAAAAAAAAAAACCCACACACACCCAATACACACCTAAAGGCATAAACAAGCATAGTTTTCACAACCTGCACAAATATAAAGTGCTAGTGTCCCTTTGGTGATGGTAAAGAAAAGCATAGGAAAGGCTCATGCGTCTTGGCTACTCTTTTCACATACACTAACATTTTCTTACACGCATGCGGAAAGAGGGAGTGATGAATACTTACAGAGATGAAGAGAGAAGGCTTCACTGTTAAAGTCAGCAAGAGTGGTTGACACCCAACAAGTTCAAAAGGTGATTATTGCCTTGAGAAATGGATGAGAAATTTTAATTTTATAAAATGGTAAGGTGTTTTTCTGCCTCTCATTATAAGTTATTTTTGATAACTTTTATCCAATGATTTTATCGTTAGAAAATAACAACTGACTCATGCATTTGAAAACCAACGAGATGCATTTTCAATTTATGTTTTGGTGAGAACATGAATAGTTTCAATTATCAAAACAATGTTGAATAATTTTATGAGATAGTTATTCGCTGATTTCTAATTGAAAGTTTAATTGTTGTAGTAAAATTTTAACATGCTAATGATAGTTAGAATGAGGGGTAGCTTGTGCATTTAAACAAGTTCATTCCGGTGCTTGACAAGCTTAGAAAATTACATACTCGATTGCTACGTCCAATGGTGATGGACAACTTAGCTTTTATAACTAAAAGAGATGCTCTTTGCTTTCAAGAACTTTCCAGTTTTATAATAAAAACCAAGCTTATGTTTGATGCACATTTGCGTCAATTTTTCACCCTTCAAATTATTCAATTTCAAATGTATTACCATTATACTAATGCTTTTTATCTCAATCTTTTTTATTTTTACAATACTTCTAAATTTTCACACTAATTTTTCTCCCTATTAAAATCTACATCCAAACATGGCTTGAGTTGAGTTCATTGTGTTGTTGTATTGAACATGTTTATTTTATGTTTCTTTAAGGGCGAAAAAAAGTGTGCTTTTTGTCTGGATATTTATAAATAGCATAAAAACATAAGTATATATGTTAAATTATTTTGTATATGTGCATTTATATATAATATTGTATAATGTTGCATGATGTGACAACATATAAATACAATAATTAGCTTCTAGGGAATAAATAAATAAATATGTACACACACATGTGAGTAAGTATGTGTTTATATATCGTAATTAAATTTTGAATAAATATAATCATTGAAATTCAAATATATGTGCATATGCATGTGTGTATACATATAACAACGAGATTTTTTTTAATAGTTAAATGTCTGAAAGTTATTCTTATATGCGTTTTTAAAAGAAAATGAATAAAAAAATGCAAAGGCCTTGTTTGGATGCACCTTTTGTGCCTCAAAGAAATGGGCACGTGTAATTTGAATGTTTGGATCCTCCAATTCACACCCAGCAAATATGTTTGTCCAAACTCGTAGAATCATGTGATAAAAATATGAAAATAGCCCAAACAACTAAGGAGATGAAAATTATGTTAATACCCACCTTATGTCAGTCTGCACTAGTCAAATTAGAGTATATTCCCTAAATTTTTACAAGACCTTTCTCAGAGATGAAATGGACCATAGGGGAAAAGAGAACCAGTGTCATGGGCCATCTTAAATGCTGGAGGTGAAGAAAGTCTTCATCTAGAATCCCATCTATAAAAAAAAATTAACTGAAAAATAGAGGGCTAATCCACCCTATGCTTCATTGGTGAGAATAATGAGAGGACTAAAATATTCAACCCACAAACCATAACTCCCTAATTTGACCATTCAAGCTCAAAAAGTGAGTTGTTATATTCTATCTAATTTATGCTAAATTAGTCATGTCCGTACACATACTTCAAATTACACTTTGAACTATCTCTTAAAATGAACTGATTTTGTAGCGCATAGGATTACCAAACTTCCCAGCCTAAAAGGGAAGCCATTGGCTTCCAATCTAAGGTTTCATCAACCTTGGTCATCATACCTCAAGCAAAGATGGAAGGATCTATGAAATCTAGTGTTGGGGACGACTTCTCAATGCTTAAGCTAACAATAGATTTATGTATGTGTGACTCATAACCCCCATTTACATCCCACATTAAATTATCTACACATCATGGATATGTTTATTTCTTAATTTGGATGGGGAACGAAAATTTAAATAATTTGAGTGGGGATGAAATTATGTTGGGTTTACAAGATTTAGGTTGGTAAAAAAAATTACTTTTATATGTATTTAATAGGTAATGATGATTGGATAATGTGATCGTATATAGGTTTATGTAGTATTAAAAGAATGAATGAGAGTAGAAAAATTATAGAAATAGATATTGATTTGATTGTAAATTGATATAATGATTGATAAATTATAAGTTAATTATAAAAGGTAATAGGGGAAAATTTTTAAATTTGAATTTAAATAAAATTTAAAATTTAAAAATGTTTAGTTTGTAAAATTGTAAATGGTTGCATGAATAATATAGAATAATGAACCAAACGTAGCCCATGTATTTGGGATTTGTATGGTGATAATGTGTTGCCTTTCCATTTAGCCACTAGTACATACATACAGTTTGCATGAAAGTATAGGTTAATTTTATATGTCAATTGCTTTGCATAGTTGCCACTGCTCAACTACCTCAAGTGAGTTATTAATATGTATATGCTTTCATCAAGTACTTGGTAGTGAGTTTGATTGGGTATATCAATCGTTGTTGGGTAATGTATGATGAGTATTGCAAGAGGCAAAGCTGTGGTTGAACCAAGTTGGTGGACAATGGTTTCGTATAATTGTCATACAAAAATGTCTTCATTGAGGTCATGTATATGAGTTGGAATGCAAAAATCAAATTACCACAACATTCAATCCACAGTTATGGGATTGGATTGTCAACAAGCTAAACAAGTGGGGGCCCTAAATGTTTGCTACAACATAGCAAGTTAAGGATAAAACAAGGTAGGCTAAAAACACCTTAGAGACAATGCCATGAGCTCATCCATGGGCAAACTGAATGGGGGTAAATTCAATCTACTAGATCACTTGTGCATGAGTCAGAGGGGACTATAGACTACTAAAATGAAAGAAGTAGAATGCATTAGCACTTGCTCAATGCAATTTTTATCGTATTCCCTGTTTTAGTGCTTGGGCATCCAATTCTACTTGCATTTACAAGTAAATTGTGAAGAATTTTTATCCAATGCAATTGTGGCCTCATCTTCATGCTTCAATTACATGCAACATCACCATGATTAGGAGCATGTTAATATATTATGCAGTGGATAATTGTTAGTGATATGTTCTCTGATGCTAATAGAAAATGAAGAACATTAGTTGTAAATGCAATACTTTGATTAATTAATAAAACATAAATATTTTCTTTGTATCAATATTGTTGTAGTTTTATCTTGCATGTTAATCTTGTGTGGTATAAAGTTATATATATGTGCTCGTGTGATTATGTCAATGAGTCTTATTCATAAGGGATCATAAATATGGTTGCAAGACTTATTAGTACACAATTAGTAGAATCCTTTTCGAGTCACAAATTTTCTAACTAGACATTAGAGAGTTGATACAATTTACACACCATATGCTTGTATGGTGAGTCATGACCTTTGGTATGAGATATTGAGAACACATTTATATGGATACACCACTAGAAAATGAGTGTTTAAACATTAACTTAAGGAATGGAGTGAACACATGAATTTCACTCTTTATTTTCAATGTCTTACTTCGTAATCATGTTAATTACACATGGGCCTCAAACATAAGATGACATAATTGTATTGTACCCATGATGATCAGTGTATCATTAGGCCATTAAAAATCAATATTTATTTTGATAAGAAATAAGGTTATGAGCTCAATGTGCCATTATTCGGATGCGTATCGAGGTATGTATATGATTAATAAAGGATTTGTCTTCTCGTAGAGGAATAAAGTATTTGTTCTATGTAGTCAATATTCTAGGAGACAAATACCCCCCCAGCTAGGGTAGTGGAGATCAGAAAGAAGTTTCTAATAAAGGGTTATTAGTCTCATGAGGTAAGATTGATTTGGTCATATGATCAAGCTAGTAAACTTAACTAAATCCAAAACTCTCGCTTGATTAAGACAAAGTATGACAAAAGGCTAATAATGCATGGTATTCATAATCGAGAAGGTTTATGTGATCTATTTACTTTGTCTTAATTGGCTAACGATATGGGACGTAGGCTAAGTGTAACTCATATCTTTTGATTTATGTTTGTTACCAATTAAGGATGAACTTAAAGAGTCATATGCAAAAGGATGGAACATTACAAGTTGGTAAATTGGTTTGTAGGCTTAAACAAGACTTTATTGAGTAGCCACATTTTGCTTCTTGCTTTTCCATGAACCTAAATTTCCTCATACAAAATTATTCTACTCAATGGTGAAGCTTTTATTAATCTTCAAATATGCCTAATTAGCATTTGAGAAACATTTAATTCAATCCTGCTCATAATTTTTATACATTGTTCCTACCCAGCAATTCCCTTAAGTAGGCCAAGATTTGTTCTAAGGCTGTCTACTGATAAATGGTAGGGGAAGATATGAACTAACTCACAACATTGACTAGATATGTGATGTTCGGTGAGTCACAAAAAAGTAATTTAGCTTCTCTACTAGTCTTCGATATTTACTAAGGTCCTTAAATAGATCTCATTCCTTTATGAACTAATGATTGGAAACCATTAGATTACTATATGGTTTATCTCCTAACTTTCTAAGTTTTGCCAACAAGTCAAGTGCATAATTCCTTTGTAACGAAAAATAAGTTTCTTGTTTCTTGATACCTCAATTCCCAAAAAATACTCTAACTTCTCTAAATCCTTAGTTTGAAATTGATTATGGAGAAAGGACTTTACTGAAGAGATATCCATAGCATCATTTATTGTGATAATGATATCATCTACATACAACACTAGTAGGGTTATACCGGATGCAACTTATATGTAAAAGACAGAGAATGGATTTACATTTTTCATTTTGAACCTTTTTATTTCTATACTAAAATTTCCAAACTAAGCATGAGGGCTCTGTTTCAAATCATATAAGGACTTGTTGAGATGACAGACTTTAACATAATCTACTAAGCAATAAACTTAGGTGGCTATTCCATAAACTTCTTCATAGAGGTCATTGTGTAATAAGGCATTTTTGACATTGAGTTGATATAATGGCTAGTCATTGTTAGCTGTAAGGGAAATAAACAAGCAAGTGGATGTTACTTTGGCCACAAGAGAGAAAGTTTCCCCATAATCAACTTCATAAGTTTGAGCACAGCCTTTAGCCTCAAGACACGCTTTAAGCCTCAAGAGCACAGCCTCCTAAGTACCATTAGTATCCTATGCATTAATCTCATCTATCATAACATTACACCAACCAGGATGGGAAAAGACTTCTGTTATGGTTTTGGGGAAAATTATAGAATCAAGAGAAGCCACAAAAGAACAAGAGGTATAAGATAACTTGTTATAGGATACAATTGAAGAAATAGGATATCTACATTGGCATTTGCCTTGTTGAAGAGTGATTGGTAGATTAAAGTAATAGTTATGTAGATTTGATGAGGCATAGGAAAGGAAGGTAGAAGAGGTATTTGACTCTCAACCATGCTCTGGGGCACATGAGATAAAATTAGCCACCCATATATTTTTTTTTGGTAGAACATGCTAAAAATTGATAGAATAAATTTATGTGTGGTAAGAAGAGTTATCGAGGCAGTAGAGTTACCACATGGAAGGAAGATATAAGGGTTTTTAATGGGAGGACTAAGTGAATGCCTTAGAGTTTAAGGAAGATATAAGGGTTTTTAATGGGAGGATTATATTTACTAACCCATTATATTGTCCAATGCTTGTTGTTTATATTTTCTTGTAGGAGCCCAGAAGTAATGGAGAAGAGTTAACAGTGGAGTCCTTAGGTTGACAAAGGTTCACAAGCAAAAGAGTTGGTAAATTCATGTGAATTGATGCCAAGGAAAAAGTTCGGCAACCTTAGTTTTGATAATTCTTTAAATTACTATTTACATGAGATGCCTAGTGTTGCACTGTTTGCTAATCTTAGCCTGAAGGATAATTACTACTTAGTGAGTTTAGCAGTGAACCTATGAGAATTTGTGAAGTAAATGAAGTCTTGAATCTTGCGTGTGTAATTCATTGAGGTTTGCATGATATTAGGTTGATGTTGGAAAATTGCGTTTCATCATGGGTGTGTGACCTTGGAGGAGAACTATCAAAATTCCTTAACTTTTGATGAAATTAGGTGGATTGTGTTGAGATATCTAGAGTGATATGTAGGGTATGGCAAATGCACAATTAGTACTCTAGGAACATATACTAAGTTTTCACAAGTGGAGTCTAGGGATGCATGTCATGACTATGCTGTAGGAGTGTCACTTGTTGAATTTGAACATAACGAATTTCATTCCTTTAGTGCCTATTGCTTGAGTAAATTCTATGTGCCTTATGCTACACATGCATTATATAGGTATGGTGTTGTTCGAGATGTTAGATGTTTGTAGCACTTGTATTCTTGGTTGCATATCCTAAAGATAGAATTTTGGAATGATTATCTTAGATCAAAGGAATTTATGATTCTTGTATTTAATCTAAGCCTAAGACACGAATGTGTTGGACTTTCTATGCATGTCATGCTCGAACATGAGGCTTATCATGATGTTGAATTCTATGTCATAACATATACAAATAGACGATTTAGTATAGATCCTATACATATTGTGCATAAGTACATGAATTGTGATGCGTATGGTGTAATAGGAAATGCTAAAGAGCCATGTTATCATTTTCATGTGTAATATGTGATTGAAGATGGAATAATGATGTACATTATTTTGATTGCTAGTCTATTATTTGATGTGATTTGTCATGCGTTGATTCCATGTAATCATTGTGTTGGTGAAATTGAATTGTGGGAATATACTAGTTCTATTAACGAGTTGGAACATGTAAGTGTTGCTAAAGTTGGGATAATTTTTCTAGAAAATTTCCTTGGAGATGTTGAAATTGTTGCTAAAAGGAAGAAACCTAACGGGATTCCGCAAATTATGTTTGGGCATAGGTGCAAACATATGTCAAGGAGTTGTATAATTTTGGTGGGGAGTTTGATTTTTTTAAAACTAATCAAAGATCTTCCATATTACATTATTTGATCCAGAAATTGAGATACAATTTGGGAAATTTTTTTTGAAGCTTGCAACTTGTGGAGGTCCATGTGTGTCTACACATTGACAACGAAACTAAGTTGTAAGGTAGAAGAATAGGGTAAGAATATAATTAGTATTATATTATATTATTTCTTATTTGGAGTTTTATTTGTTGGTAATAGAAATCCCAACAAATTGAGGTCAATTCACTTTTAAGAGGAGGGGAATGACATAAACGCCAAGTCAGAATAAAGGATATTTGTCGAACCATAGATGCAAATTGGAGATTATGAGCTCCAAGAAGCAAAGAAGAACCTTGTGCATGAGTTCCAAAGAGCTATGGATATTTTGAGAGGTTTTGGAAGTCAAAATGGAGTTTACAAATGAATTTGGTGCAAAGAAAGCTTGAAACGAGCTTTGGAATAGCTTTCGAATCGATCTTAACAGCAGCCCGATTGAGCTTAAGTTCACCGAATCGATCTAACGACCAAGTGACAAACAACACCCTAAATTGTGAGGTCTTTATGTTTACAATTCGAGGAAGGACATTCAATCACACCTAACATGATCATAAATCTTGAGAGCTAGGAACATTATACTTTTACCATCTGGACTTTTCAGATCGACATTCAGATTAAGTGTGATGGCAGAACAAAGCTAGATTTAGTAAGGAAATTGCCTCTTCATGTTTTCTTACTATACTATTTTTAGTGTTGCAAAGACTTCTTAAACATTATAAAAACGGCCTTTATTGTTTTGAGAAAATTTTTTTTGACTCTTTGGTTTTTTGATAAATAAAAATTCTCTCTTTGGATTTTTTTTAAATTTGAGTGTGTCTCAATTCTTGTGAATTCAAATACCAAATCAAGTTATCCCAAGTGCTTATTGGATTAATCGTGATGCATCAAGTAACTAGAGGTGTTAGTTTTGGTTGTCGTTCGCTAAAGTTCATTGAAGATTGTTTCGTTTAGGTCATTTTCACACGGTTCAGGCAAGTAGGTTTCATTGGATTCCAATATACATCGAAAATGTCATATCTTTTATGCTTCTGCACACATGTCAACTACAAATTGTTCGTACACTGGTATTAGAATGGGTTTTAATTTTAGCACAAAAAGGCACATTAGTGAGAGAATAATCATGAATGATTTTTTATAAAATAAATTTATGCCATTCAAGAAAAATCATCCACAAATGTAACAAGATATCAAAAACTAGTTTCAGACAGAATTGGGCATGAACTTCGAACTTTTGAATGAACATATCAAATGGAAAACTAACTCTTTTATGACATGAGGGACTAAGGCAAGTGATGATATTTTGCATTCTGACACAACTTGCAGTCTAAGGACAATAAACTATGAAATTCAAGACATAATCATTTTAGTGAAGGTAGAGATGGATGTCCAAGTCCACAGAGAGCTTTGAAGGGTGTTTCACTCTTAAGTATCCAAACATGAAGAGCACCTGATTCATGCTCTTTACCAATAATATATATATATATATATATATATATATTTATCGTAAGATCTTAAAATAAAAAATGATCATTAAAGAATAAGATGTAACACTTTAAAGCAGAAGTTATTTTATTAATAGATACAAAGTTAAAAGAAGAATTCTAGAAGACTCAACTCAGTAATCAAAGAGGTGAGACTAACTACACCAAAAACCTACAATAGGTATAATAGAGCCATTAGCTAGAGTGACACTAGATAGAGATTTTATATGGTTTAAAATTAGAAGGAAAAAAAAAAAACCTTGGATACTTGCCATGTGATTTGTGGCACTAGTGTTAATGACCCATTTGGATAAAGAGGAAAGAAAGCACATGTTTGGATTATCTAATTCAATAATTTTAATGATAAGGTGAGATGAACCCTTCAATGCTTCTTGATATTGGGTGAACTTTACGTACTTATATACAAAGTTTATGATTGCGTGCTCCACAGTAGGAGGAGGTCCACCATGGGTATCAGAGCTTTTACACACTCATAGTGAGTAATAAGGCTCGCAACGTCATTGTTAATAGAATCCTTGATTGGTAAAAATAAATAAGAATTATCTCGTAGCCACCTTTTATGAGTATTATTAGTAGGTGGATCATTAGCAAGATGATTATATTTCAATATACTTCACAAATATGATTTAATTATTTTGCACGAATCAAGATATTCAGACCAATTAATTTTTCTTCAGTAATTTTGGATATCATTGGAATAACATCCACGACAACAAATTGTTTAATCATTCTCCATCATAATAACACAAACAATTAAAAGTATCAGCAATCGTTCCAAACCACAATGAATCCATAGAATTGAAACTGAAATTGAATAAGTTGATATTCCAAATAATAAAATAAAATAAGAAAAAATGAATCAAATCCTAAAACCAAAGGTACCATTTGATTGGGAATAAACTAATGACTCCAGAAGGACCACTTGGAGCAATTTCCAATGCCATACATAGGCCCATATACTAGCACGAGGTATTCTTGGCTGACTGTGATAGCGCTACATGTGGCTTACACATAAGGCTTATGGTGGTGAGTCTTGGAGAGGCAATTGATCTGATGATGGTGAACACATCCCAGTAGGTGGTGATGCTAATTTTAGCCTCCAAAAGTGTGAAAAAATGCATACAAAATCCGGCTAAATAAATGACGATGGTAGCAAGTGATCCCTCAAATAAGGGTTAGTGATAACACTATTTTAGATATGGCTTTAGTACCATGTCATGGAATATGTTAATATGCTATATTTTATTAGAAACAGGATTACATCATATTTATCCAATGACAAAGATAAATTAGCCCCAGTCATTTCATTTCGTCTACTATCTATCTATATAAATAGTTACATTATGTTATAGAATATTCATTCTATCAAAACACATATTTAATCCATAACAAAGTACTAAGATGTGTAGCTGGAACTTGCGTTGATTCATCATGTTACATCCATTAGTCCAGTCTTAGGCCATAGCAAATCTTGCAACCCTTACATGCATCCTTTCCAATGAATCTTAGGCTATACAATAAAGTATGGGAAGTTCTTAAGACAACACATTAGATATGGAAAAGAAATTAGGATTGTAGATTAGCTTCAGCGCTACTACGTTTAATGCATTAAATACTCAGTGAAAGTGACTATTCGTCGTCTTTGGGAAGTGTTAGAAGCTTTCCATGGTGTCCTACTAGCATTTATGCATTTTGATAGTTTGCATGGTAAATAGAAAATCCTCTTTCAAGGTGACATGTGAGCACACCAACCATGGGAAAAGACCGTAAGTCTCCAAGTAATTGACTAAGGCATTGAAGTAACATCTTATCATCTAAACATTATCATAGAAGTAATTATCATGCCCTATCATGAACTTGCTCACGAAACACGTTGCAATGCATAGTTTAGGTTTGATGATTCCTTGGAGGAATACTTCCCCATACTTTGGTTGGTTGTAATTTGATCCAAGGGTCCTTGGTGTTAGTATGCTTCCTTCATTGATGTCCAAACCAGTATTTAAGGCATGATTAATATCTATGGAGATATCTTCTCGACCTAACTATGCAATAAAATAGTAAAGATGATAAGTTAATGATTATAGTAGTGTGGTGGGGTGGCATTTTCATTTCATATAATTAGTAAATGGCAAAGATAAACAAGTCATAGGAGTTATAACAATTCTTGAAGCCCATACTAATTATCAACTTATGCCACAACATGTAACAACCTCAAACAAGGACAATAGAAGTGAAGCCTTAACAATGTGATCCCATGCCTATATGTTCTCCTAATGGGGGAATAAACCATATCTAAAACATCTCATTGTAAAAGGAAAATACTAGTTCAAAAAATGTAATCAACTATGAATGGCCAGGTGCTAAGTTGGTGGTGTATTAGTTGCTATAAGTTGTTAACCACACAAATAGGTCTTAAACAAGTAAGTAAATAGAGATAACAAACACAAGAAGTCCAAATACAACAAAGGTTGACATTTTCAAAGATCAGTTAAATTACTCCCCTCTCCATTTTGAATCACATTGTAATTCGTGAACTTGGTGAGCTTAGCATAGCTAAAGATGGCATGAAAAGCCAGTACAATTAAAGCTTTGTGAATAGCACATGAGTACATCAGTTTAATCAACTACAAATACTAATTCCTACACTAAGGTAGTCATAGTAGCATATCCATCCTTTCATCATTTGATTGATAGTTGAACTACATGACATAGTTGCTATAGGACTTAAATGCTTGGTATGCTTTGTTGTGGAGCTCTAGATGCGGGATTGGCATGGTATAAGGCATATCTAAGCAATGTACTATCTCCTTATTAGCCTCTTAGCCCACTTTGAAATTGTGCTTGGTGGTTAGGGATTTTAACGACTAAGCATTCTAACCACTAGCCTCTTGGCCTACTTAGGGATCTTGCTTCCTATTAACTCGATAGCTCGTCCATGTAAAAGGCCTATAGCTGGTGTTGTCATGAAAGGATTATACTACATCCTACGTGCCTTTAAGTGAAGTTGCCATCTCGTTTTACTTTGTGTCCATTAAATCCTTGGGCCTGGAATGCTTATATCCAACATTACTTGATCGTTGTCCCTTGTATGCTTGATTGGATATGAGGGCTAAAGCTTGGATGAGAATCTTCCTCAAATACTTGTAGCCATGTCGTGCCCCCACATATCCATATAGAAGTGATGGTGTGGTAACTCACTACATAATAGATTAGTATGCTCTTGGTTTTAAAGACAACGTGTAATAAAAGAATGAGCATGAGGCCACATTTGCATTTGATATAAATTTGGCATAGTTTAATCAAAACTGTAAATAGAATTAGATGCCAAAGCATTAAAACTAGTAATATGGAAAGCATTGCATTGAACAAGTGCGAATACAATCTACGTCTTACTCGTTGATAGTTTATAAACCCCTTTGCCTCAGGCCTTTGTTCTTAGGTGTATAGATTCCACCTAACATAGTTTGCTTATGGATTAGCTCATGGCATTGTCTTCGAAGTGCTTTTAGCTTGCCTTGCTTTATCTTCAGGCTTGCTATGTCATGGAAAATGTCGAGGGGCACTTGCTTGTTTAGCTTCTCAATAGTTCGATTCCATGATTGTGGACTAAATGTGGTGGTAAGTTAACCCTTACATTACCTTTCATCATGTTTGTATGGTAATTCCACAAAATCTTTGTCTGCCTTCTTAGTTTGACCATAGCTGTGCCTCTTATAGTATTCATTGATATGTCACCCAACAATGATACTAACGCACCACGTCAAGCTCACGAACAAGTATTTGATGAAAGTATAAACATTTTATAGACAATAATAACTCACTTCACCAATAGGACAGAGACAACCATGCATAAGCAATAGTCATAGAAAATTAACCAACATAGTCCTCTAAACAATATGCATGTGCCAATAGCCTGATGCAAATGTAGCACGTTGTCACCATATAAATCTCAACATGATATATAGGTAATTAATGTAGGATGTAGAAGGGAGTTTTATATCACACTTATCTCACTCAACTACAGACACTTCGGGATGGAGAAGTCCCTAATGTTGGATTTCGTAAATCCTTGTACTTTTTCTTATGGTTATGATGATCAAGAGAGATGAAATGTTATATTGGAAGCTGCATAACACTTTGGACTGTTTTCAATTACATGGTTCTGCATATTTGGATGAATGTAATTAATGGGAATGTCATCCAAACTACATGAGGTCCATTTTGTTGGGTTGCATCATAGAGTCAAATCAATAGTAACTAAGATTAAAAATAAATGTAAAGTTCAAACAAGCGAAAATTATTTTGTAATTTTTTTTAAATTTTGATGTAAGATTAATGAGGGGTTAAATTATGATTGTTGATAGAATGTGAAGGATCAAATTGATTTATATATTTATATTTATATTATTTCAATAAGTATTTTCATTTGCACAAGATGAATTTACATAATTATTCTCATGTTACAACATATTTTTGATATTTTTTATCATTTTCTTCAATCTTTTCATATAATTAACAATTTATATTTATATGTTTTTGTCAAATTTTATCATTTTTAAATTCTTTTGATCTTTTATCAGTTTTTTATTTTAAATATTTTGCACAATATAAAATTATATAATTTTTATTTCAACATTAGTTTTTTCTTTTTCTTTTATCTTTTAATTTTTTTCTTTGTGCATTCTTGAAAATTTCTCTTATTTGTTTTAAAATCTCGATATTTCTTTATTTTATTATTTTAAATATTTTTTATATTGGCTAATATTGAATATTTTACTTTTATTAATTAAAATATTATAATTTATAAATAAATTAACACATGAGTTTGTAAATTTAAATAGTGTATAATAAATTTTGTTGAACGACACCCGGTTTGAACAGAGTATCAAATTCAAAATGCAAGGGTGACAAATAAATTAACACACGAGTTTGTAAATTTAAATAGTATATAATAAATTTTGTTGAACGACACCCGGTTTGAACAGAGTATCAAATTCAAAATGCAAGGGTGACGTAATAAAAACTGAGAAGACATGAATGGGGGACTAATTTAATACTGTAAAAGTCGCGTATCACATAAAGCGTAGGAAAAAGTGAATACGATTCTTCAGGGAAGGGATAGACGAGCTTTCAAATGAAAAATAACAAGGTGGCACTTGGATGTTGGAAGCGCACTCTCATCTGCAAGGCTTTCATCACCATGGCCGTTTCGCTTTTACGAGTCCCAACTGCACCATGGTGGGTTGCTCCGTTAACAACCAACCTCCTCTTCAAGACTCCCCAAATTTGCAAGTCGTTCAGAGTTATCGTCCTCAGGTTCTCCACTTCTTCTTCCGCCGCCGCCACCAAAGTGACCCCTTCGGAGACAAGCCCAAAATGGAAACCGTTCCGCAAGAAGAAAGTCGTAATGCGCGTTGGTTACGTTGGTTCAGATTATCGAGGTCTAATGTTTCTGCTTTCATGCTTGTTTCTTTTGTTTCTTCATTCTTGTTTTTCCCTCGTTGCGCCGTTTTCTGTCTTTTTTTTTTGGTTTGCCTGATGGATTGTGCTGAAACGCTACAGGTTTACAAATTCAGAGAGATGAGGACGCGCTATCTAGTGAGATTTCTTCTTCCCTTAATTTTTGATTGCGTTACTTTGTTGTCGTGACCTTATTATCAGTCTTTTTTAATTATGCGGGAAGCAGTTTTCGTTTTTCGTCACAGGGGTTGTTTATTGGTCGAGAAACGAGCTTAGGAATACTAGGCTTTAATGATGTGATTATCATTTCTGTTTAGTAAATCTGGATTAGCTATTTAGTTAAAGCATATACCAGTAATTTGCTAAAGCCCCAAAATTATGCTGTGTAGCAATCGAAGGAGGACTGGAGAAAGCTATTTTTAAAGCTGGTGGAATTAGAGATAGCAATTTTGGGGATCTGCACAAAATTGGCTGGGCAAGAAGTAGCCGGACTGATAAAGGGGTAAGCTGCATTTTTCTTTTACAGGTTATTCTACTGATGTAGGTTTCTACACATGTGGTTCCGCACAGTGTTGTCAATCAAACTCCGTGTTTGGCATTCGTTCAGGTTCATTCACTGGCAACCATGATATCTTTGAAATTGGAGATTCCAGAATTTGCTTGGATAAATGATCCAAATGGGTTTGGTCTTGCTAGTTATGTTAACGCTTATCTTCCTGAAAACATAAGAGTTTTCAGCATCTTACCTTCTCAAAGGTAGAGACTTCTTTAAAATAATGGTGCCTTTTTGATATCCCTGATTGTCTCAGGTCTGTCTCATTCACACACCTACACATGCAAGCACCACGCACACACACACATTAGTTGAAAGAAGAATGAAAATACATTTTTGCCAAACAATCTAGTGGTCAATAATTTGTAAAACCCTGTTCCTATTTTTGCTCATTGAAAATAACATATGTAGGACTGGTTCTTGAAGGAACACATTCTTAGTTATTTTTATTAAGAACAAATGAGTAGTAAGCTTGTTGTAGATTATCTTGTCCTATTTCACCATTGAATCTGAATATTTAATCATATTCATCAACTACTGCTAAAGTTGTTGATAACTATTTTAGTATTTATATTTTTTGGAGCAACAGCATGGTAGAAGAGTCCGAGAAGTAAAAAAATTTTAACAAGTGAATGTTTTAAATCCATTATATTCCCAATTTATGGGATATAAATATGCCTTGTGCTTGTAAATCCCCCGATAGAAATGCTATTTCTTCTTGGGCTCTAAACCGAATCCTTTTGTTAGGCATAAAGTATAATAGACAATTAACCAACTGGTTAATGAGCCTGGCATCCATTCCTACCATAACCTTGCTAACACAAGAGTTGTTCCTTACCTCATACTTCCCATGGTTGACCTCATATTTCTTACTGCTTACATTTTCGGGGCATTTGGAATTTCTGTGCTCTGTTACAGTAATTATTTGTTGAAATCTGTCCAAAACCAGATGTGAGATTTGGTTTGGATCCAGCGATGGTGTATTCATGTATGTATGCCATGTTAATGCTGTAGAGTAATCCATTGAGTATTGATGATCCATAGATGTGATAACCTGTGGCTAATCAAGTTGCTGGTGATTGGTATCCATGAATGGTATTTAAGTAACGAGGAAGAAGAAATAAGGGAAAGGAGGGGATAGGATAAGTGGAAGGGATTCAATGAAAATGTTTGCACTTTAGTGTCCCTTCACAACAGCTGAACCATATATATAAAGCTAGCCTATTGCTTTGATAAACCTATATTGCTTATAAAAAGATCAGATGAGTTATTATGAACTTCCTCTTGGAGAAGCAACACTATTTTGGAATTTATTTCCACCCCTAGACTTGGTTTCTTTGGATTGCAAATTAGTGCATGGCTGCTTTAATTTGTTGATGAGAGAGTAATATTCATGAATTTAAGCGCCTATGCAGCTGATGCTTCTTTTTGAGGCCCACAAGTGGGAATCTATCTCTCTCTCACTTAATTTAAAACATGAAGTGAAGACCTTTCTTTTGGCTTACAAAGAAACTTGTATGTGATGTCTTAGATGCAATTTGGAAAAATTAAAATATAAATGTTTGGTAGTGCTGCCAAATCAATCCAAAAAAATCTAAAATAACTAGGAAACTTAACATTGGATCAAAAGGCTCTTGCTTGCCTTTTTAACTGTTGTTCATATCTTTTACCCATTATTGGAAAGAACTTCCCTTTTGCAAATCTCACCATAATTTCGTTGAAAGTTTGGTAAAATTACTGTGGGCTCTCGTATCACGATGTATGAACATTAAGAACAAGCATTCTTACTAAAAATATTTTTAAGAAGATGGAAATAGATTTACGGATGTAGTTAATAGGCATTTTGTGCAAGCACAATTATATCTTTATTGAGTTGACATCAGTAACTTTGTAAAGTAGAATTAGGATGTGTTAGGTTTCACTGGGTTTGAAGCGTAAATTTTTAGTTTCTAAATATCAAATAATTATGAAAATGCAGTGGAATAAATAAATTCAAACTTGGACCATTTTCGTTATATGACGTGCATTATTAAATGTTTCCAAGAAAGTATACAAAAATTACTTCTAGGAACCTTATTCGAGACGAGGTACATGTGTGATCTAAGAGTCGAAACTCTCAAGCCACGACCTCTAATTTATACACATGGATAAAACTCGAACAAGCACCTCTAAAATCCTCCACAAATACTTTTACAAGGATTTAACTCAAATTCTTTTGGATATGGAGGCTTTTGAACAAAAGAGAAAACTAGCATGAAGGCTAGAGAATCTTTTCTCTCTTAGAGAAAACTAGCATGAAGGCTAGAGAATCTTTTCTCTCTTACTTAGAAGGAGGCACATGAAAATTCTAATAATTTTCTTATTTACTCATGATTTGAAACTTTTTAAAATCTATTTATTTCCAAAACATACAGCTTTACACAAGGTAGGATTCTTATTTTTATGCATAGCATCTAATCCACATAAGGAATTGGCTTTATGGGCTTATTTATTTTATTAGTAATTAAACCCATTGGAATTCTATCCTTCTTTTTTAATTAATCTCATTACTTAAATCAAAGGTACAATTAATAATCTTATTATTAACAAACGTAATAGGAATTAAATAATTTAATGTCTATCTTGCTCTTTAATTTAATTAATCTCTATTAATTAAATTAAAAGCCCATTATATTTTTAATTAATAATCTCATTATTAGCAAACACAATGAGAAATCTATTTGGTCTAATCTAATTTAAACCAAATTAATTTTACTAAAGAGACTTCTTCAGTTTCGTTTAAGTCTCAAACCAATTTATAAACTTGTCCTTGTTCATCCTTATGTGTTTGGCTCTCTATTTTCTTTCTTAATTAACAACGAGCATAACTTCAAAGATATGAGTAACGCCTAGTTTACGGCCCGTTTTGTAGCTCAATTAAGATAGAGTGAATGAATCACATGAACCCTCCCATTGTGAATACTATGTGGTATATGTTTTTTGTCTTACTTTGTTCCAATCAAGTAAGAGCTATTTAGTTTAACTCATGGGCTTGATTATATTAGATCAATATTTTCTCACAAGACTAATAACTATCTACTGGAAACTACCTTTTGATTTCCACTACCCTAGCAAGGGGTTTTTATCTCATAAAATATTGATCGCATAAGATAAATACTTTGCTTATTTTTAAGGAGATAAATTATTTATTGATTGCACACGTCTCTATACGCATCTAGAAAATGATATATTAGGCTCATAATTTTATCTTATATCAAGATAGATATTGATTCTTAATACCCTAATGACACGCTGATTATCATGTGTACATATTTTGGGTCTAAGGCTTGCGTGCACTGGATACGACTACGAAGTAATGTATTGATATCAAAGAGTGAACTTCATACGTTTATTTCATTTTTCGAGTTAATGTTTGAATACTCATTTTCCAATAATGTTTCTAAACATATGCATCCTTAGTATCTCATATTAAATGATATGACACTCATCATACTAACACAGTGTACGAGTTTTACCGATTTTCCAATAACCATTTAGAGCATCTATAACTTATGATTATGCTTTAATGATTGTACTAAGAAGTCTTGTATTTATGTTTATAATTCTTTTTGAATAGAGTTTCTTAATACAATCATATGGGTATATGCAAAACTTTATGCCATTTTAGCGTAAACATATAAATTTTATGCCTAATTAAATAATAACATGTGAAATTATTTATATTAAATATTAATTAAATAAATTAGGAATTTAAATGAATGAAATTCCTAAATGAATATTTGATATTTTAATGTAAATAATCTTGGCCAATTAAATTTGCCAATTGTCAAGCCATGCTAATTTAGCAATCAAATTAAATCTTCTTCAATTATGGAAGACAAATATTAGCATTTGGAAGATAAAGCTGTATCAAATCAAATCCAACAGTTAAAGGAAAGAAATGTCAAGTCAAATATTCTTAGTCAATCTAATTGTACTGCATCATTTGATGAATATAGCAAGGTTGACTTTTCCATTACCATGAATAAGGGTGTTCTTTTTATAATTTAACACATACAAACTTGGAAGACAAGTTGAAGACAAGAAGAAGGTGTTGTAGCAAGGATACTTTAAATTCTCTTTACAAATTTCAAAGAGTTTCATGATGTTCTTGGCAAAATTCAAGGTATTCATTACGGTATTTTTCCTTCAGCATTTGATTTGTGCGCGTGGCATTAAACTCCATAAATTAATGGTTTTTTGGTGGCGATGTTTGCTTTGATGAACATCATGTTAGCCGATCCTTTTGGAGGATTGTTAAAGCCACTAAAATTCTCAATTTGAAGGAAAAATTTAGAGGATTAGAATTAGAGAATTGATATCCACAATTCATTTTAATTCGATTTAAATTCAGACTTGTACATTTTTCTTATTATTAGATAGGAAATTTGTCCACAATAATATTTACATGTATGATAGAATTGTTAGAATTAGTGTTGTAAATGGTGCGCCATGGCGAGTGGCGTTGGTGGCGTAAGCTCTACGTCATTTAACGAAGATGGCACAATTCTTCACTTTGGCGTGCCATAGGTGGGCGCCAGAGCGCCATTTTCCCTGCAATCCGGCGTGCAATGGTGTGCCAAAGAGAAGATGTTTGTTTTTTAAAAAATTGCCACTTTTTTAAACTCGTTTTTAGGTGTGTTGAGCAAAAACTAAAGGAATGAACCATGGGGGCGCCAAACATAACCTTGTTTAACTCCTTAATCCCTAACTTCGTGGCTAAACAGAGCCTCATTTAATGCCTTCGACGGCTCTCTTGCGACGCGAGTCACGTGACCTTTGGGAATTGCTGTGCTGCTACTGGATTAGGAATTTGGGCGTTGCCACTCAAGCTGTTAGACAAAAGACGCATCCTTTCGGACTCTGGGCAGTGGGCACAAGCGGATTGAGCACTATTGATTTATATTGTTTGTAAGTATTTTTTTTGTAAATTTTTGTTTATTTCTATTCATTTTTGGGAATGTGTTTGGAAATTGTAGAAGTCGATTCATTGTGGGTTTATAAGAGCCGATTCATTGTGTTGTGGGTTTATAATCTGAGCCGATGCCGATTCATTGCTATTGGTATATTTGAGGCTTAGCAAAGTCACACTCATCCTTTTTCTAGAAATCTGTAGACAAAGTTGGAAGCACAACCATCATTCTCTCTGTCTTAAATCTTAATAAGCTTTAAATTTTAATGTGAAGGGGTTTTTTGGCATATTTTGGCAGCAACTTGCAGTTGTTTGAATTTTGAAATGTGAATAATATGCAAAGTGCAATTTTGTATGTTTTATACTGTATAACTGTATTGTTTTTATAATAATTAATTGTTGAATTATTAAATAAGGATTAAGATACTGTATCAAGATGTTGACTTCTGATGTGTCAAATTCAAATCGAAAGGACCCAGCTTGGAATTATGCAACATTAGTCGATCCAAAAAACACAAATGATGTCAAATGTGTTTTTTGTGATAAAGTTTCGAAAGGGGGATCACACGTCACAAACAACACTTTGTTGGAGGCTTTTGAAATACCAAGGTGTGCCGAAATTTCCTGAGCATGTAAAGGAAGAGATTAGAAATTTAATGAAGAAGAAGAAAGAGCTAAAAATTAAATTGATGTAATTCATCATTTTGATTTGGTGGCTGAGGAATTTGAGAGAGAGAGATGAATACAACGAAGGTTCAAGTCTTGGTAAGTGCCCATCTACTGGTTTATCAACTGCATTAACTAAAAAAATGAAGTAGATGGGTCTTGTGGACATGTTTTTTATTCGCGATGCTATTGAAGTACTGAAACGTAGCAGTTGTAAGGGAAAAGCCTTAAAGCTTGCTAAAGCAATAAAAATAAAGAGAGAGCATGTGATGCAATAGTTTGCACGGTGGGCATATGACAATATGCTACCTTTTAATGTTATCAATTTTGATACTTTTAGACATATGTTAGAAGCTTGTTTTTAGTGTGATCTTGGTACAAAGTTACTAACTTATCATGAGTTGAGGATGACTTGTTTGAAGAAGGAGTTGGAACACAAGAGTGGTCTTTTGAAGAGCCATGATGAGGTGGTAGTAAAATATGACTGCTCATTGATGGCAGATGGTTGGACTGATAAAAAGAATAGAACATTGATTAATTTTTTGGTGAATTGTCCAAAAGGAAGCAAGTTTATTGATTCGATCATTGCTAGGGAGTATTCTCACACTGGTGAGAAAATGTGTGAGTTTTCAAAATATATTAAATAGTTAGTGAGAAAAATGTAGTGCAAGTAGTTATTGATAATGCGATCACAAATGTTGCTGTTGGTAAAAAAATTTCGATACCTTTAATTCTATTATTTATTTTAATTACATTAGTAATTATTTATAAAATATTAATTTTTTTTTTTGAATTAATAGGAAGATTTTTAGATGTTAAATATAAGCATTTGTTCTAAACTCTTTGCACTGCTCATTTCATAGATTTTATTTTTGAAGATATCTTCAAAGTTTTTACTTTGAAGCAGACATATGAGTGAGCAATGATGATAAATGGATATATATATATATATATATATATATATATATAATAGGCCCAATCTTCGGAAGATGATGAGGGAGTTCACTAAACAAAAGGAGATGGTTTGAATATGGAAGACTAGATTTGCCACTGTCTTTTTGACTTTTAAGCGCTTTCAAGTAGAAAAGGCAAATTTGAGAAACATGTTTACTTCAATACAGTGTGCTGAGTGCAAATATTTGAATATCATTTCGGAAGAATATTGTTTATGCACTCAAAATTACTGGGCCATTGTTAGCTGTGTTATGATTGGTGGATGGCGAGGCTAAATCTCCAATGGGATATATATATATATATATATATATATATATTGAGGCTATGGATAGGGCGAAGGAAGCAATAATGGCTTCACTTAACAACAATGAAGAGAAGTAAAAGAACATATTTAAGATTATTGACAGGAGATAGAAGATGCAACTTCATCAATCTTTATATGTAGCAGGTTATTTTTTGAATCCAAAATTCTTTTATGAAAACCCTGATGCTGAAAATGATCTGGAGATTTCAAATGGCCTGCATAAATACATAGAAAAGTTATTTCCAGATGATGAGATAAGATTTATCAAGAATTTTCTTTGTACACAAATACTAAAGGCCAATTTGGATTTGTATTGACTGTTAGACAAAGAAAATTGAGAAAATTAGGTATTTATTATATAAATTTAAATATATTTATTGTTTCATAGATCGATAAATAACTATTGTATCTTGATATTGGTTTGTGAAGTCGAATGGCGAAAATATTTTGAAAACAACACTCCAAATTTGTAAACCTTTGCAATTAGAGTCTTAGTCTTACTAGCAATGCATCGGGTTGCGAAAATAATTGGAGTGTGTTTGAAAATGTAAGTAAATAATTTATATGTATCTATAAATATTATTATTTCATTAATAAAAGATTTTAATTTAAAGTTTAATTTTTGCAGCTTTACTCCAAGAAGAGGAGTAGATTAGCTCAAAAGTGCATAAATGATTTGGTTTATATCAAGTATAATTGGGCTTTGAGACGTTTTGAGAAACGTTATGAACTTGATCTTATTAGTTTGAAGAATGTTGATGAATCTAATGAATGATTGCTTGGAAGATTGAATTCAGATGAGGACACCCTTGTGCATGAAGGTGATGACTTAACTTAGGGTGATGTTGCTATAGCTTTTGGGGTTGAAGAAGAAGCATATGATTTTCGATTTAAGGCAACGACAAGGGCAGGATCAAGTTTAAGAGGCGCTACATCTAAATATAGACCATATCAATTAATAGATGAATATGATGAAGAAGACGCTTATGAAGAAGACGCTTATGATGTTTATTTGGTTGTATTTTGAACTTGAAATGTTGGTTGTCAAATTTTATTAAGATGATTTTGTACTTGAAACTTGAAATGAATTATATATGCTTTTATCAATGCTATTTGTTTTTTTTAATTAAAGTTGATTTTTTTATGGTAGTTTTATATTTCAAAGATATATATTAAAGATATAAATATTTTTAATTAATTTGATTTATTATGTGCCATACTTCAAAATGGCGTGCGCCATGGCTCTAGCAGAAGTTGACGCCGTGCTGCACCATTCGCCTTTCGGAACTATGGTTAGAATATTGATATGAAGATAATATCAATATTTTATTAATTAATCAAATTGTTATATTTACAATCAATATCTCATATATTTTATTGGCCTCAGAAGACATATCAATAAAGGGATGAACTAGGATAAATATAAGACATTAAGAAGGATGCTAAAATTACTAAAGCTTTCTTTGCTTTCGTCACTAAGCTTGCCCAGTCATGTTAACTGGATAGCTTCTTTCAGAAATCTTCAAGGATCTCATAAACTCGTATACTTCTATTGTATTTACAAGTTACCTCACTTTCTTTTTCTTCTGATTATTTAATGTTCACTTGCCATATTTTCAGGACTTTTGATGCCCGGAGGGAATGTAATATCCGCAAATATTCATATCTTCTTCCTACTGAAATTTTAGGAGTAAAAGAGAATTTTACGGCTTGTGAAATTGATCATCATTTATCAGACTTTAATAGTATATTGAAATCTTTTGAGGTACGTTTAATGTCTAAAACAGCTTATTATCATTCAGCTATTTGATTTTCTGATTACTGGGTAAATTTGGATACTATTGAACTAACTGCTCTATGTTTTGAGGCTGTAGAAAATGGCAATTTCATTCTTCTAGAATTCCATTAAACTAACTGACCTATGCTGTTTGTTTTGTAAAGGCCATTCTGTTATTGCAAAAGATGAAACTTCTCTATCACCATATTCTGAAATCAGTATAGGGCAATTTATTTCCTGGTATTTGTGTGCGTATCTGCATCAGTTACAATACTATGCTTCATGTGTAGAGCTGTAAATAAGTCGAGTCGTGACTACTCGAGTTCAACTTACACAGAAATTTGATGAGCTCAAACCTGAGTCTATGCGGATTGTTGAAGATTAAGCTAAATTGCCATTTTAGTGTAGGTGTGCATTGAACACGTAACATCTCCACCGGAAGTATCAACGGTCAATGCCACTGAACCAAATGTTCATATTGTGGTAGTATAAGTATTTTTTTTTATTAAATTATTTTCGTTGATAATTAAAAAATAACATGCAGCTCATCCTTGCTAAACTAAGGCTCAAAGTGCGACTCCAGCTCAACTTGCCGTCTCAAAACTCAACTTGAGCTTTGATCGAGCTACTCTCAGTCTCGAGTAGCTCGGTTAGCTTCCACCCCCTGTTCATGTGTACATATTGTCTTAGGAGAGAGTAAAATTTGCTTTCATTAACTGGCTTGTGCCTCTGGATTTAGGGAGAACATCCATTTCACAACTATACAGTTCGATCTAAATACAGAAGACCATTTCATAGGAGAGGCACTACTGGAAATGGATCTATATCAAAGAATTCAACATCAACAAATGTGCAGAGTGGCTCTGAGTCAGAGGGAAATGATGAAGAAGAAATTCTCCTAGATAATGAATCTTTAGCAACAGACTCTGGGGAGAGGAATAACAATTGTCTTTCACCCAGCTCTGACAGAACTTCAGCTGAAGCATTTGATGAGGGTGAAGATGAAGACAAATTGAAGGAACAAAATCTCCCTATACGTGCTCGGTGGTTGCATGAACCTGATGAGAAAGACAGACTCAGCAGTTCACATTTCAGGAAGATTTTTCAGTGCTGTTGTGGAAAATTGGAGCAATCATCTGGGGTGAAGTACGTAGAAGTATCCATTTATGGAGAGTCATTTATGTTGCATCAGGTAATTTTGTTTTTTTGTATTTTTATTTAGTTGGTGCTCTAGTTAGCTTTGCTATGTTTCAGTCTATGTTTCAATGAACTGATCCTGTCTTCAACACAAATTGTAATGCAAATCAGACAGCAGCTTGGGCAGTGATCATACAACCTCTTGTTCATCTGAATTACTAGTTTATAATGAGTTTGAGAAGAGTCACACCTGCTAAAAGTGTAGGAAGCATGTTCAATGAATATCTTAAGTACATCATTTAGCTTTGTTTCAAGAATGCCCTACCGGTGCTTGTATTAGCTGTTTTAAGTATTTGGTGATAATGATTATGCAAAACAAATATGGTTTCTTTTCTAAGGTGCACTGTCCCGTGCAATTTGAAAAAATTCCTATAATGTGGGGATTTTCTTTAAGCTGCTTCTGGTTCTTCTTCTTCTTGTTACTTTTTTTTTGTTTTTTTGGTGAAGAAAGAGTTAAAAAGTTGATGGATCTCTTTTGTTTCAGCTGTTTGTGACATAGGCAGAAATAAATCCTACTCCCTCTGCCACCCTTCCCCAGCACTCCCCTGATCCAATACCCAAACAGAAGGAAAATGTGAATTTAAGTAGTATTTTCATGTTTTGTGCATTTGATTGTCAACTCATTATACACTTGCTTAATTTGTTTTTATAATATGCATCCAGATACGCAAAATGTTAGGAACTGCTATCGCCGTAAAACGCAATTTACTTCCAAGAGATCTCTTGAATTTATCACTGTCAAAGTTCTCACGAATTGTGTTACCTCTTGCTCCATCTGAAGTTCTGATCTTACGGAGCAACAACTTTGCAATTAGAAAAAGGCCTGGCATTACAAGGCCTGAGATATTGACATTGATTGAATCAGAAGAAATCCTCAAGTTGGTTGATGATTTCTATTATTCTGTGATGTTGCCTCAGTTGTCTATGTTTTTAGACCCTTTGAAGGCCCCTTGGAAGAGCTGGGTAGAGCTCTTGGATGCGAACACTCCAATCCCTGAATGTCAATTAAATGAAGTCAGACTTGGTTGGAAGTTGTGGAAAGAGAAGTTTGAGAGTCGAAGGAAAGTGGAACCGTGATTGTCTAAGGTAATAAATTTGTTAATTGAATTTTTGACTAATGATATATAGCTAGTTTTCGTTTTAACAAATGCGCTTCTGCCATCTACGCTACCTTCACAACTGTATAATCAAATCATCTTTTTCTCGACCCCTTTTCAAGACAAGTTACCAAAAGATTGAAGATGGTCGATTATGAATTCTTTTTGGACTAATTGTTGGATTGCAGCTTCTTTATCTGTTTGTATATTTTGGTTTGACGCTATTACAATTCTTGACTAGATCACTGTGCTACTGGTTGCATATTTGTTCATGGTCTTTTCTTATTGTCCTCTGTTAATCAAGGCACATCTTGAACGTTGGGCAGAAAGCCTCAAACTGCATGGGAACTTCTGGTGTTACTCGAGGCTTCGTATCTATTTCCAGCACAACCAAGTTGAATTCAATTGTCATGCTGGTACCAAGGACTGGTCACCCTACAGCTAAATCGACCACGTGAAAGTCACAAGAGTGCTGAAAATGGTTTTAAATTTTGAAAATTTGAGATGTACTTTGATAAGCAATGCATTAATGTTATGTATACATGCGTACATATTATATATGTATATAACAATATTAAATTAATTTTACAAAATAAAATCACCTTAATTTTTAACATGCCAAATGATGAGTTTTCAATGTAATTCTAGAAAATTTAATAATTCAACAAGAGAAAAAAATTATCACACAAATTTTTAAAAAATTATATTAAATTAAAGTAAAATTAAAAGTGCAAACTTTGAAAAACTAGTTTCGTAAAATAATAACACCTCAATTAATATGAAAATTTCCAATTTTAAGATATAATATTTAAAATTTCAATTACTCAATTAGAATAATATATTGATGAAATAATTAAACAAATAAAAGTAAAAAAATAAATAATGAAAATTACATAATCTAATCAATATTTAAGAGCCAAAATATTAGAAATAAAAACAAAAAGGTATATTATTTTATTTTTATTAAAAAATGTTAATAGTTTTGAATTTAGCATTTTATAATTTTTAATCATAAATGGTCAAGTCAATTTTTGATTCATTTTGACCGATTTTGATTGATTCACGCTTGTTCTATAGGCCAATTGGTTTTTGTCCTTGGATGAAAAATTGATTGGCTTCAATTTGAACTGTTGAACTAGTTGATCCGGTTTGATTCTTGGTGGCGATGAAAACATGATGAGAACAACCACTTTTCACTATCCATGTTAAATCATTTTTGGTTGTTCAATTCAATGTTTTCAAAATTGGACTGGTGACTAAATTGATTAATCTACTGGATTACTAGTTTGATTGATTCAATTGTTTTCAAAAAATTGATTACCTTGTACCTACCATAGTGTATTATATATAGATATATATACATGTATATAACACTTATTTATATATTCAAGCCTACATATTTTCTACACAATTATTTAACAAAAATTATTAAACAAAAGTAAGTTTCACATAACAACATAAAATATTTAGTACAACAAATACATAAATTTCGAGACATAAATCCAAATTCTAATACATAAATTCATGGATTACAAAATAACATAAAATCAATTCAAATAGTACAATTTAGTAAAATCATAATCAACCCT
This sequence comes from Avicennia marina, assembly GCA_019155195.1. NCBI lineage: Eukaryota > Viridiplantae > Streptophyta > Magnoliopsida > Lamiales > Acanthaceae > Avicennia > Avicennia marina. Next base: position 8,812,196 of record CM032783.1, on the reverse strand, counting down.
AGTCATTATAGTCATCAACATTATCACCATCATCATCAATTACAGCTTGAGGACCAAAGTTTTCAATATTAATGCCTTTAGTTGTTATTATGTCATTTTCTTTATTTGAAACAAACAATAATATTAAATAATGATTAATAAAAATTGGTAATAAAAATAAAATAAAATACTAACATTTTTAGCAGACTTGGAGACGGTTTAGAGTTTGACACTTTTTCATTTTTTTGGCACCTCTTCATCAAGCATATTTTCCAACTTATTGTTATCAAGTTCACCTTCAGGAGTTTTTTCAATAATGTAAAATTCTATTTTGTTGATGCACTCAAAATTAATTGGATCATAAGGTCTTCTGTTGTACTTAACCCTATAATAATTATAAGTATAGAAATAAAGAAATAATAAAATTATAAATACATTAATGAATTGTACAATATGAAATTAAAATTAATAATAAATATTTGTTTACCTATCTTGCGAACTTACTAATAATAAATATTTGTTTACCTATCTTGCAAACGTAAGTTGTAATGTACAAAACCAAATCATTTAACCTTTGATACTTTCATCTATTTTTCTTTTTAGTATGAATGTCTTCAAAGACACTCCAATTGCGTTCACATTTTGAAGAAAAGCTATTTGACTCAATATTCTAATAACTAACTTTTGCAAGTGAGGAGCATCGATTCCAAATAATTTACACCAATCATTTATAAATTTAATCATTGAAAAATTAAATAAGAAAAAGTAAGCAAATAATATGATATAAAAATAAATATAAAAAATAATTTAAAATTATGGTTTACTTGGTTAAGTTGATCTAGCAAAATTTAATACAGTTGGTTTAGCAAAACTCTTCTGTCTATCCCTATAAATGGATATGTCATTATATACTTTTATTCCTTCATCATCGCCAACTTTATTATCAATATAATCTAATAATCTTTTCAAAAACCTTTGGTTTTGTACAAAAAGATTCTTTATTATATAGAAAAATAGGGTCCAAATAATCTGTAGCAGCATGCAAATTTTTCCTCAACATTTTATCTTATCTAGCATCAATAATATCAATATATTACTGATACAACTTTGGTTTATTTTTAAATAACTACTTGTTTCCCCTCCTTGCTTTGTACATGCCTTCATATACATAGCCCAAAGCGGATTTTTCATCAAAATTACAAATCCTCAATAAACGTACAAGTAAAGCTCCAATCCATACAACAAATACACAATTATTTCAGAAATTCTCATTCAAAATAATTTTTTTTCACTTCTCTTGCAATATTCTTTTTCAAACAATTTTTGAAATCCTGAGATGTCACCATTGCTTGCAAATCCTCTTTATGATCACTTAAACTTTTAATTTTAATAAAAGTTGGAGCCAAGCAAGTATCTCCAGGCCTGATAATTTCTGCGCGCCCCTTTCTTTCCTTAACCAATTAAGTGACTACTTGTTATTGTAAACATAACAAGTCACTCTAAATGTAAGAATAACTAAATCATTAACATGAGGTAATTCACTAATATCTTTTAAAATTAAATTAATACAATGAGTAGCACAAGGTGACCAACAAATGGTCATATACTTCTTTGAAAGTAATTGACCAGTTGCTTTATAATTGTTTGCATTATCCATGATAATATGAACCACATTGTAACATGCAATATTAGCGAAATCAACATATTTGATAAATGAGATTTCAGAAACACAATAAATTAAAAAATTAATCAATGGTCTTTATCTAGAATCTCTCATATCACCACCCATTACTTTACAACTAGTTTCCATCCACTTACTTCTAAAGGAATCAACAATCAACTCAACTTGTTTTTTTAGCATCTTTCAAAAGATTAACACGTAAGGCATGAGAGCTAGACCTAGTATAACCATGTTCAATCGAAGCAATTTTACTCATAGCAACTTGAAAGTAAGGAGAATTGCAAGCATTCAATAGTATACATGCATCATAAAATTGCAATGCAATTGCTATATTAGTATCATACCATTTTTCTTTACTTTACAAAGAAGCTTTTATAGTACATTGAGAGAAATTACAAATACCACTTTCGATCCAATAGTGACTTTTCTCTTGCTTGATGAGGTGCTAGTTCCTACATAAATTAATACTTTTTGAGATGATGGGATGGAAATTTCTTGAATGTCATTATCATTACAGCCTTCACCAAATACATCATCATGAATATCTAAGTTGCTCTTTCTTTTGCTTTTTCATTATTTTCCTACAAAGATCGTTAAATCATAAATCTAACTTCAGGTGGAACATTTTTATAACTTGCAATATTCCCTTTAACTCTAACAAGATGTTGTTTCATGCAATTAATCCCTTCATTTCTAAAAGATGACAAGCAAAATTCGCAAGTGAAAATTTTTCTTCCTTGAGCATTTATACCTTTAGTAACATACTTCCATGCTATATCCTTTTTTTTTTTTTAATGTGGATTACTTCCACTTCAACTTTCACATGATTGTTGTGCTCTTCCATTAGTAGAATGAGAACTTATACCCTCCTATAAACTGTAAAATAAAAATTTATATATTTAATAGATACTATAATAATTTGCAAACACAATCTTAAATTTAATGAACATTTGAAGAACTTACATTTGGGTGTTTTTTTTTGGAATATTGTTCTCTCATTTTTACAATTCTCATAACTTTTTCAAACTTGAAACTGATATTTCTATCAAAATGGCATTCGAACATGGCTTTTACATTTTCACTAGCAAAAAAGCATCCATAAAAACATTGTCAGCCGTGAAACTAAATTTCTATCAAAAAAGCATTCAAATATAGCCTTTACGTTTTCACTTGCAAAAACATTGTTAACTGTGAATCTATAATACAAAGCAATGTGCAGTACAGACTCAAATAATAGTTGTGAATCTGTTTTCACTAAAAAATTGAAATTTATCCGCCCAAATTATCACATTTAACCATAAAATCAATGAGCTAATTATAGTGGCTACATCCAATTAATCCTAAACACATTCACAGATTCACAAGAAACTCACACATTTGTTCACAATCTGGAATCAAGGACTATTCACAGAGCTTCATTTAATCCCAACACCAAAAATAAATTATTTGTGAGCAAGTAAATTAAATAAATGAATTTATTCGATAATGAAACACAGATTTTAAATAATAGCAAAGAGCATAAATGGCCTTGTTTTATTGTGCGCCATTGTTTTCATCAAAAAGCAAATAAAAGATGTCATCTCAAACCCTTTAATCCCTCCCAAACCCTTTACCACTACTCCCCTCATATTCTATGGTCTCACCTATGTGTGTAAAGTGATTTCTTTGACCTTGTTAAGTCTTGAACATATCTGTGATTTGTGAATGTGTTGAAAGCCTGAAATGGTATGCAAACAAGACAGACACTCAGATAGTGGTCAAAGGCTTAGGAGTCAAGCATGATGGGCACTAGGTAGTCGCTAACTCCGCAAGAAGATAAAGACTGAAGTGGAGAGCAGATTGGGCTTTGGCTTTGGCAGATTGGGTTTCATCATTCGGTTTTGGCAGAGAGATTGTGGTTGGGGGTTTGTTCCTTTGTTGTGTTTGTTTGGCTATGGCAGATTGGTTTTTTCTTTGTTTTAAATTTTATCTTTTTTTTAGTGACCCGGTTGAAATTGGCCTAATCGAGTCATTGGGTTTGTCAGTTTTGGCTAGGTCATGTCAGTTTGGCCACACGACGGGTTTCGTGCAGTAACTGGACCAGACACAAGGCCAATTCTCGATCGAACAGGTTGAATCGGCCAGTCTGGGTCAATTTTGAAAACACTGGTTCAAGTTGTTGATATACTTAATTTTCTTATTAATTGAGGTGTAATCAAACTGTTCAAAATATTCAAGTTAAAAATAGAAATTTTCATATTAATTGAAGAGTTATTTTGTTACAAAACTAATTTTCAAAGTTTACAGTTTTAATTTAATATAATTTTTAAGATATAATATTTAGATTTTTGATTACTCAATTAGAAAATATATTAATGAAATAATTAAACAAATAAGAGTAAAAAAAATAAAGAATGAAAATTAAATAATCTAATTATTTAAGAGTTAAAATATTAGAAATAAAAAATTAAATAGATATATGTTTATATTTCAATTTTTTTTTATTTTTAGTCATAAATATTCAACTTCAATTCTTGATTGACTTTAACTAGTTCACCCTTGTTCTCTAGGCCAATTTGTTTTTGTCAAGTGACTGGACGAAAAATTGATTGGATCTTAATTGAACTAGTCGATTTGGTCTGATTTCTAAAAATTGGTGGGTATGAAACATGACAAGAATAACCTCCTTCACTTAAAATTTTGTTCATTCATAGTTGACCTTAGCCTTTTGGGGATAGGTTCTAGGGGTTTAAAAGGTTTCAAATTATTTTTCTCTATTTTATTCTTGATCCTCATCTTTGTCAACTTGCCTTTTAAGCTCATGATTTTCTACGTATTTACCACTTCTTAAGGTTATTACCTTACACTATGTTTTAGGATTTTTCTTAGTATTACTTAGCAAAGTCCCTTGAGATCGATTAGCAACATCCTTAGTCAATTGCTCTACTTGTTCCAAGTTTCATAATGAAGCTTGTTGATTTCGAATAACATTATCAGTTCTAGCCATATTTGCACTAACTAATTCTTCTAATGAATGTTTTTGTTCTTGTGGAGGTAGAGGAACATTACCTTGAGGATATGATGCCTTTTGAAATCCATATGGCCTTGAAGACAACATGTTTTGATTTTTTATGAAAAATTTGGATGCTTTCTCCATCTTGAGTTACAAATGGGCTAGAATAATATTTGCCAAATGGGTTGCAACTCAATAACATCTTTTACCATTAGTAATTATTTTGTGCATAATGGAGCAAACACTGCTTCAATTTAGGGAAGCGAACACACCTCCCATGTAATTGTGTTCATCAAGGCCTAACTTGATTTATTTGATTCTATTAAAATTTTAATATGTATATATACATGTATGTATAATAGTTTTTCTTTTCTTGAAAAAATATTTTTCTTTATTTTTCTGTCATTCTTGTGAAGCCAATTTGAACTTAAGGGAGGCTCTGTTGTACCTATAGAAAATATTTGACCTTGGATCAAATAAAAATTCCATTGTTTTGGAGGATAAGGAAAATTTTTAATTTTGAACAACTTGCTTTGTTATTTAAGCATAGATGCTTGTGCCCACATTCATAGAAAATAAGTTCATATTAAATTTGTACAAAATGTTTGTTTCCAAACCACATAATGGATTGGAATGGAATTTCTTGTTTATGCATTTTTATTCAGCTCATTAATTGAATTCGGAAAAATTAGCACATTTTATATGTGTGTAAAATTATTTATAAATTATAATTATTGTATTTTAAATAATAAAAATAATATTATGTAAAATTAAAAATATAAAATTATTTGACAAAAAAAAGGAAGAAAGAAGAAAAAAAATTGAAAATGAAAATTTCAGAAACAAAAGTGAAATAAAATAAATTAAAAGAAGTGGGAGATATAGAGGGCAAAAAAACATTAAAGAATATTAAAAAAAGAGTGAAGGTGTGATTTTACCTTTTACAAGCAACAAGGGGTACAAATATAATTTTACTTTGTGTAACTAAAATGGATTCAAGCACTTAAAAATCTAGTATAATTATTGAAAAAATTGTACATCCGTATTTTGTCAATATTGTAACTATATTTATATTTGATGTACCAAATAGTAAAGGGGTAAAGATTCACTCAATTTACAAATTAATATTACACTTAAGCTAAAAATACATCTCTTATCTTACATATAATTGGGGAATAAAACACTTATGCTTGTTCTTAATCTATGATGAAAGCCGGTCTATTACAAGTTTCGGCATAATGGTGCTTTGACACTTAATTGGCATACACTTGTCATTTCATGTCATTAAATCATTGTCAAGCTTCAAAGATATTATTTCTTATTTTTATGGGCAACCTTTTCTTAAGTATGATGCTTGTAAAGATAAGGCTAGGTTTAATCAAACATTTGGAGATATTGTGATCATATCAAAGGAGAATTATGAAGATATTATTTCCCAAATGTTAAGGGATTTGAAGATTGATTAAAGAAGGAAGATTTGACCATGAATTGGTGGGAGATTTTTGTGTGATATATCAAATCAACTCATGAAGAATTTGGCAAGATTATCTTCCCATAATCCAAGGGCTTTGGGTTAGAACAAATCTTTAGTGCAGAATGAAAGTCAACTTTGTATTACAACATTGAATTAACGTAGAATGAAAAGTGCAGAGTTGATCAAATCAACTGGATCTTGGCAAATTTGAAAATTTTCAATTTCATAAAAAGTTGTTGGAGGGACTTCTACAAATGCTGGAGAAATGAGAAATGCAGCATCTAAGCCTGGAGAGTGTGAGTGCACAATTTACTAAAGTCTCAAAGGGTTATTGTTAACTAGCTTAGTGAGTTTGAGTTTAGAACTTATGTGTCTTTGAAAGGTATTGTTTATACACTATCTTGGACAGGAAAGGTTATTGTTAACCAGCTTAGTGAGTTTGAGTTTAGAACTTATGTGTCTTTGATAGGTATTGTTTATACACTATCTTGGTCAGGAAATTGAGTCAAAAGTCTTATATTTCAAAAAGGAGTTTTCACTTTGATGGAAAGGAGGGAGTCTTATGGAGTTAGGTTTTTATTCTAGTTAGGATTTGGTATAAAATTTCACCTAGTAGTGAACCTAGGTTGTTGTCGAAAAATGCAATAGCTCAAGTGAGATTGTAGTCAGGCTGTGAGAGTTTTTGTATAAAACTTATTCGTGTTCTAGTGAACTCATTTTAACTAGATGAGTACCCTTAGATGTAGTTGTGGTTACAGAGAACTACGTAAACATTTCAGGTGTTCATCTCTTTATTATTGTTTTGTTTTCTGTGTGATTCTGCTTTGAGAAGGTTGAGTGGATTTTAATCAATTTATTAGCTAAATATTACCTAAACTATCCACTGTGTGTTTTAGTATTATTTCTTGGACACATCCATACCAACAAGTGGGATCACAGTCATGTCACCACTTCTGACTTAGTTGATCAAGTAGGTGAGGTCTTAGTTTATGTTGTTGGATGATGAATACTATAGAAGTTGCGTCGGTGACACGCCCCCCATTGCTTAGTGACACAAACTACCCCTATTAGAATCGTTTGACAAGAAAGCATGGTTCTTCATCATTGTTGGATAGCAATTGTTGGTTATTGATGATGATGATGGCAAGGTGGTACTGAAAGAATCAAGCACATGCATAGTGGAAGAAGCAAACGAAGCCCTTGAAAATTCAAAGGAAATTAACACAATATTTATCAAGGTGGATGAGGAACAATTCAAATTGATCTCCACTTGTGAATCTACCAAGAAGGCCTGAAATATCTTATAGAATATCCACAAGGGAACAAGCATTGTGAGGATTTCAAAATTACAGATATTGACCTTTTAGCTTGAGAGCTTGCAAATGAGAGAAGACAAAACTATTGAAATTACATGATATTGCAAACTAATCCCTCCAACTTGGTAATAAGTCCTCGCATTTGAAACTCATTAGGAAGACCTTGAGATCATTCTTGGAAAGATTTGCGTGTTGTAGCCATTGAAGAAACTCGTGATGTAGACAATATGAGATTAGACAAGCATGTGGGATCTCTTCTAGCATATGAGATGACCATGAAACAAGCCAATATAAAAAAAAGAGATAGCCGTGAGAATGGAAAAACAGATGCATGAAGATAAATGTTGCAATACTAATGAGGATGATGTTGCACTTGTTAAGGAACTAAGGAATTGGTTAAGAAAGGACAAGAAATTTGATTTCAATAGAAAGGGAGCCATATGTAAAAAGGTTTTAACAGATGTTGGCAGCAAAAATTCAAGAAAAATCAAAATTTTCATACCTAAAAGAGAGGAGTCCAATGCTTTAAATGTGGTGGTTTTGGAAATTTTAAATTGAGTGCGCAAATACTTAAAAGAAAGAAGGGAAGTCTATGGCCACCACATAAATTGAAGAGGACACTTACCATCTAGAGCATGAGGAGCAAACTAGTAGTCACATTGCCTTTAATAATACAAGTCAAATGAAGAAGGTGACAATAGATCGTATTGCAACATTGAAAGGACATGAAGATGTTTTTGACTACATCAGTTGTTACGAGGAGGAGATTTTACATGAGAATGTAGTGGAGACTTACTAGCTAATGCATGACCGATGGATGGCTACCTATGGTGAAGTAAAATCCTTCATATTGAAGGTGGATGCCATAGAAAATGAAACTGCAAAGCTCAACAAGACCTACAACAAACTTAATGAAGAAAAATCAAAGTTGGAAGAAGCTGTTGTAGGATTGGTGATAACCATATCACAACATAAAAAAATGAAAATGAAAAATTAAATAAGTCGTACCATAGTGCCCTCACGAAATTAGATGAAGTGGAAGCTATCCTTATCAAGTTAAATAAGAGTAAGGTGAAATTAGATGATCTGCTGCTAATTCAGAAGTGTGCTAAGAATTATTAAGCAATTGGCTACATAGGAGATGTAGCCTCTGTGCGAAATAGAGTTTGTGAAAGGAACAATTAACAATGATGACGACGATGTTGCAACATTGAAACCACAGCCTAATTGTGCTTTTCATGTTGCAACATCACAATCCTAGAAGTGTAATCATTCTCATGTTGCAACACTAATTGCTACAAAAAATAAGAGGACTTGAAGGAATCAAATCAGGTGTTATTTCTACTTAAGAACTAGACACCTAGTATCTAGATACTATACTTTACTAAAGGATCTCATGAGAGAAAGTTCAAACCCACAACAAAGTGAAAAAGATTTGGATTAAAAAGGAAGAACTAAAGTGTAATACATCACAGGTTTCTCAGCATGCACACGATAAAGCTTTAGGTCATTGTGACAAAGACTAGTTAAGGAATATGACTGGAAATCAGGTGAATATGACCAAGAAAATGATGGAATGCACATGCCATGTCGACAAGTCAAGCAACAAAGGTATGCTCACCTAGTGTTGTAACATTAAATCAGATTACTTAAACTAGTTCATACGGGTCCTACTGATGAAATGCAAAATGTTACAAAGAGTCTTCATGATTGTGACGCTGGAACACTAGTCAGGGTGGGAATCTCTCTCTTAGGTAGGTTTGTATTTCCTCTCCTTTTTAGATCTCTTTACAATTATGTGATATTAAAGGTGGGGTAGCTTGAGAAGGGGTAAGAGAAATTATAAGAGCTTTTAAAAGTGCTTAGCTCTGATTGTTATATGGCTGTTGTAATTGTTTGATATTTTGAAATATGCATTCTGGCTAATTATGCTCATAGTTTAGATCTACTATGGGTCTACATTAAATTTTACTATTTTTATTAGTATTTTAGATTTTTTATTGTCACCATCATCTGCAAATCTTGACTAGTAAAAAAAGTAGAGTATGGAAAGGCACCATGTTGTTAGAAAATTGGTTGACAACAAAATTGTCGTGGTCAACCATATTGTAACATAGAAGCAACATGAGGATATTTTACCTAAACTTGGAGTTTAATAGATATTCTGATTTGTAGATGGAGTTAGCCCTATCCTTAGTTTAATTTTTTTGCCCACCTGATAGCATTCCAATTAGGAAAGAAAAGAATTAGAATTTGGACAGAATCTTGGAAGATCTTTATGATTTGGTTTTCTTAAAAGGTGGGCCTCTTAAATGGTAACTATAATCACTTCTCTCCTAATCTTGGGAGCTTCCTAAATCTTTAGGGTTCCCCTTTTTTTTTTTATGTTTCAATGTTTGCCATTACTATAACTTTTTCTCCCTTACTGAGTTTTTTGAAGTTCTAAGGCTATTCCTAATATTTGCTATATTGGTGTTCTACATGTACTTGCACCAAGGGTAATCCTCTGTCTTTTCACACCAAAATCTCGCAAAGAGATCTAAGCTTGAACTCGAGCAAATCCTTACATCAGCTAAGCTCCCATTCTACCTCAGACTAGAGTCTTCAAAAGATTGAAACCTGTTCCAACTCCCTTAACCATGGTTCCTCTAGATGTTACTATTGAAGTTGAATCTTTGAATGTGGTTTACCCGCTAGCACCAACCATAGAAGAAGAGATGCTAGAATTCGCTAAACTAGGTGGTGAGTTTGGAGAAAAAGTTTGGAGAGGATCCTCAAACTCTTTTCAGATTGTAATGTTGGAACAAAGATTCAACATTGAAAGCAACAAATTGCTGAGAAGATGGCTATTGAAGGTAGGACTAAACAACTTATTGGCACCCTTGACATGGTGGTTGTTAGTGGCCTTAGTGAAATAGAGGATATAATAGATATTGAAAAACACACATTCAGCACAAAGATGTAGAAATTGGAAGTGAAGGTGACGTAGGAATCCCAATGCAACATGATGACTAAGAACTTGATAATGATGCACCTTTGCTCTTTGTTTTTGGTGGTTTGATAAGGTCTAAGTAACATGTATCTAGATAGTGCCTAAGCAAAAGAAATATTACCAAAGAAAAGTAAGGTTACCCTTAGAGAACGTATCTAAAAATCACCAAGAGTTGGGTCAACCATTTATGTTTAAAAGGCCTATAATGTTGTTTCGATACATGGAAGGCAAAACCTTTGTTCCAATACTACACTATGAGAAATTTTGCTAGATAAATTGAAAATGAGGAGGTACGAGGAAACTGGTTTTGTTAATGTTTTGAAAGACTTTTTGCTATGTTTGATTTGGTGACTAAGATTGAGGGATATTATCCCCACTTAGTGCATGAATTTTCTAGCAATTAGCATAAACATTCTCCTATTTCTGATTCTCCATGGTTTAGGGAAATCTATGTGAGAGGTGAAGTACTTGAATTCACATCTAAATTAATAATTAAGAATTTGTGTATGAAGATGATGCACATGCCTAAATATGATGAGATTAAAAGGACTTTGATAGGGAACAAAATTGCTTCTTAGCCTTAAAATATTTTCTATCGTTCAACCTTGGTTTCTATTTTGAGTTTGACATACTTTTTTTCAGATAGAATGATAAGGACCATGGAAGGAGACTTCCTTGCTTGATTAGCTCACTACTTACTACTCAAACATGACTGCTTACAGCAAACAAAGCTTTAGTTGTGAATGAAATGGCTATTCTTCTTTGTTGCTTGGGAACTAATAAACAACTGGATGTTTAAAAGCTCATCTTCGATACTATCCTTGGACATGTCGAATCTAAAATAATTCCTGTGATTTACCTTGTCTAGCCCTAATATCAAAAATCTTCTTGAAGCAAAAAGTAACAATTGATTTGACTAAGTTGACAACAAAGATATATGAAATTACTTTTAATCTGCGGATTATGAAGGGTCAAAAGATTCATGATCTCTCCCTTATTGCAAAATTGGAGCAACATGCTTTAGAAGTTGCTTAAAGCAAACTTGAAAAACCATTCACTATTTAGAAGAATGTGTTTGAGGTATTGATGCTCATATTCTGTAGCGCTCTCCAAGAATAGAGGATTACTTTGGAATTGAAGGTGGTTTAAAACTATGGCATGGGAAACAAGATAAAATTGGATTTGGATTGTAACACCAACACAACATGAATCATTATTGGAGGTCTATAGAGGTATAGGGGCCAATCAAGACAATTTTTGAAGATGAACTAGTGCAAAAAAATAAAAGAAATCCAATGGACAAAGTAGGCACAACTTTTGTAGAAGTGAAAGATAAATTAACCTCAAAATGTTTGTAGTTGGGTTTATAGCAACAAGATCAAATAGTTGTCTAGAAATGGTTGCTTCCTTGTATTGCTTGAATATTGGGTGAAAAGTTTATTGGGGAAGCTTGGATGTTCTTATATTCAATCAGATGATCTTGAGAGTTAGAAAGGTGGATCCTTAACAACACAGAACAAACATGAACTTTTCTCAACTAGAAACAAACTTGCTAGAACTGCTACCTATCTTAAGGGACTGGTTAAAGGTATTGATGCACATAGATTGGGATAAAGAACTATCTTGGAGTTGAAGGTTATGAATCTCCAAAATTTAATGGATACTTTATCCCCAAATGATGAGAAACACAATGATTCAAAGCTTGTAATTGACTAAGTTGCATCTAATAAACCTTACGTCAAAATGATGATGCAATATCTTTATAACTAATTTATGAAATTAGACCCTTGCACTTCGGATTTTGGTCATTGTTTCTCTTCCTTATTTTCACTTTGTCATTATATGTTACACATGGAAGTGTGTGAAAGAAAAGATCAAAAGTGTTAGTGTATGTATGTGCGGGAGTTTATAAGTGGTTTTGCTACTATGAAAAAGTTTTTTTGAATTATTTTTTTATTGCTTTGGTCACAAAAAGGAGTAAGGGAGTTAATAGCTTAGGGGGAGGGAAATAAGGAAGTTCCTAGTTATGTGATTAAGGGGAGTTTGTGCCCAATTTCTAATTTTTTGCTATTGGTCTGTTTATTTTGAAATTTTACTTGATCTTGTTGTCTTGATGGTATAACATCAAAAGTTTTGAATCTTAGTAAAGTTTGGCTTTGCTTGGTTAAAGGTTTGTTAAATTGTTCGGATACATGTTTATCCACCAAGTCATTGAAATTACGATTGGGCATGATTAGTTTGTGTTGTTTTTGATTGGCATAGAAAAGATGCACCATACAATGTCAAAGGGAGAGATTGTTGCATTATGATGTATTGGCCCTTGTTGTTAAGAATATGTCCTCCAAAGCCAATAGTTAATAAGGGATACTAGAGGATAACATAGTTGTATATGTATTTTCTCATATATTTTAATAAAATATTAATTTTTTATATAAATGTTTTGGCAAGTTTGTTAATGCATGTAAATTTTGCTTGGTATAAAATATTGCATGTGCGTATGTGATTCATTTAAGTAGCTTTATTCATAAAGAGTTTTGAATATAGACACATGGTTGTTTTAACGTAAGTTACAAACACTCTAAAGGGTATTAGAGAATTAATATGACTTGCATATCTTATATTTATACAGTGAGTGCCATGCTGTTTAATACAATATATTGAAAATATATCTATGTGGATGAGCCATTGGAGAATAGGCATTCAGAGAATGACTTGCAGAACAAAACAGATACATGGAGTTCACTCTTGGCCATTAATGTCTTACTTTGTGAATGTCTTGAATGTGCGTGAAATTTAGACCTGAGATGACATGGTTATTTTGTGTGCATAACGGTTAACTGGTCATTAAGGCATTAAGGACTAATATCTATTTTGGTATGGGATAAGGCTATGAGCCTAACGTGCTTTTGTTGAAATGTATATGGAGGCATGTGCGCATTTAATAAGAGATTTGTCTCTTCACAAGTAAGCAAAGAGTTTAACCTATGTAGTTGGTGTTTTATGAGATGAATGTCCTTGACCAAAGTAGTATGTGATCAGAAAGGAGTTTTTAATATAATTATTTGTCTCATGAGGCAACGTCGACTAACTGAATTTGTGAGTTTGACTAAATCCATAACTCTTGCTTAGTTGGTACAAAGTAAGAGAAAAAGGTCTATATGGCATGACATTCAAGGTCGGAAGGACTCATTGTGATTCGATTCACTTCATTTTAATTAAACTATGATATGGGTCATAGGCTAGACGTTACCTTTAGTTTTTTAGTTATACTTGTTAAATAAAGATGAACTTATAGAGTCACACACAACATGTTAGAATGCATGATTAGAGTTAAATTGATGGGTTGCAAATGAGGCTTTAGAAGACTCATGAAATAATTTATTTAGTTGCAAGTAGATTGGAATAAATAAATTATCATGATATTTTTTTAATATGAGATCATTAATTAGAAGTACAATAGAAATTTAATTTAATTAATAGACGTTAATTAAATAAAGTAAATTAGACACAAATTGGCCTTAATTATTAATAAGATTAATAATTAAGGAGACATATGGATTGATATTATTAATAAGATTAATATGAAATAGTCCATAGGTTGAGTTTTAATTAAAAATCTATGTAGGAGGATCTATGGAGCCCATGCTATGCAGCTCTAGTGTCTTAACTATTTAAAGAGTTTTTGAAGAGTTTAAGACGCAATTTTGCATCCGATTTTCGTGTACCCTCCAAGCAAGAAAAGCAAATCACCCTAGTCAACCTCTTTCCTTCTTTTCTTGTCAAGAAAAACCTTTTAGTCAAAAGTGTTTGCATAAGATTGTGTAAAAGGTGCTCGTTGTTGATCTAATTGTGTGAAAAAAACTTGAGATCGGGGTTAGAGGACCACAACTCAAGGATTGTAAGAAAAACCATTGGAAAATGGTTCCAAGAGGTAAAATTCCATACTTTCATATTTATACAATATCTTGCGTGTTTTGCACCAAAAATGGATGGGATTTGTTGTGTTTCTTCCCACTATGTGTATATAATTTTTTATGTTTTAAAGTTTTAATTTTTACACACAATTTCCAACGAAATCTAATAGTAGTATTAGAGCCACCATTTTCCTTGCAAAACTATAAAATTTAATGATTCTTCCATGATTTATGTTAGTTTTCACATTAAATTTCATTAAAAATGTATTAAACATGTGTAAAAGCTTGAAAAAGTATTTTGTGGGTGTTTTGAATTGAGAAAATAGCATAAAAATTGAATTGTGATAAAAAACAGAAGCCTGTTGCGATTAGTTGTGATTTGCAAATGGCATTGCCATCGCGAGAAATGTTATCGTGGTTGCATCTTGTAGCCTTGCGGTTGTGTTGTTGCTTACAGTGTTACATGAATCCTACAGCCATGGTTTGCAATTGTGAGTGAAGGGCTTGCGGGGATGGGTCCCCTTTGTGGTCTTTGATGGCGCTGTAATAGACATAGGGTTTCTGTCATTGGAAACCTTTGTGGTAGCATATTGAGGGCTCGCGATTGTGAGAATGGTTCCTGCAACTACAAGTGTCGACTATAGGAGAAATTTTCCTCATGTTAATTTTTTTTTGAAAAATTATTTTTCAAGAAACAAAAACTAATGCATAAGTCATGAAAATTATCATTAAATGGAATTATTAATTATAAATATGATGTATAATTGTTTGGGTGTGTGTTGCAGTTTGATTATAAACTTAAGACAATTGTGGATGAATGCATTTACTTTTCGTTTAGTTTTTATGGATTGATTGTATAATTAATTTTTCATAAGTTGTAATTGGATAAGTCGAAAATTTTTTTTATTACGTAGAATAGGGATTCTCTGTAGTCTGTCACATATATTTAAAAAACATGGAAGACATCAAGGAGGGTTGGTGTTCGTGTAGAGACTTAGGAGTTGGTGCCGTTCAAGGTTCCATAACGTGGTGGGCCTTACAAAGGAAACATGAAGATCAAGATGAAAAGCATTCAAGGAATTCTTATGTAATAGTGTTGGATTTCATGCACATGTGTAGAATCCATTTCTTGGCTTAAAGTGGATCTATAAGTCCATAATCCTCCACATTTTTATTTTTTATATTATTTGCGGTTAGAAGTATGAGATATCTGAAAACGAATAAGGTGCAAAGTGAAACCTAATTTATATGAAGCAAAAACTTTCTCATACAATATTAAGTTGTAATGACAAATTATTAGTCGTGGCCCTTTACCTAGTTAGAAGCCTCAGGTGTATCTTTAGTGTGTGATATAATCACATTTGTAGGGTCACATTGCGATGTTACATTTACCACTTCAGGTGTGTTAATGCAATATTCAAATGATATTTCATTTTAAAAGCACATGGCCATGGGTGAAATTCAAATTTGATAAGTTGTTAGTTAGTTGCTATGACTTAAATAGACCTAGGGCACCAAGATTTGTTTATGTGTGGTGTCGTTAGCCATAGGCCAAAGGAAAAGATTTGATCATGCATGAAATGTGTTGACAAGGGTTGCTATTTATTAGGTTTAGCATGCCAAGATCTATATGTGTGAGATATGTTATATCCAATGAAGACCATAGCACCTAATAATAAAATTTTACCAATGGAATTTCTTTTGTCTACTCGAGGGAGTGTATGATTCAAAAAATGTAGTGGATGCCATTTTTATTTAAAGTGTATAATCATAAATGATAACACATAACACAAGCACACTCATAAAGTCTTGTTTATTTTTTTTCAGTTTATTTAATAATCGAATAATGTTTAGGCCTCTTGAAAAATTACTTGAGAACAACACTCTAACTAAGCCCAACTATGTCGATTGGCTCCAAAATTTGAAAATTGTTTTTAATCTGGAATGCCTTGGCCATGTATTTGAGGTTGAAATCCCACTAGGCCGTACTTAGATGGTTAGTGAGGAGGAGAAAGCCACACATAAGAAATAGGTGGAAGACAATTTGTGAGTCAAGAGCTACGTGCTGGTTACTATGATCAATGATGTACAAAGGACCTGTGAGAGCATGACAAGCACTCAGGAGATCTTGTAACACCTGTAAGAGATGTATGGTGTGCAGAGTTGTACTACTGAATATGAGATATCAAAGTAGTTGTTCCAAATGTGCATAGCAGAGGGTTGTGCCATTAGTGAGTATGTCCTTAAGATGATTTTACTTATTATGAGGCTTGAGTCGCTAGACTTCATCATGGATGCTAATTTGCAGACATATTTGATCCTATAGTCACTTTTAATCTATTATATATTACCATTTGAATGATATTGAGTGCATACTGGTTGGGTTCCTCAATAAGAAAATGATTGCACAAATAGCCATTAATGGAAAGGAAGTGATTGTTGTAGCATCTAGTTACTTTGGTGTGATCAAAAAGGGGAAGACAAAAAAGCCATTCCCAAGGCTAGTGGGAGCATCAAGCAAGCTAAAGCTCCTATCAGAAAAGAAAAGTGTTTCCATTGCAGTATGAATGGGCACTAGAAGACAAATTGGGACAAATTGCGTTGAGTACCTCAACAGCCTTAAGAAGGCACTTGAAGGTAAGGAACTTTATGTTATGAAACATTTAATTCCATTGGTGTATTATCTATTTCTTAGATTCTAGATCTTGGTGTTTCTTCTCATATTTGTACTTCGCATCAGGATCTGATCTGAAGTAGGGCATTTGTGAAGGAGTGATCAAGGTAGGGAATGGGGCAAATGTTGTAGTTACTGCAATTGGAACAACTTTAATGAAACTATCATCAGACCTAGTTTAGAATTCGAGTGATTGTCTTCTTTACCCAACGGGCTTAAAAACATTGCTTCTATTCTATTATTAATAAAAGAGAATTATGAATTTTCTTTTAGAAGTAACATGTGCTATGTTTATTATTGTAATAAATTGATTGGCACAACATCTCTCTTGAATAGCTTGTATTATTTGAATATAGATGATACTAATGTAATCAATCCCATTTCAAACAAACGACTAAGGGATGGTTTAATTCTCAAGCACTTATGACACCTTGACTTGACCGTGTTGAGAACATAAAATTAGCAAATTGGTGACAGATGGGCTTATTGGCTCATTAGGAGAGGAATCCTTTTCAACTTGCAAACTTCATATCCAAGGTAAGATGACTAGGAGTCCATTTAATGGACATGTCAAAAGGACCATTAAAGTGTTGGAGTTAGTCGACTTAAACATTTTTGGTCCATTTAATTGGAGATTTTCTCTACTTTATAAACTTTATTGATGACTATTTTAGGTATGATTATGTTTATTCGACAAAGTACAATAATGAATCCTTTGAAAAGTACAAAGAATTTAAGGTACAAGTAAAGAGGTAAACTGGTAAGTATGTCAAAGCGCTGCGATCAAATCGTGGAAGTGAGTACATGAGTGTAGAGTTTGTTCAGTTTCTCATAGAGAATGGTATTGTATCACAGTTAACACTATCGATGACTCCTCAGTTAAATGATGTAGTTGAGTGTAGAAATCAAACTTTGTTGGACATCTTTCAATTTACTACAAGCTTCATTGACTTGCTGGTATCCTTATATGAGCATGCCTTGCTTATCACCACATACATTTTCAATAGGATTTCTTCTAAATTCATTCCCTCCACCTCACATGAGATGTGGAATGGAAGGAAGTCGAGCCTTAAAATGTTAAGGATTTGGGGATGTTTGGCTTATTTTAAGAAGATTGAGATGGACAAATTAAAGGCAAGGGGCCATTATGGGTCACTTTGGAGAATATCCCAAGGATTCCATAAGATATTAGTTCTATCTACTTGAAGTTAATAGGATCGTTATTGGCTATTCGGTAAATTTTCTCTAGGAAGAGTTTGTTTAAAAAAGTGGTAGGTAAAACGATAGTGCTCAAGAAAGTTGAGTACGAGGAATAAAATAGTAAACCCATGAGGAAAGTTCTTGTTTAAAAGCAACCTTTTGAGATGTAACCATTGTAACAATTGGGTCAAGTGCTAGAGAGATATTATTAAGTCCTAGAGGATGGACAACAATTGTTCACAATAGGAGATAATAATCATAAAGATGATCCTTCTACCTTTATTTAAGTAATGGTAGATAGGGACTCTGTCTAGTGATTAGAGGCAATGAAATCTGAGATAGATTCAATAAATGCTAACTAAGTAGAGACTAGTGGATTTGTTTGAGGGAATTGTTCTTATTGGATGCAAGAGGGTCTATAGAAAGGAAAATTAGTTTGACTAGTGACATAGAGACCTACAAGGCTAGGCTAGTGGCAAAGGGCTATAGTTAAAAGAAGAGAATTGACTATGAGAAAACTTTCTCAAATCCATTTAGATCTTGCTCGTGATAGCCATTTGCTTAGACTATGAGATTTGATAGATGGATATCAAAATCGTTTTCCTCAACGAGATGCTTAAGGATAATGTTCATATAATGCAACAATGCAATTTTAAGGTCCAAAAGGAATCTTATAAATTATGTAAGCTTAAATGATCCATTTATAGCAATAAGAAAGCATCAAGGAATTAAATCTTTGTTTTGATGGTGCAATCAAATTGTTAGGCTTCATAAAAAACAAAGATGAGCCGTGTGTCTATAAGGAGGTAGATGGGAGCGCAATCACATTTTTAGTGTTGTATGTAGATGGCATATTGCTTGTTAGGAATGATATTGGAATATTAACCTCAATCAAGACCTGGTTATCTGGTACCTTATCCATGAAAGACTTGAGAGAAGCGACTTACATTTTGGACATTCATGTTTATAGAAAAAGAATAAAGAGATTGTTAGGTTTCTCTCAAGCCTTATATATAGACAAAATACAGAAAAGGTTTAGTATGGAAGCTTCTAAGAGCGGATTGCTACCATTTAGGTACAACATCTTTCTCTTAAAATCCATGAGCCCAAAGACGGGCGATGACAGGAGAAGTATGGAAGCTATTCCATATGCTTCAGTTATAGGAAGTTTGATGTATGTAATGCTATGTACACGATTAGATATCATCTATACCATAAATGTTACGAGCAAGTTTCAAGTAAATCCTAGTAGAAAGCATTGGAATACTGTCGAATGTATTCTTCAGTACTTGAGAAGGACTAATGATCTGGTACTTGTATATAGAGATATTGATTTAAGAGTTGATGAATATGTTGATTCCAACATCCAGTTGATGTGGATGATAGAAAGTTTATCTTTGGATTTATATTCACTTTTAATGGAGGAATAGTTAGTTAGAACAGTTTCAAATAGAATACGCCTACGAACATCACCACTGAGGTTGAGTACATTGTGACATGCTATGCTGCGAGGCCGTTTGAATAAGGCAGTTCATGGTAGAACTTCAAGTGGTTCTAGATGTGGATCAACCTTTGCCACTTTACTATGACAACAATAGCATAATCACATAGGCGAAAAAGCCAAGGTCTCATCAAAAGTCTAAACATAGAGAGGTGTTGCCACATTATTAGAGACATTGTTGGAAAGGGCAACATAGACATGCAAAACATAGCTTTAGCTAACAATGTGGCTGACTCACTCACCAATTCGATGACTCAAGTACAAATAGATCGCCATCTTGAGAAGATGGATATTAGATACCATAGTGATTGGTATTAGCATTATTTGAATTAGAGTACAAGTGGGAAACTGCTAGTAATATACTCTTTAACATTAATAGTTAATGAGGGATACAAGAGGACATTGTGATTTCTATGGACTTTTTCACAATTATTATTAAAATATTAATTTTTTATATCAATGTTTTGGCAAGTTTGTTCATGCATGCGAATTTTGATTAGCTTAAAGTATTTCATGTGCCTATGTGATTGAATTAAAAAGTCTTATTTATAAGGGGTTATGAATATGGATACAGGGCTATCTTAGTACTCAATTGCTAAAACTAGTTGATAAGTTACAGATACTTTAAAGGGCATTGGAGAGTTGATACGACTTGTATACCTAGTATTTATATAGTGAGTGTCATATTGTTCAGTATGATATATTGAGAATACATGTGAGTTAGTATGTAATTGGAGAATGGGAATTCAAATAATGACTCAAAGAACGTGCAGATGTATGGAGTTCACTTTTAGCTGTCAATGATTTGTTTTGTGATGGTGTTAAGTACACATAGACCTTAGACCTAAAAAGACATAGTTTTCTTGTGTGCATGACGGTCAACATGTTATTAGGGCATTAAGGGCCAATATCTATCTTGGCATGGAATAGGATCATGAGCTTAGTGTGCCACTGCTCGGATGCATATAGGGGCATATGTATCTTTAATAAAAAAATTTGATTAATTGCAAGTGAGTAAGACGATTGTTCTATACAGTTGGTATTTCATAAGACAGAAGTCCTTGGCCAAGGTAGTGTGTGATCGGAAAGGAGTTTTAGATAGAAGCATTTGTCTCATGAGGCAACGTCAACTAGTCATATGACTGAGTTTGTTAGTTAAACTAAATCCATGACTTATGCTCGATTGGGACAAAGCAACGGTATGGCATTCACGATTGTAAAGGTTAATTGTAATTTGATTCACTTTGTTGGGCTTCGATATTAGCCATAGACTAGATTTTGCCCATATGTTTTGAAGTATGTTCATTGTCAATTAAAAATGAACATAAAGAGTCATACATAAAAGGTTGGAATGCATGGTGAGAGATAAATCGGTGGATTACAAATGAGGCTTGAGAAGGCTCGTGAAATACTTTATTTAGTTGCTATTGTATTGAACTAAATAAATTGCTATTATATTTGTTAATGATGAGATCATTAATTAAAAACACAATATGGATTGAATTTAATTAATGGAGATTAATTAAATTAAATAAATTAGGCTTAAATAAGCCTTAATTATTAATGAGATTAATAATTACAGAGATATATTGACTAATATTATAAGACTAATAATAAATAGTCCATGAGCTAACTTTTAATTAAAAGTCCATATAAGAGGGTCTATGGAGCTCATGCTATGTAGCCTTAGTATCTTAATTATTTAAAAGTTGCTTGAAGAATTCAAGATACAATTTTGCAACTAGTTTTCGTACACACTCCATGAAAGAAAAGAAAATGACCCTAGCCACTCTCTTTCCTTCTCTTTGTCAAGAGACACCTTTTAGTCTAAAGTGTTTGCATAAGAGTGTGTAGAAGGTGATTGTTTTCATTCCAATTTTCATTCTAATTGTGTGGATAAATTAGAAGTCAGAGTTTAAAGGTCACGACTCAAAGATTGCAAGAAAAACCGTTGGAAAACATTTCCAAGAGGTCAAATTCCATGCTTTCTTGTTTATGCAATATGTTGCGTGTTTTACAATGAAAACAAATGGGATTTGTTGTGTTTGTTTCCATTGTGTGTATATAATATTTTTATGTTTCAAAGTTCTAATTTTTAAGCACAAATCCCAGAAAATCCAACACTTATGTAGCACAAACTTGGCAATTCATGCCATCACCACACTTAAAAGATATTATTTCTTATTGTTTATGGATAATCTTTACTTAATTATTATGCTTGTAAAGATAGGGCAAGATTTAACTAAATTTTAAGAGATATTGTGACCTTATCTATTGAGATTTGGCAGAAAACAATTACTAGAATTTTGGAGTGATTATGAAGATATTATTTCTCTAAAATTAAAGAATTTGAAGATCAGGTGTAAAGAAGGAACCTTTGATCAATGATTTGGTTGGAGATTTTTGTGTGATATAATAGATCAAATCATAAAGAATTTGTTAAGATTATCTTCCCATAATCCAAGGGATTTGGGTTGGAAGAAATTTGCACCGTAGAAGAAAGTCAACTTTGTGTTACAACATCAAATCAAAATAGAATAGATAGTATAGAGTACACTAAATCAAATAGATCTTGACAAATTTGAAAAGTCCCAATTTCTTGAAAAACTATTAGAGAGATTTCTAAAAATGCTAGAAAAATGATAAATGTAGTATCCAAGCCCGAAGAGTGTGAGTGCACAATTTGCTGAAGTCTTGAAGGGTTATTGTTGACCTATTTGGTGAGCACTGAGTGTTGAACTTATGTGTCTTTGAAAAATGTCGTTTATACATTATTTTGTATTAAAAATTGAGTCTAAAGTCCTATGCCTCAAAAAGGAGTGTTCACTTTGATGGAACAGTTGGGGTCTTAGAAAGCTAGGTCTTTATTCTAGTAAGGAGGATTTTTGGTAGAATTCCACCTAATTTTGAACTCGAGTTATGGGAATTGCAACAACTTAAATGAGATTAAAGTTAAGTTGTGAGAGATTTTGTGTAAAACTTATTTATTTTCTAGTGAATTTATTTTGAACCGGTGAGTTCCCATATGCACAAGTGTGATTACATCAAATTGTATAAATATTTCTACCATTTATTTCATTTTCATTGTTTTGTTTTCTATGTGATTGTGCTTGGGGAGGTTGAGTGAATTTTAACTAATACCGTACCTAAAATTACATAGACTACTCATTGTGTATTTGGGTGTAGTTTTTGTGTTATAACAAAGATACAACAGAGATTGTTGTTTTTCGATTCTTCCACAAGTCCATACCATCAACCAAAGATAGGTTATTTGTATTT
Source organism: Avicennia marina (assembly GCA_019155195.1). Lineage (NCBI taxonomy): Eukaryota > Viridiplantae > Streptophyta > Magnoliopsida > Lamiales > Acanthaceae > Avicennia > Avicennia marina. Next base: position 8,789,194 of record CM032783.1, on the reverse strand, counting down.
CATTTTATTCTTTCAAGGCATACCCATAGTAACCACAAAGTGATTTATCGAATTTCAAATCTCTTTAAACTAAAATTTTATTCTTTTACCTCATATGTACTTGTAAAGGACCTTCAAATTTTTAGAGATGCTAGAGACTAATCACCATCATAAGTTATTGTGTTTATGCTCTCTTGAAATCTCTAAATTCTATTTACTTTTGATGATCACACACATGTCGTTTAATTAAGAGTTTTATGATAACTACTTTTATCTTAAATGAACGTGGGTTGAAAATACCTTATTTTCTTTTTGTTATCTTTTTGTCACTATTTTTAACTCTCTCTCTCTCTCTCTCTCTCTCTCTCTCCCTCCCTCCCTACCCCCTTTATCTTTCTAAATTTACTTTTAGCTTTATATTCTCATCTTTTACATTACCTCTAACCCTTTTTTGTTTATAAGTTTTAAAATAATGGCATTTTATTGTTATAATTTTCAAAGATATGATAATGTTATATTTTATCATAGTAAAATAGTGTAATTTTTGTTACAATAGTATATATCTGCATTATATTAATTAGTTTACCCTCATAATAACTGCCTTTAGTTTCCCTTTTTTTTTTTTTCCAATTTTTGGTTAAATTACTTTATTTTTATCCTTATTTCATGTATAACTAATTTTTTTATAAATTTTCTAACATAATTTTAAAATTTAATTATAACATTTTTACATTTTATTATATTACTGTTTTCCATTTTGCTATTCTGTATCATTTATTTCTTCTCTTTCTCTATCAACGCATGTTTTTAATTCATTACATCATAAAATTATATCATTTTTGCTAGATTATAAATTATAAAAAACAAAACACATACACAGTATATGTTAAAATATTTCAAAAATAAAAATATAAATGTAATGATAGTTTATACTTTGAAATGTGAGTACGGAAACTGCTAGCAATTTAACTAACCTTACAAGAAATGGCTTGTTTTGTTTGGAAAAATAGCATCCAAAAAAGAATAATGTAAAACATTAGAGGGGAAAAGCTAATTTTGTCATAGTTTAGAGGCCAAACTGAAAATTAACAAAAAATAAAGCCGGCAATTCCGAACAGCATCGTCGAAATGCCCTTTCGACGTTTTCAAGAGACTTTCCAGTGAGATTCTCCCGCTGACGCATCACAACTCGTCACTGCTTGAATCTCTGAAAAGCCCTAGAGTTGATCCCCGAAAATATAATCTATCCATTGATAATGGCTGAGAGTTCTTCCACTCCATCGAACACTGACAAGCCAGTCATTGTTAGGGTTAAACGAAAAGTTTTCCAGTCTCCCCTCGATGCTTTCTGTAAGCATAAGCATGAAGTTTATTTCCTAAAATTTCAGTTTCTTCTTTGAAGTTTTTAATTTTGAGCGTTAACTGTTAGGGCTGGAAATTCATGAGAGGCCATTGAAGCGGCCTTTGCTCGACTTTAGAAAGCTGTCAATATCTGATGCTTCGTCGAGTAGAGGTATGATAACTCTATTGTTTTGTGTGGCATAAGCATTTTCTTCTCCAGTTATGTTTGATTTTGTTTTCTATTGCCTGGATTAAGTACGTGATTATTCAGTTTAGCAGTTTTCAGTTGTCTATGGAAAGTAAATTGACGGCTGTTTATATAATGATAATCATGTTGATTTATAAATTGTTGATGCACAAAATATTTTATGTTTGAAATAAGGTATTTGGGGTGCATCCAAGATTTGGGACTAAAATCCTTTCGTTGCTCCAAAGGAGAAAAGATGGATAGATAAATAAATAAATAAGTGGTATGATTAAAAAGTTATGAAACAAGTTACTTAACATGGTAAGAGGCAAGCGTGTTAACTGCTAAACTTTTCGCTGGGTATTTGGCTAATCTAGAGATGACACTTCTTTAATTCAGTCTTTGCTAGGGCCCTGGAATAGAATAATCTCTCCCGTGATTATTGACTAGCCTTAATATTTGGGCATATCCTAGAGTTTTTATTAGTTGAGGAGACCAGAAATAAAGGGATATTCTCAAAAGAAGGGTATTTGAAGTGCAAAAATGGACAAAGATGACTCAATAAAATTGTTAAGTATAGATTACTATATGGTTCCTAATCTGCCTTCCCAAATGATTAATATTGGTATTTCAAAGATTTGAGTTTGGCATGGACATAAGTCATTGAGTCTCATGTCTTTTGATATTTCAAATTGTTTCTTTCTTTTGGGTGCTCTAGATGCATTTGGTAAAACAAAAATTAGACAAACAAGAGTGGCCTGACCTTTTAAGCGAAGATGGCAAGCAAATCTCAAAAGTTGATGTGGCTGTTTCTGTTATTTGGGTGCTCTAGGTGCATTTGATAAAACTGAATGACACAAGCAAGAGTGGCATGCCTTTAAGCAAAGATAATGATGCAAGCAAAACTCAAAAGTGGATGTGGCCTGTGGGTCAAAATTTTATAGTTATCCAATGATTTTTATATAATATTGGGCAGGTACCAGAAATAAGTGTGTGTTATCACCCAAAAAAGAAAAAAATGCAACAATGCACTGATTTATGTGGTTTGAAAATGAATTCCTCCTACTTCGATGACTTCTCAGATTCTCTTTACAGGGTAAGATGATTTTACTAATTACAAGGTCACCCATAAACTATTTATATAGGGTGACTTTCAGTTACAAATGCACAAAACAGACCAAAGAGATTTTTTCATGGGTCTGGCTAAGTTCTATGTTCCAACACATAATAACTGAAGATTTAATCACTCTATATTCAACAATTTGGAATGATATACGCTTATATTGTCAAACAAACCTATAAAGTCTCCATATATGGTTTTAAAGAATTATAATGCCTCAAACCTGAAATAGCAATGTTTTGTGTTACGCCTTAAACCTCATTATAGGTTGTGACTTTGTTTGGTTTCTGCGTGCTAGATTGCAATTTTTTTATTTTTTATTTTCTCTGAATGTTTTTCAATATTACAAACATTTTATAACTTTTCAGGAGTCATGTAGTTTTAGACATCTAATGGATATGATTCCTTTCTAGTAATGTTGCCTCTATTTGGCTTCTTTTAGTGGAGGAGTTAAAGACCAAGAAGATTTTTGTACAGCATGTGGAGACAGTTACTAACTCTGAGGATACATTTGATGTGTTGCAATCTTTTGTGGTCAGTTTTTCTATTTTTACACTATAATTTATAATCACTCTGTGGTCATTATCAAGTTGTTACAACAAAAATTCATATTCTCATCTCAGGTGCTTCTTGTTTCTCTTTGGACTGGTCATCTTTAGATATCTTTCTAGTGAACTTGGTTGTTGCAGAATGATAGATCATGGAATCGTCTTCTTGATTTGAAGCTCTATGAAAGCCTGATTGATTATTGTTTGGTGAACAGCCCCATTCATCTGATGCATCAAGATCTAAACAGAAGAATGAAGAAAAAAGACCCATTATTAAAACTGTGAATGTAAGTTCTCCTTCACCTCTCTCTCTCTCTCTTTCTCTCTGTGAGTGTGTAGATATACCCAAACTCTTATCAACTAGTATTGTCCTACGTACCTGCTTTTCTTTGCCAATAATGTATTCCTCTTCATAGTTTTACTTAGTTGTCAGGAATCCCCTTGCTCTTTGGCCAAATCTTTTCCCCACTGAACTAGGTGAGCTAAATCCTGGTTCAGAGAGTAATTTTTCTGTTAAATACTCTTGTTTCATTGTGAATGTTCCTTTCTGGCATGGCATTGCCTTTTTATTCAGGATTCTGAATGGTGTTTCTTTTTAATTTTGCATGCTTGAATTAATCTAGTAAATTGATGAACCCTGTGAAAAAGTTGATACCTGGTTTCTTGGAAACCTATCCTCTGTAGTTGAAATCTAACACTATGAAGAGGCCACATAAACAAAAACTCCACAATCATAATCAATCCTGAAATTTTAAAGAGTATTACCAGTTCAACCCAATGAAGCTGGGAATTTGAAACGGTACAGGGACTTCTTGGGCCTTTGTCTTAAATATGACTGCCTTTGCTGGAACCGCTACTTGAAACTGGTGTCTTGTTGGACGTGAAGTCTACAGTGGTAATTATTGTTCATGCTCATGAGATCTGATCAAGGGAGAGATTCTCTTCATAGGTTCACCTCTTGAGGTCTTCGATGGTGGCATTGATATTTGCTTTTAGCATTGGGGTGGCATTATGACGATGTGAGTGGGGAAAGTAGAAGAATAGGTGGAATGATGGATCTCTGAAGTGTTGGATTTTTAGACATTGTGGCTAACTGGATTGGAGGTGCTGCTTTTGGTAATGAACTGGCAGTGTTGAGATGATTTACTGAATGTTGTGTGTCCAGGAAGAAAATTTTTCAGATGATTGTCATTATATTATTTTCAGAGTTCTGTTCTTAAGAAAACATATACCATCTTACTCAACATCTAAAATACATGAATAACTTGGAGAGTTACTAATTCTTCTGAATGTGATGCCTGCAGAAGCAAGTTCAGTTACTCACAAAAGCAAAACAGAAGCAAGAGGTAAGTGCATTCATGTTCAGCAACTGTTGACTTTTTTATGCGAAGCTCAAGTCCGTTATACCTATCATTAATAACTTCCAATCCTCCGTTTTTGCATGTGCCTGCAAGGTGGGGTTGTCAATGGTTTGTTGTGCTGATGACTAATGTAATGGAGGTAATATTAGTTTTTTATTTAATATTTTTATCTCCAATTTCCATTACTTAAGGTTTTATCAAGAAATGCTCGATTTGAGCAAATATGGAGAAGTAGAAAGGTGAAGAAAGAAGCTCCAGAAGATGAATCTATATACAAGATGTGTCGACTCTATGACGTGGTTCGAGTTGATGTTGAGGAGCATAAGGTTCGGTCGCAGAAGGAGAAGTACTGCTCTGATGCTATTTCATAGTGATGATATTGCGTCATACTTGACCTGTGAAATTGGTTCATTCTGAAGCCTTGATCTTCAATCCAGGGATACAGAATTGGAAGACTGCAGGATGATGGCCCAATATTTGCCTCTCCTTAAAGAAGTTTTGCCAAGTGCTGCTCAGGAGGTTGAAGATGATATTCATGATTATATAACCAAACAAGGTCTGCCTCAATGACTTATTCTTTTTCGCAATGTATATGGCATTTGCATATCAATGGTTCTCAGTCATGTTGTTGGACTCTGTTTTGGTTGGAATACTTTCTTTAAGATAACTTTTGGTTTTATTGCAAATTGTTATAAGAGAAAATCAGAAGCTGGATCACTAGTTTTGTTTGTTTCTGTAAACAAAATCTTGCTCTGCTGTCATAAATAAGCTTGAGTGCTCTCTTACTTATCTGTTCATTGTGCAGCTTAACATGCCAGTGTCTTGTAGTTGTTCATCATGAGTTTCCTAATGGTTTTTATATTTTAGTGCAGCATCTGATGGGTATGTATATGACTTCTATGCTGTTAAGGACGATACCAGCATGACAGAGGCTGATTCTATAATACAATATCCTTTGTAAGGCCTTTTCCCCTCTTGTACCTTGATTTTGGTATTTTAATTGTACAGAATTGACGTTGTTGAACTTAAAACAATATGCTGGATTAGGGTTCAAGTTGATGATGATGATGACTACTATGATGGTCCAGATGATTCAGAATATGATTCTGATGATTCTAATGGTACGGTGGAGTTTCTCTCTTGCCTCTATAGTCTCACTGCCTCTCAGACTGATATTCTGAATCTCTCATTCATTTACATAAACATACCACTAAATCCTTATTTTGATTGCATGGCATAAATTGGAATCTCAGCGGAAAACAATCCTCTGAATGATTATCCTGATGAAGAGATATCTGAGGATGAGGATGAAGTCACAAGCAAATCATCTGATGAGAACTCAGAGGTCGAGAGTAGAAGTTCTGGGAGCCAACCAAATGAGTTGGAAAGTGGAAGTCAAGTATCCTATGAATATGAGGAGGATTCAGGGCTGTGTGACTGGTCAGATGATCCAGACCGATTCTTTGAAGATGAGGAGGAACAATTTTGGTGACTTATTTTTAACTTGATGGCTCTTGTGTATTTGCAATGCAGCACTTTGAGTTTATTGGTCACGGAATTTGTGCTCTAGGAAATGGGTAATGACAATGGAATATGTTTGCACTGTTCTCGAAATGGAATTCATGTAGAAACATCGTGAGTATTTTCTTGACAACTTATGGGATTGTCTCGAGAGAATATTTTTAGGATGAATGTAGAGCTCGAAAGTTGGTCCTGTGATGAACTAGCTTTGCACATACCTAGGGCAAATTGCTTATTCCACGTGTCACATGAGATTCCTCTATCTGGTATCGCTTCTCACCTGCTAGTGTCATCAGCTTGGTGCTTGGGAGCTACTGCCGACATGAATGGATTAGTGTCAGAAGACGATCTCTGACGAGATGAACCCGCCTCGCCTATACCACAACTCCTCTTTCTTGGTGGCATCTAAAAATACAAGAAAAACACTGTTAATTCAGTACAACAAGATGAACCATTGCAAAAGTATCAAAGGCAAGAGAAGGATATGCATCTGTTCAACTTAGGGGAGTGGTATGAAAGTGGCATTGAAGCAAGGGGAGTCAAGAAAACCTCTTTCAAGCAATTTATCAAACATTTGATAGGTGCACAATTTCATACAAAATTTCAACACAATGTATATGTATAAAATTGCCCAAAAACAATTTCACCAACAGCTATCATGTCAGAAAAATTGCTATCTTCTATTCACAATGCGAAAAAGTTACCCCCAATTCCAAAATAGAGATAAAATGGCTACTTTTCCCCTTTAATCTATTCACAATAATTCAAACCTTGATATATTAGTTGAATGAAGTCTATCAACCACATCAAAATTATGCAGGGTAATAAATTAAGCCTAAATTCCAATACAAACAATAAAGAGTGTTAACTTCATTGTTGTTATCACATTTGTTCATAACACTATAATGTATTGATTGAGCATGTTTTGTGATAGACTTAAATTTATTAGGACACTTTTATGGAGGTGTTCGAATTTCTTGAAGATGCTCTTTGATGGAGCTCTTGCAAGACAAGTCTATTGTTGGTAAAATATTTGAAGAGTTTGAAGAATCATGGCAAAAGTGATTAAAGAATTTGGTTAAATGGATAAGTACAAAGGAGTTTAAGTTTATTCAAACTGTTGCAACCGTTATTGCAACACTAGTTTAAGCTAATCTAGAATTGCATTTGATGCAAAGTGAATTTGATCTAAAAGAAGTCTTCTTCAGCAGGGCAACTGGAATTCCTCAATTATTAATACCAAACTTCCAAATGAGAAGAAGTATGAGTGAAGACTTCCTTCAAAAAGCCTTGTGAGAGCTGAGAAGTTTAAGTGTTAAGCCTTTTTGTTTAAAGGCTAGTTGAGGAGAGAACAACTAACGAATTATACAAATCTACTGAAAGGAGAGTGTTGGGCCTAAAATGGTAGTTTAGGTTAAGTAAAAAATTTGGAAAGTGTTTTGGTGCATCCAACCATTCTGATATGTTGAGAAGGCATATAGTTTGTGAGTACTTGAGAGTTGATCTCTTTGTCTTTACTATTCTTTATTTAAGATAGTGGAAATTTGCTTAGTAAAGTGCTTACAGTTGTAAGAGTGAATTTATGAACCGTATTAATAATTTCGATGTTCAACATTTTATTTTTGTTGGTGTGTTTTGAGTTTTTATTTGATCATACTTAACATTTGTATTATTTGTTGTTTCAATCTTAGTAATGACATTAACGCTGCACTTTTCAAAGAGCAAAATTTGGGACAAGAGAATGGAGGTTGGAATGCTAATTTGCAAACTATTTAATACGTCAATGTGTAATCGGTGGGTATGAAGTATGAACAATAAAAAAATCATCAGCTAACTTGCTTCTGTGGTCATCGTACTTCTATTGTCATCCCTTTTTATTCAATTTGTGATATAAGAAATTTATTACTAAAATACTTAAAACCATTGTGTTAAAAATAAATAAAATTTATATTTCATTATCATTATTAAAATTTTTTGTATATATATGTGTTTGTGTGCGTGCTCACTAATGCATGCAGGTATAGTTTATTAGCGCAATATACAAGGAAATTTTACAGAAGTTGACCAACCTATATTTCATCTTAACATTTCCATTTCTAGTAGCATGTCAGGACCTTGTGTTTTTGGAGAGAAATGTGAAATTTTACTTCCATTTCATTTTCTGCAATTTCCAATTATAAGAATTGCATATGTTTCCTTGTGGGATTTAAAATAGTAGAAACACTTGTTGCTTGTTTCTAGAAGAACCAAAGACATGTGCCTCCGTACAACCATATTCATATCACTCAAGCCAGACTTGAAGGATACCTCGATGGTGAAGAAACATACGTGAATCTTCTCATATGTTGAAGGAAAAGTTTAAGAGAAAAATACCAAATAGTGTTGCTTCACATTCAGTGGTTATTAACCAAAGCATAGAGAAACTTCCCTTGAAGGACAAATTGCTACACTATGGATAAAAAAATTTGTGCAAACGAAACATGAATTGATCATGTCAACAAAGAAAGAAAGAAAATAAACTTGGTCAATTTTTTACAGCAATCAAATATCCAGGAATCTCAAAAAGTTACAAGATGCATATTCTATATACATTTTTTTGGTTTCATCCTAAGATTCTTGCAACCCATGTTAGTTATCTATCCCCAATATAGAAGAAGAAAATAGTCCCCAGAAATGAACAAGGGAATCCATATTCTGATAGGACAATTCATGTTTCTTAGAATGTTGCTTCTGATTCTGTCCTCAACTGCAAAGCCTATGAAGATCAGAGTGGAAATGTCACAATTCCATTCCCTTTTAGCATGACAGATAATTGCTACCTAAACCAGAATTTCTCCATCACTTGCAATCAAACTTTCGATCTCCTAAGAGCATTTCTAATGAATGCCAATATTGAAGTTATTGGAACATTTTTCGATGGCTAGATTTAGGTTTGGAATTTCATAGCACATGATTACTATGCCCGAAATGGCATGAGAGTCCATGGATAGAGCTACCCCTTCATTACACTATCAACAATGCCTCCAACAAGTTTACTGTCGTGGGCTGTGACTTACGCCTTCTTTTATGGGACAAGGCTTGACCGTAACTACATAACAAAGTACACTGCCTTCCGTTACGTCATATATGATCTATTGGATGGGGTCATGCATGGGGATAGGTTGTAGCCAACAATTAATTCCTAAATATGCTTTCGTTGTGCAATTGGAAATGCACAACTATGGCAATCATACAAATGTGACTTGCATAGTTTACGGCTATGCTTTTATTGTCGAGGAAAGCGTGTCCATGTTTTTTGTAGATAATCTTACCAACTTGAAGTATGTTGAAAAGATGTCTATGATAGTTGATTGGAGTATTAGGAATGAAACTTTCCTGGAGGTCTAGAATAGTATCACTTCTTATGCTTATAAGAGCCATAATTCTAGGTGTGATGATACTAATAATAGGCTTGGCTACTGTTGATTTTGTCAAGATGGTTATCGAGGAAATCCTTATCGCTACAATGGTTGCCAATTTATTGTTGAGAAGAAATCATTGAAGGTTTCAGCTTGCATCTTTTGGTATCTTTCTTTTCTCTAATTCAACTTGCTTCTTTGGTATCTTTGGTATTTTTCTTTTGTCTAATTTGATGATTGTTGGTATGAATACTCACACGATTTGAAAATATTACTAGATGCAAAGATTCAAGTCTCATGAAAATTTATTTTGTCAATATTAATGAATATATCGATCCAAGTCTTAATGATTGTGAAAAGTATTGTGAGAACACACTGAAGAGTTACAAGTGTCCTTGCCCCAAAGGGTACCATGGAAATGACAAAAAAGGTGCACGTTGCTTTCCCTATAAATCATTTGAATTCAAACTTGCTACAAGTTAGCATGTGAATGGTTATTGCAACATGTACCATGGAATTGTAGTCACACACATGCTACTTTCATTCTAGTGAATTTCCCAAAAGTATAAGCTTCGTTTGCATGCAAATTATTGTGGGAAGAAAATTAGTGCAATAATTTAGAAATAGCATGAAAGTAAGAGAGAAAAAAGAGGTAAAACAAGAGCGATTCTTTCATTAGATAATATATTTGGGAATGTAAATTTTGATAAGAGGAAAATAGGGAAAAACTTGGATCCAATTGCACCCTTAGATTTTTGCTAGTTATGACACAAAGTCAAGCAATTGTTTAATTGAAAGAGTGGAAATGGAAATTACTTTGTGTGTGTGTGTGTGTTTTTTTTTTTGTTACTTGAAAATTGGAAAAAGGATTGTTGTTGGTGTTGTAGCATTGATATGTGCCGCCTATTGGACATTAGGAGAAAGCTAATTAGGATGAAGCAAACATTCTTCTTTTGGAATGTTGGAATATTGTCACGAGAACTCATCAAATGAGAGAAATCACCCGATATGGTTTGAATTTTCAATTTGGCTGAGCTAAAAAAGGCAACAAATAATTTTCATAGCTGCATGATAATTGGCCAAGGAGGCTATGGCTTAGTGCACACAAGACTTTTACTATATAACAAAACTGTTGCTATAAAAAAATCCATAGAATTCAATCAAATGTAGATCAAAGCATTTGTCAATGAAGTGATTATTCTTTCCAAAATAAGGCATAGAAATGTAGTCAGGTCCCTTGACTGTTGCTTGGAAACATAAGCCCATTAATTGGTTTATGAGTTCGTCAACAATTGCAGCCTTTATGACTATCTGCATAACAAGGAGAAGGCACAGTTTCTCAACTGTGAAATGCGCCTAAAAATTATAGCTCAAACTACTGGTGTGCTCTTCTATCAGCAGCATGTTATGGCTTCTACTCTAATCATTCATAGAGATGTGAAGTCGGCAAATATTCTTTTAGATGCAAACTTCAAACCTAAAGTTTTTGACTTTGGAGCTTCAAGATTGGTCCATATGGATAAAACTAAGCTCTCTACTATGGTTCAAGGAACTTTTGGTTACCTTGATCTTGATTAAATGTAGACAAACCAATTAACAGAGAAAAGTGATGTTTAAAGCTTTGAAGTAGTTCTGTTGAAGTTACTTACTCGAAGGAAGGCATTGAGCTTTGATGGGCTAGAATAGTGGTATCTAATCAAATTTTTTCTTGATATCATGAGACAAAAGCAGTTGTTCTTGATTCTTGAAGATAAAATTGTGTGTGGAGAAAATAGAAAATAGATAATAAAAGTTGTAATGCTTGCAAAAAGGTGCTTAAATGTCATAGGAGAGGATAGGCCTACTATGAAAGAAGTAGCAAAGGAGCTTGATGGAGTTGAACTTGTCGATTAACAACACTCTTGGTCTTGGGCTCAATTTGTCAACTGTATGCAATAATTGGAATAGGTTGTTTGCGGAGGACTTATATAGTATGCATGGTTGGAATCCGTTAGTCATATAATGTTGTACTATTATAAAACTATAGATAGTTTATGGTATATTTTTCAACTTTTTTATTAAATGGTTAATTTTGCAAAAATAAAAAAATAAAAAATAATTGCAAGCAAATTAATATGGTAATGTTTCCTATAAAATTAGAATTTGTGAGTTGATTGCAAGTATATGGTTTCAAGTTTTATTATTTCAACGAGCACAAGTATTGTCTTACGTGAAATCAGTGATCAAACTCTTATCATCTACTTCTATTGAATCCTAAACTCAACTCAAGCATTTAAGAAAAGTTGCACGCAAAGTAAAACTAAATAAATTAACAAGTGAACAAACATAAACACTCAAGTCAAGACAATTGTACTCCTCGCCAAGCTAGGCTATTCAACCCATGTTTATTCAATTAAACTATTAATCAATGTCTTTTATATTTATTTTCATTACCTCTTTTGTGTGTCAAATGGAAACCTATGTGAATTAACTAGAAATTTCTTTTATATTTCGTCCCATTCTAAACATATGCATTAAAACACGTTTAGTACTAATCAAACTCCTATCATTTACCATTGTTAAATCCTAAACTCAATTTAAACAATCAAGATAAGCTGCATGCAAAGTAAAACTAAATAAACTAACAACTGAACAAATCCAAACAACTCAAGTCAGGAGAGATAATTAGTGTGCAAACTACCTAGAAAATAAATTGTACTCCTCACCAAGTTTGGCTATTCAACTTGTGCTCATTCAATTAAACTAATAATCAATGTTATTTATTTATTTATTTCCATTACCTCTTTTGGTTGTGAAACGGAAACTTATGTGAATAAACTAAAAATTTCTTGTCGATTTCATCCCATTCTAAACATATGTATTAAGCCACATTTTTGTTATTTATTAGACTCCACCAATCTCTTGAATTAGAACTTCACCCAATGTGTGCATCTTAGTTCTAATGTATGAAATTAGTTCACTTAAGCCCACAGCCTCAAACATAACAAATAATCCAATCATGAAGATATAATTGGAATCTAACTCCTGGTAACACAAATAATTGAACAAAAATATTGTATTAATAATGAACATATATATATATATATATATATATCTATCTATCTATCTACAGACGTAGTTGGGATTTGCTTGAATGAGCCTTATGTACACAAAAAAATAAAAATAAAAATAAAATAATATAAATGGCCACACTTATTATTAATGTTTCTCCCATTACAAAGTTATTCATGAAAATAATACAATGAGAAAAGAAGAAAAAGCCAAAAGAAAACTTAGTAGAATTAAATGAATCTTTTTATCTTATAGAGTCAACTGCTTGATCTAACTGCTCCTATAGATTCTAAGAAATTTCTCCAAATAAATTCTCTTTTTCTCCAAAAATTTACTTGAAAAATTGCTTTCCAAAACTCTGCGTTAGCTAAGGGTTTGTAGAATATACATAAACAGCCAAAAATTCCTTAAGACTTGCAAAGGAAGAAATTTTCATATATTTTTTTGCGTAAATTTGCTTGCTCGATTGGATACTCAATCTCACACCTATTGGATTTTGTTCACTTTTTTGCTTTGCTTAGCACCTCATTGCTTGATCTCATGCTTGATCGACCTCCCAATGTAAGTTGTTTTGCCTTTTTTGGCCTTTATCCTCCCAACTGCATTTTCATGCCATCCAATTGCTTTAATATGTCAATCCCCTTTAAAATAGTGCGATTCCGCTCATAAAACAAAATCATAAATCTAGAATCTCATTATAATTCACTTGAAACTTACTTGGAAGTACATGTCAAATTGCAACGTATTAAATGACCTAATCTTAAACATTGCTTGCCCTCTGGCAATTCAAATACAAACAATGCTCTTCACTATCTGATTAAACAAGGGTGCATGTGAAATTCATATCCATATTTTGGCACCAAATAACAACAATGCATAAGTGTATTTCTCAAACTGTCACATGCACAACATTACTCAAGCCATACCTCAACTACACACTCACCAACAATAAAGGCCACTAAGGTGTCTCTCTTACCCATGACATCTCCCATTTGAAAATGTGTGAATAACTTACCCAACATAGGCAAGAGCCTTGTAAATTGATTTATATGGGCAACCAACACTTTCAACCTTTAAAATGGTATGAAGTGAAGTGAATTCGCAAGACTCAGATATCTTACCATCCTTTACTAATGTAGGTTAATGCATTAAAAAGGATTAATAAGACTTAAGTAGGCTTGTAGGTGAGGACTACAAAGGAAAGGGAGGACATCACAAAATACAAGGAATACAAGGAATTAGCATTTTGTATGCACAATAATAGCAACCCAAGATCTTTTTTTTACAATTTATTTTGATCCAAACTGCCTCATACCTCTTTTATATACTTTTGTCATTTTCTCTCTTTTTCTTCTTTTGAGCTTCTCTTATTCTTCTTGAAATTTGTGGTGTAGTTTATGCGACGTGAACATGGGTCATGTGCATTCTTAGTTATTTAGTAGTTAAACAAATTTCAAGATTCTTTGCATACTCATGGTTCTAGTCACTATTTTACGTGAAATGCAAAACTTCGAGTTAGAAGTAAGTTAAACCATTGGAATAGATTTTGCATTTTTTTTTTCTTTCAAAATTTCTTCTTTTTCTTTTCCCCACTATATAATTTTTATATCTCCTCACATGTGCAGTCAAGTTCTTATGATTAGATAGATAAATTGTATCAAGACTATGGTTAGGCAAGAAATTTATATGTTTCAAAAAATAAAAAATAAAAAATGAATGATGTTGAAAGGTTGTGCCTTCCTTTCTACCAATTAAGCTCAAAGTAGGACCTAAGGGATATTTTAAAATAAGCTGGCCAAAAAAGCTTAAATGATTTAAGAGATGGCCTGGACCATTTCTTTTTCAATGCATCTCCTATGATTTTGCCATCAACATTGATCAATTTAAGCTCTAGTTTGAATCAGATTATCTAAGGTCAATTAATCAATTTAGGGTTGGAACTTATTAGGTGTTGGATATTAGAGATAGAACTTATAGGTGTTACAAATTCAGGTTGGAACTTATTAGGTATTGCAAATTAGGGTTGAAACTTCTTAGGTGTTGCAAACCAGGGATGAAACTTATTAGGTGTTGCAAACTAATGTTGAAACTTATTAGATGCTAGACATTGAGGTTGGAACTTATTAGATATTGAACATTAGGGATGAAACTTATTAGGTATTGAAAATTAGGGTTGAAACTTATTAAGTGTTGGATATTAGGGTTGAAACTTATTAGTGTTGGATATTAGGGTTGTAACTTATTAAGTGTTATAAATTAGGGTAGAAAATTTCTAGGTGCTGGACATTAGGGTTAGAACTTATATGATTTGCAAGAGAAAAGAACACCACTCCATTACTAAAATTAGCTATCACAGTAGTTAAACATAATGCATAGCATGCATTACTAGAAGTGAAAGTTATAATAGTTTTCTAGTGTTGACAGACAGGGTAGTCAAGCAGAGCATATTCTATCTCATTGTTAAAAGTGAATTTTACAATAGTAGAGCACGACACAAAGCATAGGATCATTAAAAGTGAAATAGACATTAGTTAAACAAAATTGTAAGCATCTCATTAGACCTATAAAAAACACTACAAGAGAATTATCATCGCCTTGTCTATCAAGAGGAAGATGGCATTTGTTCAAGTTGATAACGAGCTTTTCTTTAACTTTCTCTTTGTGATCATGCTCTTCCCAATCCATCTTGTTCGGAATTCTTATAGTCTGATTGTGTTTGCTATGCCTGATTAATTGCCTCTCGAGATTATGAATAAGGTCAAAGCTTGACTACTCCTAATAAGTCTTCGCCCAAATCGGCTGAAACTATCCCATCTACGTGTTAACATAGGTAGTCGTGGAAAAGTTGAGTTGCATAAGAATCTTCGGGTTTGACCTCCAATTCTTGTAGTTCACCATTACATGAGAATAGGAAATACTGCGCAGTGCCCACTTCCTGCAGGAGCATGGTAGATCTCTAAGGTGCACAATTTGGATGTTTCCACCTCCATAACCACAATAGCTAGCCATGATTATTTGAGTTATTCCTTCGTGCCTATCAAACAACTGCACACCATGTTTGGCGGATTTGCGCTCAACTTTGTCACACAAGTTGCTGGGCCATGTCAACTAATCATTCCTTGTTGCGGCGATTTCTTGTTCCTTTGCGCAACGATCATGGAAATATGCCACAGCATGATCAAACGTCAACTCTACTATGGTATAGATGGGCAATCGTCTGATTCCTTTGATGACCCCATTAGTTGATTATGAATTATTCGTAGTTATAGTACCATAATGCTTGCCACCGTCCCATGCAAGAGTCCACTTCTCAGGATCATACGGGACAACCAATCGTGCATACTTGGCTCCAAGGTTTTGATGGGCTCCATCGTTCGTTCAAACTTCGACACTTCTGAATGACTCTCAGCATACCAATACAATTCTTTGTAGTGGTGATTCTTAAATTTTTTCAATAGATTTGCTTATATATGCCTCAGACAGAATTGGTAGACACCTCGAGGGTGTTTGAACTCATCAAACATATCCACCACAAATAGCAACCTTGTATGGCGGTTGGATATAAGACAAGTACTAGATCTACCTCGAATCATATATGTCACAATCATCTACAAAAAACAAATACCATAATTCAAAACTTTGTTCATTAACCAATTTAAATGCTAGGGGTAACACCTGTTGGTTAACATTTATTGCCACAACAATCAGTAGTTTGTGATTGTACTTGAGTACAAGTAAGTCTCATCGATATTGATGGCCTATTGGTAATGAGCGTAGCCATCTATGCTTGCTTTGAATATCTAGAACACATAGTGTAACATCTTAGATATCAGCACATTGATGGCTTTGTGTTGCCACTCCATTGACGTCCTGGGATTCCACCTCTATAGTGCCGACATATAAGCAGACAACTTCTTCGCAGAATCCTCCTATGTGCCATATAATTTTTCCATTGCACACTTCAACCTATGGCATATCTTACCATACTAGATCTCGAACCTATCTTTCACCATTTGAATGATACATTTAATTAGATAGGTGAGGTCATGGCGAACCATCCTAGTTAAGAGCGACGCAACCACATTCTTGTCCAAATTTGTATGGTCGATTGACAGCTCCTTTAGAACATAGGTGTGGTCAAACCTATATCGAGTAATTTGCCACAAATCGTATCATTGAGTATATAAAGCGGTCAAATACCATGAACAAGGCTACTTTTGGCTAGCGTGGCAGCAGACAAGCTTCTAGATAGTCGGTGTACTCTTCGCCACTGAATACCCCCTATGGACAACTTTAATGGAGTAGTCTTTTACAGCTGCCTGCATGTGCTCCTTAGATTTGAAATGCATATTATGGCATAGCTCGACATTTTGTTTATTATTGTAAGCTGCGCCTCTTACCCTTGGGGTACTATAGATATCACAATGAATTTCGTCACTTGTGTGAAGAATGGCACCGATAGGTATATAGAAATCCCAACAATAGGTACATTAGGATACATAGACGTCTCACCAGGAGGGACATTAAGGTACATAGAGGTTCCAATAGATGGCATTGATCTAACTGGTACATGGGATGTGTTTGAAGGGCTTGTAGTTGATTGTGCTAGCACATCCTTCTAGTTACAATGTCAACTGTGTCATTCTCATTGTCCTCGTTGGATGCACTATCTCTAATACCCTCTTTCTTTGATGCAGTTTGTATTGTACGGTACTCGTGCCCGTCTGCATACTCGGTATTCATATCCTCATCCTCCTTAATTTCCAATTGGATCGTCTCTTTTGGTTGCTTGCTATATACATGTAAGGTCTTGTCATAAGTCTACTGCACATACGACACCTCATACGAATATGATTTAGTGTTCAACAAGAATCGTAGATGAATCATGAATACCAAATTGAGATAGTGCCTCAATGACTCCTAGCACACTAGCTACATCATCGCTAACAAAAATTTTTTGATGCGATAAGCCGACCATGTTCGGACCTCTCAGGACATGTGCGTGTTGATCACCAGAATGTTTGGGCTCTATTTGTAAATACAATTGTAAATAGTTCAATTAACTCATAGGGTTCAACAAGAAATTCAAATTTGTTGCACCGTCAATAGATAATAGTGATACCATACGCCTCTTGAATTGATTCTTGAATATATAGTTAAAATAAAATCTAAATAGCATCCTATTACAATTGAATCTTGATAATTGATACATAGTAGCTATAAATTTAATGTTACGAGGAATGAAGGTCACTATAACTGGTTCATGGCTAAAACTTATAGAAGTTAAATCCTGTAAGATAACACCTTTGCATACAAAAGAATTTGAATATCGCCTTCAAATGACATTGCTACAGTTGCAAAAAAGTTTAGGAGCAAAAGTATATGTCATTATTATAAAAATAAAAAATAACATTCCCCCAATACAATATATAAAGTAAAAATCTTTAAGTAATACATTAAATTAAATCAACTTACAAATCTAGTGCATAATGAACAACATGTATTACACTATTAAAATGCTTATAATATACAATTATATGAAATCAAAATCTTATAGCTGTATATCAAATTAAAATCTTAATGCTAGACACTAAATGAGAATCTTTTATGGAAATATACTATAATGCACAATCTACCATATGCGTAATGCACTTCCAAAATGTTCATAAAACATAACCTCTGTCTTATTATATTAATAATATGAACAAATATTAATGCAAAATGTAATATAGTAAACCAAATTTTTATAATATTATGTGAAATTACTTCAAACGAAGGATATCATACCCACAAATATAGTAAACCTAATACATAAACTTTTCTAAAAACTTTCTAAAATTGCCTGCAAACGAGAATGCTTTTTATATTTCAAAATTTAAAAATAATTTCACAATATATACCTACTTTTACTATCAAAATTAGTATAAACTATAAAATTTTATTTAAAATAATATCACTTAAACAAAAAACATGTCGTACAATATTACATGAAATTAAACTAATAAATAAAATTAATGTATAATCAACCATATGGATAATGACTAATACATAAAACAACAAAAATTGTCAATGCTATTCTCAACTTTTCTTTAATGGTGATTTCTAACTAATATTTTTACAATTTCTAAATTACATCCTATATTTGTTAATAATTGTGAATTCAACCTGAAAGTGTTTACTAATTGTGAATTTTCTACCCTAAAGTTTTTACAACTTGTGAATTCATCTTCAACTTTTAAATAATTGTAAATTCAACCTTATACTTTTAAATAATTGTGAATTCTAGCATATACTTTTATATATTTGTGAATGCATCCTAAACTTTTTGAAAATCTTAAATTCAACACTAAAACTTTAAATAATTGCAAAATCTCCTCCAAACTTTTAAATAATTATGAATCCAACCTATAACATTTAAATAATTGTGCATTCTCCACAAATTCTTAAATAATTAAGAATTCATTCTCACAAATTTAACTCATTATGTAATTTATCATAAACTTTTAAAAAATTTTAAATTGTACCAACTATTTGTCTAAAATAATATTATTTAAAAATAAAGAAAAACATATCTACAAATATAGTGAATTAATTACACCAATAACACTAAAAACTTATTTATAGCACTAGTACACGAAAATGTATTCTCTATTTTAAAATTAACTTCACACCAAAATAAACAAAAATTATAATATTTTATTTAAAAAATACATACCTATAAATAGAGATAACCAAATATAATATTTTACACAGATATCAATAGCTAAAAAATTATTGAAAGGACACTGCAAGAAGAAGGGAGACTATATAAGAAGAGAGAATGGTGAGGGGAGGGAGAGTCAGGAAAGGGGAGTTGGGGATGTGCCGAGGGAAGGGGCTTTATCCATCCCGCCCATTGGAAGGACGAGATGACAGTCTTTCTGCATGGCATGCATGCCTGTTCCATGCATGGCATACATGTTGGCGGGAGTCAGCCATCCCGCCATTTGATACGGTGGGATGACAGCTACGTCTCTTTGTCCTGTCGTGTTGAACGGTGGAAAAAAGTTCTGTACTCAACTATCCTAAAAACTAAGGGAAAAGTACTCCATTTGTAACTCTGTTTCCTTCATCCTTCTTCCCCTTACTCCGCCCATCAAATTTTCCTCCTTGGCTGTAACTTTTTTGGCTTGAAAAGGAGTAAACTGAAAGAAGTGGAAGAAGATGAAGGACAGAAAGAGTTAAAGAAACCTTCTGGACAAATTCCATGCCATCATATTCTCGCCTTCGTGGCATAATATCGTCGGTGATTTAATGGAGGAAAAATCCACAAACCCATCTAATGAATTTCAATACCCAGCAAATTTCAAAATCCCATTTGATCTTTCAGTTTCTGGGATTTACTAATTCTGCAGGTAATTTGGCGTGTCTGTACAGAAATTATCCCTCAAGTCAACCAGTCATAATCCCATCTCCGCAAAGCGACTCTTGGATTCATCCAGCAACACCCTTGTCTACATGAATCGAGCAACCGTGAGTTTTCTTTCGGATTCTCATAATTTTGTACTGCCTTTTGTACAAAAGGGACTTTCAGATATTAGGCTTTTTGAAAATCCCGGGGGAAGAAGAGTGTGGGATCTTAGTTAATTTAAAGACAAAAAATGATCGTTTTCTAAAATTTTGCTCCTGGCTTGTTGAATTAGCTGTGCGCATTCGAAGTAGGTAAGTTGGATTTTGTGCAAAGTCAATTATTGTGTCCTGTAATTCTAGGAAATTCTTGGCATCTTTGTGGTGTTGTTTTTGCTATTAGATTTGCAAAGCAGAGGGTAATTGAAAGTGAGATGGAAGTTATAAATTAATTATTTTGTGTGAAATTTCTAACACCAAAGCTTTACATGTTGGCGGCATTCTTTTGCCGGGGGTACTTCTGCATCAGAGTATCTTGGGATTAGTTTTGCCAGCATGACATTTGACCGCATTTTCTTTTTATATGTGCTATCAAATATTGTTTACATATCATGTGTTGGATTGAAAATGTCTAAGATTCTTCATGAAAAATCTGAGTATCCATGAGTCCAGATGTGAATTCGGCAGTGATAACCAAATTTCTTGCAGTGAGAATACATTACAAAGTACTAACCAAGTTAGAGGAGATGAGGATGTCCCGATCCTGAATACCACCTACAATCAAGCAAGTTACTGGAAATTACGAATCCCACCGAGGAATGCAAGAAAATTCTAAGCATTAGACAGTAAACTTTTCCTAGATAGTGAAATGTAGTCTGCCTAGGTGAGGGTGAGGGAAAGGATAGCTCAGTATATCTTTAGAAATACCAAACAGCATTGCGTAAGGGGAGAGAATCATTACCCATTATATTTTATTCGATAGGACACCTTTCGTTATAAATATTAAAATCTCTCATTTTTTCCCTGGTGTGGAAATTAGTTTTCCACTTGGTCCTTGGGATTTCCCTTCTTTTTTCTCCTTTAATTGAATTGTCTTTAGGTCATCTTTTATGGACATCATATTAGGATAATTTTAGTTCAATTGAGTTCTTGGTTGGGAAATCATATCTTGAAAAATATTAATTCAGGACACTTTCTAAATATAGACAGCAATTGCATACGCAGCCATGCAAGGGTGAAATTGAAGAGAATCGAGTTTTTTATATATGGTCAAACAATTTATGCTTTTGGGACTATGTGAATTATTCAATTAGGCATGTGCCTGGTTTGCATATAATCATTCAATCAAACTTGTCCTTACAAGCTTCCAAATTTGACGAAAAAAATTTGAAGACGTGCTTCTTATGAATTCGGACATTTATCATTGCTGACATCCAATAGTATAGGAATGATTTTGACAAGGTATTTGCGATTTTGTGGGAAAAATTTAGAAGTGTTCATCCGGTGTTTCCATCAGTTTCTTCGTTTCCTAACCTTTTAAATAGCTTGTTTATTCCAACAATCCAACATATTGTTTTTCTTTCTGTAGAAAGGATCATGGCAAGGCTTTGCAGGAAATGATGAAGAGAAGCGTTTGGCATTCATAGTAGAAAAGACAGTAGATGAGTTCACTGGAACTGAGTTTAGAGTATTTCTTATAGGTGACAATTATGAAAACTCAAAGATTGAGTTGCGGATGAGAGGTTGCCTCTTCAAGAGAGCTGCACCATTTGCAAACACAATACCATTGTAGCTGCGGTACAATTGAATTAATAGCATTATTTGGTTTCTTTTTTAAAGTGAAATGAGATACTAATATATTGGCGTGTCTAAACAAAGAAGCCACCTGTTCTTAAACCTCTGTTATACCCCTCCTAACGGAATTAAAAATCAAATCTGTTTCTCCTTTCTCAAATGGTCTTGTGGAGGGCTCATTATCTGCTGATAGTGCCCTACTGACGGCCTCCTCCACTTACAAGTATTATGGTTTTCAACATTTTGACTTATTTCCTGATGAGCCCCTAAAAGAGAATAAAGAATTTGCATATGGTATCGAGTAAACTTCCTCCTCTTGTACACCTTTTGAAATAGCCAATTGGTTTTTTTCTTTTGAAGTTAAAGTTCCATAAAATATCAATCATTTTTCTCTAACAAATCGAAATAAGAACAATGCAGTTGATGCAGATAAGTTTTCTCAAGTTCCTTTCCTTCTTATTGCCTCTTCTTATTTGTAAACTTTGGATTATCCTACAATTAGTTGATTTAGCCCTGCGTGAACAACAAATTAACTTATCCGAAATAATTTCCATACGAGCATCAGTTAGGAAAAAACTCACGAACAGTTAAATTTTATGAAGTTCGTTCCCTAGCATGATTAGCCCAGTCACACCCTCCTATTTTTGCTCTTGTTGCTGGTGCTTCGTTCAAGAGTATTGACAACAGCTACTTCTTACATCTTTTTTGATGCAGGTTAGCCTTGCGTACAGGCTTGGGAGTGGGAAAATATTCTTTCCCAGGAACCGGTTTTGAGCAACCATGTTTCTCGGATTCAATGTTCAGAAGAAGGCTTTGGATATGAGTTTGACTTTGTTCTGCTTCCTTTCCCTGACTGCCTAACCTCTGATTTACAATATTTAACAGCTTACATTGATTTAATGGATAATAAACTTGATGTGAAATACAATGTTGTATGACCAGCTCTGTTTTCTTTGGCTGTCAACCACATGGGTGATGCTATTTCCAATTTTTGTTTTTCTTTCTGAATGATTAAATGGGGATTGTTTTCTAGTTTTATTGCTAATACATAAACTACTTTTGTCACACTTCCAACCATATGCCATATAATATCATCCCTCAACGGATATCAAAGCCTAAAATATTTGACTATACTAATACATAAATTACACTTATTGTAAAACAAGATTCATTATAGTTCTCGTAGCGGAAAATGACATCAAATTAGTCTATTACATCCATCAAGTCTCATTCATTGGAAAAATAAAACTAACATCTCTCGTCTTTCTAAAGCTCTACTTGACCCATACATGCTCCTTCTCGCTTGTGTTTTTTGCAAAATAGATGTTTGGAAATATAAGTGTTTAATCGCCCAATAAATAGTTACCTGTCTTTTTTTTGAATGTAAACACAGTAAAACAATTTTAAAAATTCTAGCATTTATGTGTAAAGAACAATTAAAATTTACATGTAAAGTATTATATATTTATCTCACTTATTCTATTCTTTAGTATGCTCAGGGATTCAACCAATTCATGTATCATTCTCACTGATTATGAATTTAGTCATTTACTCCGACTAAGGACAGTTATATCCCAACTTTCAAGTTTAGTTGAGTGGATCATATTCCAACCTTTAACTCCAATTGAGTAGGTTGTAACTCACCTATTGTTTGGTGATAGGGTAAAACTAACTCATACTATTTCAATTAGTTCCCAAGACATTACATTACATTAGCCTAATATACACAATCAACATTTCCAAAATAGTTTGAAGTATAGTTTACATGGTATTTGTTCAAATCTAAAAATATTTTTAGAAGAAAGCATTTTAAACTAAAATATGCCAATTTGCGAAAATCATTAGGGATATTTTCGAGAAAATATTTTGGGATAAGTTTAATAAAAAAATATAAAACTTCAAAGAATACTTTGAAATAAATTTTAGTATGAATATGAAATTTTCCAAAAAAAAAAAAAATCAAAAGCAGTTGTAAAAATTTGCAGATAACCACTTACCTGATTTCCACTTATTGGACCGAAAGCTCACTTGTTTTTGATTTCTTGATTTTCAATTTAGTCAAAAAAAATTTCAAATTAATACTCAATTTAATTGAAATTTTACTCTTTTAGATGCTTTCGTATATGTCCTACATGCCTTGCATTATTATCATTTCTAACTCTCAGTTACTTATTAGGTGGGTTTTCTTATCTAGGGTTTATTTGATTAATATTTTCTATTTTCTGTTAAATCTAAAATATCACATTTAAGCCCATTTTAGTCACAAAATAAAAAAGATTCAACCTTGAATATGCAAAAATCACATTCTATCCGATTTTTGCAATCTACTCACAACCGTTGAAGGTATACTTGCTACTGTGGCAATGACTGCAAAGCATTTTGCTTGGTTCTACACCCAGGCCTCATGCTCTTGCTCCGCAAGTGTGAAGTGCTACCTTGCACTTGCATCATGATGTTCTACGATTGCAGCGGTGGTCGCAATGTGATGCCTGCATTTGTGTAAGGTATTGTTAGGCGATTTTTCTTACTCTACTCAATTTTAATTACCTACACTTGTTACCACAATAATTTTAGAAGTCTTTAGGCCTAATTTTGCAAGTTCTATCTATGCCAAATCCACCAATAATATTTCTAGAATTTTTATATAGTTTAGGACAAGTTTCAAAACTTCATATACTTTATGAATACGCATTTTTTATAATTTTCTACACCTATATCATAAATTTAACAACATATTTATGAATTAATTCACATGTAGGCTACCAAAATTCATGTTTACATGTGCCTATAACATGTGTGTAAAGATTTTCTAATTGTATGTATGAAGAACTTAGGATTGAACTAAAAATTTTACCTTAACTATTGCATTTGGTATATAACAGAATCTCTCTTTCTCTTTGGCCACACTTTGGATGATGGCTGTTGATAAGGGTTGCATAATTTTAATTTTCTCCACCTCTTAACCCTATTTATATTAGGGTTTTGGGTTAAGAATTTAAAAGGGGTGAAATCTTAATATTTTTGGGGCACCAAAATTCCTTTACATAAGTTTATTTAATATACCAGAATTTCACACGAATTTTTCTGTATTTTTCTAGCCTACAATTCAGCCTCAATTGCCTAAATTAGGTTCTATTAGGATGTAGTAGTAAGTCTTTACCAATTCTTATATTTTTGGTCGGCTTTATCTTGTACTTTTATTGACATATTGTCTTGATAATCACCTTGATACCACTATCACTATTTTACACGAAAATTAATAAATAAAACTAAGAATTTATAAATTAAAACTTCCACTAATAATTTGTAAATATTACAATCATGGTTCAAAAATTCGAGGTATTACTTTCTTCATGTTCTTCCCATAAAAGAAACTTTTTAGCGTCTCTACTGCTTGCAGCTTTCATCTCAAGTCTGAATATTTGAATATAGATGCATACATTTTTATGTTTAAGTAGGCATGGATATCGAAATACAAGGTAATATTATTGTTATTGTTGTTATTACTACTACTCACTTAGGTATAAAAATATTAGTGGCGATCCCAGAGTAACAAAAGAAATTAACGATATATAGATACACACACATATTGATGAAGAAATAACAATTTTAAAGAATTTTAATTGTGAAAATATGGTAGCTTTAAAGAATCTGAACGTAAAACAAAAATAGTCCGTTTGGTAAAATATATGGTACCAACAGCCTTGTTTAACTTGTTATACAATTGCAAGAAGGAAATGAATCTCTAGGAAAGCCTTTTTCATTTCTTTCTCCGACATGCCAGACTCTTAAATTATATTTTGGCGGTTTTAAAGAGAAGATCACGTTTAAACATAACTACATTATCTTTCAATTTATTAATATCTTTATATTTTCTTATTGTTATATTTAATCAATAAATTCGTGATTAATTCTTTTTTTACAGCACAAACAGTCGTCAAGCAAAACAAGTTCAATTTTCTTATATCAAATATACATGTACACGTACACGTGTTCATACATACATACAGACTTATAGACTTAATCAAATGGCATATCAAAATTTTCATTTTTCACTCTAGATTATGTATTCTTTTAATATAGCAAAGATACAATATATATATATATATATATATATATATATATTGTATCTTTGCTATATTAAAAGAATACATAATCTAGAGTGAAAAATGAAAATTTTGATATGCCATTTGATTAAGTCTATAATTCATAGATTATTTTTATTTTGTTCAAATTATAAACAAGAAAATAAAATAATAAAATATTTCTTGTCACATTCAAATGCAAATATTTTTGTTATTACATGTTGGACCCAACAGTCAGATCGACGACATTCCAGTTGTGTAATCTTCGGCCACTCTTAGAGCCCATTATTTCATTCATCGTCCACCAAAAATTTAATTCCCCACCGCCAATATTTCTATTAGTTGCATTTCATCTGTTTTGTTTTTATTAGGACACTTGCACTCAACAGCACACGCCGTGGCGACAAGCTCAGTTGCCGGTGGTGGCTAACGACGGCTAAGACGGTTACGAGTGACATACCTCCTACATAGACCACATACATTAAGAGTTTCAGCAGTTTCAGCGAGAAAGTTAAGAAAGAAGGTCAAATTTTCGTTCTTTGTTTCAGCTAAAACTTAGGGCTTTGAATCTTGAAAATTTCATTGATAAATCAGCCGGAAAAAGAAGTTGTTTCCTATTTGTTTTGGTTTGAGATTTTTGTCTTCTGTAGGAGTTTTATATTTTTGCTGGTGCTTCCAAACATAGTTGTAGGGTTTTAGCGTGCTTCTTATATCATTAATGGGCATTATTTTGTTGTACTCGAGCGTATATATTTTCATATAGCAAATCTAGTACCCTTTTACCATGGCATATGCAGCTGCGCTGAAGAATGTGCGTGGTTATGATAAAAGCCAACCCAATTGCTTCACATGACATTCTTATTTACCATGGGGTTGTTAGTTCATGGCTTGCGAACACTGTTTAGGGTTCACTTACGTTAATGGCTGTACTGTTTGTCTGTTTGTAGGTAAATAAGTCATAGGCAATAGTTGATTGAGACTGGGGATAATAACATATGTATAATCCGAGAGATTTTAGATTTTAAGGTTTGAGTCGAGGTATGTTAATAATTTTGATTCACTATCATTCAACACTACATGTGTGGTACTCATTGTCTTACATTTTCACATTCTACAATTATCTAGATTGCACTGTAGCTCTACACAATTGAGACTTGTACATCGTTACCACCGTCTTCTAGGCGTGAAATGTGAATGTATTGAGATCCACTAATATTTTACGATGTAGTTGAGATGTATAGCCAGACAGGGTGTTATAACAGTTTGGAATGTTGCACTATTCCAAATGATTTTCAAATTTAGGACAGTTTACACACGATTGATCATAGGGGTGGCTAAGGTATGGATTGTGATGCGTGCCACTGCAACTACGTTGCTATGTGTAGAGGTCGAGTGAGGATTGTCGAGCGGCTCCATTACGACAATTATGTGCCCTTGTCATTCACGGATGCCTAAAGTGATATTACCATATGACTTGACATAGAATTAGTCCTACTACCTTCTTTGTTGAGACTTGGTTTCAGCACAAAGGTTGTGGTTGGATTGAGTACGTGATACATGTCTATTCATTTCATTACTTATTTTATTCCATGTGTAGAATAACAAGTAATGATTTTTGACATTTTTCCATTATTTCAAATCCATACATTGCGAGAGTTCAAGTTGTCGCAATACATCAGTGCAGTAGATGATGTGATCAGACTTTGCGAGGATTGTAAGAGTAGGTTGTTTGACCAGTTTGCTGAGATGGATGCTCAACCTCTAGAGTCAAATGACCATGGGCTTAAGCAGGAATTGATGAGCAAGCCCAGGCCATCATTGCTTGCACAAGACATGCCCTTTTCCTTGCACATTCATCTCCACTACTCAACCTTTACATGTTTAGCATGTCACAACATTTAGATAATGTCTACATTCCTATGCCTCTAAACCTATAGTCATACTCATCATATATACTGTATACATGACGTGGACGTCCAACATGATAACGGGGAGTCACTGGCAATTCCAGATGGGTCGATAACTAGGGCACGGGCAAAACAACTTAAAGAAGCCATCAACGCCTTGGTGCACGAAATTCGGGAAGATGTCAAGCGTGGATGCAAATTCGAGGAACCCAGGAAGAAGCGCAGGATGAACATCTTGAGTTGGTTAGTAAGACTTGGAGGCAAAGGAGTAAAGTGGACTATTTAATTTATTTATCTATTCTCCTTAATTTATTTTAATTTTAGGCCCAGTTAGAATAAGCCCAATCGGAACCCTAAGCCCAACTAGACTAGGGTTTTGGCACTATAAATTCATTGTGTACCATCATTAACACAGATAGAGAGTTTTTATTTAATTCAAATTTCTTTTCAATTCCCTGAAATTGAGCCTTTCAATTTCTCGTGAATCTTCTATCCCAAATCGAGTCATTTCGGATTGGTCCGTGTGATTTGTAACATATCAATCAGCAATCGGTGTGCTGATTGTGGTTGTTCCATTAGTTTCAATCCAATCCTATCATATTGGGTCAGCGTTCTTCGTCCGATTCGCGTCTCTGGGATTATCAGATTCGGGTCCGATTACACCGCTATTTTTCGACGTGATTTGATCACGTTAGTTTGGTATTAGAGTAAGTTTGTGTTGAATTCTAATTCGATACACGATCCTGAGTTTCAAAAAAAAAAATAAAAAAAAGAAGGAAATTAGCGCCGTGCTGTTGCAGTTTGCAACCGCAAACCCGCCGCCGTTTCAGCCAATTTCTGCCCAAAAATCTCACCAACAACACCGCTGCCACGAGCCCATTCCATCTTGCTGTGAATCGCAGCTGGAGGAGGAGCGAATCGGCTGCAATTCGGCCACAAACGCCGCCGGGGCTCCGCCGCGAAAAAGCCGCAAATCCGCTCGATTTCGCCGCCCATCGTCACCGTTGAGGACTGCCCAGGGCTCGCCGACGCTTGGGCAGTCGACGTCGGCGGTTTCCGCGGACGAACGCTGGCGAAATCAGTAGTTTTCATTGCCGCTACCACCCACGAGCGAAAAAAAAAAATTTAGTTGGGCCGAGGGTTGTTTGGTTTGGAGAAAATTTTGGGCCAGGTTGCCGAATAGGCCAAATTTCGGGTAGAAAAAAAAAATTCTGTTGGGCTGAGGATTGAGTTGTGCTGGAAGTAGGATTTGGGCCAAATTGCAACTGGGCCAGGCTTGAGCAAAAAATAAAAAATAAAAAATCAGTGGGCCGAGAGGATTGGGCTGGACTAGGAGCTGTTGTTGGGTTTGGCTATCTGCGCTGACGTGGTAAGGCCGTGTTTGGTTTCATTATTTCTGTTCCACCTAAGGGTTTATTTGGCTGCAGAATTTCTGTTTTAGCTTAAGGGCCTGTTTGGTTGCTGATTTTTTTTTTTTTAAAAAGAGGCCAAAAAAAAAAGAGGAAAAAAAAGAGGCCTAAAAAAGAAAAAAAAAGAGGCTGAAAAAAAGAAAGGGCAAAAAAAAAAAAAGAGAGTGATTTCTTTTGTTCATTAAATTTTAATATTATAAAGATTGTATTTGAGGATATTGAAGATTGAGATATTTGCTTATCATAGACTATATCCATCGTACTGAGTACTTGTATTCTTACGTTGCTTGAATCTTGAAACCATTTTGGAATCACACGAGAAGGGCATGAGAAATTGAGATTTGTGAGGAATAAATTGAGTGTGTGTGATACACGAGTAGAGGTAAGAAATGAATGTCAGAGAGCCTTCACCTAAGAGAAGTGAGAGTAGCGAGATTGGTGAGGACTTTTACTACTAATCATTTTATGCTATTATTGTGTTTTTATTTTGTACCTCAGACATCGTGGTGGTCAACCAGTATTCAGGGTAGGGTAACAGTCCTGACGAGATTAAATTCCTATTTGAATCCCTCACTAGTGAATTAAGGAAGCTCACTAGGAGCACGGAGGGCATGCACGACTGAATGATAGATATGCAAAATCGATTAGGGTTAGTAGAAGCGTCCCAAGTTGTAACCCTAGAAAGAGACGGTTCGCTGTTCAGACCAACTAGATACAGATACAGTCCCGTGCCAGGCCGAGCTCGGACTAAGGATAGACAAGGGTGTCATGTCAGATTTGTGAGACCTGATCGATATGATTATGAGGAGGAGTATGGGTCGAACGAGGATGAGGACTGGTACGCATATGACAATGAGCCCAGGAGACATCGCCAGAGGGACAGTGTGGAAGACGAGGTACTTAAGGGGTTGAAGTTACAGCTACCGTCCTTCTAGGGGTGATCTAATCTCGACGCCTACCTTGAGTGGGAAAGGAAGGTATAATTAATTTTTGATTGTCATCGCTATTCAGAGAGCCAAAAGGTTAAGTTGTTTGTAGTGGAGTTCACAGATTATGCGATCATATGGTGGGATTAGCTGTGCACTAGCAGGAGGAGAGCTGGAGAGGGCTAGTCCGTACTTAGATAGAGTTGAAGGAAATCCTGAGGAAGAGATTTGTGCCGAGCCATTACCATTGAGACCTGTATCAGCGACTGCAGGCATTAACGCAGGGAACTCGAAGTGTGGAAGACTATTATAAGGAGCTCAAGATAGCTATGATCCGAGCAGATGTTGTGGAGGATAGGGAGGCAACTATAGCGCATTTCCTAAGTGGATTGCACCGGGACATAGCTGACATAGTGGAGTTGCAGCATTACGTAGAGTTAGAAGAGATGGTGCAAAAGGCGGTCAAGGTAGAGAGGCAGCTAAAGAGGAGGGGTAAGTTCACATCCCAACCTAATACAACTAGCAGACCCTTCCCTAGAAGAGAGAATAATGTACTTATGACGAATGCCACTCGGGCCAGAACTGCACCTAAAGTGGAGGCACCTAAGGTAACAATTCCTGCTCCTTTTGGCTCATCTAGCACATGAAATTGGGATATCTTGTGTTTTAAATGTCAAGGTAGGGGGCATATTGCTTCGCAGTATCTCAATAAAAGAATTATGCTGCTGTCAGAGAATGGGGATATTATGACTGATGAGGAGTGTGACAGCAATGAAGAAATGCCGCCATTAGAGGAAGTGCAATCCGATGAGGAAAGGCTATGCGAAGAAGGGGGAATTAATTTAGTGGTAATTAGAGCACTGAGCACTCAAGTGAAGGAGAAGATAGATGAGGCTCAAAGAGAGAATATATTCCATACGCGCTGTCTGATTAATGGTAAGACTTGCAGTTTAATAATAGACGGAGGAAGCTATACGAATGTGGTGAGTACGACGATGGTTAAGAGATTTGCCTTGCCCATGAAGGATTACCCTAGGCCATACAAGTTACAGTGACTAAATAACAATGGTGAGGTTAAAGTGACGAAGCAAATGATGGTGAGCTTTAAAATAGGATCATATGAGGATCAGGTGACATGTGACGTAGTGCCTATGTAGGCTTGTCACGTCCTGCTTAGTAGACCGTGGCAATTTGATCGACAGGTGATATATAACGGATTGACTAATCGGTATTCGTTTTTATTCCATGGAAAAAAGGTCACATTAGTTCCCTTGACTCCGAAGCAAGTATATGAGGACTAGTTGTATATGTAGAGACAGTTTGAGCTGGAAATAGAGAGGAGGAAGAAAAGAAAGGAGGGATTAAAAGAGAAAGAGCAAAAGAAAGATGAGAGGCGGAAAAAAAAGGAGTGTATGATGGCAACTACGAGGGATGTAAGGTTGGAATTGAGTGTTGAGAGGTCCCTTGTGATGTTGATGTATAAGGAATCATGTTATATATCTGATGATGTCACATCCTCCCTCCCCTCTATTATAGTGTCTGTTTTGCAGGAATACATTGACATGTTCCTAGAGGAGGTCCCCAAAGGGTTGCCGCCGGTTCGAGGGATAGAACATCAGATAGACTTTATCCCGAGAGCTTCCATACCCAACAAGCCAGCATATCGAACTAACCCCAAAGAAACCTGAGATATCCAGAGACAAGTGGAGGAGCTGATGAGTAAAGGTTGAGTTCGAGAAAGTATGAGTCCGTGTGTCGTCCCCGTGTTACTCGTGCCGAAGAAAGATGGACAATGGTGCATGTGCATAGATTGTAGAGCTGTTAATGCTATCACGGTAAAGTATCGTCATCCTATACCTTGTCTAGATGAGTTGCATGGTGCTACTATATTCTCTAAAATAGATCTTAAGAGTGGGTACCATCAAATTAGAATGCGTGAGGGGGATGAATGAAAAACAACCTTTAAAACCAAATTTGGCTTATATGAATGGCTTGTAATGCCATTTGGACTCATTAACGCTCCTAGCATATTTATGCGCCTAATGAACCATGTTATGTGTGCATTCATTGGTAAATTTATTGTAGTATATTTTGATGATATACTTGTCTATAGTCGCACAATGGCCGAGCATGTTTAACACATACGCAACATACTTGATGTTCTACGACGAGAAAAGCTATATGCTAATATCAAGAAATGCACTTTTTGTACTGACCACTGTGTCTTCCTAGGATTTGTTATTGGTGTACTGGGAATACAGGTGGATGAAAGCAAAGTGAAGGTCATACAAGAATGGCCAACTTCGACGACAGTATCCGAAGTGAGAAGCTTCCATGGGTTGGTTGGATTCTACAGACGATTTGTGCAGGATTTCAGCACCATTGCTACCCCACTCACCGTCATACTTAAGAAGAATGAGAAGTTCAAGTGGGGAGAAGCCCAACAACGAGCATTTGACACTTTAAAGAATAGACTTACACATGCTCCTGTACTTTCCTTGCCAGATTTTAACAAGGCCTTTGAAATTGAGTGTGATGCTTCTGGTGCAGGTATTGGAGCAGTTCTAATGCAAGACAAGAAGCCCATTGCATACTTCAGTGAGAAATTTAATGGAGCCGCGTTGAATTACCCCACATATGACAAGGAGTTATATTCCTTGGTGCGGGCCCTGGAAACATGGCAACATTATTTGAGGCCGAAGGAGTTTGTGATACACACTAACTACGAATCCCTGAAGCATCTGAAAGGTCAGAGCAAGCTCAGCAAACGGCATGCCAAGTAGCTGTCGTTCATTGACACATTCCCTTACGTCATCAAGTACAAAAAAGGTATGGAAAACATAGTTGCTGATGCGTTATCCCGTAAGTATAATTTACTGAACATGCTAGGCACAAGGTTACTAGAATTTGAGCACATTAAGAAACATTATCAAAATGACCCTGACTTCGGTCAAGCTTTTGTGATCACTGAAAAATGAGCTTATGACAAGTATTTTAGACATGAGGATTATTTGTTTTATATTAATAGATTATGTATTCCACGGTGTTCTCTACGAGAATTGCTTATCCGAGAAGCTCACTGTGGAGGGCTGGTGGGACACTTCGGTGTCATCAAGACTGTGCTAATTTTGTAGGAACACTTCTACTGGTCAGGACTAAAAGGGACGTGGAGCGAGTTGAAGAAAGATGCATACGGTGTAAAGAAGCGAACTCCCGTAACCAGCCCCACGGTATGTATCACCCTTTACCTGTCTCATGTACC
This sequence comes from Avicennia marina, assembly GCA_019155195.1. Classification (NCBI taxonomy): domain Eukaryota; kingdom Viridiplantae; phylum Streptophyta; class Magnoliopsida; order Lamiales; family Acanthaceae; genus Avicennia; species Avicennia marina. The sequence goes on along the minus strand of CM032783.1, from coordinate 8,755,919 downwards.
CTTTGGACCAACATATCTATGGACTTTGTTTTGAGGTTCCAGGTCTAAAAATGGTAGAGATGCCATCTTTGTGGTCATAGATAGATTTTCTAAGATGGGTCATTTTATTGCCTGCCATAAAACTAGTGACGCATTGCATGTGGCTGACTTGTTTTTCAAAGAAGTAGTTCGTCTACATGGCGTGCCCAAAACTATAGTGTCCGATCATGACGTTAAATTTTTGAGTTATTTTTAGAAAACACTATGGGCTAAGTTAGGAATTAAGTTGCTATTTTCTACAACCTGCCACCCTCAAACTGATGGACAAACTGAAGCTATTAACAGAACACTCACTATCTTATTACGTGCTGTTATTAAGAAAAATATTAAAAGTTAGGAAGAAAGCTTACCGCATGTTGAATTTGTTTATAATCGAACTGTTCATTCTGCTACTAACATGTTTCCATTTGAAATTGTCTATGGCTTTAATCCTCTAACACCTTTAGATTTGTTGTCATTACCTGGCAATGAGCATTTGAGCTTAGAAGGCAAAAAGCGAGCTGAGTATGTCAAGCTGATGCATGAGCATGTCAAGCAAAACATCAAGAAAAGAACCAACAATACACCCAGTAGGCAAACAAAGGTAGAAAGCGGGTAGTGTTTGAACCCGGGGATTAGGTATGGATTCATATGCGAAAGGAGAGGTTTCCTAGCGAAAGTCTAAATTGATGCCTCCAGGGAATGGACCATTCTGAGTCTTGGAAAAAATCAATGACAACGCCTACAGACTCGGGTTATCAAGTGAGTTCGGAGTTAATACAACTTTTAATGTTTCTGACCTAAGTTTATTTAATGCAGGTAATGACCCAGATTTCGAATTGAGGGTAATTCCTTCTCAAGAGAAGGGGAATGACGTGGACGTCCACCATGATAACGAGGAGTTGCTGGCAATTCCAGCTGAGTCGATAACTAGGACACATGCAAAACAACTTAAAGAAGCCATCAACGCCTTGGTGCATGAAATTTGAGAAGATGGCACGTGTGGATGCAAATTCGAGGAACCTAGGGAGGAGCGCAGGATAAACATCTTGAGTTGGTTAGAAGACTTGGAGGCAAAGGAGTAAAGTGGACTGTTTAATTTATTTATCTATTGTCCTTAATTTATTTTAATTTTGGGCCCAGTTAGAATAAGCCTAATAAGAACCCTAAGCCCAACTAGACTAGGGTTTTGGCACTATAAATTCATTGTGTACCATCATTAACACAGATAGAGAGTTTTTATTTAATTTAAATTTCTTCTCAATTCCCTGAAATTGAGCATTTCAATTTTTCATGAATTTTCTATCCCAAATCGAGTCATTCCGGATTGGTCCATGTGATTCGTAACATATCAATCAGCAATCGGTGTGCTGATTGTGGTCGTTCCATCGGGTTCAATCCAATCCTATCACGTTGGGTCGGCGTTCTTCGTCCAGTTCGCGTCCCTGGGATCATCGGATTCGGGTCTGATTATACCGCTATTTTCCGACGTAATTTGATCACGTTAATACATATATGATATAGAGTACATACCCAAAGGAGCAGAGTCTGGCCTCGTTCATGCACCATTGGAGTATGTAGAAGTCTTATACATAGGCTTTTGATGTGTTGCCTGTCTCATAGGAGTACAAGGAATCAAACTAAAGGTTGCAAGGCAAAGACTTGTCTCCACAGTTTTAGGCACCTTATCAAGATTTGAATAACATACATACAAGTGACCAAGCTCCTCTGAGACATTGTCAAGTAGTGCGCCCACTGGGTGGGGGACAGGAGGTTTGATCCATTGATTCTCATATTTTGACATGCACAATTGTAGTTAGGGTTTCTTAGTTTATTCAAAATTTTTTATTCAATTCTTTATTGTGTAATACAAAAACTTTAGTATTAATACATTTCATAAAATTTATTACTTACCATTAATGTGGCCCCTATAATAAATATATTATACATCACAGTGTTAAAAAGTTTTAATAATTAATAAACACACAAATATATGGCAAGCCATGATATGTAAATAGGTTATGCGTATTGCTCACAATAATTGAGAAAATACAGGTGCTGAGAACATCTAGAGATCACCATACATAAAATACATCACTGCTCTTTGTTCGATAACTTGACATCCAATGTATACATTAGACTCACCCTTAATGCCCATGTGGCTTGTGGTTAATCCTCCACCCTATAGGCTACACGTAGACGAGCAATGACTTGGAAAATAGTGTGATGCATACACATGAGCATTTATCCTCTTGTATCCAATTCAGAGCTAGTGTTTTATTGGTAAGTGTGTCTCATGACATTCATAGCCTTCCAATGAGGACAACAAATTCCATCTTTCTGGATCTCTAGTAGAAATTCAAGTTGTTACTGCATTGATGTTATTGTACCTCTAGTAGTTAGACATGCAATTGAGTATCTCTTATTTAAATCTAAATTGTATTGAAAACAGTCATTGAGAAGCCTTGATCTCCCAATTGCTTAAAAGATATCTCCACTAATGTAGCACATTTTTGTTGCTTGGAAAGGCTCAATTGATGAATTTTGGCGCAGCTTGTGTATTTATAATCACAAACCCTAAATTTTACTACTACACATGGTCACGTTAATTGGTTACTGTTCCTATGGTAGCCCGTGGCCTTATGGACGTTACTGAACTACAGTACATGGTCACATTAACTAGACTAGTGTATTTTCCTTTCATTGCCACAAGTTCAAAATTTATAATGTCTTATCAGATCAACCAATAATATACTATAAACGTGGATTGGTCATTGCTAGCTGTATTCACTAGTTAGTCAGGATTTCAATGCAGATACAGTTATAGTAGCTCATGGCCCTATGGGTGTTACTGACCCCACATTTCATGTTCACATCAATAGGGCTAATATGTTTTTCGTTCATTGTCATAAGTCCAAAATTTATAATATCTTGTCAAATCAACTAATAACAAACTACGAACATGGACTGGTCACTGCTAGCCATATTTACTAGTTGGTTGGGATTTCAATGCACATACTATTATAGTAGCTTATGGCCTTAAGGGCTTGATTGACCTTGTACTGCATAGTTACATCAATTGGTCCAATGTGTTTTACTCTCATTACCACAAGTGCAAAACTTACAATATCTTGTTAAATTAACTGATAATAGACTACAAATATGGACTGGTCACTGCTGGTTGTATTCATTTGTTAGTGTAGCATTGTGATCAACTTAATTGCAATGGTTCATGTGACTTCATGGCAATGGTCCATTATGACTTGTCACCATAATAGAACAATCAGATCAATCACGTAGGCTATGCTTTTTATATTCATTATTACTAGATACATCAGTAAAAAAATGCAACTATAAATAACCCCCTCACATCCAACTTTATTTTCCCACAAAATATATAATTTCATTGAAAACTACTTCACATGTGACTATCCAAATTCAAGGTTGCGAGGGGTATGGCTAATTAGAGAGAGAAATGACAATTATGCTCAACTAATCCAAGATGCTCTGATAGAATACTACTATAGTCTAATGAGAGAGTGGGCACATTGAATTGAAGAGTCTGAGGCATTAGTTTGTGATATTTAAGCTCTGGATGTGAAGGTTCTAAAGTAACAATCTTTGCTTACACCCAAAAACTCTGAGGGTACATACAGAGTTGCAGTTTGACGCATAAGATAGGGAAACAATCGTATTCTAGCCTGTCGATCTAGGTATCAAATGCTACGCTTGGTTGAACAAGTTGCATTTACATGGAGTCATAGACTAATACTTTAAGAAATTTTCAACGTAATTAGTGACCCAGGATACAAATCAGACTACAACATGTCTGATAAAGATGAAGAATAAGCTATTTCTATTTAGCATTATGTATGCTTTCTCCTTAGTTATGTGCACTCTTATGCAATATTATGATGTCTTTCAATGTGCCCTCCAATAACACTTCTAGAATTTTCATCATTACCCAACTCAAAAGATACCTATGAAATAAACAATTATAATACAATCGTTCACATCTCACATAATTGTAAATAATGTTAATCATTAAAATAATAAAACGCTTACTATTTAAATTTCTATTTCTACAAATAAATATTTATATTAACTTTTCTCTACCAATTACTTCATCATTTTCACTGTATCAAAAATGTTACGACTCATCACTATTTTCTAACAATTGTCATGTCATGGGACAATATATTATTATATATCATAAGTATAATCACCATAAGTATAATAAATAACAATAAAGACACAAAACCTTAACACACACACACACACACGCACAAACCTAACTCTAAAAATTCAAAACTCTAATAATGCTTTTTTTATTTTTTATTTCTAAACGAACATCTAATTAGTGTATGCCGCATAATATATATCATTAGTATAACCTATGCATAATTTATCATTACGATTTTTTGCTACTAAATTAAATTTCAAAAGCATAAAATTTCTTATATAGAAATATTATGTCATATAACCAACCCTAGGCCATTATAGAATACCCTAAGTGACAACACCTTAAAAACCTTATACCACTATACATATCACCACACTATAATAATACTACACTGTAAAACACACACAAGACCCTAACATACACACACAAAGCCTAACTTAGCTTTTTTCATTTTCTAATTTTCTACAATTAAATCCTAAATCTGGGATTTTAGATTTTGCCCACCACCAATTTGGTTCACCACTTTTTGCTTTTTTCTTAACTTTTCTAGCTTAATTTCGGAAATTGGGTTTCCAGAATTAAGCTTCCCACCAGGTAGGACCATCACATAAAAAAAAATCAATAGAGTGGACTTATGGATAAAAAACCCGTTAATATCTGACATGTTGAAAGATTAAAGCCAATAATTCAAATGAATAATTAATAAAATATTTCTTCTATAGTTATTTGAATTTGTGGAGTAATTGTGGTGTCATTGATTATAATTATCAACAACATAGAATTCAAACATTTGCCTGTATAGTCTCACTCTAGCTTTTGGCTGTCAAACTTCTTTCCGGCTTTCAACGTTGAAACACTCGTCTATATTTGCAGGTACATGAGATAATGTATTCAGTATAATTACAATAGATGTTTTATTATGACACGCGTCCCAATAGCATCATAAAATAAAACATTATTCATTATTAAAATTTCAGGCAGTACAACAAAATAAAACAAGATAAGTTGTTAAAAATTCATGTGCCACGTGTCAAATAATAAAGTACCCATATACATCCGCAGGGCCATATCTGCACAGTGTTTGTTACGCTAAAATGACATCTTTAGTTGATATGAAATTACAAAAAATATTTTATTTTAATTATATTATCTCTTTCTCTTTCACATTTTTATACTATCTTTTAACATTTTCTATAACTTCTATTTTTTTTATTTACATTTCTTTTATATTTTTCTTCTCTAATTTTTATTTTCAATTTTTAATTTTAAATGTAATTTTAATTTTTGGATCATTTTTTTATATTATAAATTTATGAAATTATGTAATTCATAAATAATTTTTTGACAGTAAAATGTTTGATATTCTCTACTCAGTTAGCATGAGGTAATATTTAAAATTATAGAACTAACATTAGTTTGCATATATTAACAAACTTCAAATAAAATTGAAAAATGTGAATTAAGTAATGTGATTAATTATTAGTTAATATAATAATTTAGTGGAATTATGTACATATTAACTTATATAATGAATGAATATGAAATTTTAAATTAATTTCATAATTTCAAATTCAAGGATGGGATTAAGGTTTGTTGAAATTAGTTTGAGGATTAATTTATGGTATTTGTTGTGTGGGATTAATTATCCATTTTTTTAATTATTTTATATTGGAATTTTTTTTAAATATGGGTTTTAATCCATTATGAAAGAGTATATGAGTGAATTTGATAAAATAATTTATCCAACCTAATTAATATGGTCTAAGTATGTCATAAGATATAGTTTTTTAATAAATTATACAAAAAGCTAATAATAATTGCTTATGGATATGAATATTTTTTATAAATAAATATATTTATTATTAGTCAAGGTATACTATTGATTTTGTTTATTGAAATATATTTTCAAATTAAATTAGAAAAATATATAGTTTTTACCTAGGCTATTAGATAATTTAGCTAAAAACATCAAACATAAATTAAAATTGATACGAAGATACACAAATATAAATTATATGTTATACTGAATAATTATTTATAAAAAATAAAAGAGTTACAAAATATGCTTTAATAGAGCTTGTTTTTTTAATATATATTTCACTTAATATTTATTGCTAAAAATATTTCATTATTACTGTTACATATTTTGAACATGCAAAGTATGTATTGAATATCACTATAATAAATATTTACCATACATTAATTTGATGATTATAAAACATATTTAAATAATAAAATATATGATAAATAAAAAATATAAAAGTATTTTAACATACTCACAAATCGACTCACCTGTTTTTTTAATAAAGATAATTAACCACACGTTAAAGTCGACAGAAAATACGAGTTGAATCAAATTAAAATTATTCAAATGGAATCAACCTAACTCATTGAGCTTAGGAGGCACTCAACCATCTTGCACATTCATTCATCTTGCCTATCTACCCCACTAGTGCGCGCATAAGCTGGAACATATAATATAATTTAGAGTAAATAAATATATGAACACGTCCAAATACACATTTATGTCCATTAGTTATTTTTTCAGAAAATGTAAATGGATATATAAGTTTAAGATTATGTTTTTTCTAATTAAAAAACACAATTGATAAGAGTACCAAGTCTTAGGTAAAATAATATAATTATGGCAACTGTACGTTTATTTCCGCATGGCATCTTCCCCAACTAAGAACTTCCCCAGGAGAGCTCAGCCCCACTACCTTCTTTTTATTTCTTCAGTGAAAACATTGTCTGGATTGAACCAATCGCATCACCGTTCCTTCTCTCTTCCTCCCCATTGTCGCGTTTTACGTTCATTTTCTTTCGACTCATATCCATTAATTCGAACAAATTCCAGGGAAGAAAATTCAAATAAGCCATGCAAGAAAAGCAAGTTGTGATGCCCATCACGGAAGAGATTGTTTTCTCAATCCTAGACTTACTGGAATCCGATCCACAGGCCAAGAAATCCTTCTCTCTGGTCTGCAAATCATTCCACTCCACCGAATCCCGCCACAGAAAGACCCTGAAGCCTCTTCGCGCGGACTTCATTTCAAGCGCCCTCCGCAGATACCCTCACATTCATCGCGTCGACTTCACTCACTGTCCTAGGATTGACGACGGCGCTCTCATAAGGGTAGCGAATGCCTATTCCGAGACCCTGAAATCTGTTGACCTTTCAAAATCAAGATTCTTTGGACACGTGGGTTTGTCGGGTTTGGCCACGAATTGCGTTGGATTGGTGGAGTTGAATTTGAATAACGCTACTGAGTTGAAAGACAAGGGGGCTGCTGCCGTTGCTGAGGCTAAGAACTTGGAGAAGCTGTGGATGGCTCGATGTAAATTGGTGTCCGATATTGGGATTGGGTGTATAGCCGTGGGATGCAAGAAATTGAAGTTAGTTTGTTTGAAATGGTGTGTTGGAGTTACAGATCTTGGTGTGGGTTTGCTGGCCAACAAGTGCCAGAAGCTTCGTTCTTTGGATCTCTCTTATTTGCCGGTAATGAATTTTGACTACTGATCAGGTTACGATAGCCACTTTTTCCAAGAATATTGTTACGTACTGATTAGATTGGAGATAATGTGGAGCATATTTGATTGTGACTGTTGGAAGCTTTCATTGGCTATTACTGTAGAGGAATACATTTGGCGTCAGATCTTGAGCTATTGATGGATAAGAGAAAAAGGGTCTATGATCAGAAAAGAAGTCCTGTTTCAGTAATTGTCGCTTTCTCAATCTTGAGGCTTTAAGCTGACGAGATATGTCTACTACTGTGTATTCCTTGTAGATTCATTATTTTTTTTTTATTTTTTATTTTTTTCTTTTTTAAGGAATAACGGAATTTTTGGGGTTCCAAGTCCTTCGTTTTCTCTAAGAAAATAGTTTTTGGCGCTGGGGTTAGCTGACTCTGTCAATTAATGAGCCAGCTAACTCTGTCTGGTGATTCTGGTCTGTCTGAATAATTCTTAGCAATATCCAAAGAAAGAGATGTGAAAAGAAAAGAAAAAGGAAAGTTTGACTGCTGTGAGGCCCCGTGGCCCGATGAAACTGATTCCACTTATTAATGCACTGTTAATTTGAGGATAGATAACTGCACACTGTTACTACAGATTCCTTTGCACTAGAGGTCGCAATAATGGTGTTTAGGTGTTACCTGTTATGGTGCGGCTGCATAAATGCACATGATATGGCGTTTACCTTGAAATATTTCCTTTTGCTTTTGCTTTTTATTACTAAACTTTGGTCACTTGGTAAAAAATGCCTGTTTTTGTGCCTATGATGTACAGATAACTAAAATGTCCCTGTTTCCTATTCTGCAATTACAAAACTTGAAAGAGTTGGCCCTTGTGGGATGTCCTGGTATTGATGATGAGTGCCTTTCCAATCTGAAACAAAGTTTCAAGTCAATGGAGGTATGTTATCATGTGTGTGTGAGTGTGCGCGTGCCCGCGTCTGCGCGTTTGTCATCATAAGTAAAGAGGTTAGATAGTTGTTCTAAAAGGTGAGTTAACCGGGGGGCCATCTCATACAATCTGCTTTGCAGGTGCTTGATATTTCCCACTGCCACAATATTACAGATCATGGCTTGAGTTCTCTAACCAGTGATGCTCATTCGCTATGCCACCTTAACTTAGCATATTGCTTTTCTGTAAGTGAAATTTCTCAACTTTAATTCTCCGGTAGTTGTTAATGTATTTCATGCCCATCACTTATACATAATGGTTCAGGTGTCATTTAATCTGGCGAAATGCTTTTACAAATTGTCCGAATTGCAATCTATTAAGTTAGATGGTTGCCGGGTCACATGTGCTGCGATAAAAGGTATCGCTGACTGTTGTGAATCTTTGAAGGAGTTGAGCTTATCTAAGTGCAGTGGGGTGACGGATGAGGGTCTCTCCTACATTGCACGAAAGCATGGACAGTTGAGGAAGTTGGATATCACATGCTGTCAGGAGATAACCTATGCCTCTGTAGATAGCATTGCAGCTTCATGTACCTACCTCACTTCCATAAGGATGGAGGCTTGTATCATGGTTCGGAAAGAAGCATTTTTTGTAATTGGACAGCACTGTCAATCTATGGAGGAAATTGATGTCACTGAGAATTTTATCGATGATAAAGGTTTTACATTTAAAATTGGCCTATATACGTTATGTTGGTTTGACACGATGAAATGCTAAATGCTTCATGGTTTAGGTTTGGAAGCAATTTCAAGATGTACCAGACTTTTGAATTTAAAATTGGGATTGTGTTTGTACATCTCGGATTGTGGACTATCTCATGTGGGAAAACACTGCCAAAATCTTGTGGAGCTCGACTTGTACAGGTAACAATTTTCAGATTTTTCTTATGTCCTCTGCCCATCATTCCTTGGTGAATTGAGCTCCAGTAAAAGCACTTTTTTTTTATTTTCCTATGCAACGTTCTTGGAATGTTTAGAGTACCTAAGATGTGTCCCTTTGAATTAGGAGCAATAGCTAGTGTTCCAACTTCCTTGTTAAAATTTGAAAGAAAACATCCTGGTATCTCAAATCTCGTATTATTGTGATAAATCATGCTTGGATAGTATGTGTATCACTGGGTTTATGCTTCTTTTTATGGTTGTTCCACTGAGTGATGTTAAATTCAGTTACTAAAGGTATCGGATAAAATATTAGTCCAATAAGAGAAAAACTTGTAAAAGCAAAATGCTAAGGAGTTGCATCCAAATCATCACATCTTACATTTTAATTTTGTGAGAGGCATTGCTCTTACTGAAAAGACAATTCAAGAAAAGAATACTTCTTAAGTATGTTTGTACTGTCGCTGAAACATTCACTGCCCATGTACACTGTTTCCTATCTGCAGGATGCTAATTTTCCTCAGGTTGTCATAATACTTTTTTGCTGGAATTTCACCATATTCCTTTCCGACCAGGTGCATGGCAATAACTGATGTGGGCATTGCGACAATTGCTAGCGGTTGCCCATCATTGGAGATGATTAACATGGCTTACTGTGATAAAATCACAGATAGTTCTTTAATATCTTTAGCTCGATGTTTGCAATTGAAAGTACTTGAAATTCGAGGTTGCCCTTCTATCTCTTCTGTAGGATTATCCGCCATCGCTAAGGAATGTAAGCAACTGACTGTCTTAGATATTAAGAAATGCCATATTAATGATGCTGGATTGGTTCATCTGGCTCAATACTCTCAATATCTCAGACAGGTAATCAGCACTCTCTTCTCTCGTGAAACATGAGATATGCCAACTGTAGTTAATAATTTGTACATCCGCAGATTAACATGGCATATTGTCCAGTTACTGATGATGGACTTCTGGCACTGGCTAGCATCAACCATCTACAGAACCTGACTATTTTGCATATAGCTCGATTAACTACAGATGGCCTCATAGCTGCCCTTTTAGCATGTAGAGGACTAATGAAAGTAAAGCTTCACACCAATTATAAATCATCAATACCAGATTCTATCATCACTGAGATGCAAGAACGCGGTTGTGCAGTTCTCTGGAGAAACAAGCCATACTGGGTAGTTTCAATTCCCTTTTTACTTCTAAACTTGTTGATCATCCTAATAACATGCTATGATGCTGCTGAGTTCCGGACCAACCTGCTTGTTAAAAGTGCAAAGTCTATCTGTTTCTGGTTTACTATTTCCTATTCCCCTCCTGAAGCATTACACAAGTATCTGCTCAGTCTAAATGAACTACTGTCTTTTACTGCTTTTTCTAGTTCACAGCATTCCAAGGAAAAGTAAAAATAATTTAAAGTTGAATCCTCAATTTGTATAGCTGTGTTGAACTTATATTGCAAAAATGGAGGATATGTAGTAGTTTGTGGTCTCATGTTAGCAGTAGCATTTTAAACCAGTGCCAGTAAGTGGTTACAGTCCTGTTAAATTATATGCTGCACTTCCTATGGACCAACAAGAGCTTTACTGCCAATTTTACAAATCGGACAATGAAGTGAAAGGACATTCCTGGACTTGAAAATTATATGATTTATGGAAAATGTAGGGAGAAATCTAACATTTATTTTGTCTGAAGTTTCTAAGAGTAATTATGAATGGCTTTACCATCACCAGAGTTGCTTATTTCCTTGCCCTCCGATACCATACTGTATTAATGCATTTTGCTTGAGCTCTTTATCCATCGTCCACAAGTCATATCTTCCTATTGACATCCCCAATATGCCTTGGAAATTAGTCCAACTCCCAGCCGTCTAACATGACTGTTCATGTAAGTTTTTTCAGATCAGTTAATTTCAGGGGCCAATGCCTGAAAACACGGTGCTTGAGTTACCATCAATTGATTTGTGAGGGAGACGTCACTTGTAACCGTTTGGCACCCCTGTAAGACAAATCCCATCTTACCTGTGGCTGGTTCAGTGGATGAATCCGCCGTTCTGGGGGAGCTCACCACCGAGCACTGCTGGAAACAAACGGTGTGGCAACTACAGCTGGGACGATGAATTTTTGAATTTCCCCAAGGACCAACGGACAGCAGTGAAACAGGAACGATTCATGATTTTGTGCTAGTGTACGTAAACTAAAGTTGAAGTTTATTTGGAGGGAGCTGAAATTGAGTTTTCAAGACAGAGAGTATGCTTCTCTTACCTACAAACTCCTTATTATGGTTCCTTTATTTGTTTGTTTGTTTGTTATTGTTAAACTTTTCCATCTGCCTTAGTTCACAAGGAACAAATCTTGTACCTCTATTTTCCCACTTTTCTTAATTAATCTCCTGTGCTTGCTGAACTGAGCAAATGGGTTTGTTGAGTACATTGACTAAGGCTGGATTGAATTTGGTCGTGTTTGAGTTTAATTTGATGTTTAACTTGAATGAGAAGTAATCAAACCAAATACAATGGTTTGAATTTTTGAATTGAGTATACAAAATGAGAAATTATAAAGGTGTTCCAAATGAATCAAGATCAATCAACATTATCGATGATGAAAAGCTCTGAAGTAGCTTTGCTTCCAAATTTAAAGTGGTGTTTTAAGTAAAGAAGAAGAACAAAAAATGCTAGGCAACAAATAATATGAAAAATAAGATATTTGAGAGCCAATATAATTAAAACTTAGAAGTAGTCTTTTTGGCAACTTTATGTGACGTTTGTGTATAATTAGAAAAAAGCTAGGTGCAGCTTTTAGCAAAATATTTACTTTGAAAAAAATTGCCAAAATGACACTTTTAAGGGTCTTATTAAAATGGGACACTCTGCCTAGGAAAGCAAAATTTAAAGAAATGAGAAAAGAAGGATGTTAATTCAATTGAACAGCATTTTGGCCATTCGAATTGCACCTTTTGAGAGGGTAGAATTAATAAAATAAAGTACGAAATTAATTCTACCCTCGCAGGGGCGGAATAGCAACATACAAAATTAACACTATAATTAGATCTTTGCAGCCCAATTCTCTCACTCCGACTAAACAAGTCTCAAACACGAAACGAAAACACTGCTTAATAATCAAGCGAAACTCAGCCTAAAACCACTATGTTTGGTACTCTACAAGGGATTCATATTCAAGGGAGTAAATATCAGATTTTATTTCAAGACAAACAAAGAACTTTTTAGGTACAAATCCTTTTAAATTGTGATTCAATTTTGACTTGAATTTTATATGATGATAATGTATAGTTCACCTCCGTTGGAGGTGCAAACTAAGGCACGTGAACCCACCGAACTTGGTGGTGCGTAGGTTCACGTGCTAGTGTGATCTAAAAAGGGAAAAACAGAAAATCTGTCGGTGGGGAAGCAACGGAGGAGGGCCTTGTGGCACTGGTGTCATCACTTCTGGCTGTCATCTCTCGAGATCCAATTAGGTGGTAACGGTGCAGAGCTTGGCAGTGGATGGGTTGCTATTGCTTTTGATCGTCGAGCAATTAGCAGCGCGAGCTTGGTTGGCCGTCAAACTGATGAGAAGGGTACGGATTGTTGGGAAGGGTGAGTGGGAGAGGAAGGAGAAGGGGAGAAGGGGATGGAGAGGGGGAGGAGGTGGTGAGGAGAAGGGAAAAGGGAAGGGGGAGTAGACAGAGAGGGGGCAGGCCAGGGGTTACTATGGTTTTTAGGGAAAAATGGTAAAATTTTCAGAGAAATTAGAAAATAGAATATTGTTTTTATGTTTATTTATTTGATACATTTCTTTAAATATGTAATAGGTTGTTCACAACTATGATATTTAAAATTAATATATTGATTTATGTTTATGTATGTGTACGTTGTTGACAATGTTATACTTATGATTATGGTGAATAGTTTTGTTTATTTAATTGAAATTAATTAACCAATTGTTATTGATTCAAAGAATAAATATTATTTTCAATATTTTAATATATTTGTTAGGTGAATTATTTTAGAATAGTACAGTGACCATATGATTAGCAGTACTTTAACATATGATCGTATCAAATTTAGACTTTTTGACTTCAAAAGTTGTCAAAAATAGATTTACTATCTCTAGTAATTAATTGAAGACTAATAATTATGATTATCTTCCTTTAAAGATATATTAATGAGAGATAGCATACAGATTGTTTTATATTGAGAAGGCAACACATTGCAAGCTTTCAGTTATCTAGGACATAATTGTAATTCTTCTAGAGTCAATGTAGCCTCTCACTGTATGAATGTCGACAAATTTTTTGCGATTTTGTATGATTTGGCAAGGTTTGATAGCATACAAGTTATACTAAAAGTTTTCACAAAGTATGTTTCGAGGGATAGGTACGTTGGCCAATAGTTTATTTTACTACCCATTGATGGTGATTAGAATTTGAATTTTCTATTGGATTTAAGAAACTACATTAATTACTTGGAGTATATTTAGATGGAAGAAAGGGATCTTGATGACTAGCCAGTGGTCTCAATGGGGTTTTACAATATCGAGGTGTACTAGGGACATTATGTAGCTAAACAAGACAATAGCTTACCTACAATGACTAAGCCTTTATTTGATTTCCATGTTTGGGATCACAAATAACAGATCAGTATGCCACGACTTCCTATATTAGTGCATAGTTGGAGAAGGAGGTAGCAATCGAGGAGAAACCTAGTCAAGAATTTGAAAATAATATAGAGAAACCGTATAGGTATAATTGTGAACAAAGAATGATAGCCAAGTTGCATCTAACGAGGGAATGATGTTGAAGATGATAAAGGAGAATGTAACATTGATGATAGGGATGATGAAGAAGAAGTTGACATTTACGCGGTAGCAGAGACATAGGGGCCGGGGGGGGGGTTGGGGGGTCACGGCAAGGGTAATCCACTCATTCAAGGGCACCTACAGCTAGTGAAAGAGTGTTATATCAGGTGGTCTTATATTTTTTTAATATTAATCCCAATGTGGAGCAAGATTTTGTATACTTTCCAAAGTGAAAGGTGGGGAAAATTATAGGATTACGAGAATGGAGTACTCAAATCAAACATGGTGTTTAAGGATACTTGTAGGTAGCAACTGAGGATTACTTGGTACATTTTACCAAATGAGAGTACAGTGTTATAAATAGCACGACAATAGTTTGTTATGTTATATGCAAACATAGCACACCTACTCAAACATGTTGTTGGTATGTGGGGGCAACCTTAAACAAGTGCCATAGGTTGTGGAACGTTTTCTATCTAATCTATCCATAGATCAAGCTAATTTAGATAAAAAAGATATGGTTGCTACTCTATTGTTGGGAATAGTTTGTGATAATCTAGCTTATAATGTGCACTATGTTAGACAAATGGTGAAGGACTATTATGGATATGAAATTAAGTATGCAAATGCATTGTTTGTCTTAAGGGGAGCCACTGAAAATGTGTATGTGTCTTGGGAAAGTTCAATGAGAAAGCTACACCATATTATTTGAGAGCTTTATAGAAATGAAAGGTCGTAGTGTGGAAACAACTTCCCATGGACACACCCAATCAATATATATTGTATTAAGTATTTTAAGCATTCAAATTGTGTATAGATGGATTCTAGCACTGCTGCAGGTGATTTATGTCAATGGAACTCACCTATACAAGAAATGTCAGCATAAATTATTAATTGTTGTCACCTTAGATGTTAATTATCAAGTTCTACCCTTGGGTTTTACATTGCTAGATGAGGAGACTTCTTCAACATGGCAGTGGTTTTTAGACATAATCAACAAGCACATTGTAAAAAAGGTTGAGGATAGCTGCTTGACATGTTAACATTATATATGTTATGCCAATCAATTGTGACTTTCTAGCCTCTTGTGGAGTTTACCATTTTTATCTTATGCATTTGTTTTCAAATTTCAACAAACAATTCAAAAAAAATCTAATTGAAGGACTCATGTTGAATAGCAAGGTCTTAGAATCAAACTTATAAGTTTGACAAGATAATGAAGCAGATCAAGGTAATTAAACCACGGGCTTTTGACTGGTTGTCTAATGTTGACAGCAGTAAGTGGACGATTGCATATGGTGGTGGATGGAGCACTAGTATTTTGACAACTAATATGTGTGAAAGCTTAAATGAACAGCTTAAAGGTATGAGGTATCTCCCAATTTATGCAATAGTTTAGCTTGCATTTGAGAGGGTTGTTAATGCATTTCTGGAGTGGTATACAATGGGCTAAGGAACATAAGGAAATGGTCTAGAATGGTTGGATTAGCCTCATGCAAAGAATGCAGATACCGAAAAGGAATCTATCCACCATAGTGTGCAGATATTTGACAATAAATTGTTATCAGATAATGGGGTCATCGAGAATAGCACACATGTTATGAAGATTAGAAGTGAAGAATGTTCGTGTGGTAGGTGGAGGACCTATAAGATGCCTTGTTCACACGTGATTTAAGTGTGTTGAAAGAAAATCTTGAATTCTAAAGTATTTGTGAAGGAATTCTACTCCATCGATACTTTACATTCGAACATATGCAGGGTGATTTGAGCTAAACCTTTTTGGGATGCTTTGTCCTTCTAGTTGGTGCACAAGTGATCTTGTTGTAAAAGAAGGGAAAGGGGGAGAGACCGAAGAACATGCATCAAGCTTGCCATAGGCCCGTGTGAAATAAAAAATACATGAGACAACAGGTGGCATCCTCATCTCAATACCCATAAGTTGATTGGTCCTTTTGTCACATTGCATTTCCTATGTAATAGCTTTATAATTTAACTGCATACTGAGTGTATTGGGATTTGTATTTTGATTGTATTACAATTGTATTGGTTTTGTAATTGTATTTTGTTACAGTTCTTACCATAATGTAGTTCTTCATATCATATATGTAGTGCAATAGCTTTGTGATATAGTTGAGTATTTAGTGCATTGGCATAGCAGAACATATGATGCCAAATTATGATGCATCAAACCAATACTAAAAAACTCAGTCAATGTTCAATCTACAAAGCACAAACTACTATAAGATGCACAAACTTAAAGCACATGCCCTAAGTAATTACACTTGTAAAACAGTTAACATTTTGCATGTTTAGGTTAAGGATGTCCAATATTACAAAGCCTGGACTAATTGATCATACATTGCTATAAAGGCAGGATAAGCATAAGGCTGAGGATGTGCAGGCAGGTGCTTTAGGTGATGTCATTTAACCTCACGCCCCCAATAGAGTGTTAAGTATTTTAGAGTGTTTGGATGGTTGTGTTGTTCAAATTCTATTTAATATAAGCATCTATGGGATATATAGGAGTGGTCATCTACTGCTAGACTAGCATTTGATCATAGCTTTGGTCGAGAGATGTCAAAATAAGACACATACATTCTACTTTGTGTCTAGAGAGGCCATTATAACATTTGAAGATGTGGCTATTCCTACCACTTATTAGGATAATGATTACCAGCTCTGACTTTGTAGGTGACGAACGTGTATGGTAGGAGCATTATGAGACCTGGTTAGGTATCCAACTTGACCTTGTGGAGTTTAGGGATAAGGGTGCCCCCATTGAATTGAATCTACTTTTTAGACACTTGATAGATAACCCTCTACGACATGTGAGCATAGAGATATAGGTTGCACAGAATACCTATTGATGTGCGTTACTACTATTTAGATATAGAATGTTACCTAATTCGTCAGGTAATGGGGTGAACCTGCTATACTTACATCTATTAAAGGACCTGTAGATGGGATTGTATTGGGCTTGAGGCTACATTATGCTTCTGCATTTGCCCTGAGAGCTACATACACCATCATAGTGCGAGAAGCATGTTATTAGTGGTCCTCTCATACTTTTACAGGAAAATCATATTGATGATTGCACACAAGTGTAGTTATTATTTATGAAATTAGAAAGATAAAATCATATCGAGTAGGTAGTGTTGACTTCTTGACTATGCCTTGTAGTGCACAGTAATATTTATTTTACTTCAGCATTTTATTCATTTAGTTACATGTGCAATATGTATTATCTCTTAAATTGATTTAGCAACATTTTTTGGTAGGTGGGTCAACTAGGATAAAGACTACAATAAGATAAGTAGCCACACTTATCCATTATACAAGTTATTCTAGACAGCAAGCCACGCAGTTAGTTGAGAATGGATGTGAGTACTAAATTTTGTATTGTAAACTTTACCAATATATTGATTATGTCTTCTTGTTAATAAATTTTCATTGTGTGGCTATTTATTTGGGAGCCCTATTTTAATGCATGTTACACTTAGTTGCTTATTTACACTAGTCAACATATGTAGACCTATTTAGGGCCACTCATTACGATATTGTCAAAATGCATCGTGTAGAGAGGGTGCATTGACTGTATTCTATGGTGCAATGCATCTTGCAAACCCCCATGCTTGAAGGACACATTGCATAGAGCTATTGATAATGGCACTGCACTGTAGACTAGTCCAAACACCACTATGAGTACATTGCAAAGTTGTGAAGATAAGACCGAGTCATTGACAGAGAAGTGTACTATGACCATGTAGCTCACATATTAGATATATATGTAGTGTGGTGAGTGAGTTACACGACTACATATTAGTTTTGATAGGGTGATCATGGATTCAGACTACCAGTTAGGTTAGAGCAGAATTTTCACAAATCTAGTGTGCATAATATTCTATTTTGTAACTTCAAGTCACATATGTGATTATGCCATATTTATTTCTTCATTTATACAAGTTATGATGTCTAGACAATGGCATTTTATTTCAATAGTATTTTATTTTAGGTGGATTAGGTCAATCACTTGATCCTAGTTGTGTTCTTTAGAGTATGCAAGATATGTGTGCCTCACACATGACCAAGAACTTTTGACCATATGAAGTTGTCCCTGACCTCCCATCGCTTGCATCACATATAAAGGACACGAGCATATGCTACTCACTAACTTTTTATCTTGGAGACATGCTCGATCCTTCTATTTCTTATAAGGTAGAGGCATCCAGTCCTTTTACTTATTGTCACATAGACGTGCCTAGCCTTTCCACTTGATACCATCCGAAGGTATACACTGATGTTTGCGTATCTGACCCACCAAACACTACACCTAGATGCTGTTTAGACCTAGTTGGGTAGATTATGTTCTACAAGTCGGTAATAATGCCTATGCAAATTTTGAATTGGGATTTAGATTCACGTCTCTACAAACTAGATATACTACACTAGGCTCACCACTTTGATGCGTCGCCCATTTCATTTAGAGAATTCTCACCTTCTCTAGCTATGGATGTATAGCAAAACTCTAAGAATAGTGATGCATTTGAGCTAGGTTGGAGATGTTGTTGTTGGCGCATTATTAGACCATCACCACGCGGCATTGGAGGTGATTTGGTGGGACATCTTGTTAGCATTTTGTATGGAGAAATGTTCACGTTGTAATTAAAATATTGTTACTTTTGTTTATTTTAATTTATTAACTATGTTTAATGTCATTTAACTATATCATCCACTGGATATATTAGACATTAATATTATATAGAATAAACCCTAAAATATTTTATGAATTCTAAACGACCAACTATCGTCTACTTAATTTAAAAGGTATAATTACACTAAACTTAAAAACCCTAAACTATTTTTCTCTAAACCACTAAATCTAAAAACTCTAAACCACTAGAGGATAGAATTGATTTTTAAAATGAAAAAACTAATTTAGATAATCTTGCCCCCACAGAGGGCGGAATTGATTTTATAAATGAAAAAAAAATCATTTCGACTCTCCTAGAGGGAGGAATATCAATTGCATTATAGCCGCCCACCAATGGCCCCACTATTAGGCTTGGCTTTTTATTTTTCTTTTTTAAAAAAATATACTTCACTCTCTCAAACGATGGAGAGTCCCATTATAATGACAACCTCAGAAATGGGTCATTTTGACTGAATATGCTTAGTTTTGAACATTTTAGTAAAAAGCCAACTGAGTGGAGGGCTTTTGTAAATTTAAACAGATCGTTGTGGAGATTAAGAATATTTAATCTTAGAAGAAAACGATATCAAGGGCAAACTCAGCTTTTCAACAATATTTTGGTTTTTATTTGCATTTTATTTTCTTTAATCATAAAGACTAATGATGCCAACAAATCCTAGACCTTGTTTGGCTTCGATCTTGATTATTTTTGTTACATGCGTTTTTGGGATAGGAGTGTATTATGAGTGGTATAAACACAATGATGAAATATATTTTCAAGGCAGGGGGGCGTTGGGCCTGAAGATAGAGCTATTGTAGATCTTAGTGAATTTTTTTTGTAAAAACATATATGATATTATACAATGGTTTCATTATGTCATGTTAGACATGAGTAATAGTAAAATATAAGTTTAAATGTACATGTAAAATACACGTATATAAACAGAGAGAAATTGTATAATTTAGAGTATTTTAGAGTGTTAGATACTTGATTTGTACCTTTCAAATTAAAGATAAAAATATAAAGCAATAAGACGTTGAAAACACAAAATGGAATAACTATTTCTAAACATTAAAATAACCTACTTGTAAACATTGAAATATCCACTCTTTGCTTGGTCAAGTAAATATCATATACATACTCACGCAAAGTTTAAAATATTAGAATGAAATGGACTCTTTGGTAAAGCTTGGTGAGGAAGTTATGTTGCACATGAGCCAGGGGCACTGATTATTCAATAAACTTCATTTGAAGTTGCATCAAACAATTACTTGTTTGCTTGGGGTTCCTTTCTTTTGTCCACAAGCCTTGTGTTTCCAATACTACGATAATTAGATTTTCTAAACAAACATGTAACAACAACAATAATATCAACAACGATAATAACATTAACATCAATATTTTCCATAGCTGGCTTAAAAACAGTCCAATCTAAACATGACATTCATGCTCTACCATGTTTTTGGACTAAATTTTAGAATTTTCTTTAATGAATTTTGTTGTACTTTTTGTTTTACTTATGTCATCAGAAGTCAGTGATTTTATAGATTTCCGGACTATGATTGTACCTGAAAGTTAGTGTATTAGGGAGTATTTTGTAGTATCATGTAGCTGTGGAGCTTCAATGCAATTAACAGGCCTATTTCAGAATTATTTTGCACTTATTAAAATTAAATGATTTGGAATGAAGTCTTACCTCTATGTTCACGTTGTGTCCCAAAATTCTTACCAAAATTTTTATTTAATAGAAGGTCATGAATTTAAATTCTAATTATATAAGACCATTTATCTACCTTTACAATGGTTTATGTTTTGTTTATCTAAAATTTTTATATGTATATGTTGATTTCATATTATTACTTTAAAATGGTTTTGGTACATTAAACAATGTAACTAATTATTTCTATAGACAAAAAGTGTAAATAAATAAATTTGCGCAACTTTGCACATTGCACATCCTTTACAACATATATAAATACATAATATGTGTACCATATTGCAAAATATTTGAAATCATTTTAGTTGTACGATGTAGAAAGACACATTTTACTCATCGTAGTTGTCATTGTTGTCAATTGTCCTCCTCGGCATTGTCATTTATATTTATATATTATTAAGTGTTTATGTCTATTTTAATTGTATTATGTAAAATCATAATTTTATCTTTATTTTAAATTCTTTTATTGTTTTCTGTCCTTTACGTCACCGTTTTTTTTTTAGTTTATCTTTATTTGTGTTTTGATTTCAATTTTCTCACTTTCAATTTCATTTTATCTTTCTTTATTTTCATTTTTAAATATTTTTTATATCTTTGAATTTGAATAATATTATTCCTATTGTTAAAACAACAATACATTTATAATTTATAAATAATTTTTACGCAAAATGATTGTGTTAATTTTACTAGTATGTTTTAATTTTTTTTATCTATTAATATAAGTTGGACAATTTTCTATGATATCCAGCGAAGTACTATGAAAGGAAACGACACTATTGAGTACATATCATGTCAATCGACACCCTTTTAAATTTATGATTAACATTTTCTCAAATTTTTAATATTTATGGAATTATGATCTTTTATTCCTAATACACACTTAATCATATATATGTATGGATGTATGTATATAACATTATTTTATCTGCATGCTGATTCGTGTTGTGTATAATAACGTTGACGCAGATGCATATGCTGGGAGTTCATTAATAGCGCTTCTGCTTTAGGTGAAGTAGAGAACCCAAGAGACAAGGAGGAAGAGAAATGAGATCAAAACAGCCCACTTGTCGTTCTGTTACTTTCATATATATATATATATATTGGGGAATGCTGTTGGTCTATGTAATCTCATCTCTGATAATAAAAATTCCGTTTTTGCTTAACATATATATAGAGAGAGAGAGTGTGTACAACCTAACGTATCATTGCTTTTAACAAAAAGGTAGTGTCATGTTATTCTAACAAACTTGTCATTATTCTAGAGGGTTATTTAATGGTGATATAATCCTTCGAGTAGGCCCGTAGTGCTTTCGTTCTTGGGCCTGAAGTCTGGATGTAAGATGTGTTTGCATTATATTTTTCATGAAAATTTGATAAGATATAGTTATTCCTATTCCTTAAAATGTGAAAACATACAACTTTAGAACGCGCTTTTTATATGTAGTTAGAAGAAGAGCAGTGTTCAGCCGTCTTTTTAGGTTTGAGTTATTCTGCATATTTTAAGAATGTTTCTGTCTGCAGTTGACCATTTTGGGAGATGAATCTTTTGGCTGACGCAACCCAGCAGCAGGAAATCAAGAATGAACAAAGAACTGTTTAAATTTCTCTTTCGTAATCTAAACAAAACCTCTGACATCTCACGTAAGTTTAGATATTCGCAGGGTCTTGACGTGGAACTTTAACAGTTCACTCTCTCTTGCCAACTTCAATTTTGGCGATAATGTGCCGTCTAATGTTGTATCATGGCCGGCAGGGACTATCGGGAACCTGCGAGTCCAATTTGGCATCTAATTACATTCAATCCAGATCCTTTGTCCGTAGAAGAAATGAGAAGAATTGTTTTGCTGCGTGCCGTTTATGCCGAGGAGAAAAAGGGAGGCTATATTTACTGTATAAATTTTATTTAAATTTAAATTTAAAATTTTCTTTTTCTTATTTTTTGTAACTAATTAATAATTTTTCAATCATTATTCATATTTACAATCAAGCCAATACCTATTTCTATAATTTTTCTATTTACATTTATTTTTTTATCTTATAAATCTATATAATATCAGATCTGTCATGTCTTGAGAATATCAACAAACAACCTTAGTGGATATCAAAATCAATAGATATCAAAATAGCTAATCTATTAAATATCATGCAATATCCAAAAGGAATAAATTGAACACATTGGGTAGCAGAAACAAAATAACCCTAACAATTACATCATAATGTCTTAAAAGGAAAAATAATTAGAAATAGGATCGAAGTTTTAGTCTCCCTAGCTCTACGATCCCTACGTGAGTCCATCCTCATTGGCATCCTCTACAAGATGGACATTTTAAAAATGTGAGCAACGAGTCTTCTAATAAATGGATTCACCTACTTTTTTTTAGTATAGGATGTAAGCATAAAAACAATTTATCTAAAACATCTTTGTGAATAGATAACAAAAATACCACATTATATCACAACAGTTTAGTACCATTAATCTTGCTCATGGAGTACGTACTTCGTGTGCTATTTCTTTGATTAGAACTTTAGTTTACACTCGCAACTAAGGAGGGCCATGTGAAATATCGACTGCCCTTACCATGAGTCCCAATACTTCAATCTCACTTAGGTTGTATTCTAATCTATAATCCTAATTGGTAAGGTAACGTATTAGCTTCACCCGCTGTTGGCCCCAATACTCCTATCTTGATTAGGTAGGTTAATGTATTACCCAATTAGTAAGGTCTAAACCTGTCTTCGCGTTATAATTGGTATCACACATGAGCTATATTTCCAAAGTTATTACATGATCCATAATTTGAACCAATTCCATTTGCAAATAACTCAAATCCATATTTTTAAGGAAATAAACATAAATTCAAAGAAAATTAACACGTTAAAATCAGGCTCTCATAAGATAAGAATAATATTCGAAAATAATTTTAAACAAGTAGTAAAATTTCAGTGTTCCATAAAGGAAAATTAGAAAGCATTTGTAAGGGTTGACAGAGTGTCCATTTGTAAGATACAATCACTAAAACCAGTTCGCGAGCTACAAACACTCTAAAGGGTATTAAAGAGTCGGTATGACTTGTACACCTTGTATTTATATAGTAAGTGCCATGCTGTTTAATATGAGATCTTGAGAATACATGTGTGTAGATGCGTCATTGAAGAATAAACATTTGGGCATTGACTCGTAGAACGAAGCAAACATATAGAGTTCACTTTTTGCTGTCAATATTTTGTTTCGTGATTGTGTTAGGTATGGTGAACACTAAATTTGAGATGATATAGTTGTCTTGTGCGCGTGATGGTCAATGTGTCATTAAAGCTTTAAAAACTAATATCTATCTTAATATGGGATAAGGTCAAAAACCAGTAGTATATCTCAAGTGCATATAGAAGCATGCGTACATTCAATAAGGATTTGATTTATTGCAAGTGAGCAAGGTGTTTGTTCTATGCAGTTGATATTTTATGAGATAGAAATCCTTGGCCAAGGTAGTGTGTAAAAAGGAATTTCCAATAGAAACATTAGTCTTATAAGGAAACATCAATTGCTCATATGACCGAATTTGTGAGTTTGAATAAATCTATAGCTTTCACTTGGTTGAGACAAAGTAAGACAAAAGGTCTACACTACATGATATTCATGATTGAGAGGGTTTATTATGATCCATTCATTTTACCTTGGATGGGCTATGATATGGGCCACAAGCTAGATGTTGCCTATATCCTTCGAGTTATGCTCATTGCTAGCAAAAGATAAACCTAAAGAGTTACATACATAAGAACAAGACGATGACTTGAGGTAATTGCAATGTAGTGATCACAAGGTTTGAGAAGACTTGTAGATGAAACTTGAGAAGTCTCATCAAGGATTTAATTTGGTTGTAATTGGATTGGAACAAATTGGAATGATTTATTCCTCATTATGTTTGTTAGTGATGACATCATTAATTAGACATATGATGATCCTTTAATTTAATTAATGAGATTAATTAAATTAAAGAGACAGGGCATGAAAGAATTGTTTTTTATCTATTATGTTTGTTAATAATGGAGATTATTAATTGGAAATATAATAAGCCTTTAATTTAATTAATAGAATTAATTAAATTGAAAGAAATAATTCAAATAGGTTTTAATTATTATTTCAATTAATAATTCAAGGTGGATGTGCTTGAATTAATTTTAAGGTCCATGTGAAAGCTTATAAATTCCGTTTTACAAGATCTAAGAATCCTAATATAAATAGGCCTGTGTTTTGAGAATAAATTATTTGGAAGAGTTCCAATAGAGAGACACTATTCACATAAACAGTGCCACTGCTACTGTTCATCCATGGTTATTGTTCGCTTGGGCATTATTCACCACTTGCACATGAGAAAAAATTAGTCTCTAGTCTTCTTTAGTTTTCTTTTAGGAAATTCTCTAAGAACAAGAGTTGTGAGAGTTTTATTGAAGAACTATAGCTAACGACTTATTTCTGTGGGCAAACTAGAGGTCGAAACTTTATCATAACTTGTGGATCATAGACAAAAATTGTAGGATTTTTTTCTAGATAATCGTCCATACAATGTTCTAGTATTTAATGTGTATTTTATGTGATGAAAGCAAATCAGGTTGGGATCTTATTTATTCTACTGCATTTGATTATTTTGTGATTAAAATTTAAAAATTTGGCATCCCACAGCTGGTGAAAACTAACAATCTTAAGGTATTATTGCCACATTTTTTATGGCTAATCGGACTAACTTGGGTCCTATTACATTCTTTTCTCCTACTTGTCCCAGCATATTTGGGAATGACACTTTCATCCATAAAGTGCTTTATAGGGAGCCATCATTATGTTATTATGATATTTATTGTTGTAAGAGAATTCGACTAAAGGCAAGTAGTCACTTCAAGTTCCCTTAAAGTCAAGAGTATATGCCCTTAGCATATCCTTCGGCATGTGAATCATTTGTTTAGACTGTCCATTAGTCTATGGGTGGGAAGTAATGCTTAAGTCTATTATTGTCCCTATGGCCTCCTAGAAACTACTCTAAAATTGAGATAAAAATTGGGAGTTTCTGTCCTACACTATGCTTGATGGTACATCATGGAGTCTTACTATATTATCGATATATACCATAACTGGCTTATCCAAGGTGCAAGTCGTCCAAATTTGGAGAAAATGGGAGAACTTAGTCAACTAGTCAACGATCACCTAGATGGCATCGTAACCTTATGGGTTCGTCGTAAAACTACCATAAAACCATGGTCATGCATTCCTATTTCAATTCAGGTATCTCGAGTGGTTTGAGGTAGTCTGTAGGTGTTTGATGTTTAGCTTTTATGTTTTGACATATGGTATACCTCATTGTGAAGTCCACTATGTCCTTTTTCATCCCATTTCACCAAAAGTTTCTCTTGCTTTGTTTGTATATCTTTGTGTTTCCGTAGTCCACTGAGTACTTAGTTTAGTGCACTTCTCACATAATCTTTTCCCAAATCTGTGTAAAGTTTGGGACACACAACCTTCCTTTCATGTATAATACACTGTCTCCTCGTATGTGAAAACCTTGCATCTAACCCTTCTCAATCTTTTCCTTTATTAGCCTCACTTCAAGGTATGTGTCTTTAGAATTTTTGATTTCCTTAAAAATTGAGGGTTCTTCGCTTAAGGCCACTAGCACCCTCTCAGTTGATTCTATGATCTCCAAGTGTAGCGAATTAAGATGCCTTACAAGTATTGATGCTATTACTGCCACACCTTTAAGACTCAAAGCATTAGCCACTCAGTTGCCACACCCTTTATTGAAGTGTGAACCTTTTCCAGCAACACTTTACCTGAATTTATCAACTCTCAAATTTTGTGATATCTTATTACTATGTGCTTGGTTTGAGCATGGAACATTTGGTTCTTTGATAGGTAGATGGCAATTTTTCTATTCGAAAAACTATGAACTCCACTTTGTTCCATACCCAATTCTCTCACTAAGCTAGCAACCCATCGAACTTCCTTTGTAGCTTCAACAATGGCCGTATATTCCATGAAATGGCAACAACCAACTGAACCATAAACTTTTAACAAATAAGCCCGCCTACAAGAGTAAACACGTCTAGTAGTAGACCTCTTGTCATCTAAGTCAGTTACGTAGTCGGAATCTACAAAACCAACAACTAATAGCTTTTGATCTTATTTACTGAAGAGGATCCCAAGGTTTAAAGTGCCTTTCAAAAACCGTAAGATCCACTTTAGTGTTTGCCTATACTATCTCCTCAGCTTGGCCATGTACTTGCTAACCTGCCTCATAGGATGCACCATATCTAGCCTAGTGCAAACTCACACTTTCTATACCTAATTTATAACATGCAAGAGTCAAACCTTTTGTATTATTGCCATGGAAATTGTTTCAGACCATAAAGTGACCTTTTAAGCCTACTAACCAAATTTTCTTATATAGTATATGTCTAAACTCCTTTGGTCGCTTTATATAAATTTCTTCTTCTAAATCACCATGTAAGAAACCAGTCTTTACATCCATCTACTCTAATAACATGTCAAAATGGTTACCAAGGTTAGCATTGCATTGATGGAAGTATGCCTTATAATAGGAGAAAACACTTCATCATAATCTACTTCCTTTTTCTATGAGCAACCCTTCATTATTAACTAGGCCCTAGACTTTTCTCCTTTTTTATTAGTCATTGTTGCCTTTTATTGTACACTCACTTACATCATATAGCCCTTTTCGCTTTAGATAGTTCAACCAACTCTCTAAGTCCTATTCTTATGCAATGAATTCATGTCCTCTTTCATCGCCTCTTTCAAACTAGCATTTCAAGACTATCCATTGCTTTCTAAAAAGTGACCGGATCCCCACTACTTACAACAAGTACAAAAGTTATCATATCTTCAAAGCCATACCTGATTGGTGGTTTAATACTATGCCTTGGTCTATCCATAGATATATAGTGGTGTATAGTATCATTCGAATTGGAGTCGTTAGTCCTCCTTTCATTTAATGCATGATTCTCCACCTCAAACTAGACCTCTTTAAAATCCTAGCTGGAATCCTTCTTAACTAGCACACTATTTCCATGATGAGAATCCAACATTGTCTTCTAATCAAACATTGCATCTATACTTATCACCACCTTTTTTGTCGTAGGGTTCCAAAACTTGTACCCCTTCACACCTTTCACATATCCAATGAAGATACAAGGCTTTAACTTGGGTTCAAGTTTTAACCTTTTATCATTGGGAACATACACCTACACAGGACAATAAAAAATGCTTAAATTAGATAAATCAGTAGAGTTAATTGTTCAAACTTGTTCTGCAACCTTCCCATCTAATGTAGCTTGTGGTGACCGCTTAATTAGGTAACATGCCATACTCATACCTTCTGCCTAAAATATTTTGGGAAGCCCCACATTTAACCTTAAACACCTAGCCCTTTAGGTGATAGTCCTATTCATCCTCTCTAAATCTCCATTATGCTAAGGTATTTTTTACATTGTGCAGTGTCTTTAAATGCCATTATTTACATAGTATTTATGAAATTGTAGGTTTGTACATTTAGTCCCAGTATCTATCCTTCGATACTTAATTTTTTGTCTGGTTTGATTTTCAACTTTTGCCTCTCACTACTTAAATTTCTCAAATACTTTTGATTTCTGTCATAAGAAATAAACCTATACCATCATGGAGAAACCATTGAAGAAGGTGATAAAATAGTCTGATCCTTCCAACGAAGCTTCCTTTGTAGGCCCTGAAACATTAGAGTACACATAATTTAGGATTCTTTCTGTCTTGTGCTTCCCAGCCTTAAATTGTACCCTAAACTATTTTTCAAGTACACAATACTTGTAGAAATCCAACTTATAATAGCATACACCTCTCAATAAGCTTCGTTTATGTAACTTAATCATACCACACTCACTCATGTGGCCTCAATGCAAATGCGATAACGTGGTGGCATTTGACTCACTTTTTGTTGCAACTATTCCATCTACAATTGTACTGCCTATAAGCTTGTAGATATTCCCTTCAGTCATGCTAGCTTTCATTGTTGATAATGGACCCTTAGATACTCACAGGAGATACCTTTTAGTTTTATAGTTCAAACTATTCTTATACAAAGTATCTAATAATATTAGATACTTTCTCTATTCTGACACATGATTGACATCTGACAAGGCCCTAATTACATTATCATACATTCTAATCCTAATTTATCATATTACAACAACCTTATATGATTTGTTATCTCCTAACAGAACATGTTCAAGGGTGACTAACCTATATGACTGAACTCCTTGTTTAATGTCATGTGGTACGAGCAACCCGTGTCTAGAATCCAAGAATTTGACTGTACTGTGGATGGGATCACTAACATATCACTATAGCTACTCCTTAAGCCCACTGCTTTCATCATCTTTGCAAACTTTGATGACTGTTCACTTTTCCTATCATTACTTTGCTCGTTCAAGTTTAGGCAGTCCCTCTTTACATGACCAATTTGTCGGCACTTAAGACACTACATGTTCTTTCTATTTCTAGACTTTGACCGCGAATTCCTTTCCATGGATCGATCTCTACACTGCTAGGACCCATGCTCCTGACAACCTCTCGCATACAGGTTATCCTCTGAGCACTTTCGCCTTTAGTTAATTTCATTTTGTTATAAGCCACTAAGGCTAAAGTAATTTTCTCAAGTACTACTATCTCCATTTCCCATGTGAGAGTAGTCACTAGGTGTTGAATCCAGCAAAATCATGGCCTTGTCCTCATCTTTAATTTTTACATCAAGTTTTAACAAACATGTAACCAATTGATTGAAAATATTAAAGTGTTGAACTAAATCCACACCTTTTTGCATTCACGGACTGTAAACTTCTGCTTTAGGTATAATTTGTTTGTAAGGGACTTCAACATGTAGCAATTGTCCAATTTCTACCACACCTCTAATGAAGATTCAATATCTATCACGTGATATATCATTTCATCCGCCAAACATAGCCTAATTATTGCAACTGCTCTTACCTACAGTTCTTCCCAATCAAGTGCATCTCTGTCCACTGGCTTCTTCTCTTATGGCACCTTCAACAATCCTTAGTATGCCAACAAATCATTCACCCTTTGTTCCGATAGTCTAAAGTTTCTTGAGTCATCAAATTTGCTTACATCAAATTTCACAATAGATTGGATGCCATCATGATTTGTTGCTTACCTGTGTTCTCTCTTTAGTTGCCAGCTAGCTCTTATGCCAGATGTTGAGTATAAGATCATAAAAATTAAAGTAAACAAATAAGAACACACAAAACACAAGGATTTCAAAGGTTCGGCAATAAAGGCCTACGTCCTCGGATTAGTGGTGGCTACTAAAATTTTATTCAAAAGTGTTATTTTTACAAGTTACAAAAGATGGTATTTATATATAAAAACAAAACCCTCAAATCCAGCCCAACAAGCCCAACACACACTTTGCATCCACACTCATGCCCACAGAGTCCATCATCGTGACCGTGAGCTCGGGCACAACTTTTACATAAAATCTAGCACCCGAGTTCACAGCCATCAACTCCTGTCTCATGATCATGAACTCCCTTCCTACAACTGTGTGTCTCAACCGTAAAGTGTTCTATTTTTGTCATGTTGGTTCCCCATGCTCCTAGCTTTCCTCCTTGTGATTGTGGACCTTCTTCTCACGATTGTGACTACAATCGAACTACGTCGAAGAGATCTCCATCTTGCATCTTGACTTACGAATGCATTTTTCTCTTTTGCAATCATGACTAACTTCCTCGTAGCTGTGACCTCAACCTACCAATTTCATAAGCCATTCTCTAACATCATGGTTGTTAACTGATACTAATCCTTGTTCCATTCAAAAAACAAGAGCTTTAGCTAGCAGAAAGGAGATGTTTGCCATTTACTCACCACCTACCATGGAATGTTAGACAAGGCCCAAATTTGCCAAGCAAAATGGCGATGGAGGAAAATGCGATTGATATCTTCATCTGAAAAACCATAGAAGATGCAACTTCACTCTATACAACACCCATTTTGCCTAAGATTACAAACAATGGGAAGACTTCATTGCTGAATCTCCAAAAAAAAAAAAAACCCAAAAACTGAGCCTTTTTAGGAACTCGTGAGTGCTAAAAAACTTCCAGGACTCCAGACTATGCCCACTACTGCTTGCCCCATCAAATTCCTTTCTCATTAGATTCAAAGTCCTTTTCAAGTAGAGCCACTAGATGAATAATGCCCGCTTAGACAATCATCCTTACTGTAACTCCCTAAAGGGATTTGCTAAATTAAATTAGCATCCTTAGGCAAGAATAAAGCTTAAATCTTCTCATCATCCCATATCTGTTGCTCCTAGATAATTAAATCATTGACTTTGAGCTCATTTTCCTCGCTAGGTGGGGTTTAATTGGCTTAAAAGTGATAGGGTGTGGCAACCAACCATTCCTCCAAACTCTAATCCCATCTCCAGAATTGACATCCAGCGAAGTCCTGCTTGGAGGAGTTTCCTCACTGCCATGATACTTCACCAAAGCATCGATAGATCAAGCACTCAAGCACATTAACAATCAAAAGTAAATTAGAAAGATACAAGATGGATTGCATATTTGCACCAATTTTCCTCTATTTTGAAGCATAAAGAAGGAAAATAAAATAAGGTGGCAGAAGCATTAAGCTGGCGCATAACATTTTTGGTGGCCATGAGTCATGAGGTAGTAGGATTTGATATGTTGAAAAAGTAGTATGCGGATGATATAGATTTCAAAGAAATTTGGAAGACTTGTTCGAGTATGGTAACAAAGGACAATTTTTACATTAGTGATGGATATTTGTTTAAGGGTTGTGCATTCCTCATGTGTCATTGGAAGAAAAGATGATTAGTAACCTACATGGTGGAGGAATAAGTGGTCATTTTTGGTATGGAGAAAACTATTAGAAGTTTGGAGATGTGCAGTTTTTAGTCATAGTTGAGGAGTGTTGTACGCAAGTATATGTGCAAGTGTTATATTCGCCAAGTGTTGAAGGGACAAGAACAAAACACGAGGTTGTATACAATATTAGTAGTGCCATAAAATTTCGGAAAGATTTGTCTATAAATTTTGTACTTTGTTTGTCCAAGAATACGACAGGGTGTGGATTCGGTGTTTGTGGTTGTGGATCAATTTTTGTTAAAGATGGTACATTTTATTCCATGTAGGAAAACTTATGACACTTTGTGTGTTGCACAATTGTTTTTCAAAGAGCACTTGCTCTTACATTGAGTGCCAAAGTCCATTTTATTAGACCACAACACCAAATATATAAGTCATTTTTGGTTAACTTGATGGAGGGATTGATACAACAATGAATTTTAGTAGCAGACGCATCCACATATGGATGGGCAAATGGAAGTGGTTAATCACACTTTGAAAAGTTTGATTAATAGTATTTGTGGAAATAGACCACGGCAGTAAGACCAAACTTTATTGCAAATGGAGTCTACCTTTAATATAGTTGTCCATAGTTCTATGGGTAAGTCGCCATTTTCTATAATTTATGCTAAAGTTCCTAACCATACAAGTGGATTGAGTGAATTTTGTGCATGATAATGATTATTGGGATTGCACTGAATTTAAGTTTACTCTTAATAGCCATGTTTGATTCACTTACAAGTTTTGTTAGTCTTCACACTTTAAATAAATCCCGCCTAATTGATCGTTTACTAATTATCTGTGCTCTTTGAAATAATATTTTTCATTCTTGTATCATATTGTTGTTGTTTTGAACTAGCATTAACCGCATTCGATATTTCAAAATTTTAAAATGTTCACTTAAAAAATGATATGAAAGAGTTTAGATCAAATTTCATGATAATATAATTTTTTTGATTAAATATTGAATTTTAAATGGACCCAATTCAACTCGATCAAAGTAGTTTTATTAAAATTATTAAAATGTAAAAAATATAACAATTAAATTTTAAAAAGTTCAAACTAATAAACAAAGAGATTATAACGTGTTGCAGCTTTTTAAAATTAATTAAGCTTGTAAATAAAAGTAATTGCTGTTTTTGTTTTGTAAGTAATCCGTTCATTTATTTGTAAATCTTGCATTACTCTTTTTATATAGTTCTTTGTATGTTCAAAATATTAAATTTGTTTCCATGATTTGTAAGCAATAATATATCTATAAATTTAATAGTAACATATTATGTTATATATACTATATCATTAAGTTAATAAGGTTTTTCGGTTATACAAAGTCAACTTACGTCATTACCTTTATTCAAAATTCTTTTTTATTTTATATCCTTTTATTTCTCACTCTTTTAACTTATTAGTTTTATTTGAATTCTCTCAAACGTTTTTTCTATTCAAATTCTTTGACTTTTGTTATTTCTTTATTTTAAATATTTTTATACTTTTAATTTTAAATTATTTTATTTTATTTTATAAAATTACTTTACATTTTATAAATAATCTGCGCGCGCACACACAAAAGTGTATAATTTTTATTAGTAAAATATTTTTTTTTTTAGTCTTTGAATTAATGAAAAATCAAATACTTTTTGATTATATATTTCACCTTGATGCCCACACAGATATATAATGCATATAAAAAATAGGCCACATACGTTATCAACAACACAAAGACCATGCATTGTCAAGTGAGCTTCAGATTTTACTTAATTTTCTGTGGGAGAACAATCAAAAAATGTGTAAATTTATTTGTCCATTCTTACAGTATCAAAAACTTTAATTTAGATATACATATATACATATATTTACCAGCACGCTATGTGTCTGTAAAGTTTATATAGATATACAATGTATTATTGGTTATAAATTATTAATATTTAAAAATTAAAGCTCAAGATCAAATCAAACAACAAAAAAACAGAGCTAAAAACAAGACAGCTGAGACAAAGAAAACAACAGATAAAATTAAAAACAAGTGTTAGTGCCATATGTTGCAAGGTTGTCATTATTTGGTACAATCCGAAAAGGCTTATAAGGATTCTTACTTGGAGAATGACTTGGCAAATTTGATTTATGGAAAATCTAACGAAAAATGATAATTTATTGCATGAAAATTTTCCTTATGTTATCGATTTTGGAAGAATCCCTCTCACCATATCTTAGGATATTTTTGGATTTCCTATTGATTTTTTGAATATTGTTTATAGTCATTTTGGATAAGGTTAATGAACAGATGATTAAGGATATGCATTTAATCTTTCCTTATCCAAAATTTATCCTAAAAATTATGGCAAGATATGGAAGTTAATTATCAAATTTTATCATAAAGGGAAGATTCTAGACTATTGAAAATTATGGAAAGAGGAATCTGTTACATTAAGTGTCCCAATATAGTAATTAACATAATTAACTATTTTAAACCAAATCAACTAGATTGACTTGGAGATTTACTCTGTCCTCAAGGCTATTAAATAAGACGATTTTAGATGGCCAAATCTTTGTGGCATCTATGGAATTGAGAGAAACACACGAATTGAGAGAAGCACATTATCAGAGTTTTAAAGAATTTCTTAACAAATATCATTGAAAAAAAAATAGTCCGTGATTGGGTCTATTCGAGGTATAAAATAAAGGGACTTATTACCTAAGAAAATTATATCATAAACCAGTCAATGAATTTATGGCCAAAAAGAATCCGGCTTAGCAACTTGTCATATTCATTGTTTTAATAAGTCTTATAGTGGAAGTGTGTAAGTGGTAAAAAAAAAAAAATTGTGATAGTGGAATCTTTTTTTAGATGTGGCTCCACAAGCATACGAGGGTTATTTTCGAATAACATAAATATAAATTAAAAATGTAATATAAAATGAGAATATATAAAAAATTGAAATTGTTTCAGTAATTACTCGTTGGACAATGTCTATATGGTTAATTATACGATATATATATAGGTTATGTTGCATTTAAGTAACCTAATATATGGTAAGGACAATTCACATTTTCCCGTCATAATTATTAGTGATTAATACTCTTGTTTGAAGGGTCGGACATATTTTGTCCTTCAGATTAGACTACTCATTTTGTCCTTATTGCTAACAACTCACTTGAATTTAATTAAGACGCTGCAATTAATGTAATTAATTATCCGTATTATGCATTATTATAATTACATAAAATTATTTTACAATTCTGTGTATGTATCTGCGCGTCCAATGAATTCAAAAACTTGGGATTATTAATACTAATAATAATAGTCAAACAATTATTTCTTATAAATTTTGTGTCAGTCAGAACTGCGTCTATTTATTTAAAATAAAATATTTCAACTAACCAAAAGTAAAATGTAGAAATATATTGTAAATTGTAAATAATAGTTTATGTAATTAGAATTTTTTTTAATTATATAGATAGTTTTTGAACTCGTGTTTTTTTGTACATTTTCCATATTATATATTTAAAGAATTCTTGAACTTTTTACGAATTTTTAATTATATTTTTATGTATATTTTATATAAGATTTTTTGAAGTTAGAAATAATTTCATAAAATACAAGCTTAAAAGTACGATGATAAAAAATTTCAACAATAAGTTATAATCTCGTATTATTTTCCATAATATTTGAAATTGGGATGTGAAATTTAAAAAAAAAAATACGCTAGAGGACAAATTATTTTTCATTATCTTCGGCTGAATATTGCCCAAGAACTGCCTCATAAATTACGCCATAAAAATTTATCGTGTAATTGAAATGATAAACTGTTTTAAAAAACAAATAATTTAAATAACCAACAAAGTATATTTTTATTCTTTATCCTTTATTTATTTATTTATTTATTTAGAGTGCAAATGGACAGAGATGGAGTTGGCAAGATATGAGATCTTATAATATTCACATTTAAATTATTGACCACTGTTTGCCAACTTGCTCAGAATCTTGCTTCATGTTTCTAGATATCAAGCATGATTCTGCAGAACATATCAGAGTCATTACACCTCGCATGGTTTTAGATTTCGATCTTAATGGGATTTCTAATATTTTATGGATATTCTTGTGGTGACCTGTGATCAGATTTGATTCTCTTTTTTTTTTTTTTTTTCGGTCATTTGAAACCTCTAAATACGTTCATAGTTGACGCATACGGAATTATACTATATATCCTTTAAGTTTTCTAATTCTATATATGAAAAATCAAAATTACATGGAATATATGATTTAGTTTTACCAATAAAGAAATGTGATCTATTATACATTTAAGCAAAAGTAATACTCCGAAATTTAGTCTTTAACAATTATTAATAAATTTTGAATTTAATCTCATGGCATAGAAATTATTACATGCATGAATACGAAACTGTTTGATATTCACTATAAGAAACTTCCCGAATTAAGACGGTTTTAAAAGTCATTCCAAAATTTTATTTTAGATTGGAACAGATTTGGCACACCCTTAAATGGAAATCAATAGTTTTCGTAAACCCTTTCCCATTTTGTTCCAAATCCTTGCATAATCATGAGAAGAAAGAGTCATTCTAAATCCATTTCAATTTTAGAATTATTTTCACTCGCTATTTCAAATGGGAATGGACATTCAAAATTTGTGCCAAATTTGGAAAAGTTTAATGAAATTGTTGCAAATCTAAAACAACTTTTCAATGCCCATTCTAGATCATGAACAGTTTATGTAAACCTTTCAAAATTTACATATTATACGAAAGTTGTTTCAAAAACGTTCCAAACTCTAGACGGACTTTTGAACCGGTATAGGTTCAACAGCCATTCTACAATTTGGAACAGCATCTCAGAGCCATGCCAAATTTTGGAATAGGTTTTACAAGTCGTCCTTAAGCTATCCTAATTTCGAAAATTTATCCTTGAATTGAGGCACTCTCATCTCACTTTCACACATTCATCAACCCTTTGAATATTCAAAAACACTCTAGATGCGGCTTTTCTATAGACGTTCAAGGTTGTAAGGTATTGTACAAGGTATTTTACTAATATTTACATTGTTATTCCTTGTTCATGCATGTACACTGGGAATGCTAATTTCTTTCCCTTTTTTGTATATTTTGATATGTGATTAATATATGTTAGTTAAAAATTGAATCCATGAAGGGTTTGGGATAGATAATGTATGAATACATAGAAAGATGGATTGTTGGTCCCAAGATATTTAATTATATTTTGGATAGCTAAATGGTCCCAAAATGTATGCACCATAATTGGTTCCTTAGGTTGAGGAAGTAAATATATATTTTTGGGTCGCAGGTTGTATATTGGCACATTTTTTTATATTTTATTTTAAATACACTTTTATTTTGTACATCGTTTCAATGAAAATGTTGAGAAATATAAAAGTACAGTGCAAACCAATCTGCATATGTTATATTTTATTTAAATGCACCTTTATTTTGTGCATTTTTTCAGTGAAAATGTTGAGAAATATAAAAGCACCAGTGCAAACCAATTTGTATATGTTTTTAACCTTGGTGATACCTGGTCTAGAAAATCCAAAAAAGCTCACCAATGTTTTTCTTCAACCACTAGTAGAAGAGTTAGCCAAGTTATGACACGTAAGTGTGATGGCATACGATGCTTTGTGCTAAAATTACTTCAATATGAGAGCTTCTTTGTTATGTACTATTCATGATTTGCTAGCAAGACTAATGGGGTGTCATATATGTTTGGACAACACAAGGGCCTCACACATTCAATTTAGAAGAAAGATGAGTTATTTTGACTATTATCGTCAATTCCTCCTAACAAAACACCCTTATAGAAGGAATAGGAAAAAATTTAGCAAGGGATGTGTAGAGTGTCGTAAACTTCTTCCAGTTGAATCACTTGAATTGGAATGGGAACGGGTGTGTGGCCTCAATCAGGTGATAGAAAACTTGCAATCAAGGGCATTTGGTTATGGGACTAAGCATAAATGGACAAAGAAAAGCATACTATAGAACCTGCCATATTGAAGAATTAATATGTTGAGACATAATCTCAATGTTGTGCACACCAAGAAGAATGCCTTCAATAGTGTGTTCAATATGATCAATGATATCAAAGGGGAGGATAATATCAATGCTGTAAATATGTTGACAAGATATGTGATCACTCGAAGATTGCAATGCATGTAGATAGTAATGGCCCAAGGCTAAGGTAGCATACACACTCAATTGAGATTAGAATGGCATGATATGCGAGTGGCTTCAAGGACTATGGTTACCAGATGTTTATGCATTAAATATTAGTCAATGCATTGATATGACAAAACTTAAACTAATTGGTATGAAGAGCCATGATGCTCAAGTGTTCATGGAGAGACTACTTTCCATCGCGTTTAAGGAGATGTTGCTTGAATTTGGCTGGAATGCATTATCAAAGCTAAGTTTGTTGTCTCAACAAATTTGTATGCCCACTCTTAGTTTAAAGCAACTCCAAGAGATTGAGAAAAATATTCCTGTCATCTTTAGCTAACTCAAGAAGATTTTTCCCCAATCTTTTTCTACTCCATAGAGCACTTGATCATACACCTACCATATAGAGCAAGGATTGTTGGAGTTGCGTAGTATAGGTGGATGTACCTATTTGAGAAGTTCATCTAGCACTTAATATCCCTATTACTTTCAATATGTATGTCACCTATATTCCTTTGATCCCTTAAAAAGAAGGTGAAAAACAAAGTGTGTGTCGAGGCTTTAATTTGTGAAGTGTATATCATGAAGGAAATAGTTACCTTTGCATAGCATTACTTCGATGCCCATGTATGGACATGAAGATCAAGGCTAGTCCCCCATAACCTACAATTTGTGGCATGCTCTATTCAACCCATATCGACCTTCAATTATCTTGGTAGACCATCTTGAAAGAGGAGTACTTTCATTAAAACCATGGAGAGGCATGTAGCAAAAACATATGTGTTACTAAATTATTTAGAGGTGGAACCATATTATAGGTACGTGTACACCGTACTTAATGGATTATATTAGGTAGAAGAAAAGTGTCAAAATGCTTACTCATTGCGACAACACTATGGTTAGGATCTTTACCTATCATTTCAAAGAGGTAGAGCCCCAAATAGACAAGATTGTAGTTGATCAATTTCTTCCATGGTTTAGATCATACGTATGTATTATTAATAAATGGAAATTATATTTGATATCAACGCCTAACTTTATTTAACAAAGCTATTTGTTATTACCATACAGGTTTTGAATCCAAACCTCAATATAACTATTCCATTTCTATGAAGCTTGGCATAGGGATTGAGTAATCGAGTGAGCTGCAATTTTGAATACTTTGTAAATGGGTACAAGTTCCATACCATTAAGCATGATAGTGGGAAGATGATGATGAACACTAAGGTCTGTGTTCATTCCTCATGCTACAACAACACAACTTTTTCAAAATGTAGCAGGAAATTTTGGTGTCTACATATGGTGACATGATATATACGTACATCACATTATTTAAGTGTAAATAGGTGGACTTGATCTAAAGCCAGATGGTGCATCCTTGTTATAGCTTCATTGATGTTAACCTGTAATCTGTGTACAGGACTGCAAACATTTATGCTGGCACAAATAGTGATTTAAGTGTATTTCATGGGGTATCTAGGTGCAAATAGGCAAAGAGCTCATAAGAAATTTGTTTTAAAGACAAAATCCAAAAGCACTATAGAAGTTAAGTAGAAAGACATCTCATATTAACCAAATATGAATTACGTATCTAGAACATTACCCCCATTATATGATGTCCCACTACTATGCAATCATGTTGGAAGCTCTTTAGATGTAGACTTCGAATAAGATACAGAGTTTGCAACACATAATCTAAGTTCTGGTGGAAGCCTACATCCGAGCTTTACAAATTCAACATTAAACAAGGGTAGACATATATATATATATATATATATATTAGTAAATGAAATTAGGCTCTACTCATACTTGGTTAAACATCGAATTTTAAATTTGTTTCGTTGCAATTTGAATGTGTTGAAGGTTTCCACTGATGCACTACTTCAAAATATAAAGAAATTACTAATACATTTGCTTTCATGAACCTGTTTGAAATACGTGTACGCATTGTTAGAAATTAGAAACAATTTATCCATATTAATATTTACATATTGCCATCATCCATGTCACCTAGAGCTACCTTCCCCTACATCATCATGTTGTCCTAGCTCCTAATGTGTGTGCTAATGCTCTAGGCTAAGGAATAGCTGAGGGATGAATAGACAAGGCCATTGACACATCAGCTAGGCACCATGATAAGCAACCATCATTCAATAGTAGTCGTGTATGGCCTCATCTCGTATAATTGTGTAACCTTAATACTAGTCCATGTGTGCATAGAAGTGATCCTATCGGCTTGTATCATGGCTATATATATCTCAAGGCTACCCATTTGTGCATTGGTATGCTCTAAATGTTCATCATATCTATCCATGCATCCCATGAGTGTATCCATATGCTCAGTTAATTCAACTAGTAGCTACTCCAAATGCGGTTGACTTTAGCATTCTAGTGGTGGTAGAGTAAGAGGCTGTGGCTCGTCCTTATCGCCTTAAGGTGCTTTGGGATTAATTAATGAGAGCTCAAATGAAATCTCTTGTTGGGTTTGTAATGTCTCCTCTAATGGGTTTATATGTACGCTGGCATACTAACATAAATTGGTTACGAGTGCCACAATATGTCTTTAGATAGTTAGCCACATTTGTGAATGCCATCCCCAATTATCTACCTGACATTGAAGAAAATGCCATTAGTAATGGCATACAGCAATAGTGCATGCTTCTTTATTATGCTTAAGTAGTGGCTAACTAAATGAACCTAAGCTACAAGTCTCACCATGTGTATGTAACATTGCTCAACTTAGATATCCTAAAGGTTGTGCGAACATCATTGTTTGTTTATATTACACTGTCTTGGCAAGGCTCTCCAACCATCAACTATAACACATTGTTCAAGTTTAGTAGTTGATTGAACTTGGCACTATTTGGAGGGTGTCTTTAATATCTGGTTTATGTCACTTGAGCTATAGCTAACCCACTTGCCTTGCACCCAAACTTTACACCTATGTGCCTCGAGGAGGTTTGCATAGAACTCCTTCTCAATCAGTTTCATAGTGCTATGTTCAGGATCTATTATGAAGTGTTACCAACCAAAGGCACTAATTGTAAGGTGGTAAAGGTCGTGATGCCTCATTGCTCGTGTTATATCCCATTCGGCCACTATTGTGTGATGACACAACATACTATGATATTTGTCTAAGGTTGGCCGTGATATATATTTATCCATGTTATATGATGCCTTAGCTACTTCTTAACCTCTTTTCAGAGCCATGAAACTACAAGCCATGGATATAAATGATGAAGTAAACAATAGAGTATTGAACAACAAAGCAGTAAACCGACAAAAGTGACAAAAATCATGAAAATAGCTAGTTCTCAAGGTATTCCACGTCAACTATTTTCTAGTACTCATGTATAAGAGTGGATAAGCTTGATGAAATAGCATCATTTAGAATGTCTAGGTAACAAGGTATGATGGCCAATCCCAAATATTTTGGAATAGACATTTACTAAGCCTCTCAATGCCTATGATGGCAGCCAAGTTTTCTTCCATCAGTTTCAACATCGTGCTTGACATTGCGATGGGTGAAACGATGATCAAACAAAAATACACTATTTTGGTCGTCATTCTAGTCATCCAAATGGACATCTTCGATGCCCATTTCCCCTGTTTTTCACTTGTGTTGCCATCCACATCGTCACCATGATTGAGGACAATAGGGTACTTCAGCCAATCTTGATTTTAAATCTGGAACAGTTTTTCACATTGTGTGGTGATAAATCCATCCCAGACATAAATATATATACCAACATACGTACGTACATACATACATACATATATATATATCCAAACCCTTGTATTTTTCATTCATCGCAAGTTAGTGCTTATGATTACACATCATCTTCACTTCAAATCTGTTGCTCCTCCACTATTAGCTGCAAGATAATCATTGTGAAATCAATCTCCCTCACTCCCAAGCACAAAGCTTACCTCTGCACAATTAAAGCTCAAAGAAATCATTTAGAAATACACCTCTCCTTCAAACACTAGTAACGTAGAATATATTTTTTTTCTTCAATAAGCTTGCCCAAATTCTCTTTATTTTATTCAAATTAAGAGTTATAAGATATATATTTGGAACATTTTTACATAAATCTCAGTTAGATTTTTTACAACATCATCGATATAAGCTAGAAAATTATTTAACCATTGCTTAAATTATCTAGCCCAATTTCATTGTATTTTACGCATAGTATGAGTTATGGAGTATTTATTTTCTTTTATGGAGCATATTTTAGCATAGATTTCTTTGTGATTTTTACAATTGTTGAGTATTATACCTAAACCATATATGACAACATGAAAGAATGATCATGTGAGGAATTTGTTTGGCTTAAAAATAAGTCACAAATAATTAAAATCACTGAGTTGTTGATGATGGCCACTTGGTAGAAATAAGGTGTTATGGAGATTTGGTCGTATTATTATTGGTGATTAAATTTTGGTTATTATTGCCTAGATTTATTAAGGAATAGAGAAGAAACATGGTTATTGCTGTTAAATTATTGGACCTATGCATGAGCTAATTATTTTCATATTATTGTAACTTATCTAATTGTTGTTGTTCTTGTGATTTGAGTATGACATATGATGTATATTCGAAAGGAATGGGACGCCGCTCATATGGTGGAGCCACAAGAATGCGGATAAGTCAATAGAATTTTCCCTTGCCCATTCATTCCCTTAACAATTCTGAGACTCAACCTCCTTCACCATTTCCACCCCATATTCCTGTAATATGTGTAGACAATTCTCTGACATGTTATGAATATGTTGGAGGAAGGGGACACTGCTCATGTGGTGGAGACAGAAGACTAAGAACAAGTCATCAGAACTTTACCGTGCCCACTCCATGCATAATGGTTCTAAGACTCAACCTCCCTCACCATTCCCACCCCATGTTCCTTTGACATTCATATAAAATTTTGTTGAAGCAATTCCGTCCACTTCACAAAATGAATAGCTAGTTATTGAAGCCTCACTAGAGGCACAAGAGACCAAAGATCCAAATGGTAAACAGGGAGCCCTATACATATCACCCCTAGGACATTTCAGTGAGTGTTTTGCATAACTTATGAACTTTGTGGTGTTTTTCTTAGTTTGCACATAACCATTCTAGCAAATTCTACTCTTTATATTTTTAATTGCCTACAAGGTCATTAACTATATAAAGGATATAATCTTTAGTCATTAACATGGATCCTAGATCCACTTCAAGGATGTACCTCTCCACATGAAACTATTTTGGTTTTGAAAATTTAATGTTAGTGAAATGAGTAGGCATGGTACCTTAGTTTGAATGGAGTAATAATGCAATTATCATATAATTGTTTGTCTAGTTAATAGTATCCTTTTTCAAGATGTGTGGGGTGTTGCTTCTACTATCATATCACAATGTTGCATGTAATCAATTATGTGAATCACTCATTTCCAATTTTGTGGCCCAAGTGTTAAACCCCACAAAAATATTGTGCAAATAAATAGTCAGAAATTGCTATCAATTTTTCATTTTTATTTAACATTTTAATGCTTCAACATAAATAGTTTTTACCTTGACATTGTATGAAATGCATCGCGCAAATTTGATACAAGTAGTTTTGTCATCTTATT
This sequence comes from Avicennia marina, assembly GCA_019155195.1. NCBI lineage: Eukaryota > Viridiplantae > Streptophyta > Magnoliopsida > Lamiales > Acanthaceae > Avicennia > Avicennia marina. Next base: position 8,712,450 of record CM032783.1, on the reverse strand, counting down.
ACTTGTCATGCTCACATTATACTAATTGATGTTTTATTTTTACCATGTAGAATTTATGTGGAACCCATATGACAGAATGGCAAATGCTAAGAATTTCAAAAAAAACAAAAAAAAGAAATGTCATTTGAACTGCTAAAGAAGGATTTGTAATAAGCCAGAGTTTCAATACAAAGGTAAAATGAATCACCCAAGAAAGTTGGGAAGTAATGTTGGCTCAATGGGCTCAAGATACATACTCGATCATATGTGAGAAATCTAAAGCCAACAGACTTGATGACTTTACCATCATCTCTACCATTTTCCAAGGTGTGTCCATTTCCACGACTGCCCACAGTGAACTAACGGTGAGTTCTCTTTATTCAATATCTTCCTATCTTTCCCTCATCTCTTCTTTAAATTATATATATATATATATATATATATATAAGTTTTTAAAATTATCATGTTTTCAAATTTTAAGAAATAAAGTACTTAATATCCTTTCAAATTTCATGAATTAAAATATCATTAAACAATATTATTTTGAAATATCTTGTAAATCAATGCCAACTTTAATATACACAAACTTTAATATACACAAACTGAATACAAGTGCATAGTTAAAAAAAAAATTATTCGTTAGCATTTTGTGTATGAGTTGGCATATGTTAACAGTGGAAAATACTGTTGATATATCTTGAAAAAAATTAAAGTATTGCAATTCAAGTATTTACAAAATTTAAAAATCAAGGAATCTTGCAATTTTTGGAAAGATGAAAATTTTCACTATTCCATAATTATTGGAGTTTAAAGAATAGGTGAGAATCCCACCAAAAACAACCAAGTAGGATTTTGATCACATCACGTTTGCCCGTGACGATGAAAGATATGAATAAGCTAAACATAAGGAGAAGATCGGCACAAATGGGTAAATCATCCCGTAGGACAAACTAGCAGCCACTTGGAATTCCAATATTAGTGTGCTAACTGGATAGAATTTTCATTATGATCATAACCAAAGATTTGGAGATATCTGGGAGCTAATCCACACTGATTTTGGGGAGAGCCTGAGATGTAATTTTATTAGGGATGGCAATGCTATGATGGTGGGGTGGGGAATGCCTTCCTTTTTTGCTTCGTTGCTAAATATTTCTTCCACTTTCTTTCTATTATCTAGTCAGTTACACCAGTTTCAGTTCTAAGAAAATGAAGATCTAGAACCGGGCCATATATAGCAATTTTGGTTCTAGTTCGAAACCAGCAGTTTTGATTTCGATTCCAGTTCTTGAACGGTTCTAGTTCTGGTTTCAATTCTTTAGCGGTTCCAGTTGTGATTCTTTATAGTTTGGTTCTATGCAATTATATTTAATTACTTATTTTCATAAATTTTAATATAAAAATAATATGACAATAAATTTAAAATTTTTAAGGAAAAGTAAAATGCAAAAAATTGACTAAAATAATGTTTTCATTTATTATTATAAAAAATAATTGGTAAAAATTTTATAAAAATACATTTCATTATTATTTAACAAAGCCTTTGAGTAAAAAAACTATTCATGACATGATGCTTACACTGAAAAAATACAATACCCAATTATCTTAATTACTTGCAACGTTACTTTAATCGGTAGTATCATTAAATTCTTCTTATTCATCTTTCTGTATTTCTTGTTGTCTATATTTTGCTTGTCCACTCATTACCACAAGTTTGAATTTCTAGTAATTAACGGCTTATCTTCAGGTTGTCTCATCTAAAATACTTCCATTGATGCTGAAGGCTTGTTCCATTGTTACTGTTGAAGGTAAAACTGTTAGAATTTGTTTAGCAATTAAAGAGATAATAAGATAATTCTCTGATTTTCATTGCCACCAATCGATAATGTTAAAATGCTAAGTTAAATTACTACCATCAAACTTAAACTTAGTAGTTGGATATGAATAGAATTCGGTAAAAATTCTAAATAAACCCTTTTGTTTTTTGACTTTGGGAAAAACAATCTGTCACCAAGTTTAATAATCTCTTTACATAACGGCTACTAGTATTACTAGAGGTTTCATTCAAAGTACTTTTAGGAAATCGATCACAATGTACTATTTTATGAATATCATATACAAAATCATCACTATCATATTTTTTTTCATAATATGTTAGCAAATATTCCTTTAAACCATCTAATTAAGTTAACACAGCCATCAAAAACTAAAGCAACTAAATATATTTGCGGAATTTGTTCATAATAGTTAGTCCATTTTTTAAACATTTCCATAATAAGTTGTCTTAAAAAATCATCATTTTTAGTTTCATTTAAACAACCAACAATAATGCATGCCTCCATAAGAAGTAAATGAGCAATATGATAATATTCACGAGACGAAGTACAAGTAACATCATTAAAAACTGATAAAACTTCTAAAATTTTATTGCAAATAATCTAGTCATTTTCTTGCAGCATTATGTTTGTCATGTTAGATGCTAAAAATGCAAAAGATAGTTCACTATATCTGTAAGATTGGTGGAATAATTTAAATGTTGAACTCCAACGAGTTGGAATATCTCTTGAAAATCTTTTTTGGATTTTTCATTAGCTGTACAGAAATTATTCCATTCTTTCATTAATTTAGGGTATGCCCACAAATAAGAAACTGCTTTTTAATAGGTCTAATATAGTTTTCAAGTGCTTTTAAACCATCTTGAACGGCTGCGTTTAAAATATACATGCATATTAATATGAAAAAATTTACCACCCAATCCAAGTAGACAAAAATCTTGTAAATCTCCAATAGATCCATTATTTGTAGATGCATTATCAAAACTTATTAAATTTTTTTTATATAAACCATATTCTCCTAAACTAATAGTAATCATTTTAAAAATATTTAAAGTAGTGTGCATGCCATCAAACACAGGAAAAGCTATCACTGATTTTCGTATGTTCCATTCATTATCAATCCAATGACAAGTTGTGGCCATTTAAGAACGTGTTTGCCAATGATTACTCGAAACATCATAACATATAGATATACAAATATCTGAATTTGAAAATAATTAAATTAATTATATAGATTAAAGTGTTCATCTAAAAGTGTTTCTTGGAATACTTTTAAATTGAAGATTTAAAGCATTTTGATTATATTTTTTAAAACTTAATTTTTCGCTAAAAACTAAATGGTAAATGTTCAATAGCTTTCATTTTTTCCATCTTTTTTTATTTCTTTCATTGCTATTGAAATAAAGATGGGTTAGAAGTAGTAAACCTGATAATTTGTGATTGTTCGCTATCAATGCCATGGCTTTGTTTGTTTTTACAATTATGATGTGTGTTTATAAGTATTTTTATTTTAAGAATTATATAAAAATAAAAGAGAAAAAAAAAAGGTAATAATTGAGTGTGTGTTCTTCAATGATACATAATTACAAGACAAACAAAGCACATATTTTTTACCATAATGTTTTTTCACGTGCTTGTGATATTTTTCATACCCATCTCTCATTTTGTATTGATAATGTGATTGACGATAATTGCATTTTGTATGTGTTTAATCATTCATTTCAACTTTAATAAAATGATTAGTAAATATATCAAATTTAGGATCTCTACTCCTTTCTCCTTCAATTTTAATTGCTTGACTTGGACCTTTAAGAATAGCTTCTATGTGCTGACTTTCTTAAGTTGGAATATTAATATCATCACTATTGCAAACTTCATTTAAATTTGTGGGGCGACGAACACTCTTGCCGTTACTTGCACATTTGAGGACTAACTGGCACCTTCAAAACTGGCCATTTAATTAAGAATAAACAAAACAATAAAATACGTGCACTAGTAACGATTTATTGTAGATGTAAATAGAATATTTTAGAATTAGAATTAAAATTAAAATTTCTCAAAACGAAGAGAATATTGGATGGATGGAAGAGATATTGTAGAGAGAATAGAGTTTTTGAAGGAAAAAATAGTTGAAAACTTTAGCATTTATAACCAAACAAATAATAAGAAATTTTAAAAAATAAAAAGAAAATGCCAATGGTTATTATAGCCGTTGCCAGATTTTGTTTAATAGTTAGTTTAAAACTTTAAATAAAGGAAAATATATTTTATGTATGTAATATATGTAATATGTTAGCTAATCAATATTATTAGAATATTTTTATATATAATACTCTATATATATATATTACTATGTATATAGTTCTTATTTTATTATATATATATATTTATATACTTGTTTTTTATGGCTCGGAACTGGATTCAAATCCGTGATTTTGATTCTGATTCCATTTTTATAGCACCAGATCAGAACCATTATTTATAGTTCCTAGGTGGTTCTGACATGGTCCAGTCCAATGCCTAATTCCTAATAGAACCATGACTATGGCTACTCTCATTCCTCATTTCATTTTCCACAGGAAAAAAAAAAATCTTAAATTTATTTTAAAAAATGATATGAAAATAGGGATAATAAGTGTTTATATGAAAACAACACTACAATAAATTAAGTATAAACATAATTAAATTGACCTAAAAGATAAAATAAACTAATAAATGTCTAAATTACATAAGATTTTGAATTTATTTACATTGCAATCATCCTCTTCTTGGCCACCAAATATTGAAACACTATTACACAATCCCCCTTTTGAAGTAGGGTAAGTCACCATATCAAAATAAAGAAATAATCGCATATCTAAAAAAATGAAGACATATTTAAAAATTGCATGATTTGAAAACTAAAAAATAAAATTTTTATTAAACATTTCCTTCGTTCTACAAACAAACAAGTAGAAACTCAATATTTTCTTATTTTTATTTATTGTGTTTGATGCAATGTAAAACCAAAGTGTTAATTCTTTGCTTGAGTCACGCAACAAAATGCATAGAAATTCATACATAAAATATAAAATACACAATTTAACGTGGTTACATCTGCCGAGGAGATTCTTGTATGTTTAATTTATGAAATTGTTCAAGACATGGCACAAAAGAGAGCCTATTGCTGAGAAGAATGAATTGAGTAATTTGAAGAAGAGAAGGGAGGTCATCCGTTTTCTCAATTTTCCCTTCTCTAAGTAACCCTGGTTGGTACGTTTTGTCCCACTTGCCCCATGATTGTAATTACGACGAATAAATGGGGTATGCAATGATGATATGACACTTTCCCCAACTTAAGATTAACAAAGAGGGGAATCACTTCGTTGCGCACCTATGCTTTGGTCCAGACAAGGTATAATGAGGACACACCCCAAGCCTCTGCTGTAGTTGAAATATAACAGAAGGAACAGCCAATACAACTTTGCTAGCTAGTGCCATGACAAAAAGTATGCTCACGCACCTCTACTAGGGCAACATTGAAGCACGTGCCACGCACTTTTACATGACGGCAAAGCACGTGAGTGCTCCATTGGTCCTCATGAAAATTGGTTTAAAATCCAAGTGAATCGATGACAATTGTTACCATATTTTGACGTGCCCCGTTGATCATCATCAAATTTGGTTTAAAAACCCAAGAAAAACAATGGCAATTTGCTATCATATTTTGCCACATTTTAGTGCATCCCTTAAAATGATCATATTTTATGCACAATACTCATTTCAATATTTTATAAGGCCAAGAAAGCTCATGGTTAAATGAGATAATATCCGAAAATTAAAATTTGTGGTCTACGTTTCAAATTGGAATCGTGTTACCGCCCTACAAATTAAACCTCTTACGGTGAGGCATGATTATGGACATTTAATTGGGCCCCTTTTATGATCAGCTGTGATATTATTATATTTATAATTTTTTCTTTATGATAAAATGTATTGTTGGTTGCAATCAAAATGAATACTTAACTTATTTATACCCCACTGCTCAATATTTTGCACCTGTTTGGGGTAAATGCAAGTTGAGCACTAAACGTGCTCATGTCAACAAATTCCTCAATTTGACCATGTCAATAGGCCCCTCGATTTTTTACAATTATTATTGCACAAGTTTTTATATTTAAGAAAAATGATATACAAGAAAAAGTGCCTTAGTTGTATTGTATTTGCAATGGGCCCGTTGATCCATTGTGTAGAATTGAAAAATTGAAAAGCAAAACAAATAATTTAATATATTATTTCAAAAGTAAAGTTAAATTTACTAATTTAAAATGGAAAAAATAGGAAAAATGAAAACACTTGCCAATTGTATTGCATAAATGTGGGACGCCGTTTCAGTTGCTCTATAGTATATCTCTCTATCTAATTTCTTTTTACAGCACCACGAAAACCCTTGTAAAAGTCAGCCTTCGCAGTCATTATAATAATTTGAATCTAAATATAGACATCTAAATGTCTAAAATGGTAATATAAGATTAATGTACTTATTATCTGAATGATTAATTCGACCTTGACATATAAATTGTTAAATTTTGTTCTTCTCTCCATTTAATTGCCTACAGTAACTTGTGAAAGTAATATTACAAAAGGATGTTGATGCAATATTTCTCGAATTCAACATATTTTTGTCTTTACATAATCTTAACAAATTACACTCTAAAATTTCAATATTAAAATCATAATTCACTTTTTAAGCTCTATCACTTTGTCTAAGTTACGGTTGAGTTTACCCTTTCTTTTTTAATTTTTATGCCACACCTTCATTCCATATCCCGAAGTCGTGTTTGTTAGAGTAACAATTTGGTAAACCCTCTTTTCTTTCTAATTCTATTTATTTATTTATTCACACCACCCACGTCTAAATTCAAGATTCAAGACGTGTTTGTTAGAGGAACAAGTTGGTAAACTCTTTTTTTTAATTGTATTTATTTATTTATTTACACCACTCACATCTACTTAATGTACTACAATTTGATATTTTGACACCACATCTACATAATGGATCATGCGTCTGACTTCTTTCTTAAATTGATGAGGTCAGGTAAGAACCATCGAAAACCCTTTTGGGGTGGGCTTCTTTTCCTTTTTATTTACAAATAAACATATATATGTATATAAAGATCATAAAGAAGTTTGATTGCACAATATATAATTATTTAAATATTTTAATTCTTTATATTTTTTACTCTATCCTTTTAATTTTTATTTATTACAGTATAATTTTGTTTATTTTACTTTTAACAGTTCTTTTTATTTTTTTATTATAAATGACATAACATTAATAATTAAAAATACTAATATTTTTATTTATATGCATAAGTATTGAGTGCCTTTTGATTTTGACTTATTATTTTTAAAATTTAGAGTTGATGGTTTATCTTCTATGTCAATTGGTCATTTATTTTACTTTTTAAATTTCTTTCTCATCTCTTATTTAGTAAATAATATATATTATTATTATTTAACAATTAAATGTGCGCACATATATTGCCTATCTGTTTGGGAGTTAATTTTGATGGATTTGCAGCCCACAATTTTTCATAAAACAAGCGTATAACTATATAATTTCTCACTCTTATACACACACACATATACAAATATTCAAAACTTAGTCATTAAATTTACTCATAGTTAAATAAATATTTATATATACACACATTGTAACAATTATATATATATATATATCACTAACTTAAAAATTTTATTTACTATTGCACAATCTAATTATTATTAAATTAAATATTTATATGTATAAATGCTCAAACCTAAACAAGTTCAAATTTGTATCCTCATTGAAATTATGGGTATATTTATTTTCATTTTTAACTCTAAAAAAACACACACTACATTTATTATATTTTTTAAAATTTGTTCCTACCCCTCTTACAATTAGATCGACTCCCTTGTATCTTCATAGCCACTGCAGCATTTTCTTATTTTGTGAATTATGATTGGTTGAAGGTGGGCGACAGCGAAACCATGATGGGGTCGCCCGCTGAATAAGGGAACGGTCACAATGTTTCTATTAGGTGCTCTAATCTGCATTTTGCTCTTAAATGCGGGGTTAAATTAACTTTCAAGACTTCAGTAATCAACCATTTATTTATTTATGTCACATTCCATATTTTTCTCTGGAAGTTAATTTGTAATTAATCTATTCCAGTAATCAACTAATTCTCATTTAAAAAGCATCGTCTATGACCGCAGGCTGCCATGGCATGTTGAATTTAAGCATAGAACCACTCTTGGTATTGTTTATTTTAGTGGAAACAAAAGAGTAGAAAACGATAAGAGTATATCATTTCGAGTTCTTGTGATTTGAAAAATTAAATAATATAAAATAAACATGAGAAAAAATTATTTCTCAATTAATTTATTTTATCAAAATTATAGGAAATATTAAGTTTCCTTTTAAGTATGAAAAAACTTGTACGGTTTGAGAATTTCTACTTTCTCTCAATATCAAAAAGTAAAAACTTACTTTTATAATATTTTGAAAATGTTACCGTGCCCCAAAATATCTACGGAGACATTCATAAATAATTTTCCTCTTTCTATAGTACAACTTTTTGTTACTTTGTCCCTGTATTTCGTTAAAATTATTAGAATTAAGAAAACAAATATTTTGTTGCCCCAAATTTCTGCCAGACACAGTTATTGCACACTGACCGGAAAAACTTGGATCGATAATATATTATTTTCCACACAATACCTTTTTCCTCTTTCTATGTAGGCATCTCTTTGTAATATGCAATAAATTAATTATACAAAGATGCTTATAAATTAAAATAATATTTTTCCTCTGTTGAAAATTAAAGAGAGAGAGAGAGAGAGAAGAAGAAGAAGAAAATGAAAATTGTTTTACAGGGGCCGTCAGAGAATTGAGGAGTCCTCCGAAATGAGTTCCAGACGCGGCCGCCACGATCCCACCGCCGCTTTCCGGCCGCGACACGGCGGCAACTTCTTATCCGCCGCAGACGTCGCGGCCATATGCTGCTTCGAAGAGTCGTACTTTTTGGTGGTCTTCTTACTCGTTCTCTCATGAGCCGGCAAAGGAGAGGCGGGTACCAAGAAGTAAATGGAGCCCCGCTTGAGTTCGGACTCGGGAGACAGGACCAGGATCCGACGAGCCACACCTTGGGAGCACGGTTTGGTGAGGACGTGACTCGGGTTGTTCTTGAGAACCTCGCCGGCGGTGATCCGACCCGTCAGCTCCTCTACGTGCCCGGTCGAGTGCACTATTCGGATCAAGTCTAGTGCTCCGCATGGAAGAACACAAGCCAGACAACACCTTAAGCTGTTTCCCATCTCATCAATTCAATAGAAATAGGATTATGTTTGGATGAAAGGAGAGTTCCGATGGGAAAAGTGGGTTGGACTTTATATAGGCTCGGGAAACTTTAACCCGTGGACTTTTAGAATTGATTCTTTGCATTGGAATGATTGATATTCTTTCCTTCTAAAGTAATTACAACATGCATTCAGTTAAAATATTTTTATTTTTGTTTTATATGTACAAGCTAGTTGTAAACATTTGATATATGTACGTATAAAATTTAAAATATAGCTTATCTTGTACACACACACACACACACACACATATATATATACATAGACTTATGTTTTTTATTCTACACAAATTTTAAATTATTTACATTTCTAATTTATCATCAAATAAGAATTGCAGATTTTAAATATTGTAAAGTTATATAATATTATAAATGATGATAATGCAGAAATTATTATATTATAAAATGCATTAAAATTTATATAAAAATAAATAAAACAGTTGAAGTGAAAAAAACTAAATAAGAATAAATAAAATGAATAAACTTTAACAAGAAAGTAAGAAGGCAAAGAGAAAATATAAAAACGGTATGAGAAAATTAGAAAAATAAAAAAAGGGCGTTTTAGTCTTTTTATTTAAGTATCAAAGGCAGTTATTCTATGAGATTTCTACTTAATAAATATAATAATTACTTGTTAATTATTTTTAATTAGATAAACAGCCTCTTCATTCCTCAAATTTGTCGATCTTGCTAAATTATATTTAAAAAATAAACTAAATACACCCCACTTCATGAAAATTGGGTCAACCAAAGTGCCTTGGCCACCAATTAAGTTTTAAATTGTAATTTAAACTTGGAAACATCTATTTGTAATATTTTAAAATACATTTTGATGACTTTCATCTTTTCGTTCTAAAACCAAAACTAATTAAAAAATGAAAAAGCAAAACAAAAGGCACTTTTGTCTACTAATTGCATTTTCAGATCAAAATTTAAGGAAAAACTTTGCTGTCTTTGATTTTTTCCATTTTTGTATTAAAGAAAACTTTATTTCGAGTTTTCAAAGCAAAATAATAAAAACAATAATGAAAATATAGTCCAAAAATATTTGCAAACCACTCATGCTTGATTCTCTGGTATAAATTTCAATTGAAAATTCACAGACAATGATCGATTGCTGCAACTTTATGAAGCAATTGTGTTTAATTAACTTATAAAGAATATTGTCCCAAACTAAAAAGTTTGACGTAAGTTTTAATTGTGGTTTCAATATGGTTCTCTTGTTGTTGTTATTTATTAAGTTTTCTGTAATTAAATTTAAAGACAAGAAAAGTTTGAGTACACTTGTTCACAATGTATAACGTATTGTTTAATGTAATCGTACAGTTAATACTTGAAAACTTTGCCACTACGCGCGTTCGTAGCTCTTAAGTTTGGGAGAGAGATTCAGATGACATTAGGCGAAATGAATTTTTAAAAGTTTATAATTTCTTGTAAACTGAAGTTTTTTTCGAGTTCAAATATTATTTGAAAATAAGTTAGCAAGTTGTTTAAATAAAAATATAGATTCATTTTATGAGATCTTGTTGAAATTTATAACTATAAATTATTATAATTTTTTGTGTGGTAATAATAATAATGAGCCACTAAATAGTTAATGTAGGTTAGAATAGAATAGAAGTTGTAATTCCTGATTAATTTTATCACAATTAATTTACAATTCCATTGGGCAATTTTTAACTCCACGTTGCAACACTACCACACACAAAACAAAAATTGAAAGTAAACGTAAAGATGCATAGTATATTTACGTGATGATAACACATGATTTTATAACACTTTTGTACGCCATTTGTATTTAAATAGTGCTTGCTTGATGAGTTAAAAGGGTTATATTAAATGTTCATGCATGAAAAGTTATTAAGTATAATGAATGTGACTGTTTAACTGCAGTGTTGGTGATAATTTGATAAATTTAGACATTATTTATACTTAAATATTATTTTTGTTTGAATGTCAAGCTTTACAGTTGTGGGGAAGGGAGTTGCGATCGTGAGAAGTGGTTTGGTGAGAGTGAGATGAAGAGCATTGCCGTCTAGAAATTTTGTTGTCTAGGATTGTGATCATGGAAGAAAGAGTTGCGCTGTGATGATGACTTTTGTGGCCATGAGTGCAATGGTTGCTTTCCAAATGTGAGAGTGAAGTTAATGTTTGCGACCGTGGAGGACAGCACGACACCATTTCAACCCACAATTTTGCATGAATTTTTTGGGGTTTTTCAACTTTTCACAAAGGGACACGCCAACTCTAGTCTTCCTAATTATAAATATGTATTCTCTACATCTTCGAAACGAAACCATCTTAGGGCTTAGTTTTTATTTTCCAACATTTAAATTTCACACACATTGGAGAAGTGAATAAGCAAGAATCCACGTCAAGTGTTGAGAAGAGAATTCAATAGTCCATGCAACACAAAGATACTAGAATAAGTTTTTCATGCTTTTACTGTTATTTTTATATTGTTTGGGATGTCAAACAATTTAGCAATAGTTTTTATCAATAATATTATGTATTACAAAATATTATCTAGTCTCTTGTGTATGTATTTGATTGAATATGTGTACATAATTTTGTGGTTGATTATATTTACTATTATTATTCACAACTGTGAGAATAAATAGTAATTAAGAGAATTGGTCACTTCTCCAATTAATTTATGGTTGTATAAAAAATAATGAAAGTGAAACTTGTGCTCTATACGTACAGTTGTGTGTAGTAAATCTGTGGAAATAATGGAAGTAAAATTCTAGGATTAACACAAACAAAATATTGATATTTACAGAACTAATTATTCAAATTGATAAAGCTTGGGAAAACCCGTTGAACCTTGAGTTGAAATTTTAGCAGAGTCTAAAAGGATATCTTGAAGACAATAGGTATAAGAACCCGTAATAAAGTAATTAAAGCAAAATCAACATAAATTAGCATACGTAAGAAATCAATACAATACAAGAGACTAGATTTTTCAATTTTTGGTCATTCATGCATTCAAGTTGTAAATTGTTTTCAAGCGTTGGTTTTATTTCTTTTATTTCTTTTAATTTCACCATGTTATTCAAGCCTAACTAATAGAAAGTCGATTAAATCAAATAAACACTTCATTCTTTCTGTGGACATGATATCTGTACTTACCATAATACTGGTTTCATTGAATTAATTTTAGTGTGGTGATGACACACATCATATTTTCAAAGACTTTCTTGTGTCTATGGGATACTCACCCAAATTAAATAATCCAATAATCAAAATGATTACTAAACCATTCAATCAAGTATAAGTCCAAACCATTCAATCAAGTATGAGTCCCTTATCTTCTTAACATTTCATCCAAATTAAGAACACATTGAATTTCAACTAATTAGTGTACTCTAATATTATTTCCTTGTTAAGTGACAAGTCAAAACCCCTTTAAGCCCAACATATAAGTTAACATGAAGTATTTAACTTATAAGAACTTATAAAAACTTAATACAATTATAGTAGATGTGTTAAAATGGGTGCTTTTAACTCTAAGTTCACAAGGTACTCATGGAAGGCACACTCTAACCGTTTCAAACTCTACTTTATTTATTCTTGATTTTGTCTTCGTAAAATTTGCATAGTTCAACTTCAAAATATGACTAAATCTTTGGTTAAGATTATGAAGAAGATTCTGTCCAATCAACACACTAATGTTGGAGTTTTAGATAGTTGTTTCCTTATCCAACGAGATGGCTTTCATTATGATGTTGATCTTCTCATTATTCTTATCTTCTTCATATCTTCTTTGCCTCATAAAAGATATGGTCTAATCAAATTTGAGCTTGGCTATTTTGGGAGATATCTCCACCCCTTTTTAGACTTTAATAATTATGGCAATGTCAAAGTTTTCATCTTTTCATAAATTACAAGATTTTTTTGACTTTTAAAATATGGAAATACTTGAAGTCTAAGATTCTAATTTTCATCAAGATATTTCAACTATATTTTTAAATTTTAATTTGTGTCACATAAATGTCAACTCAAGCACAAAGTGCCAACAATCTCCCCCTATAGCATTGTATGGCATAATCCTATTTATAAAGAATGAATTTCATAAAATAGAACACAATGTGGCAATAGTAGAAATTTTATGATAATGAAATATTGTTCTTGATAAAAATAGACATTCCAAATACATTAATTTCTTAATTTTTCCGACATCAGTTAAATAAGAAAACAAAAGAACTCAAGGTCCAACACATAAATACCTTAATAATAGTAGCAACCAAATGAATTAGCAAAATAAGAAAACCATAAAGAAACCAAGAAACCAAAAACCATCAGCTTTGCATAGAATAGCCAAATCATCATCTAAAGAAAACTAGATCCAAACAATCCACAAGTAATGCATGCAAGCTCCCCTTAGACTTGTCTACCCATGAAGCATAATTCATTTTGCGAAGACTTCAAGTTTTAGGCCTCCTATCTTCCCCCCTCAAACTAACTTGCTTTCTATTCTTTCACTTTGAAAGAAATGAATATAGAAGTTTTGTTATTCCCTGAAGAGCTAATTGCAATAGATTTAATAGTTTTAGGTTTGTGAAAAGAGTTGTTTATCTAAGGAATGAAAAAAGAGCTTCTTCTTCTTTTCCTTCTTTATACTACGGCAAAGAATAACCAACTAAGATGGATTAGTGGAAAGTTGGCCAGAAACAACTATAAGTGACATAATTGAACATGAAGTTCCTACTTCTACATCTATAGTTCTTTGATTTAAGCATCAATATTTCTAGATAGAGTCTCAAAGTGCAAAATGCTACCCTCAAGAGGACAGAGAAGTCTGCATTGTTCTAATTCCAACTAGGTCATTCACTTTATCCAAGTGAATCAAACATGAATTGTTCACTATGTTTTCAGTCTTATTTATATTTTAATCTGCATCCACATTGATCTTCAACCTAATTAATTGAGAAATCGACACAAATTAAGGCAAATGTATTCAATTTAAGCAAAATTCATCATGCTTTGAATGATAACATATCCCAAATTAACCTTTTTATTTTTTTACCCAAGTAATAAAATATCGTGGCAATTTTCTTAGTAACCCAAGTATTGTTAGCAGTTAAAAGCTAATTAGTTATAACCAATTTGTAATGTAAGAAATATTTTTAACTTAAAGACGATGACTAATATTAAAGCAGTTATGGTTCACGTTAGCTACCTATTGGCAATAAGGACTCATATAATTTCATCATAATCTACAACAAAGTCCTTTGGACATGTTCCATCTAGATCATTTTCTTGGAACCTTAATACCAAGTTGATTTGACTTGGTAAAACTCTAACAAAGTCACCATTCACATAAACTTTGTGTGCCACACAGACTTAACATCATCAACATCCTTGTAGGTAATTAAAATATTTGTCCAATCAAATGGCGACACGTGGTATTTCACTGTAATTAAATGATTAATTTATTCAATAGTTTTTATTTTATGGATTAAATAAACATAATTCTTAAAATTAAATAATAGATAAATTAACATTTTTATTACAAATAGCATCGCCCACTTAAATCGCGACAAATGTCGAGACGGACCAATCATATCACGCCATGTGTCAAGTCTTGTAAGTTTAGAAGAAGAATATTGTTGATTCAGCAATTAATTTGCAGTCACCCAATTTAAAGAAGCAATACCAAATCAAATAGTCCTGATCAATCAAGTTGTACCATGTCATCAATTATATGTAGTAGCAAAGCCCTCTCCACCTTTATAAATAAGGGTGGCCTCTACAAACAAACACATACAATGACAACAACAAAAAAAGAAAGCAACAAGAGCCAAAATAAGCACACCAAGCAACCAGTGATAGTAGCAACAATAATTCTTCGAAGAAGAGGACTTCAAGTGAAGAAACATTCAAGGAATTTAAATCCTCTCCACTAACTTCAAGAAATTCGAAGGAGTTTGTCATCAAAATCAAGGCGTTCTTCCTAGAAACCTATCAAATCCTGGCGTTTGATACACATTTAAGGTGGTAAGCCAGTGGATTAACGTTATTGAAAACTCTGGACAACATCAAGGCGGATCAAAGCTTAAAAGCTCTCCCAATTTCAGTTGGATTCTTCAATCAATATTCAAATCAAATAAGTTAGAAGAAGAATCAGAGGATAAAATTAAAGATTGTACCTACAAAAGTTCATTTGATTCAAATTACAATTGTATTTGTACAAATTCTTATTAATAGAAATTCAATTGTAAGATTTTTGTCATACAGTTTCTGGCACACCCAGTGGGACATCTCTACCTCTCATCTTTTCTCTTAACAAAAAGCAAATTCAAGAATCTCAAATGGCTGGAGAAAAAATAAAGTTATCTAAAGCTACCGCCTCAGATGCCTCTAGAGCTGCTCCTAAAAGAGGTATTGTCACCAGAGGCCGAGCAAGGCAGTTGACTTACTCTAAACCAATTGCTATCCTCGAGGCCGCTAATGAACCATACCACCTAAGCTAAGGGAGTGAGGACAATAAGAATAGTTCATTTCCCTCCAGACCTCACCTAGTCACCTCACCCGACTTCAACACTAATCGAGCAATGATGACTGGTGCCTCAAGTCTAGAGGACTAAGTCGCTGCATTGACTAGGTTAATCGAGGGTCTTGCTAAGCATGTGCAAGAACAAGACTCTAAATTTTCAAGTTAATGGAAAAAGCGGAACCTGTTGAGGCTAGTTAAGTCGAAGAGAAGCTTCAAGAAGTTCATGATGAGGTCGAGACATCCAAACAGTAGCCAAACAAAGGAAAAAGGTCTACTATTGAGGAGTTGCAACCCTCTGCAAATGGCTCCATACCCCTTAATCAACTAAAAGATTTCATCGAATGGACCACCAAATCATCCCTAACTTATGCAAAGCCCTACACAGCTTGAATTGGTGGCCTAAAGATGCCAGCAGGCTATCAACCCCCCAGGTCCAACAATTCGATGGAATGAGAAATCCAAAGCAGCATATAGCCCATTTCATCGAGACCTACAATGACACTAGAACTTACGGTGACCTCCTTGTCAAGCACTTTGTCCGGTCTCTAAAAGAAAAGGCCTTTAATTGGTACACTGACTTGGAGCCAAAATCCATCGACAGTTAGGAACAGTTAGAGCAAGAATTTCTCAACCACTTCTACAGAACCAAGTGAACGGTTAGTATGATTAAACTTACTAACACTCGCCAGTGGAAGGATGAGTCTGTCATTGGATACATCAATCATTAGAAGAAAAAGAGTCTAAATTGTAATGACAGGCTTTCTGAGGCCTCAGGCATTGAAATGTGCATTCAAGGAATACACTGGGGGTTGAAGTACATCATACAAGGGATCCAACCCAAAACCTTTGAAAAGTTAACTACTCATGCTCACGACAGAGAGTTGAGCATGGCGACTAGCGGAGTCTATGGTCCACCCACATAAGACTCCCAGAAGTCTAATGAGAAACAAAAGGGGGCTAGCCCTTCTCCAGCAAACCTGCCACTAAGGCATCAGTCAATGAGTCAATGGCGGTCAAGGAAAAGCTTGCTAAATCGTCGACAAAAGAAAAACCTATTGAAAAGAAAGAGGTCCCGTTGCCAAAGAGGCCGACCTTGAAAAAGCTGCAGGCCAAGTCATACCCTTTCTTGGACACAGATGTCCTTGGGATTTTGATGATTTACTAAAGGCCAAACTCATCGACCTACCGGAGATGAAGCAATTTGCAGAAGCCAGGAAGACTGACGATCCCAAGTACTGTAAGTACCACCACTTGGTCGGCACCCCATCCACAACTGTTTTGTATTCAAGAACAAAGTCATGGAATTGACCCGTCAAGGAAAAATCACGTTAGAGGATGATAGTGCTAATGTTAATACCATCACTCTTGACGACCAAACAAATGGAGTTGATGAGATGAGCAACTCCCCTAATGAAGTTGACTACTTCCAAAAGAAAATCCAAGAGCCTCTTGAAGACTTTACGACTGCAATGATCTTCACGGACGAGAATTTGATGCTGGGGTTCTAACCCCACAACAGGCCATTGTTCGTGACAGGCTATGTCCATGAAAAAAAGATTAATAGAATCCTAATTGACAGCAACTGTACAGTCAATATTTTACCCCTAAAAATATTAAGAGAATTGGGGATCCCGATCGCTGAACTTTTAAATAGCTACTTGATGATTCCAAAATTCAATCAAGGGGGGCAGAGAGCTTTGGGCACCATGAGGATGAAGCTGTTCATAGATGATTTAGAGTCAACTGTCTTGTTCCATGTTATTGATGCAAAAACTTCATACAACTTACTTCTCAGACGGCCATGGCTCCATGAGAATTGAGTAGTTCCCTCTACCTAGCATCAATATTTCAAGTATTGCCGAATGGTACTGTGAAGAAAGTGTTGGGCAATTGCAAGCCTTCACTGAAGCCGAATCCCACTTTGGCGATGCCAAGTATTACTTGAATAAAGTCGGAACTCCTGAAACTAGTAGCTCCCAAGGCCAAAAGAAGCGAGAAAATAATCCAGTAAAGAAAAACGAGGCCAGCAAGGTGCATCTCATAAAAAATTATTTATGAACATTTTCAATTAAAATTTTTTTATAAATATGTTTAAATAATTAAAAATTTATTTGAATGATTAATTACAATTTAGTATCAAATTTTGTGCTAAATCTAAATGAAAATCCAGTAATTTAGTTTAAAAATATTTATTAAGAATTTATATGAAAATTTCTAAATAATTATTATAATTCTAAAAGCAAGAGCAAATTATCAACTAATTATTTTAAAATCACATATTTAGATATAAGTATAATTTATATATAATATATTTTCTTATTATCAAAAATTTTCTTAGTTATTACATTATTTAACATTTTTAAAACTATAGCCCAAAAATGTTGCTTATTCTTTAATTTTATTTTTGTTACTGCAACTTGTAAAAAGAATTACACAAATGTTGCAAATAATGATATTTGCAAAATTTTTAAAACCACTATACAAAAATGTTATTAAATCCCATTGAACTAATGCAAAACTAAAAACTGTTGCAAAACAATTGCAAAATACCAGTTTTTGCAACGGTTTCATAATTTTTATATGTTAATTGTTGCCTAAATCTTGGAATATTACAGTGCACCATCCATCTTCTAATGCTTTCGTAACATTTTTAGGCTCCTTGATAGATATAAAGAAAGTAGAGCTTACAAGGTCTTAGTAATTCACACGCTCTACACCTGTAGTCCACCATTGGTCATTGATACTTCCAACAATTGCATCTGGTGGGTATTTTCTAACTCTTGATGATAGTTTTTTTAGTGATATGTCCTTTAACACCAATTGTTTAGTGATAAATATTGGTTGTAAATGTTATTTTTATTAGTTAATAAAATATTAATATTCTATTTTATTGATATTCTGACAATTTTGTTGTGCACGTAATTTTTGTTATGATGTAAAGTTATGCATATATCTATATAATTATATTAAGAAGCCTTATGAATATAGACATAATACGTTTTGATACACAATCATTAAAACATATGCACAAGTCACAAATTCTTTTAATGGGCATTAAAACATCGTTATTACTTGCACACCATGTGCTTGTATGGTGAGTGTCAAGCCACTTGGTATGAAATATTGAGAAGAGATGTATATAGATACATTATTAGGGAATAGGGTATTCGAACAATGACTCATCAAACGAAGCAGACGCATGGAGTTTATTATTTGTTGTTAATGTCTTACTTTATAATTTTGTTAAATACGTGTAAACTTTAGATTTGAGATGACATGAATGTCTTGTGCATATGATAGTTAACATGTTATTAGTACATAAAGGACCACTTCTATCTTGATATAATATAGGGTTGTAAATCCAACGTGCCATTACCCGAATATGTATGAAGGTATGCGTAGGAATTTATTTCTTTGCAACTGAGCAAGCATCCTATTTGATTGATGTTCCATGTGATAGAAATCTTTAGCCAAAGGCAACGTATAATTAAAAAGTTGATAGGACATTAGTCTTATGAGATAACATTAATTTGGTCATATGATCAAGCTAAAAAGTTTGACTAAATACATGGCTCTCACTCAATTGAAATAAAGTAAAATAAAAAGCCTATATCACATGGTTCTTATGATTAGGAAAATTTATTTGATCCATTCATTTCACCTTAGATTAGCTTTAATATGGTCATAAGTTAGTTGTTATTCATATCTTTAAGTTCTGCTTGTTACTAGTTAATAATGAATTTAAATAGATATACACATAAGAATAAGGTAAAGGCAAGAAGGCTCTCATGAAGTGGAGGCATGAATGATACTTGAGAAGTTTCATGGTGAAATCTATTTGGTTACAATTAGATTGAACCAAATAGAATTATTTATTTCTCATTATTTATGTTAATAATGAGATTATTAACTGAAAACATATTGAGTCTTTAATTTAATTAATTGTGATTAATTACATTAAAGGAAAAAACACGAATGTAATTATTTGGTTCCTATTATATTTGTTAATAATGAGAATATTAACTAGAAACATAATTGGGCGTTGGATTAATTAATAAGATCAATTAAATTAGAGGATAAAATTTCTATGAGCTTTAATAATTTAATTGAATTAATGATTAAAGATGAAATAGGCTTGAAATAATTTTCAAGTCCATGTAAAAACTCACAAAGTCCAATGGTGGTTACTATAAATTTCCACATGTAGCATGCCCTTTAGTTTTTGGCATCCCCTTAACATATGGAACCCCTTTTCCAATCATTTGTCCTTTGTGTTCATTTCCAAAATGTAACATGGCCTCCAAAACATCTTGTGTATTTAGCCAATGTCCCCTATCATGTACCTCAAGCATCCACAATAAAATAGCAGGTAGTGTTGGAACACACTCACCTATAAAGGTAGCAACAGGTCAAGTCGAGATTAGAGTATTATGTGTGACCTGTTGACTCAAACCTAACCCAATTATTTTTGTAAGTCAGAAAATTTGACTCGAACCCAATTTGCCAATTTCGCAAGTTACTTAAATCTAGCAAGCCAACCCATCAAAAAAAATATTTTTTCTTTAATTAATATTAAGGCTTAATGTTTTAAATATCTACGATATTACCATTTAATTTTATTTAATTAATTTTTTAAATTTGTATAAATTTTATTAAATTTTTTGAAATAGATTCACGGGTTCATGAGTTCGTGGGTCAATCTAAAATTGACTTGTTTACCTTTTCAAGTTCACTAGTCTAACTTGATTTTGACCCAAACCTGCGAAAGTTTGAACAGAAACTCGCTAATTTCTAGTCAAGGTCAGGTTGGATTTTTGGGTCCGGTCAAAAATTACTACTCCTACATATCAATATATGTGGTGTAGTAACATACGTCAAATTTTCTGACCTACTCCATCTTGTGTCATCTCTTGGTCCTCAACTTGAACTTAGGATTAATATTTCTGCTATTTATAAAGTCCTTTAAAAGAGTAAAGCATTTAGTAAAATTATGACAAAATTTACTATAATACTAACGTTAAGTTCTGTGCCATCGGGATCTTCTTTTCTTTTTGTACTTTAGAACTGCAGCACTAAGTGCAATTACCTTAATAGACTCTAGAATAAATTGATTCTCCTTGAGGGCCACTTGGCTGGAACCCATTTGATCAATGAATCCAAGCCTAAAGTGATTTTTAAGAGTCTTTCCCATGATCAACAAATCATCGAACTTTCCTTCCTTTTGTTCAATTTCTCCAAGGTTTCTTATTTTGCTCAAATTCCATAATAGCCTCTTAGTGTTATTATGTCACCATGGTAATTTCTTCCTTCAATTTCTCCTTCTTCTTTTGGGAAGTCTTAACTTTATTCTCAATGGAAAAAATTTTATTATACATCATTTTTTAAGTGGACATTATTTGTATCACCACTACAGTCTAACTATGTCTTTGGAACTGCGACGTTAGTTTGAACAACTTTAGTCTTTGTTCCTACACCATTAAACACAACGTGGCAACTCATTCACTCATCCACTCTCGGTTCCTCTCTGTTTAAGTTGTAACCATTAATTTTTCTTGTCTCTTCAAAGTGTTCACACACTTGACAAGGAAGTGCCCATAACTGCCTCACTTATGGCATTGAACACCTTTAATAGGCAAGTCACTTTTTAAGTTCTGACCATTTTTGTTACCACCTTCTATTGCAATTCTTTTGTTGGAAATGCCACAATGATTGGATGATCATTTTCTTTCTTTCGTCAAGGACTTTTTCTATTTTATGGCCACCATAACCACTTCAACATCAATGTTGAAGTTCTCCTCTATTACGTTACTTCATTCAATTTTAAGCATCATCTCCTTTTCCTTTTTATCTTAAACCATATTTGTCACGAAGGTTGATAGGAAGTCCATTAATTCATCAAATCTCATCTTCTCTACATCCCAAACCTCCCTTACTTGCCGCCACTTTTACAGAGAAACGTCCTACGAGTGAATGCAATGTCTTCTAGACTAGATTAGCCTCTGAACACCTCTTTCCAAACTAGTACACTTTGTTAGTTATGCCACAGAGTTTTGCTAAAGAAGGCGATTGTCTTGTCCTTGTCCATCCTTAAATTTTTGAATTGTGAAACAAACATTTAGAGTTTACAAATATGAACAATGCTCATACCTTTACGGATATTTTGAAGAATATCCCATGTTCCCTTCACCAGTTCGCAAGTGGAGATTAATTTGAAATGCACATCGTTAAGTCTAGTGAATGAGGCATTGATTGCCTTCAAGTTTCCTAGGGCTACCTCTCTCCAGTCATCCATTTCTTGACATACTTGATGATGTCCATGCCTTCAACCTTAGTCATTAGTGCACTCCATTCATCAATGATATAACTCCACAACATCTCATCAAATGACGTGATGAAAGCTCTCATCCAAGCTTTTTAGCATGGATAGTTAGTTCCATTGAACAATAGGAGGCCATGTGACTATAGCACATTCCTTAGTACTCAGGGTCAGATCACCAATTCCAAGATTTCGCTTACCTTGTAATCAAGTTCAAAAAGGGTGACATGACTTTAATAGCACTAGTATGTTTGATTAGACTAGGAGTTGTAATTTCAAGTTAATTTTACTACAGTTGTGTAATGATTCTTCTGTACAATTTTTAACTAGATGTAAAACCACCACACACGTAGAACAAGAAGTGCAAGTAAACACAAGGACGCGAAATACATTTATGCAGCTCGAAGACTGCCTCTTATCTCTATGATGTATGAGGCACTTAACCAAATCAAGTTATCTACTAATCAAAGTGATTACGAAAACATTCAATTAAGTACAAGTCTTTTGTTATCCTAACACCTCATATAAATCAAGCCCACACTTGATTTCAACTTATTGGTGTATTTCAACACTCTCTTCTTGTTAAGTAATAAGTCAAGACTCCTTTGACCCTAACATATATATTGATATGAAATGTTCAATTTACAAAGACTTGTAAAAAACCTATATGATTTTAACATATGTATGAAGGTGGGTATTTTCTCACTCTATGCTCATAAGACAATCATGGAAGGCACACCCTAGTCATTTCAAACTTTGCTCTATTTATTCTTGGTTTTGCCTCCATCAAATTCATGTAAGTCAACTCCAAATACAATCAAATTTTCGGTTAATATCATGGTGAAGTTTCCACCCATTCAGCACATTGACATTGGAGTTCTAGCAACTCTTTCCTTATCTTGCAAGATGACTTTCCTTATGGTGTTGATCTTCTTCTTTCTTTTATCTTTTTCATATATTTCTTTATCTTATGAAGATATGATCTAATCAAATTTAAGCTTGGTTGTTTTTGGAGAAATTCCTACTAATGTTTTTAAAGTCGAGCCGATCATCAAATCAGATAATCAACTAGATCACTGGATCAATCATTTTTAAAAAATTAGTTATTTTATATTATATATAGTATTATATATACACACATAATAATATTAAATTATTTTACAAAAAAAATTTAAGTCCTTTTATTAAAATGTTAAATGATAAGTTTTAGATATAACATTGAAATATAATAATTATAAAATAAAAATATTATAAAAATATAAAATAAAGTAAATTAAATTCAAATTTAAAAATATAAATGTTGAAAAAATTAGTTTGGTAAAAAACAACATAATTAATATGAGAAACTTTGATTATAAGGTTCAATATTTAATATTTCAATAACTCAATTACAATAATATATAGTTAAAAGATAATTAAGTAAAACTAAAAATAAAAAATAGTTAGTGAAAGTTATACATTAAAATAAATTTTTTATGGGGAAATTTTTTTTATAAAACCTAAAAAAATATTTTATTTATTTGTTATTTGAAGTAGGACCATTTTTTTAATTTTTATTAATAAAAAACACAAAATTGATTTTTAACAGAGTTGATCGATTTTTGACTTGCTTAACTGGTTCTTAAACAAGTTTGACCAATTCCCAACTAATTAGATGGTTTGATTTTGTAATGTGCTCAGACTAGAAAACCGATCGGTTCTCGGTCAAACTAGTTGATTCGACCAATTTGGTTTGAGTTAAATAACCTTGATTCCCACCTTTTTTAAAACTTTAATAATTATTGTAAAGTCAAAGTCTTCAGCTTTTCACGAATTGTAAAATTCTTTAACTTTTAAAAAATATAAACAGTTGAAATCCAATCTTCTAATTTTTGTTAAGATATTTTAATAATAATTTTCATTTTTAATTTGTGCCATATAAGCCCCAATTTACACATAAATTACCAACAATTAATATAATGTAACTAAAAATATTTTGTCATTTTTAACACGTGAAATGAGGTAGTTTAGTAGAAACTTAGAATAAATTAGGAAGAGGATAAATATGGTTTTAAAAATTATAAGTTTTACGTAGAACTTTTAAGCTATTTTATTAAAAAAATTTCAAAACATGTAAAAAATATTTGAATTTCGAAATATTTTATAAGATATTTAAAAAGCAAACAAGCATATCCAACACCCTTATGTTTTGAATTAGGTTGTTTTTCTCTTTTATCCACTTGTTAATTGAAATATATAATCCGTGCTTTACATTGCAAGAGCTATGATTTGCTCCCTCTAATATTTAATATATAACAAATAATAAAATATGGAAGTTTTAATGTTTGGAAAGTTTCTTTATAAACAAATGAATCTTACCTAGATTTTCGCAAAATTATTTTATAATTCTTCTATAACATTTCTTCCTAAAGTATTACCTAAATTTTAGGATGGCTAAGGAATCTTCGTTTTACGATTCTTTGTTCGTGACGACGATTTCGAGTAAAAATTGAAGAAATATATTTTACCGGATAATATTTTTATAAAGAGAATTTATGAAAAATTTCCTTTCAAACCTTAAACAAGATATCTGCGTAATTTATTATTTAAATATATGGAGGATTGTACTTGTATAGCATGTAGTTGCCAATGAAAGAAAAAAAAAATCAAAACTTTAAAAATCCAGAATTTGTCTAGTCACTTTGTTAATCACCCAATCATATAAATTAAACTTAGCAAATTCTGATTTCTTAAAATTTTTTATTCTTTCATTGGTCAACAACTGAACGAATATACTTTCATTTTAAAAAAATGTAATTTTTTTTATTTAGAATTCAATACTTTTCTAGCAAAAAATGAATTCGATACTTTTAAAATGTATCACAATTAAAACAATGTAAAATTCATAAATAATTTCAACACCATCAATACTCTTTTTTGTAATGATTCTTAACACCTAAACTCCACTGTTTGGTTGTCACAACGAAAAATTATTTATTTAACTTTCAATTCGAAAAACAGAGAGAGCGAGAGAGAGAGAGAGAGACATATATATATGAAGAATCGTTACTTAGTAAAATACTCTCCTCATCCGTACAAGTATTGTCCAATCCAACGTTCTTAATAAAATAATAAGGGCTAAATTTCAATTCAAAAAATGTTACTTCCCCAAATTTTTCACTTATCTTTTTATCTCTCCAATTATAACCAAAAAATTATAACATAAAATCTCTGAAATCAATTGCAGTTAGAGCGTGTTTGGAGTATTCGGCTAAGCTTATTTTTAATACCTATAACATTATATACTTATAAGACATATTTGGCTTATAAGCTCAAGGATCATTTTTTAAGAATAAGTTAATTAAATATTCTAAGAGAAATAATAAGATCATCATATAAAATTTTGGTGAAATTTATAATTACAATTAATTATAATTTTGTTGACACTATAACAATTAAAATAAACTAAATACAATTAATAGAATGTAATTTAACAATATTATATCATTTAAATATAGAAAATGAAGAAGCTTTTAGATTTTAAAAATAAGTTAGCCATTATTTTTTGGGCTTATAAGTTCTTTATAAAGAAAAAAATTTAAATACTTTGTAGAGAGCTTATAAGTCCACTTTTTATATGATGTTTTTTGCATTT
The DNA here is from genome assembly GCA_019155195.1 of Avicennia marina. Lineage (NCBI taxonomy): Eukaryota > Viridiplantae > Streptophyta > Magnoliopsida > Lamiales > Acanthaceae > Avicennia > Avicennia marina. The sequence continues at coordinate 8,686,805 of CM032783.1, read as the reverse complement.
TATAACCTCTCCCAACACTCCCTTAGTCTAATTTGTAAGTAGTCGCCATTTGTGTGCAATTTTTATGCTTTCACCGAAAGAAAATTTTCAATGCTTGAAGATATATGCTATTTATTAAAAACCTGGTCCTCAAAGTAATTGCCACGTCAAACAAAAGTACTGTTAGATTATATTTTAGAATATCTATTAAAATATTAAAAATTATCTAGTTTGGTATTTTAAATATTTTTTTATTTATAATAGATTTAGAATGTTTTGTTTCTTAGTTAATAAGATATCATGTTCGACATTTTTGTATTACTTTTATCATTCTTGAGCGGCAGAGGACACCTAGAATTCATTTAATTATTTTAAACACATATAAATAAATAAACCCCACCCACACAAAATGGTGCCATTCTCTGGATTAATGTCCCTTAAAATAAACAATTAAATGAATAAACCCCGTCACAATAATTAATCTCTTTAGACAATTGCAAGTCCATTCCACTTTATTACACCTTACAGTATCAATTCTTTGAATTTTTTTATTTTCCATGTGTCCATCTCTAATTGGCACGTCCCCACCATAAATTGATTTCGAAATAATGTTTCGCTCCATTTAATGTGTCCATCTTCCTTCCATACAAGGCGTTATTTCTCTAGGTCGGTACTCATTTCTCTCAATCATCCTTGTGTTTTATAAGATTTATTGTTTTGCCTGATTTTTACGTGCTTAGGACAGTAAGTTTAGAAGAATTTCTTGCTTTGAATTATTTCACCGGATTATCTTTTGTGTTCCATAAATACAACTCTATTTTTCTACTTGTCTAGGACAGTGTCGTTGATTGCTATGTGTTGGACAGTGGCTTGCTTGTTCTGAATTATTTCACCTGCTGTCTTTTCCAGTTCAGCTAGTACAACTCGATTTTTCTAATTGTTTAGTACGCAGTTGTTTGGTTATTATGGGTTTTTTTTGTCACTCAAAAAATATATATATTAATTATTATATTTTTAAATTTTAATTTTACATACTTTTCAATAAAAATATACTTAAAAATATATATCAAAAAATCGAAACGATGTTTAGGACAATAGTTTTAGAAGTTACCGGTTTGCATGTTCTGAATCATTTCTCTACATTATATTTTTGTGTTCTGCATCTACAATTTGATTTTTCATTGGTCATTGATGTAATTTGGGAAGTAACTTATGCTGTATGATTTATTCTATTTGATTAAGACACAATTAATTTTTACATGTCTCGTGCACACTTTTTTTTTTTATTCATTCGGTAATTTAGGATAGTACTTTACATCTTTTGTTCACAATTCTAAATTTAGGAATGTTACATTCGTAAGTTTTTGTTGGGAGTGTGATGGGTCCAATTACAAACTTTGATTGAACCTTATTGAGCTAGAGGAGAAGCTCAATCAAATTAGGAGCATCACCCATGAACAACGTATGTTGGGCTTGGAGCGGAGCCTAATAAAATCAGGGTGAACCGTTCACGGGCCTATACGTGAGCACGTATATAAGTGGGCTTGACACCATTTATTAACCCAAAATTTTAAAGCTGTGAGTTATGGATCAAGTATCCACTTTATATACAAGTCACTTTTCTCTTTTTCTACCAATGTGGAATGCCACTTTTTCTAACTCATATTTGTTTCCCAACAATCTCTCCCTCAAATATGAGTTTTTTCCACTTGCTCCCTCTCAATCAGAAATTTTCTTCCACTTGCTCCCCCTCAATCAGAAACTTTTTGAGTATCTCACGGTCTCACCAAGTTACTCATCAATGCCCATCAATTCCGTGGGCTTTCCTTCCATGGGGTATGGGCTTCTCATGAAATCTCCGAGTACATTTGCATACCCATCACTTCCGTGGGCCTTCAATGGAATATGAATCTCCTATGCGATCACTGAGAACTGTCTTCATACTCATCCTAAGCTGAACTATCAGCTCTGATACCACTTTGTTGGGAGAAATGGACTCTAAAACAAAAAGAAGCTTTTAAAATGTGGTACTTTATATTTGAGTGTGTATAGTACAAAAGAAAGAAAAAAACAAGAAAGAGGAGGGAGGAACTTGAACTCTCCAAAAACAACCTCACAAGGAACACTCCTTTTACACACACTCACACACTCAATTCATGCACTTGAACTAATGCTAAAGCTTGCCAAAACCTACTTTATTTATAGTTGAAAGCCCTGCACTCGATTGGCCACATTTGGATGTACCTACCCCTACACCCGATTGGCTATGTTTGGAGGCACCTACCCCCGCACCTCATTAGTCAAAACCTTTGGCTTGTTCTTGTTGGTCAAAATTGGTGGTTCTTAGTGTATAAATAGCCAAAAACCTTAACATTCCTCCCCCTTTGTTGCGATTTATAGACTTTCTTGTAACCCAACAACTTCTTTGCATGTGTCAGTCTTCTCTCTGGGCAACGCCTTAGTCAACATATCTGCTCCGTTATCATCTGTATGGATCTTTTGCAAACTTATTTCTTTTTCTTCCAAGGCTTGTCGAATCCAATGATAACGAACATCAATATGCTTGGACGGGGAATGGAATGTTGAATTCTTACTTAGGTGGATCGCACTCTGACTGTCACAATGGACGACATATTTCTCTTGGCTCCATCTTAACTCTTGAAGGAACTCCTTCAACCAAATTAATTCTTTGCATGCCTCGGTTAGTGCAATGTATTCTGCCTCTGTACTTGAAAGTGCAACACATTTTTGGAGTTTACTTTGCCAAGATACAGCAGCACCTGCAAAGGTTATTAAATAACCAGAAGTAGATTTTCTTGAATCAACATCACCTGCCATGTCTGCATCAAAATATCCTTCAAGAACAGGCTTGTTCCTTCCTCGAGTATAGCAAAGTCCAAGTTTGATTGTTCCTTTTAGGTATCTCAAAATCCACTTGACAGCATTCCAATGTTCCTTTTCGGGATTTGACATGTAACGGCTTACTTGTCCAACTGCATAAGCTAGGTCTGGCCGGGTGCAAACTATTGTATACATCAAGCTTCCAACAGCTAAGGCATATGGTATCTTACTCATATATAGGTTTTCATCTTCACTGCTTGGACATTGCTTCGAACTCAACTTGAATTGTCTTCCCAGTGGAGTTGTCACTGGCTTTGCATTTTCCATCCTGAACTTTCCAACCATCTTTCTGATGTAACTTTCTTGAGAGAGCCAAATCTTACCATTTGGTCTATCTCGTAGAATATGCATGCCCAAGAGTTTCTTTGCTGGTCCCAAGTCCTTCATTTCAAAGGACTTATTCAACTCCTTTTTCAACTTGTTAATCTTGTTTATATCATGGCCAATAATAAGCATATTATCAACATACAATAAAAGAATGATAAAATCATCATCAAAATTCTTAATGTATACACAATGATCACCACTTGTTTTTCTAAAACAGTGATTAGCCATGAGGATTCAAATTTTTTGTACCATTGCCTCGGGGCTTGCTTTAGTCCATAAAGGCTTTTCTTAAGTCGACAGACTAAATTTTCTTTACCTTTCACTTAGAAGCCTTCTGGTTGCTCCATAAAAATTTCTTCTTCAAGTTCTCCATTTAAGAATGCGTTTTCACATCAAGTTGTTCTATCTCCAAGTCCAAACTTGTAGCTAATCCAAGGACAACTCGAATAGAATTCATTTTTACAACAGGAGAGAAGATTTCATCAAAATCAATGCCAGATTTTTGTTCAAAACCTTTAACTACTAACCTTGCTTTATACCTTGGTTGAGAACTCCCTTCAACCGTCTTTAGCTTGAATACCCATTTGTTTCTGAGTGCCTTTCTTCCCAGAGGTAGACTTATCAAATCATAAGTCTGGTTTTCATAGATGGAATTCATTTCTTCTTCCATCGCCCTCAACCATTCTTTGCTATTTTTGTCATTTACTGCTTCTTCAAAGGATTCCGGTTCACCATCTTCTATCAGCATAAGGTATTCAGTTGGATTGTACCATATTGATGGCCTCCTCTCTTGTTCAGACCTTCTTGCAGGTTGAGGCGGAGTTGCAACAGTTTCAGCTTCATGCCTTTCTTCTATGTTTTCTCGTGGGACTTCAACTCCTTGTTGAACTTGCTGGAAGGGAGGATCCTTTACTGGAATTTCTTCAATAGTCCTATTCTTATTTTCTTTCTTTACCTCTTCAATAGTTTGATTTTCAAAGAAAATAACATCCCGACTTCTTATTATTTTCTTTTCATTAGGGTCCCACAATCTATATCCAAATTCTTCATGTCCATATCCCAAAAAGATGCAATCTATTGATTTAGGATCAAGTTTATTCCTTTCATCCTTTGGGATATGAACAAATGCTCGACACCCAAAAACTTTTACATGCTGCAAATTGATAGACTTACAGTACTATACCTTTTCTGGAACATCTCCATTCAAAGGAACAGAAGGCGAAAAATTGATCAAATCAACAGCTGTCCTCATAGCCTCCCCCCAAAATGGATTTGATAGTTTTGCATGTGATAGCATAGTTCGAATCCTTTCAGTAATGGTCCGATTCATTCTTTCTGCTGCGGGGTCTTTGGAACAGTCTTCTCTAACCGGATGCCATGGCTGTTACAATATTCTTCGAATGGTCCTCGGTATTCTCCACCATTATCAGCCCGAACACATTTTAATTTAAAGCCCATTTCTCGTTCAATCCTTTTATGAAAATTTTTGAAAGACTCCAAAACTTGATCCTTTGATTTTAATGCATATGACCAAACTTTTCTAGAAAAATCATCAATAAAAGTCACAAAGTACAAAGCACCACCAATTGTTCTTTCATTCATTTGACAAACATTAATATGTACAAGTTCAAGAGGTTTTTCTTTCCTTGTAAGGGGATAGTGTTTGAAAGCAATTCTTTATTGTTTCCCTTTTATACAGTCGGTACAAGGTATGAAATCCAATTTTTTAAATTTTGGCAAATAATTATTTTTAGCCAAAATTGACATACCTTTTTCACTCATATGTCCCAGCCTTTTATGCCACAACTCTATTGATGATTCCATCACTGCATAAGCATTACTATCAATTTTTGCATCAGTAACATAAAGGGTATTTACCTTTTTTCCTTTGGCAATAATCAAATTGCCCTTTGTTAACTTCCAAATTCCACTAGTGAAATGACTGGAGAACCCTTCATCATCCAACTTTCTCGTAGAAATTAAATTCAACCTCAGGTCCGATACATGCCTCACATCTTTCAGCTTTAATTTGCATCCCAAGGCAGTAGTTATCAAAACATCACCAAAACCATGAATTTTACAGGTGCCACTATCACCCATTTTTACAAAACCATTTTCTATAAGATGGTAAGAAGAGAAGAACTCCTTATGCGGAGTAACGTGGTAGGAAGCCCCTGAGTCAATCACCCAAGAGAAATCTTAAAAGGTAAAGTTCAAGGAATTTTCATCACTTACAATTATCACATCTCCATCTAAAGTTGTGGCTGTAGTTTCTTCGAGCACGTTCTCTTGTTTCTTTTGCTCCTCTTTTCCTTTGTTAAAATCCCGTTTCCAATTCCAACAATCCTTTTTGATGTAGCATTTCCTTTTACAGTAGAAACATTCAACTTCTTTTTACTAACAGACTTACCTCTTGAGTGTCCTCTTCCTCGATTTGGTCCTCGACTTTGGCTTCGTCCACGTCTTCCATATTTTTCAAAAATCAAAGCCTCACCTTCAGCTTCTTGTCCAAGCTCTTTCCTCCTTGTTTCTTCATTGAGTAGAGCTTCCTTCACCATATCCAAGGTCAAAACTCCATTTGGAGTAGAGTTAGAAATAGTAACAAACAAGGTTTCCCAACTATCAGGCAATGAACTAAACAACAAAAGAGCTTGAACCTTATCATCCAAATTTAATTCAAGGTTGCACAATGATTAATTAACCCTTGAAAATCATTTAGATGCTCTGACATACTAGAGCCCTCCTTATAACGAAAACGAGTAATTTTCTTTAATAGTGAAGCTTTGTTTAAACCATGTTTCCTTTCATACATTGCTTCAAGTTTCTTCCACAAAACATTTACTCTTGTTTCTTTAGAAACATGTTTAAAAACACTTTGATCAATCCAAGCACGAATTTGGCCTACTGTTTTTCTGTGCATCCTTTCCCACTCGGCATCAGACTTACCTTCAGGTTTTGCAGCGTCTCCAAGCACTGGATCCCATAGGTCTTGTATGATCAAGTGGTCCTCCATTCGAGGCTTCCAAATAGTATAGTTGCTATGATTCAACTTGATCATGGTGCTAGTTGATTCCTCCATTGCTCCTTGAATTATAATAATGACAGAACCTCGCTCTGATACCACTTTGTTGGGAGTGTGATGGGTCTAATTACAAACTCTGATTGAACCTGATTGGGCTAAAGGAGAAGCCCAATCAAATTGGGAGCATCACCCATGAACAACGTATGTTGGGCCTGGAGTGGAGCCCAATAAAATCGGGGAGAACCGTTCACAAGCCTGTACGTGAGCACGTATATAAGTGAGCTTGACACCATGTATTAACCCAAAACCTTAAGGCTGTGAGTTATGAGTCAAGTATCCACTTTATATACAAATCACTTTACTCTTTTTCTACCAATATGAGATGCCACTTTTTCTAACTCATATTTGTTTCCCAACAATCTTTTAGGACAGTGATTTGATAGGTTTCTCAATTTTGAGGATGGATGCTAGTTTAGGGCATAACATTTTGAATTTTGGAGAACTATTTACATCTCTAAATTTAAGATATTGATTTGGTGAATCTAGGACAGTGACACCATTACTGACTTAAGTCATAATTTTCTAAATTAAGGAATTTAAGACAACTTTTTGTTTCATTGAAAATGTTTGCTCAAGGATTTCTAAAGAATTTTTTTTTTTTAATTAGAGCAATAAACAATGCTGAAGGTGTTGGGGAATCATTATGTCAGCACTCATTTCTCTTTCCAATTATATTCGCTATTTTATAAAGTTTTTTGCGTTGCTTGATTATTATGTGTTGACGACAGTAATTTTTGGTCAATGTGTGATGCGAATTATTTCTTCAAATTATCTTTTGTTTTCTATAAGTGCAGCTTTCTTTTTCTATTTGTTTAGGTTAACATTGTTTGATTATTATGTGTTAGATAATTATTTGCTTGTTCTGAGTTATTTCTCCTTATTATCTTTTCTGCTCTAAAAGTACAACTTCGTTTTTCTATTTGTTTAGGATAGTGTTGCTAGAATATTATGGGTTAAGACAGTGATTTTAGGAGTCACTGATTTGCATGTCCTCAATCATTTCTCCATTTTTTTGTTATATAATTACAACTTGATTACCTATTTCTTGGGGACAATAATTTGTGCGGTAATTTTATCAACTTAGTTTTTTTCTATTTGTTCCCGATGGAATTATTTTTTACATGTATTATTCACACTTATTTTCTATCTTATTTTGTTATTTTGGATGGTACTTAATATTTCATTCGCAATTCGATATTTATGAATGTTTCTTTTGTGAGCCCCTTAGGACTGTGATTGCATAATTTTCTTAATTTGAGGCCCGATGCTAGTTTATGGTATAATTTTTTGAATTTTGGAGAATGATTTACATTACCGAATTTAGGACGGTGATTTTGTAAATTTACAGTGACACCATAACCGACTTTAGGACAAAATTTTCTAAATTTAAGAATTTAGGGAAGTAATTTTCGTTTCCGTCATAATTTTTTTCTCATTAATTTGTAATGAAATCTTCTTCCAAAAAAAAGTAAAAACACATTACAATGAACTTTCCAAATCCAGATAGCCTATTGGGGCGGACAAAAAACCATCCCAAATTAGGAGGACTTTGACACAACTTTGAGACCTCCAAAAAGTACCGTCTCCAGATCTTTCCAACATCATCTTAAGAAAAAGGCATTATAAATTTGACATAGAAAAATTTACCATGTTAAAGTCATCCCAAGCAAAGACAACTTAGAATTAGTCGTCCTAATAGATGGGAGAGTTTTTCACAAGCTCTTCCAATTGTTAGGATGGCCCCATGATTTACTTATTCTTAACTTTTCCTAATCTTGTCATTTTATTTCTGCATCTATTTGGCATTTATCCGTAATAGAACCCTTACATGGAGAGCATGGTCACAGGTATGTTGTTTCTTTTAAACATTTTATGTTATGAAAAATAATTATTGATGCTCAAGGTATGTTTAATGTTATTAGTTTTGGTTTGATTAAATGTTTTGTTAGAAATTTTGCCAAAGAATAATATGATTTGTACACTTTATGTTTTTTCCCTCTCGTGTGGTGATTAATTTTGTACATATTGAGTGAAATCTAGAGACTTCATGAAATATATGGAACAACTTGTATTTTTTGTGAGCATTTCTAATATGTGAGTGTGCCTTTTTATATATGTGTGAGGAAGAATTTCTATGTGAAATAATACATTTGACATTTATAAGTATTTGTTTACTTCATTGATTACAACGAAAATGTTGAAACAAGAGTTTAGATGTTTAAGAAGAATTTGCGTAGATATCAATATTTTACACTTGAGTTCGATGGTAGGGTTAATAAATTTATCAAATGGTCCAGTAAGCAATATGATTTTATAGATGACACTAAGATCAAATGCCCATGTTCACGGTGTAAGAAAAATCGTTATTTGGAGTTTGATGAGATTAAAGTGTACTTATTCAAAAGGGAATTTGTGCACGATTATTTCAATTAGACCAGTTATGGTAAAAAGGAGTACCTAACACTTTCAAGTATGGCTTTAGTACTAGTGTTTCAACTAGGAAGCAAATAATGGTCTACAATGCCGTGAATCTGTGCACTAGACCATATGTGGAACACATTAACCTAGTCATGTGGGTAGTGTAGTCGTTAATGATGTTAGGGCAAGCAATGCAACATCTCAAAGTAGATCATCTATTAATACAAATAATGTTGAAGGATTGTCAAACAATTTTTTTAATGTTTTGCATGTAGCTAACCAACTGTTATACAGTTGATGCAATAATTTTTCCTAACTATCAGTAATGGCACAACTTGTGAACATAAAAACTGTGCATAGTATGTCAAAAAGCTATCATAATGATGTCTCTAAATTATTTGCCAAAATTCCACCTCCATATCATTGAATGCCACCAAAACTACTACAAGACTAAATGACTAATAAGAGGTTTTAGTTTGCTAGCAGTAAAGATGGACTACTGCAAGTCTAGAATCAAGATGTATTTTATTTTAAAAAAATGATTAAAAGTTAAACACTTACAAGTCTTGTGGGAAGGTATGGAACAAACCCCAAAGAACTTGTAACATGTTGCTAATTTCAATATTATAAAGGTTATATGCTTTGGATATAATAATGGAATACATGACATGGCACGTATGCTGTAGTATTGAGCATGGATTTATATTCCATCCCTTTGATGATTATGTCTAGAGACACTCTTACAGCACTTCCCATGATTTTGACTCTGAACCTTGAAATGTGGAGCTTAGCATTTGTGCTAACAGTTTTGCACCACTTGGATTATATAAAAATATTTACTTTTATTGGCTTATTGTGGTCACATCGTGCAATTTGCCTACTAGAATGTACATGAAACATTTATGTATATTTCTCACTTTAGTTATTCTAGGTCTATCTAATTCAAAATTTCTAATAAATGTCTATCTCAGTTCATTAATTGATGAGCTTGAATTATGGAAAGTGAGGTTTATGACATACAATGCACATCAACAGAATTATATTAGAGTAACGAAAACTTTATTGTGAACTATTGATGACTTGCTTATGTATGTAATGTTGCTTGGGTGTAGTGAAAGCAAGGTGATGGAATGCCTAACATGTGAGGATTATACAAGAACTTTTTATCTTCAATATGACGAGAAGGTATCCAACTTTAATTATCATCATTAGTTTCTCCTCACAAACTATCCATACAAGAGAGGCAAGAAAATTTTTGCAGAATGATGGGTCAAGCAATTTTTGTTATGGTCACTACAGAGTCAAAGGAATATTCATGGCAACATGCATGGTGCACAAACTATGTTATATATAATCTTCAAAGAAGGGCATATAGAGCCATGACTAGAAAAATTTCACTATAATTAGTGTTACAATAATTCTTAACACAAGCTAGATTCTTTAACTAAATTTTACTCACCTATGATGCGTTTGTAGCTTAGCTCTTCTAGTAGCAAGTCTTTTTTCCTTTATTTTGACAAAAACTCCTTCCTAATCTCAACTCCAAAGATGATCGCAAGTCACCTCACATGAGCATGTTGAAAATCGAATAAGATAACTTGTATGGAAGTTAATAGATAAATTCCTTTTCAACATAATGACTATTTTCCTCTCAAAGATATTTGACAAGTAATTCTCTCAAATTCACTTGATGTTTTTCTCTCAATCCATGACTTTGACTCTCAATCTTTTTTGCTTTGACTATTTAGAAGCATCCACATGTAATAACTATGATGATAGAATTAATCTCCAAGAAAAACTGCCTGATTCTTTTCAAACCCGAATTTGTTACTACTATCTTGGAAAAAGTGGTGCAATAGATTTGTGATTATCCCCCTTCTAGAAAATTCTAGGGGTTTAATTTTGTTTAACTTCCCTAGGAAAAATTATATATATATTTTTAAATAAATATAAGGTTTTTCACTCCATTCATTAGCTGCACCTTGAAAGAAAAAAATACGGAAATACAATAAGACAGAAGTACAAAAATGTTGATAGAATGACATCTTTACCCTTCTTTTGATTTTTGTTTCTTCGTTCAATTCAGTAATTATTAATTGGGAGGAAGCTTCCTTGCGCTCAAGCCGAGGCTGCGCCGATGCATCATTAATGATAAAATTAAATAACTATTTAAGTCTACATACCTAATGCTAATAGTTAATTATTTTACACAATAATGACTTCTTGGGATTGCACGAGTTGGGATTAAGTTTAAGCTTAATCTTAATAGACATGTTAGATTCTCTGACTAACATGCTTTGATTGTCTTCAGATTTTAAATATGCCCCTCCAAATCAATCATTTACTAATTATAATTGCCGTATGAAACAGTATACTCCTTTCTTGTATCATGTCATTATTGTTTTGAACTAGAATTAACGTGTTATGCGCGATATTTCAATTTTTTTAAAAAAATTTACTTAAAAAAAAACGAAACAAAAAGAGTTTATATCAAATTTCATTATAATATAAGCTTTTTATTAAATATTGAATTTTAAGTGTACCAAATTTAGCAAAATAATCAAATTAGTTTTAGAATAATTAGTAAAAATGTAAACTAATAATAATAATAATAATAATAATTTAACTTCTAAAAATTTAAAGCCAATAAAGAAATATATAATATTGTGGCTTTTGAAAATTAATTAAACTTGTAAATCCATTAGAGGAAATAAATAATTGTTAAATTTATTGTGTAAGTAATCAGTACATTAATTTGTACGATGCTGCAATGAATGCACTTAATTATCTGTATGATGCATTATTATAATTAAATAAAATCAACTCATGATCCCGCATCTGTATCTCCATGTCCTGAGGATTCGAAGATTTTGGGATTAATAATACTTATAATAATAATCAAATAATGATTTCCTAACACCTGTTTGCTAGTTAGAACTCGGTTTAGTTTTTAATACGAAAATTAAAACTAGAAAGTAAAATTATATTACAATCCGTAACTAATATTTTATAGAGCGAGAATGATGTCTAATTACATAGATGGCATCTGAACAAATTTTTTATGCACATTGTCCATATTATATTCTTCAAGAATGCTTCATGGTTTAAAGAAAATTTTAATTTTATTTTTATATATTTTTTGTGTAATTTTTTGAATAAACTTATGAAATTTATTTAAAGATTTTTATAGTTAGAAATAATTTCATAAAATACAAGCTAAAAAGTAGGATAATAAAACCAGATATAATTAATTTTATAATCTCATATCATTTTATATTTGAAAATGAGATGTGAAATTTAAAAAAATACATGAAGTTAATATGACAAAATATTTTTCATTGAGTATCTTAAGCTTAATATTCCACCGGAACTACCTCATAAATTACGCCAATTACAAAAAAGTATTTAACTTCAAAAAAAAAAAGAAAAATAATTTAAATGACTGACAAAATATTTTTATCGTTTATCTTTTATTTATTTATTTATTTTGAGTGCAAATGGACAAAAATGGAGTTGGTAAGATATGAGATCTGGTCATATTCATATTAAATGTATTGACCACAGCTTAGCCAACTTGTTCAGAACCTTGCTTCGTGTTTGAAGATATCAAGCAAGATTCTGCATAACACATCAGATTCGTTACGCCTCATTTGGTTTTAATACGATTTCTAATATATTTTTTTTAACATAGTTGTGACATGCTATCGGATTTTATTTTATTTTTGTCATTTAAAACAACGAAATATGTTTCCACTATGTTTGGGAAAGGCATATGTTAAAAGAAAATATTTTTAATTGTTTGGTTAATAAGAAATATGCAAAGGAAATGAAAACTTGAAAGGAAACTCCAACAATAGTTATTTTGTTCCTCACAAAATGGTAAGGAAAACAAGAGAAAAATAATTTTTAAATTTTACACTCATATCTTCTTCAAAATTTTCACCACCCATTCATTCATTATTTATTTTTTCTTATGTAATAAAAAATTAATTTCAAACTTTTTTTATTCTATTTCTGCTTTTCAAAAAAGTTGGGCCAAGGAAACTATTAGAACTCATATGGACTTCAAGAATTCATTGGGCCAAGGCATTGGGTAGGCCGATTTCGAAAATAATATGGTCTTGTAAGGGCAAGGTCTTGTAAAATAGGTTCCTTTGTTTTACCAATTTATCATTCTGTTTTATTCCCTTCGGCTCTTTACAGTTTCTATTTTTTCTAGTTGTTGGTTGCCAAAAAAAACATTAAAGAAAAAAGTATAAAAATAGAAAACAATAAATTGCAAAGAAAAAAAAAACGAGGAGAAAAGAAGTTGGTGAAGGCTTGTGGCAAAAAGTTAGTTTCTTAAAAACATTTACATTTGTTTGGTTTCTAGGTGTGTCATTTTTAAAAAAATTCTATAAAAATAAGAAAGAGAAAAAAAGAACTTAGAAATTAAAATAATTGAAATGTGTGTATAGTTTAGATAAAAAATGAAATATGTTCATATGTTAGTTAAGTGTTGACACATTGTTTACAACATTGTCGCACTTGAAGAATACAAATTTGTCAAGAATTCTATCATAGTCTGAATAAGTAGTTAGGAATTCCAAAGTATTTGAAATTATCAGGTCGTTGCTGCTGTAGAGTTTTTCAAACTTTGGAGATTAAGTGCATAAAGTTTAAGTAGAGTCCAAACTTATCCAGTCTTGATATCTCAGGCAATGGACAACAGTCTTGCATCGATAGAGAAAAAGTAACCTATGTAGATAGTAATCAACGAGAAGTTAATATTATTAGGAGACTAAAGTTGAAGAGTAGCGGATAATAATGGATAATAATGGACTGATGGGAAATCATGAGGGGGTTGTAATAATTGTTAGGTGTACAGTTATCATGGTGTAATTCTCAACAATAGCCATTGATTCCCCTCCATAAATGTGATTTTGATTTTAAAATTTATATTGTAACTGTTATTTTTGAAGAATTTTAAAAGAAGATTCTTTATCATATTTGCTTCATCTCGTATAACCATTATTTTTTATTTGCCTCTCAAATTGTTGTGACATATTCCATAACACTACTGAAACAAAATAGCAAGAAAAAAAAACAAGGGTTCAAGCAAGAAGAATGGTGGTAGACCCTCAACCACCAGAAACTATTGATTTTCCATCGCCTCAAGAACCCTCTATCTAAGAGGAAGATTGAGTTTAAGGGTGATTCTAAAGAGGAGAACGATGATGTTAGTGACCTAAATGTTCAAAAAATGCACTCAAAAGAGTTTTATACTCAAAAAATTTCCAAAAGATAATAGCACTTTAAGTTTAGAAGAGGCGAGTTGAGTTGTACATTACCAATTTGTGTGCAACACTCCGAAGATCTGAGGATGAACCACCAAAGTCAAACGCACTTACTGCACTAGCCCTTAATGAGGTTGGACCCTCAAGAAGATGAGCTACACAAGTCCCTAGCACTATTGCTAGAACTTTGGCTAATTAATGGCATAAAGAGGGAGAAATAGCATGCAAAGGGTGAGGCAGATGGTGCTAAAGTTTACAGGAAATGCAGAAATGAAGAACTCACTATTGATCATTGTTTGCTATATGATATTGAGAACATTGACTTTGTAATATATCATTTAGCCTATAATACATTGAGCAATTTAGCCAAATGAATAAAGAAGTAGCATTTCAAAAATCTGTCCACATCTTCTATTAGTTATTATGCTGAGAACCAGTTAATAAATGTGTTGTGCTACAATATGCCAAAAACGAAGATTGTTAGCATGTAAACTAAATATTGACACATTGTTAGGAATATGGTCGCATTTGAATAATTTTAACTTGTTTGAAGTTATCATAGTCCAAATGAGTGGTTACAGCTTCTAAGGTATTTGAAACTATGAAGGTGTTGCTGCTAAAGAGTTCCTCAAGTTTTGGAGATTAAGTGGATAAGATTAGCAAACTTACCTAATCCTAACATCTCAGTCAGTTGACAATAGTCTCGCAATGTTAGAGAGAAAATGACCCATGTAGATAGTAATCAACAAGAAGTTGATATTATTAAGAGACTAAAGTTGAAGAATCTTGATAGACTTTGTAAAGGCACAGATAAGATTGGATAACCTAACAAACCTATTAAATGATGATTTTTATTTTTAGGGACTCCAACCCCTTTCATTAAATAGAGTTTCATTTCTAGAAAAATCCTAAGAAGAGTAGAGAATCCTATATATATGTGTGTGTGTGTGTGTGTGTGTGTGTGTGTGTGTGTGTGTGTGTGTGCAGATATACAAACCACAAAATCTTGGGAAATTTAAGCAAAAAAGGTACGGTGCAATAATATTTTCATAAATTTCGAGGAAGCTACATTGTATAATTTATTTTGATATTGTAGGAGCTATTGGACTGAATAAGAAATCTCAAAACATTGACTTGCAAGTGTTTGAGGTGAGTTCCGATCTCTTATTTCGTTCTAAAGTAAATTTTTGTGTTAGTAAGGGATACAATGTAATTTAAAGTTGTTGAAGAGTGAATATATGGATGCATTAGGTATCCTACCTGTAGGAAATAAGATTTCAATAAGTGTATTTAAAATATTATATATTCTTAAGATCATATTTTAGCCACTAAAAAGGATTAAAGAAAATATTAGATTCCAATTGTTAACACTTAAAATTTTATACCCAATCAAATAATAACACATGGATTTATTTATATTAAATATCAATTAAACAAATTAGAAATTTAATTAAATACAATTTCTAAAATCAATACTTGATATTTTGATATAAACAATCTTGGCCAATCAAATTGCGCCAAATGTTGAATCTCTCCAATTTGACAGTCAAATAAAGTCTTCCCAAATTATGGAAGACAAATATTGGCATTTGAAAAGTAAAATCATATCAAATCAAATTCAATAGTTAAATAAAAAAAAAAATGTTAGGTCAAATATCTCCAACCAATCAAATTATGTCATGTTTTTGAACAAGTAAGACAAGGCTAACTCTCTTCCACTATAAATAGGGATGGTTTTCTCATGATTCTGGAGACACAACTGAAAGAGAACTTGAAGACAAGTAGAAGCATTTAAGCAAAGTTTTAAAGAATTTCACAAATTCTCTCCATAAATTTAAGAAAGTTCCACAACTCTCATCCCTAAATCTAAATCTAAGGCGTTCTTGATGGAGATCCTCCAATTTTTAGCCTTTGATTTGCACAAGTGGAGCAAAGTCAGTGAGTAGACGTTATGTGAAAATCAAACAAGCTTCAAGGGGGATCAAAATTAAGTTTCTTCTCAAAGTTTCTCAAATACCAAATTGTGTTATTGAAGGTGATCCATGTTCTTGGCAAAATTTAGGCATTCATCGTGGTCCCTCCCAAATTTGGTGTTTGATTCATGTGTATAACATCAAACTCTATAAATTAATATTTTCAAGTGGCTCAATTCGTTTCAAAGAAGATTAAGTCAAAAACCTCTTTTAAAAGATTATCAAAGCCTCCAAAATCTCCAAGTTGAAGGAAAAATTAGAAGATTAAAATTAAAAGATTAAACCTACATTTGTATTTGGTCTAATCTAAATTATTGCATCCTTATTTTTATGTTATTATGCGGGAAATTTGTCTACACCTACATGCACCTACGTACATATGCATATACATATGAAAGGTACTAAAGCATATAGTCATAGGAAAAAGCGGTCAATTCTCATTCTGTATACTTTATTGTGACATCACATTGTTTATATGAACTAGGAAATAATTTGTCAATCATATACATAGAACTTACATTTCAATTAGTTAATTAATTGGTTGAAACAAATGGTAAATTGTGAGGCTTGAAAGACATATACACGGCTGTGTTGAAGTTGGGGTGTAAATGGCTTACCCTACTCATACCCATAAAACATTACTCATGCCTATTAGAATTCATTGTTGGGGCATGGATAAGAGTCATACCCACTTATGCCTATGGGTATTTATAACCAATATTTTAGAATAAAGTGCTAATTATTTTTTTCTAAATCTAATATAAATAAATAGTCATAGCTATTTGAACTTAATATTTTATGACATGCTTTAGTATTTTTTTTAAAAAAATATTTTTATTTTATAAATTTAATCTTTATTTAATTTAGTTTAATCTAATTTTTGATAAATTTTCCCAAAAGTAAAATAAAATGTTAATTTAATTTAATATGAATTTTGTAAGGCAAAAAATCAAATGAATTGAATGTATGACATAATATTAGTAATGAATCAAATATATTGCTCAATCTAATTATTTTATTATGTATTGTATAAAATAATCTTAAAATAGATTTTAGAAATTTTGTGTTACAATGTAGCTTTGAAATTTGTTCAAGTGATAAAATTTAGAAGGAAAACATAACAAAACATTATTCCAAAATTAACTCAATGTAATAAATTTTACCCCAATCTATCCCCATACCTAATGAGTTTAATGTTGATTGGGTAGCGTCGGACATGGGTGTTTTGGGTATTAGGATGTATGGATATGAGTACATACGATTATTATAATAATGGTATTTATAAGTATATGTATGAATATATGTATGGGTATGGTAACACCCTACCCATTGATACCCTAGCTGAAAGAATGATGAAAATAATCATTTGCTGATCGGGCTGCATTATGTTTTTAACTTGACACATTTTTTATTTCTAAAATCTATACTAAACGATATTTATATTATCATTTATTTTATTATTCTATGTCGTGTGTAAGTTTAAATTATGAATAATGATTATATCTCAAGTAGTGTTCATACAATATTACAAGATATGCTTAATATTTAAAATATGTATTATTAATCAATGTGTGTGTATAACAATAAGACTTTTTTAATGGTTAAGAAATCGAGAATTAGATGGCTTAGCCAAGAAAATCTGATTGTAGATTGAGAAATTCGAACTAATGGTATAGGCTCCAATCAAGACCCACATTTTGTCTCATAGTTTTGGAAGAGCTTTAAAAATGCTATGGAGACCAAAATAGAATTAAGAACTATTCACCATACTCAAACCAATGGGTATTCTAAGAGGACTATTCAAACCTTAGAAGATATGCACATATCCAGTATCCATGATTTTAAGGGAGCGTGGAAAGAGTATTTGCCATTTATTGAGTTTTCATTCGACAATTGTGACCTCAACAACATTGGAATGGCTCCGTATGAGGCCTTAAGTGGAAGAAAATGCAGCTCGCCAATTTATTGTAATGAAGTAGGTGAGAAAAGAGTCATGGAGCCCGAATTGGTACAATTGATAGTTGAAAAGGTAACATTAATAAAGAAAAGACTAAGAGACTCAAGATATGCAAAAGAGTTGGGTTGATATAAGGTGAAGACCAGTACAATTCAAACAAGAAGAGAAAGTATACCTCGAAATATCTCTAACTCCTAAAGTAATGCACTTCAAGAACACTAAAAAGTTCAGTTAATGTTATATTGGACCTTTCAAGATTTTGGAGAGAATTGATGAGTTAGCATATTGTTTGGCACTACCTTCATCACTGTCAAGGATACATAGTGCCTTTCACTTAACTAAGAATTATTGTCAAATTCAAGTCGTGTTTTGAAATCAAAACCTTTGAACATAAAAGATGAATTGAGTTTCAAGAAATTTTCAATAAGAATAATAGGGCAAAGTGTGCAAGCTCTTCAAGTTAGAATTATTTCCTACACGAAGGTTCAATGGTTTGACCACGTTAAGAGTAAAGTGATGTGAGAGTTATAAGAAAACATGTTAGTTACCCACACCTAATAATTTGACATGGAACTTCAAGTTTTGAGACGAAATTTACTATAAAGAGGAGAAACTATTATATCACTATATATACACACACACATATATAGTTGCCTTGTTAGAATATGTATATATATATATATATATATATATATGAATGTATGTATGTATATTATTTTTAGCCATCTTGTAAACTAATAATAATAACAATAATATACTCTCTTCCATTAATATCACCAACCAACCTATTAAATGATGTTTTCATTAAATGGAGTTTCATTTTCAGAAAAATCTTAAGAAGACTAAAGAATCATATATAAATATATAGGTATACAAACCGCGAAACCTTAGGATAGTTAAGCAACAAAGATATGGAACTTCTGCGGAAATTTTCATAAATTTTGAGAAAACTTTACTGATGTTAATTTCTACTATTATAGGGGCTATTAGACTGAATAAGAAATCTTGGAACACTGACTTGCAAGTGATGGAGGTAACTTTCGATCTCTTTCTTCATTCTATAGTAAATTTATATATGGTAAGAGAGCGCGATTCAACCTAAGGTTGAAGAAGAGTGAATATATGCATGCGTTGAGTATTTTTCCTGTAGGGAATAAGATTTTAGATCGAGAGTGTATATGCAATATTATGCACTCTTAAGATCATATTTTAGCCATTATGAAAGAATTAAGAACAATATTATATACCTACATAGGCATTTGCATGTGCATGTACATATTAATGGTACTAAAAAATGAAAAGTCATCGGAAAAGTAGTCAATTCTAATTTTATATACTTTATTATGACATCACATTACTTACATGAACTGGTAAATTATTTGTCAATCATATGTGTACAGCATACATTTCAATTATTTAATCAATTGGTTGAAGCAAATGGAAAATGGTGAGGATTGAAAGACATATATACGTGGTTGTGTTGAAGCTGAAAGAACGATGAAAATAATCATTCACTGATAAAGTCGTGTTATATTTCTTACTTATTACACATTTTCTCTGTCACAACTCTAATCTAAATGATATTTTCATTATTATTTTTATTTATTTTATTTTTCTATGTCGACAATGGATATATCTCAACTAGCATTCGTCTAATTATTTTATAGTTAACTGAGTACACATTGGTATATTATTATAAGACATGCTAAATATTTGAAATATGCATGTATGTATTTGTGTGCTTGTGCGTATTTATATATTGCAATAAGACATGTTTAGTATCTAATGAATCAAAAGTCAGATGGATTAGCTAAGAAAAACTGATTGCGGGCTGGCGAAATTCAGACTAATGGTATAGACATTTGGTTTTAGTTCGCCCGGCCAAAAAAAGTGGTATGTGTGCCTTAAGAGGATTTACTTAAGGAATAGACAGTAGACTGATATTTTACTATGATCGAGCTAAAATAAGAGTAAATATTATTTTAACAAAGGTCCAAATTGTCCCACATTAAAAAATAAAAAATATATATATAAAGAGGGAGCAATTTGATTATGGTCTGAATAAGCATATAGATAACACTCAGATGTCTGTAGCTGGTGTCACCATGTTGGACAAAAATATTGCTTCTCAAGTCTAATAAAGCAAGCTCAAATTTTTGAAACACTCATATTTGAAAGGAAAGATTGTCTGAAAAAGTCAGTCATCACACTTCCAAAGAAGATAAAAAGAAGTTATTGGTAATGACCTACGGACTTAATACCTTAAAATTTTGTGTTGAGATATAGTGTTACACCCAAAAACATACTTACTCACTGGACCACAATTGTTTGTGTTACTCCCAAGTTGCCACCTTAATCAGACTACCAGCCAATTCTTAGTTAAACCAATCGCAGTTAGATCTGATCTAGTTTAACCACATAATGGTGAATTTGCCACCTCAAAGGAATGGTTCTTTCGGTGATTATGATATCTATTAGTACAAACTTTCTGCTCGTATATAATAAATAAAATTGAATGGAAATGCTAATAAAATATTACAAAATATTATGCTTTTGTTTGTTTTTATCATTTTGCACTAGTTATTACAACTTAAAAATCTAATAAACCAAACATTCTACCATATAAATTTTATTCAAAATTTTCTCTTTTACCTTTTATAATTAATTAATAGTTTCTCAATTATTATACATATTCACAATTAAATCAACATTTATTTATATAATTGTTCTACTCACATTCATAATTTTTATACCTTATAAACTTATGTACTATTGCATCATTCAAACATTATTACATAAAAATGTATATATAAAAATAATTTTTCCATCAACTCAAATCTTACGAACCAAACATAAATTTTCCTTCCACTCAAATAACCAAAATTTTCCTACCCACTGCAATAAAGAACCAAACATACCCTATGAATCTATTGAATTAAAAACCATTGAGATCGAATAATTAAATTACTTTGTTAATATTTTGATAAAGTACATGGCATTGTGTCGGTATATTTTCAGCAATTTGTTATGATTACTCATCTATATTAAATTGATTAATTAATAATCAATACGAACTATTTAAGATGCACAACAGAAAATTTAGTTGAAATATAGTTTCCTCTCAAGATCCACTAAAACATGTAAAATTTGTTGTACCATAAACGATGAAAAAAACTAATGATATTTAGACTCATACTAATTTTGCCCAAGTGTTGCTAAGGGTAATCTAGTATTAGCACTAATTTATCATTACAGAATTTGCTAAGATCCGCAATTAATTAAATTACAGCCAATCTAAGTGTCGCCGTACATGGCTCACTTAATTTAATTTAGAACCAGCTTATAAACGTATCAATATCGAAAGAACTTTTTATTTTTATAAAATTATAAAACATTATTGTCAAAACAATATCTTTCCTGATTTATAATTTTAATTCTTTAATATAAGTTGATCGTTTTAATTATCTTGGCATAAATTGATTGTTACAAAGGCCTATTTTTTTGCTTTCAATATCTTCTATTATTAGATGTTGAATATTTTAAGTTTTGTGATAAATTTATATTTTAAATATTATTGCTAAATATAATGTTTATATAATCAAAAATATCATTATTTAGGGCACAAACTTAGAATGAGAAAATAGTATTCTCTTAGGAGGTTGATTTTAGATTATTAAACTTTAGAAGGGTAGTTTATAGGAGTGACAATTTCTGATTCGACCCGAACTCTACTTGATTTTGGATTAAAATTTTTGCGGTTTCCATTCAACATCGGGTCGGACCCGCGAATTTGTAAAAATAAATGGGTCAATTTTGAGTTGGCCCACTAAGTGACCTATGGACTCACGAACCCGTAATCATATTTTAAATAATTTAAGAAATATTTATAAAAATATAAAAATTTAATTAAATAAAATTAAATAGTAAAATTATAAATATTTAAAACATTAAACCTTAATTTTAATTAAAGAGATAAAAAATTGTTGATAAGTCAAATTCAAGTAACCTACAAAATTAGCAATTCAGGTGAGAAAATAATCAAGTCAAATTTGAATCAACGAGTTCGATGTATACCTAGAGTCTCAACCCAATCTATCAACCCCATTCTGCCAACCTAGCCCATTACCACCCCTAATAATAATTTATATAGTAAGTTTACACCAAGTCCAAAATATATCTCGACCTATAAGATAATCTTTGTTTCTGGATTCTCAAGTAAGGGTATTGTATTCATGCTTCACAAGCAAGTCCATACATAATGTATGAATATTTTATCTACAGACACATACAGTACTCTTTCAAATGAAGAAGGTAGAACTAAAATCCAGCACCTACGTCCTAAGACCTGTTTACAGTAATGATATCAAACTCATCTCCAATTAGGTCCATTCGAAGACCCTAAACCTGAAACAGTATTATGGGTGCTTAAGAATGTGACAAATTGTCCTGTTCTGTTTTTTTTTTTTTTTTCTTCTGTTATTTTCATTTTTTTAATAAATTATAAATTATAATTAATTGAAGATTTTAATTTTAAATTATGCTTTTATTTTATTTTATTTTTTTAAAGTTCACCTATTTTAATTTTAAAACAAGTATTAATTATATTGTTGCTTAATTAGTGTATTATTTTTATTAAAGTGTATTGCCGAAATTAATATATAAAATTCTAAAAATTTTACTTCAATGATAAGGTTAATGTACTAAAATTATTTATTCAAGAAAATCTTATGTTTGACCCACATTCATATGGGTGGGAATTAATTAACCACAGTCGTTAACAAATAAACATAATTTTAATATACTATTGTAATTTTTATGTGTTCATACAATCATTAAGTTATAAAAAATTAAAGAAAAATTAAACTTATTATAAAATTAAAATAACAGATGTAATTAGTAAAAACAGTAATTAAATTAATTATAAAAACAGTTATTATATTAATTATATTTAATAAAACATTAAGAAGAAGACGGCAGAAATTAAAAAAAGACAAAAAAAGAACGGCAAAACGTGACAAATGTCAGCGCTTGTTCCGGACGTTGGGTCGAAAAGACACTTAAATTGGTACAGCTAAACGAAGTTGCACATCCACTGAGAAAGAAGAAAATTGAGGTGTAACCATGTTTTAGCCTCACCTTACTGCGGAAAGAGGGGGTGTAAGAAAATGAGGTGTTACTACGTGTAATCCCCATCCAACTGGGGAAAGAGATCCTATACCCCAAGATAAACTTCGCCCTCTTTGTGCAGAGCAAGCAAGACAACCAAATCCCCCTTTTGGGATTCAGTCCATCCATCTCACTCACTTCTATTCCATCCTATTGAAGCAAAAGCATCATTAACCAATGCTACAGAATAGGTTTTCAAGTCTCAGGAGTTGAATTCACAGGCCTACATAAACTCATCTTCAGGCTTCTCTTTTCAATCTCAAAAGAAGATACCTCTATTCATAATATCAAGTTTTATCAACTCACATTCCGTAACTACAATTCCATACCACTGGGAGGAAACATTCATCAAAAAGAAACATGCAGCAAAGGGATGAGGACAAGGTACCGCTTTAGCTAAAATCCAAGTAGTTCAAAATAGAAAATTAGTTCCAGGATACTGGAAATCTGAACAATTATTGGGTTAAAGAAAGTTACCCTCTCAGGCTGTAGAAAATTTCATGTCTAAGATAACAAGAATTGATCGTCTGCTCGCACTTGGAAACAATTTATGTAATGGAGTTTAAAGTTCAGGATTCTGTCTCAGCAGTCCATAATTTATAACAGTCAACACACTACAGCTCTCATATTCAAAAAATGAAGCACGTCAGACCATATATGATCATACATTTCAGCAATATTTTCTTGAAAAAAAAAATTCAATTCAAATATTCGAGTTGTGTAATAGTGTCCCAGGCAGAGCACATCAAATACAAAAATACACAAAATAACATATCATTCAAAAACCACACTCATTCATGTATACGAAACAAGCAGCTAATTTACCCACTTACTTTGCTCTCACCTTCTTCCACCACCGGTCCCTTGGAACAACTCATTCACACGATCATCAACATCCTTCATGGTATACCTGAGATACCTATCTGCGTTCTTCCCAATATCTGGCACTGCACGCAGTTTTGTGATGAAGTTGCCATAAACAGGGCATAACGTCCTTGAAATCAAGCTCCTCAGTTCCTCTCTCAACTGATCATCGAAGAGCACCCATGAGGACTGAATCTTGCATGTCTCCTCGAAGTGTGAATTGAATAACTTCAGTTTTTCCCTCAAACTATCAGACGCTTCGTTGTAAGACGTAGAATTATTATCGACCTTCAGAACACCCAAAACCCTGCTCCACGAACTCCTTTGATAATTCACTTGATACTGCCTCACTTTTGCGGTGTGTTTCCTTATCCAATCCTCGCCTAGGAGTGCCCCCAACTCGTTATCTTTCGCTTTGAGCGTAATATACCTGCCATTATTCATCATAAACACGGAGCATAATGCAGAGTCCCCATAAATCTTGGACTTAGCCTCCAGATTACTCTCCAACAACTCCATAATCCAAGCCATTTGGACCGCTAACGAGGACGACGACAATAAAGCCGGATCATCCCCTTCTCTGTAATCAAGGTTGCTCCCACTCTCTTCGAACACCTCTTCCAAGGTTTGCCTCGACCGGCATGCCGCGCGGAGATAATTCATCACATATCGAGTTATAGGATGCAAGCCGCCCCCTGGGACTGGAGACTTAGCAGGGTCCCTACGGATCAAATTCTCCAATTCCATAAATATCCCCCTTATAGCGTCGCCTAGTCTTTTCCAAATAGTCACGGCCTCATTCCTCAAACGTAAACAATACTGATCCGAAAAAATTAAATCAAATTCAGGCATCAGGTCCCTCACCGTTTCGTAGACGTCCAGAACTTTGAACAACCGCTCAGGAGCACGGCTCCCTATCGCCAAAGCATCCGCAAAGTTCAAGAGCTGGATTGTGGAACCCCTGCAAACCTCCATGAAAGAGAGGTCAGCCGCTGAGGAGAACCCGAAGAAAACACGATCGCACATCCGTCGCTCGCTCGGCAAAAGAATCCGGAGCCCGACGCTTATGGCTTTGATCCATTTGTCAATTTCATCCTCCAGCTGAGCCCATTGCATTCTGTGCACATCTTCAATGCTGAGGTTCTGCAACCCCAGCCGGGAGAAGCTCTCCTCCAAGAACTCCCTCCGGTACTCGCTGTACGCGTGGGAGCATGCTTTCAGGTACCCCGCCGCCACCATCCTCTTCGCGATCTCGTGCAAGTCCCCGATGGTCACCGCCGGCAAGGCATCGATTATGATGTCATAATCGGTTATCGGCTGCGCCACGGGGATGAAATTCTCGTCCTCGCCAGCGAAAACGTTGTCTTCTTCATCGTCGGAGTAGTCAGTATGGAGATGAGTTGACCCCGACTGAGTCAAATCGAAGGACTCGGCTTCACGGCCGACGAGGGTCCTGAACTCGTCTGCCAGCCGGAACATCGACTGCTCGAGCAATTCCTCGGCGCGGTGGAGGCAAGAGGAGATGTCCTTGTCGTCGGCCAAAGGGGTCCAATCTCGGACGGCGTTGATCAATTGGTCAACGGAATCGAGGAAAGCGGCGGAATCGGCGGAGTTTAGCCAAATGGGGTGGTCGGAGGACAAATACCGGGAGATCTGACGGTTCAAAGCGTTAAGGGTTTGTTCTACACCGTCGTCGGAGAGCTGCCCACGAAGTCTTCCATCGTAGTTCGAGAAAATCTTGAGAATATCATCAGTCATGTTGTCGGAGTGACCAAGAGTCTTGGCTATTTGACGGGCCATAGCAACGAGCTTCTCCTCACCGTTTTCCGCCATCGCTGCAGTGAGTCAAGCTTCGTTTTCTCAAATTCCGATGTGGGTATCGATATGTGTGCCCCGAACTCAACTCAAACTCAAATGTGGACTCAATGGGCATGGAAGTCTGAGAAAGAAGCGACGGCCGCCCAGCGAAAAGCCAGATGGGGAAACGCGTTGCGTGTGACTGAGTGAAACAAAGTATAGGAAAAGTAAAAGTTGACTGAAAAAGGGCGAAACGCTGAGTCAGGGAATAATATTTAAACTATACAAGACATCAACATTGTTGTCAAAATTCGATTATTTATGCAGCGATTGGACCGGACACCAGATAAAATAAAATTTCAGAGAAAAAAACTGAAAAAAGTAAGAAAAGTCTTTTTTTTTAAGAAAAATGGGATAAAGAATTAGGAATTTATATATGAATAAATAGTACTGGTGGGATAATGTAATGATTCAGTTATATGTTGAAAGTGAATATAATGTGACTAGTTAATTATTTGTGTAGGAATAAACGGGTTTGGAATTAGTGATAAAATATTTTTGTTGTTGTTGTTACTGTTACTATGATTATTATTATTATTATTACACTATTATGATCATTATTTTTGGTGTTATTGTTTTATTATTATTGAAATTTGTATACTCTATGTGTGCAAATTTATTTATGTATTGTAAAATTATTGTATTTTAATTAATAAAAATAAAATTATTTAATGTTAAAAGTATAAAGAATATTTAAAATAATAAAACAATTAAAAGTGAAATTTTGAGTGAAAATGCAAACAAAAAATTTAAGAGAAAAAGAAAATTAAAAATTAAAATAAGAAAATCATGTGATTATACAATGTGTAAAAATATTTAAAAAAAATGATGGAAGATCAAAATAATTTAAAAAATAAACAAATTTAAGAGAACATATAAATATAAATTATAAGATGATAAAAATAGAAAAGAAAATGATGAAAAGAATAAATGTATTTAATAAAAAGATAATTGTGTAAATTCACTTCATGCATAAAAGAATCCTTATTGAAAAAATATTATGGTATAAATTATTATTAGTATTATTATCATTATTAATATTATTATTACTATTACTACCACCACCACCGTTGTTGCTACAATTAATATTATTATTATCGTCTCAATCATCATCACTACTGTTATTTTAGTGATATTAACTATGTTGTTTGTATTATTATCTACACTATATATGAAGTATTCAGGCTATATGATTACACTAAATAAATTTACATACATTACAACATTTATGCTAATAGGCAATGTGTAAAAATCATTACACATTTTATTGAAAGTATTCCATAAAGTTTCGGTAACAATTTTGTAATGCTTTTTAAGGTGCTGCCACCATAAGTGACATTACCTTAAATGTTGTACAATGGTTTTAACATTAAGTGCAACAGCGTATTGCAATAGGTAAGGATTTTTTGGTTTTGCAACATTTAATTTTTTAATATATCAAAATTTAAGTAACATTTTGAACACTTTATCCAATACTTTTAGTCAATTGTGTAAAATTTTTTGAAACATTAGCAACAATATTAAGAGTTTAGGCAACACTCTTGATAAATTCATGTTATCACCTCCACAACATCAAGCAACTGTTTTATTCAAAGTAATGGTTTATTATTATTGCAATCTTAGGAAACAAATTTAAAACTCTAAAAAACAACTTATAACAATTTTTTCTAGAGATTATCTCTTTAAATCATTTTAATCTATAAGTTTCACCCTATTTGCAAAAAGAAAAAAGAAAAGAAGTTTCACCATACTAATTTTACATTTCAATCCATGTCATAATGAATCACATATCAAAACAACAAGAAGCAGCAAAATCAATATGTTCAACACATCAAAACATGAGTGCCATCTCCAAAGTACAAGTTAAAACATTAAGATGCAATTTATTTTTCATGAATATTCAAGTTCATATCAAAAGTACGGATAATAATATTAATATTACAAAAGTGAAAACAAAAGCATTAGAAAAAAAAAATCCTTCTATTATCAAAAGTTTTGATCATCTTCATTATTTGGGTCAATTTCTTCTTACGCATTTTCCTACGCATATTAGAAAAATCAAAATTAATTAGTGAGAAGGCATCAAAAATGGATTACAGAAAGCTCATTATCAAAACTCATTCACAATAATTACATGTATGACAATTTTTCTATATTTTATCGTAATTATTGAAATTATGAAATATTTTTTAAAAATATTCCATACACATAGAGTTTGCCAACTTGAAAAGAGAAAAATGGTATTTGAAATGGACATTCAATAAAATGTAGTGTAATATATATATTAGTCTTCTTTCCTCAGAGTACTAGACAGAGACAAAAAATGATTAATTGCTTGATTCTGCTTCATCAGTGTAACTAGAGTGCATGGACTTACATATTATATGATATGGGGTCGAATAAAGATTTGATCAATGTGGGTGCAAAATTGGATGTTTATTGACACCTATCATTAATATATTAAAATTAAATTTTAAATAACTAGTACTAAATAAGTATGAGTGTTGTATACATGAAAAAGGTTTGTGTGTCTATTGATTTAATTGGGTTCTTATTAGTTAGGCCTCAAAATTAGAACGAAAGAAAGAAAATAAAACTAAAAGTGAACAAAGTACAAAGAACACCAGATGAAAGTATTGAAGTGCCAAAAACTGAAGAATCTAGTTACTTGTGTTGTGTTGATTTCCTATGTATGCCAAATTACATTAATTATCAATTTAATTGTACTAGTTACAGATTGTTAATCCTAAAGTCTACAGGTTATTCTTTTGAATTTTTCTATAATTTTAACTACAAATTTTAGTGGATATTCTTAAGTTAAATCGAGTTAAGTGTTCAAGTTGGTGATTAACAATGGTTTTTCGCATTAACTCTACAATTTCACTCCCTTTATTCTCACGAAGTTAGTGTTCACAAATTGTACGTCTAGTGTGCAAGTTTTACTCTCGTTATTCCTCACATTGCAACAAATAATTAGAGAAGTGACCAATTCCTCTCATATTACTATCAAAATCTACAATTGTAAATAACCATGTAAAAATAATTAATTGGAATTCATACGCACATCATGCACCAAACACAAACACAAGTGACTAGAGAAGAACACCAGATGAAAGTATTGAAGTGCCAAAAACTGAAGAATCTAGTTACTTGTGTTGTGTTGATTTCCTATGTATGCCAAATTACATTAATTATCAATTTAATTGTACTAGTTACAGATTGTTAATCCTAAAGTCTACAGGTTATTCTTTTGAATTTTTCTATAATTTTAACTACAAATTTTAGTGGATATTCTTAAGTTAAATCGAGTTAAGTGTTCAAGTTGGTGATTAACAATGGTTTTTCGCATTAACTCTACAATTTCACTCCCTTTATTCTCACGAAGTTAGTGTTCACAAATTGTACGTCTAGTGTGCAAGTTTTACTCTCGTTATTCCTCACATTGCAACAAATAATTAGAGAAGTGACCAATTCCCCTCATATTACTATCAAAATCTACAATTGTAAATAACCATGTAAAAATAATTAATTGGAATTCATACGCACATCATGCACCAAACACAAACACAAGTGACTAGAGAAGAACTTAAAAATTCGTAGTAAATTCAATAAAAATAGGATCTAAATCGTTTATCATTCTAGCAAATATTAAAATAATAGAAAAAGCTATAAAAACTTATTCCTAAGACTTTACTTTGCATGGAAAAACGAATTTTCTTTAACTATTGGCATGGACCCCTTATTCTTCAAGCTTTAATCTTATGGTTCTTTGTTTTAGAAGTTGGAAAAAAAATTAAAACCTGAAAAAAAAAAACTAGAAAATCCCCTTACTTCAGATGCATGAATCTCTTATTTATAGTTCAAGAAATTTTAGAAAACATGTAGAAATGTGAAAAGTTGAAAAAATCCCTGAAAATTATGAAAAAATGATAGACAAACGTTTCTGGCACTGAAACGCCGGGATCGTGCCGTCGAGGACAGCAATCACTACTCGGAACCTCACATTGCCGCTTGAAATCGCGAAAATTTTAGAACAGGTCACGGTCCAGTTCCATGATTGCGTCCTTGATCATGGAAATTCCTGCGTTTGATTGCTCTGGTGGTGTTCATTCGTTTGTGTGTAACTTCTTCATCTGATGTTTGGTCAACCTGAGCTTTATGCCGTTGGAAAGCTAATTCATTTTTCTTTTATTCCTTAAAGTTTTAGCCTAATTAAATATTCTACCAAAACGCGGCATCATTTCGAAGTCATTACTTAATTTTTCCTGCAACTATGATAACTCTCATTCTAAGACATATGCATGATAAAATTTAATGTAATTCATGTATGACAACATATTTTCCCCATTTTCACTCATATGCATGCATAAATTAAGTACAAAATGAATACCAATATGTCAATTATTTCACATATTATCACACTCCTACACTTACTCATTTGCTTGTCCTCAAGTATAACACTTCTCTTTCACTGGAGTCATTAATGCATAAAAATAATGAACTTTGCTACTGTTCTTAATTTCAAAACTTAGATATATAAGCACTTAGTACTTAGTCTACCATTATCCAAGATTATAGCATTTTCAACTCAATTGTTTACAACATGAGTTTCGTGTGTGTATGTTACTCTTCAACTTTCAACCACTTCAATCCCTTGATAATCTTATAACAATTCTAAGACAACTAAATCTCAGATTGCTTACTCTAAGTATTAATTCACTCTCTTTCAAATAAGTTCGATCATATTACTTTTCACTAGAGGACTTGTGTGGGTTAGTAATTTCTTTGTCATTTTTCCCCACACTTAATTTTCATTATCTTCTGAGAGCTTTAACTTCTTTCTTAAGTAGTTGGGAGCATTTTTACAAGAAAGTGAACAAGAATCATTGCGCACCTCCGGTTACTCAACCCACAATTGACTCAAAATGTGACGCGATCCGAGGACCCGTCGATTTTTCATTTGTTATCTTATTGTTATCATACTTTTGGGCCCCTTCTATATGCAAGCCTATTGAGGATTATTATATGAGATAGGCCCGGAGCCCATAGTTACTAGCTATAAATAGGACCCTAGCTTCGTTTGTAAGGGGACTTTAAAACTTTTGGTACGTGGTTTAAGAGAGGATTATTGTTTCTTGAGGATGTGTCAATTCTTACCTATCCCAAATCGAGTCATTCCGAAATGATTCATGTGAGTCGTGATATATCAATCAATCCTCGGTGTGTTGATTGTGGTCGCCTACGTTAGGTTCAACTCGATACCCACCACGCTGGGTTGGGCATTTTGCACGATTTGCGTCACTAAATTTGAGTTCAGGTTCAACTACATCGTTGTTATTCTTTTTTAATTCCGTTGTGTGATTGATCGTATAGTTTTGGCACCAGAATGAGGGCCAAACTCAATGAAAGCACAAAACTGAAGCGATCAATCATGCAACAGAATTGAAAAGGATAAAAACAGTGTAGTTAAACCTGAACTCAAATGCAGGGACGTAAATCGTGCAAAAATGTCCAACCCAACATGGTGGATATCGAGTTGAACCCGATGTAGACGACCACTATCAACACACCAGGGGTTGATTGATACATCACGACTCATACGTATCACTCCAGAATGACTCGATTTGGGGTAGGTTAGAATTCACAAGGAATTGATAAACCCTCAAGAAACAATAATCCTCTCTTAATTAAAGTACAAAAAGTTCTAAAGTCCCCTTACAAATAAGGCTAGGGTACTATCTCACATAATAATCCTCAATGGGCTTGCATATAGAAAAGGCCCAAAAGTATGATAACAATAAGATAACAAATGAAAAATCGACGGGTCCTCAGATTGTGTCATACCTCTCCTCTTGTGAGCGAATTATCCTCAATTCGACCTTGTGTGCTCCCAGATCAAATACGAATATCTAGAAGCTCCTTAACTCTTCATCATCCTACTAAAACTTTAGCTTTATCTTCTTATAAGTCCAACAACGAAACTTTACTGGCGAACCAAATAACAAATTATATAATATCACCAATGTTGTGTCCAAATGCTTGTGTGCAAACTCCTTAGTAAAAAATATCTTCAACTCCTATGCAGCACAAATGGACAAAGAATTTGCTGGATAATCAAACGAGTCAACATACACATGATTATGTAGTAGCTCGATTTCCCATTCTTTCAGTTACTCTACATTCTTGTGCTCGTCTTCAACCTTCAATTCAATTCCTATGAATTCTTCCTTCCCAAGTTTATCTTCTTCAATTTTAACTGTAGCTTTTGTTAAGTCTTCTTATTCATTTCCCTTCTCCTCAATTTCCAGATGTATGCTAGTACTGCGGCTACTTTTATGTTGTGTTTCTTTTAATTGTATCTTCTTTGCAGTCTTCAGTTTAGAAACAAATGGCATCTCTACTGGCATATTTTTCTTATCTTTCAAAACTTTGCTAATGCTAATATGAGTATCAACTTCCTCGTTTTGACATTTACTCATGTTATGTTCACGCTAAAAGCAATTAAGACACAACTAATATCGACTTTCAATATAAGTATCTGATACCTTAGATGTTTGGTCGTACTCGATCTCAGTTGATCTATAATCCTTTCCATGATAGTGTCTTGCAGGTGGTGTATATCTATCTTTTCTCCTCTCGTGTCTCAAAGTACGTTTATCCCTAGTTATAATTTGGGATTCCATTCGATTTAGATAATTGTGCATTTTATCCACAGCTTTGGACATCTTCTAGATTTCGTCAAACATTAACTTTATGTAATATGCATAATCAATCGTCATCCTGTAGAGATAAGTACAAATAGATTTCCTCTCTCTCTATTTTTTTTCCTAGTCTTGTCTCTTTTTTTTTTGCAATTTTTTTCTCACACTTTTGTATATTTTTTCTCTCTCCTTTTTTTTATCACAATTTTCCACCATTTTTTTCCTCAAAACTTAGCAACCAAACAAGGCCTTAATGCAAAAACAGAAATTCAACAACCAAACAAAGCCTTAATACACAAACAGCAAATAAATTAGCCAAACAAGACCTTACCAGGCCCAGAAGTAAATTAGCCCAAGAAAGAAATAAATAACCTTACTTGAAATGCGGGCCCAAACACTTCTTCAGTCCGGTTGTCAGCCCATCAGAAATTTATCTCCTTTCTTCCTTTTTTTTATCCCCCTCGGGCCAGAAAGTCACGACCTAACAACAATTTTTTTTTCCTCGGCCCAACTATCGATCAACCCAACAAGCCCAGATAATTTTTTTTTTTTGTCTTCTCCTTCAGGCAACCTCGCTAGGTTTTCGCCTGCTGCGGCGCAGCACTTCCTCACTAGTTTGGTCGCGACGACACTGCTGGCCGGTGAAATGATGCCCAGTGAGCCTCGGGGTACGAGGTTGCCGATAATCGAACAGCGGAAGTGGCGGAAATGCCACCCAAAAGGTCGTGGCTTCGGCCGAGAACTTCGCTGGCCTGACAACGTCCCGTCGTGTTCCTAATCTGCCATTTCGACTGTGGTGATGGCGGGCTTGGACTGGCAACTTCAAAGCTGGGGAAAATCTGGCTGGTCAACGCTTGAACGGGGGTGAATTGACGGATTTTTACTGCGTCGACCGGGTTCTACGGCGGATCTATTGTCCTGCTTCTGTTTTTCCCTTTGTTACATTACGGGGAGTTGATTAATACATTACTATTCATGCAGATTACTTTGAAATGACTCGATTTGGGATAGGTAAGAATTCACAAGGAATTGTCAAACCCTAAAAAATAATAATCCTCTTTTAATCAAAGTACCAAAAGTTCTAAAGTCCCTTTATAAATGAGGCTAGGATCCTATTTATAACTAGTAACTATGTATTCTAGACCTATCTCACATAATAATCCTCAATGGACTTACATACAAAAGGGGCCCAAAAGCATGATTACGGTAAGATAACAAATGAAAAATCGATTGGTCCTCAGATCGCGTTAAGATGTTTTGGATGCTCATAATTTGTGCAACTTTTTTACGCGAGAATGAATAGAGGTCTATGTGTAATTCCGGTTACTCAGTTGCTCCAATTAGCAAAGTAGACAATTTTTTCCATGCTCACATATATTTTCTTGAATTTTTCTATGTCCTCGCTTTTAAATTTTTTTTAGTTAATCTTCTTCATTCATCAAAGAATGTGCCAACGCCTAAAGCAATGCTTACACCCTTAACTCAATCATCTTTTCCTCACCATAGAATTTCTCATATAGTCTAATGATCAAAAGTAAAGAGTGTGTGCTCAATATAATATGAACCATGCATTCAACACCAAGTCTAGCATGCTAATGTCAACATTGATAGAACAAAGCCACAATAAGTTCTTGCAAACATACATCATAAATTAAGTACAGTAGCCATAATTTCATACCGTGTTCATTCTATCAATTTAACTATAATACCATATGTTTACATGCATAAAAATCTAGCAATTCTAAGGCATGCAATGACACCTTTCACGCTCAAATGTGTCTTTCATTCTCACTACCTCTATATTCAGTTTGTTGCTACAATTAAATACATTCATTACACATAAAGCAAGATAACAAGTAACGAGACAACCTAGTGGGGTGGCGTTTATTCATCTTCTTTCTTCTTGTGCGCTTCTTTATGCATCCTTATTCTTTCAATCTTTCGGAATCCCACACCAACTCATAAGAATACGTGATCTCCATGCAATGCAAAACAAAATAAACTAAACTAAAAGAATTGAAAGTATGAAAAGAAAGCTTGGGTTGCATCCTAAGAACGCCTCCTAAGAAGTGTTGTATTTAATGTTTGCAACCCGACAAGGTGCTTATGGCTAAGGTGGTTTAATTGAAGACTTGGGTTTTCACAATCCCTTATGATCTAGCCTTTTCCTGAGGCCATTCATGTAGTTTTTCCCCCACACTTGACTATTATACCTCTTCCACCCCTTGTGCTTTTTGTTCGCTAGCCACAATTTTCTTTGCAAACTTGTCAGGGGGATTATTACACGTAAGTAATTACACATCCTCTACATTTTTCGTTTGTTGTTGAGTGATCAAAGGGTTGGGGTATACAAAAAATGTTACTTTTTTAGCTCCAACATGAAAAATCATGCTACCCTACTTCATGTCTATTATCACCTTTGTAGTAACTAAGAAAGGACGGCCAAAAATGGTAACTTGCCCCTTTTCGCCTTTTATATCTATTATGACGAAGTCGATGAGGATAACAAAATCATTCACCTTTACTAAAACATCTTCCACAAGTCCGAGTGGCCTTATCATTGATCGATCTACTAGCTTGATTTTCATGCGCGTGGGCTGCACCGACTCTATACTGAGTGCCTGGAAAGTAGAGAATGATATTACATTAATGCTAGCACCTAAATCACATAAGATATTATCAAAAGAGGTGCTTCCTATTGTGTAAGAGATGGAGAAACTCCTTGGGTCTTTTAGTTTCAATAGCAAAATATTCTCCTCTTTCGAGTTGTCCTCCCATTCTCCCACTTTCTTTTCCCACTCATTACGTACCTTAGACACTTCACCACACTTGAGTTCTCTTTAATTTCTGCAACTAATGGAGCATTTATATTTAACTTTTCAAAATTATTAAGAAATTTACTTACTTGCTCTTTAGCTTGGCGGGAATGAGTTTTTATGGATATAGAATTTTTGGTTTGTAAAGAGGTGGAATACTCACTTTTTTTAGTTTCTTAACTTGTACCATGACATCCTTTTTCTCTTCTTCTTAGGCATCAGCAAATGGATCTTCTTTGTCCTCTTCATTCTCTATCACTTGCACATTTTTCACATGCTTTATTGGGTTAGTTTCACTAGTGCTAGGTAACATACCTACTGGACTATTTGTAATCTCTTTAGCTAGTTGCTCGAGTTACACCTCCAAAGTTTTAAGGGATGACTATTGGTTCTGCAAGAGTGTGTCAGTCTGGTGCATAAATCTTATTGAATCTTTGCAAGATTACCTATCATTTTGTGGGTAGACTTCTCAAGATTGCCTATCATGTATTCTAAAGACTGCTTTTTATCTTGCTATTAGTGTGGCACTCGGAAGCCCGGTGGGTTTTGAGAATTTTTCTAGGAAAAATTTGGATGATTGGTTGAACGCAGATTATAGGTATTTGAATATGGATTGTTGCCTTGAGTTCCCGCATTGCCAACATAATTTACTTGCTCTTTTTGCTTAGTGCTTGTTCCTTCATTTCTACACTCATGTGTAGTATAGGGTCCTGCACATATATTACATATAGAATTCGATGAAAATGACAAGGGCTGGGGTTTGCTTACCAAGACACTATCAATCTTTTTGGGAAGGTATTCCACTTTCACTGCTATGGCCATTATTGAATCTAGCTTATGCACGCTGGTGAACCTTTGCATTGTGGATTTCTCCACTGGCCACTGATACACATTGGCTACCATTTCCTCAATTAATCCTAAGCACCCTTAGGTATTTTATTCATAAGGGCTCCCCTGTAACTGCATCAAGCATAATACGTAATTGACCAGATATTTCACTATAAAATGTCTGTACCTACATCCAAAGTGGATATCTATGCTAGGGGCATTTCCTGAGTAGCTCCTTGAATCGTTCTCACACTTCTGGTAGTGACTCAAACTCTACATGCTTGAATGTTCCAATTTCCAATCTAAGTTGTACTGTTTTTGCTGGTGGGAAGTACTTAGCCAATAATTTATTTACCATATCTTGCCAAGTAACTATGCTCCCAAGTAGCAAAGATTGTAGCCACTGTCGGGCCTGTCCCTAAGAGAAAATAGAAATAATCTTAATTTAATAGCATTGTCAGAAACACCATAAAATTTTACGATATCACATAATTCCAAAAAAGATGCTAAGTGTGTATTCAACTCTTCTTGTGGGGCTCCACTAAATTGGTTTGACTACATCATATTGATTAGTAAATGTTTCAGTTCAAAATTATTCGCGTTCATCAGTGGTCTCACTATTCCTGTCATGTTTGGGTTTATCACTAGTTGCACGAAATCTCTTATTGCTTATTCCTAGGTTAAATCGAGTCAAGTGTTCAAGTTGATGATGAATAATGGTTTCCCACACTAACTCTATGATCTCACTCTCGTTATTCTCACAAAATTAGTGTTCACAAATTATATTTCTAGTGCGCAAGTTTCACTCCCGTTATTCCTCGCATTGCAACAAATAATTAAAGAAGTGGCCACACTAGTCCTCATGGTTGGAAGAGGTGTTAATTGAACTTGTTAAATAGAGAATAAGTTAATGCTTAGAGTGAGTAGTTCTTGACTTGGTTGTCTTTGAATTGCTATAGGATTATCAAGTGATTGAAGTAATTGAGAATTGAAGAGTCGCACACACATGAGAATTCATATTGCAAGCATCTAGGTTGAAAGTGCTACGATCTTGAATAAATTTGAACTAGGTAACGTGTGCATATATTTGACTTCTAAAATTATGAAGAAAGGCCAAGTTCATAACTTACATGGTTTTATGCATCAATAAATTGAGTTGACGAGAAAGTGTTACTTGAGGATAACAAAATGGGTAAGTATGGGGGTGTGATAACATGTGAAATTGTAGCATATATATACTTGTGAGCTAAAATGGTTAAAATATGATATAATGCATGAAATATATCAAATAAGATGAATTGGACGTGTAGAAGTGTGTTTTGGAGCTAAGCATTAGTTTTGAATATGTACTACACTTAAAATGTAAAATTTGGCCAGTAATAGGTTAGCTTAGTTACTGCGACAGGACAAGCCGTGACTGCAAAATATGGAAATGCAACCACGAGACTAGACCATGATGTACACTAGAATTATTCGCAACAATTGGTTCCGGTTGTGACGCTGAAGGTCATGACTACAAGAGAAGGCAACATAGATGCTAATTAAACCATGGAATGCATTGGACGATGAAGTGGAATATCTTGCAGTTGGTTTTGCGAGTGAGATATGTTAGCGTGCCTACGACGACCCAAGTGCAAGAGCAAAACAGGAGAATGGAGAACACTAGAGTTAAGCTAAAGAATGCACCACAGTTAGGGTTGTGACTATGGATAGGAAGGTTGGGTGTGAGACGTGGAGCTACGACCGTGAGTGTCAAGACGCAGAGTTTACACAAACCCCCACCCAGGTTCATGGATGCGGAAGAGGGAAGCACGACCACAGGACATGTTGTGGCCGTAAAGCACAACGTGACAAAGATCGACTGGTGTACCTGCATGAAATTTTAAGGATAATTTCATCTTTTTCTCGCACAGCACACGAACCCTAACTACTTCCTAGCTATATATACATGTTCTACAAGTTTTTGAGAGTGTCATAGGCTTAGTTTTTCTTCACACACACTTAAAGTTCATAGAAGAATGACATTCAAACGGTGGAAAGAAGGAATCTGTGCCAAGTACTAAAGCATTTCAATTGCCCATGCCACATAGAGATATTAGAATAAATTTTTAGTGTTTAGTTCTATTTTTTTGTCACCCCCCAAACCAAGAATGCAACACGGTAGTATTTATAAGCAACCTTAGCTAATACTAAAGCTAACAAATCAAAGCAATTAAATCATCACATTCTTTATTGCAAATAAAATGAAGTCTATTACATGGCAATGGAAATCAATAAAAAAAAGGTAAACTAATTTGTTACTCCCTCATCATCTTATTTGCTAGAAAAACAATAAGACAACTAGGCTATCATGACTTCTTATCTTATTTGGTCAAATGTGAATCAAATCACTAAAGCTTTTAATTCTCTTGTCTCTACTACTCCCACATGGGATCACTCTCATTGGCCTCCCCTGCAAAAGAGACATTATGAAAAATTTGAGCGACTAATCGTCCAATAACCGATCATTTGCCTTTTCGTTAGGATTAGGATGTGAACATGATAAAATATTTAACATCATTCAACATTTATATGAAAATTTGCAAAAAAGATATCAGTTAAAAATTTTACATGCATAGCATTGCATCTTCATGTCACTTGTTCTTAGTATGCTTGGGGACTCAAGCAATTCATGTTCTATTTTCACTAATCAAGACCTTAGTCTTTTACTCTAACTAAAGAGGGTCATGCCTTAACCATTAAATCTAGTTGAACAGATCATACCCTAATATTTAACCCAATTTGAGTGAGTTATAACTCACATATTGTCCAATGAAAGGGTGGAATTAACCTCTTATACTATCTTGGTTAGTTCTCAAGACATTATGTCACAATAGCCCAATTTACACAATTAAATATAGTTCACACAGTACTCATCCACATCCAAAACATTTTATAGGATAAAGCATTTTAAAAGAAAAACATGCCGATTTGTATAAAGCTAATAGGAATATTTTCCCAAAAAATACTTCAAAATAAGTTTCAACAAAGATAAAATTACCAAAGAATAATTTGGAATAAGTTCAATAGGACAAGATAATTTTCAAGAAAAATATTTTATTTGAAAATGTAGTTGCAAAAATCCACAAATAACAACTTAGTGTTTGCTTATTGATCTTGAAATTCGCCTAACTAAGATAATTTTCAAGAAAAATATTTTATTTGAAAATGTAGTTGCAAAAATCCACAAATAACTACTTAGTGTTTGCTTATTGATCTTGAAATTTGCCTAACTGACCAACTCAATTTTCTATTCAAGTCAAAACAATTTCCTAATTCAATTCTCAATCTAGTGAAAATTCAATCCCACAACGCTTCTTGATGCAATCCTAAATATTATTCTCTTTTGTCTCTATATTTGGTGGTTACAATCCACTTAATTTCAACTTGTTTTGGGTTCAAAATTGAAGAAATTGACCATTAAATTATTAAAACTGAATTTCAAGCATTTTAATGTCTTACCTTTGTGCAAATGTCATTTGTGACCATGAAAATGGGTTTTGCAACTGCACAACAAGCCACAGAACATTCTGGATATGTCTATGCTTAGACCTCATGACCACAAGGATTAGTCTCGTGCCCCACAAGGATTGGTTTTGCGCCTGTGAACTGAACTGCGGAACGTTTTGTCCCACTTTGCAGTTCCACCTCATGACTGCGACATTCCGAGCAACAGTTGCGACAAGCTGAGTCGCACTTGTGACTCTAGTGCATTTTGGAGAGATCCATGGTCTCTCTTGTGACTCCGTAGACTCATGCTGCAACTGCGACACACGGTCTCACAGTTGCGAACTACAAACACAGCGTGAGTTTGCCTACACGCAGACACCACGTTTGGCTCTCGATCTTGTTTTTCCCACTTTTAATCCTTCCACTAGCTATGAAAACATGTTCTAAGGGTTTTTTAAAGTTTTTAAATCATATTCTTAACAAAAAGGTTCAATCTTCTTAAGCCTTCCCCATCATGGTGTGGGGAACACAAGAATTCATCAAAACCAACATGTTTTTCTCATATGTGATTTTTTATTGAAGTCTCCTAAGCATAGCTCGACTATTATGGTCCTAGTATCTCGTCCTAATTCTTTCATGTGTTTCCTACTATTCATCATGCTGTTGGTGCTAAAGCATGTGCAAAATAAAACTTCTTAAGAGCATGCATGAAACCAATGGTGTTGGGAGAGTCTTACCTTGAGTTTCTATGCATTCTTATGTCCCAAAATTCGTCTCTTGCTTCTCCTCTTGATTGCTTGAAAGTTTGGTGGTGGTGAAATAAAATTTTTTCTTCTAGGCTTAGGGGAATGTATAGGGGTGAAACTATGCTAAATATGGAACCTTCGACCTCTCAATATTTTGGAAATGTTTTCACTTGAATTTCTCTATTTTATCAGCCAAATTTGGCCTCCCCTATTTTAGTCTCTCTTGTGCATGGAAACTATCCCTCATCAATGCGTAAATTTGCAGTAAAGTTTGACTTGCATAAAGATACACAAATTATCACCAATATTTACGTAATTGCTGCCATCTATTCTTACACGAAAATTTCAGAAGAAAATCAAGGAATTTGTGACTAGAATCCTTCATTTTAATTCATAATAATATTCTTGAAAAAATTGCTGTCATAGCCCCAAAATTTTGGAAAGGTTTGACTAATTTAATAGTGTGTATATTGGCTTCTATGGACACCTAATATTATCCCAATTTATTTACACGAAAATTAACAAATAAATAAATGCTTAATAATTAAATTATTATTTTTTCATTATTATTAACATCACCCAAAACTCGTGGTATTACAATTTTTACATTGTTTAGGTGTTGAACATGATAACAATAGTTTTATTTAATAATACTATGGATTGCTAGATTTTTCTCTAATCTCTTGTGAATTATATTCGGTTAAATATATATGCTTGATTTTATGATTGGTTGTCGTCACCTTATTTATTTGTAATTGGTAAATTGAATAGTAATTATAGGACTTGATCGATTCAATAATTAAATTTTGGCTATGGGACGAGTAATAGAAGTAAAACTCACGCTCTAGATATATAATGACAAACAATAATCTTGTGGGAATATTGAAATAAAACTACAAGATTAATGCAAACAACACATTGCTAATCACAGAATTTAATAACTTAACTCAATTTGACTAAGAAATATCCGCTAAAATTTGGAGTTAAAGTTATATAAGAGTTTGAGAGAAAATCCTATAGAGATTAGAATTAAAAGTCCGCAACAAAATTATTAAACTAATAATCAATATAAATTGACACCTATTGAAAACCAATGCATCACAAGGGATTTTGTTCTTCAAAATTTGAGACGTCAACTTTGGTTTTGAGCTTATGTTTCTCTAAGTGTGCGTCTTATTTATTTAATTCTCATTTTCACTCCATTTATACGGTCTAACTAATATAAACTTAGTTAAATCAATAAACACTTCACTACTCTTTGTGGACACGAATTCTATATTCACCCTAATACTAATTTAATTAGAAATTTATTTTTAGTATAGTAATGACCAATATCACATTGATGGATAAATAATTGAATTAAAGATAACATAAAAAAGGAACAAATATGGAGTTGAAGAAGAAATAAAAATAATTATTTTTTAAAAGACAGATTTTATAACTTATAAATAAACTTGTATGCCTATGGAGTGTGCCACTTTACTAGTATAATTATATAAAAATAAAATATTTATAAACTAAAATTATATTTAAAAATTATTTATATATTTATATATATATATATATATAGAGAGAGAGAGAGAGAGAGAGAGAGAGAGCACTTAAGAGTAAAGAAGAGGAGAAAAACATTATTGAGAAAAAAGAGGAAAAAAGTCGAAATTTAAGATAAAAAGAGAAAGGAAAAAATAAAGAAAATAAGAATATTAATTGTTAAGTTAATATTTAATAATAATAGTTATATACAGATATATCTAGACAGTTTATTATAAGATATTTATACTATAAGTAATATAATTTATCGACAAAATAATTTTTTATTGTACACGCGAGAGGGCTCAAATATACTAGTTCATCCGTTACCGTTAGTAAATGATCCGTTCTATATTTGTTAAGACATCGGAAAAGAACTTAGTAATATTCGTAAGTTTGATAGCCCATGGAAAAATTTTTGGAAAATATTCAAGGGTCAAAAGGATTTATGCAAGGTTCATAGTTAAATTAAACTTTTTACAGGAAGACCAAACCTCAAGGGGTGCTTAAATTTTTCACACAAAATAAATAAATAAATAAACTTAGTTCCAAATCAATACCTCAAATTCAAATCCACCAAACACAACTTTGCTTTTGTTCAGGTTAAAATGGGTATGCTGCGCCACACATTCATTATATAATATACAATAAACAGCCAGAAAACTTGGGAACCCAGAAATTTCTATTATTTTTCACCAACTGGGAAATTCAGTTACATAAATGGGTTATTTACACAAATGAAATCAAAATGCTTTAAGATCAAAGCTGTAAGGCTGTATAAAGCTCTTGTTAGACAAGAAGAGAGTATAAATGAACCACCCAAACCAAGGGCACGGGCGAGGAACTAAAATTAAGACTTTCTCTATGACGTTCACTACCAGTCATTAGTCTATTTTGCTAGTAACAGTCAAGCATCAAGCAGAACATCAGTTCAGAATAGCATAATTTACAGTTTTCTACTTGCTCCCCTTCACGTATTTTCTGGTCTCCTCTTCCACTTTTGCCCACTCATTTCCAATTTTCTCACTATAAGTGACCTGTAAAGATGGAAGTCAAAACCCAATGCCTCAATATAGAGAGATCCATACTTGATAATTGTGCAAACAACATTCAACCAGCAAGCCATGCTGGCAAGACAAAGGGTGCTCTCCAAAAATAAGCTTCAATCCAATGTGAATTTATTCACCACTTTGGAGTTGAAAGAAATATAGGAACACCACCGACTATGTGTTTTTAACATCAGACCTCTAAAGTAGATGAATCATAAAATTTGACCTTCATTTCTTGCATTAGTGTACAATTAGCAACCGCTGTTTTGATCAACAGAACTGGATATTACATATATGCTTTAAGTAATTCGACCATTAAATTTCAAGAATTCAATATGACGCATATATATATATATATATATATATGCTTCAAGTAATTTGACCTCTTATCTTGCAGTATTACACATTACCGAAACTGACGGGAATTGAAACTCAGAGATATCTAGCAGCAGTCGTAATTATTAGTCGAGTAGGAGTAGAAGTACCTGAGTAGTAACAAATCCTTTCAACATCTCAACAAAGTTGGCTCGCCTTTCTCCATCTAGCCTAAGGATTTCACTCCTATTATTCTCCTGCAATCAACACATCAGCTATTTCAACATGAATAACACTATATCCATAAAACATGAAAAAGGCAATATAAATGAACAATATCAGCATAAAAAAAAAGGGTCACATCTTCCCAAGGTTCGTAATATGCAGAGATAAAAGGAGCACAATGTGTATTCTCTCTTATAAAATAATTATCTTTCAACTGTTCTGTCCCATTACTTCTAGGTGCAGGCTCAAAAAGAGATGCATCCCAACACCGTGTACTGGTGGAGATGGTAGAGCCCATGGATATGTTAAGGAAAAATTAATTCCAATGGGAAACTTGTGCAAGAAAGCAGTTGACTTTAATAGACTATTTGTTCATCCAAACAGTTTGCTTCCTGGATGCACCCCTTACAGTTTCTAATCTTGAGTCTCGAGCACCTATAACAATGTTGTTTAAGAAGCTGAACAAAATATTCTACATCTGACTGTTAATCATAAGTTCTCACTTCTGCCCTGAAAAGAGATACTGGACAAAGATTAGCCCTGGGTTAATGAGCTTAGAGTACATTGCTTTATCACAGTGAGGCTTTTGTAAAGGCATACCCAAGTCTTTATTGTCATGATGCACCAAAGCTTGATCAATTTTAAATAATCAATCAAGCATAGACTAGAAAACAATTCAAACTTCTGACACATCATAATTTTCTTCTGAACAATTTATGTTAGAATATACTGTATGAACGTACTGGTGCATGGATAAATAGATGCTGCTTAACAATTTAAGAGACAATAATGACTTAATAGTCATATGTTCAAGAGAATGCTTATGGAGATGCTGCTGTCATTGCATAAGCAACTTTAAACAAACCAGGAAAATAACAGGGGAAATCTTCAAACACATTCAACAGAAAGATCCAAAATACAGAAACATAGTTAAGGGAAAAGAATCAATGCACACATCACAAATCACGCAAAAGACCAGAAAATCAGGTTCAAATTTCCAAAGAACAAATAGCTAAATAAATGGTGCTTCAATCGAAAACCCAAAAGTAAGTTTCCTTAACAAAATTCCAAAAACACTGAAAACTACAAAGAACCAGAGCTTATACTTTAATCCTTTCATATTCTTTGACTGCACAACTTTTAGCATCCTCTGTGACACTAATGGCCTCCTTCAGGTCTTCTAATTTGCGGATTCTTGTCCTGTCACCACCAAAAATTTTAGATGATGCTGCCTCAAGCTTTTCAGCTCTAGAATGCAAGGAAGATAGTTCAGATAGAAGAGTTTGGACTGTCAATAAAGCACTGGAACGATCAGAGAATGCATTCTGCACAGCTAACATCATCCCCATATGTTCGTGCAACATATCCTACAACACAAACAAAAGAAAGAGAATAGCCATAGATTATAACTCGAAATGTTAAATGCAATAGATCAAAGAGAGAATATAGAAAAAAAATTAATCTTGTATTAATGACTCTAAT
The DNA here is from genome assembly GCA_019155195.1 of Avicennia marina. Lineage (NCBI taxonomy): Eukaryota > Viridiplantae > Streptophyta > Magnoliopsida > Lamiales > Acanthaceae > Avicennia > Avicennia marina. The sequence continues at coordinate 8,641,824 of CM032783.1, read as the reverse complement.
TGATGCATTATTTTATGCTACAAAACACTAAAGTGGATCTTTTGTTTAATCTGTTTGTTCACTAGAATAAAACAAGACCTGATTCTCCAGATGAAAAATGTTGTTAGAATTCAAGGATTTGAAAGAATAAAAATATTTAAATATAGATAAAAGAACCAAACGAATTTTTCTAAACACTAAGAATTGAGAGAAAGATCAATCTGTTATTTGGCAAACAACCCTGATTTTTGGTGGGAACAAAACCTAGAACTCATAACAGCATGACTTATTGCTCCAGAAAATATCAATCAAGGTAAAATTGAATTAATTTGAAATTTCACTCATTTCATTTTTAGATCGCATGTAGCGGACTGAATCCAAAATGGATTAATTGTTCACCATCTCTTTGGTTAACAAGTGCACTGCTGGATTGGAATAAATTATATTTTCCTTGTTATGAATATTATAACAATTTTTTTACTAACAACTATAAAACATAACTAATTTTTATTTAAAATGTGTATATTAAGTAAGAATAGCTAATATTTAAATATAAATAAACACATATGTATAGTAAATAATAAAATACATTATGGCATATCACTTTAACATTAATAATATGTCAATATCCCAGATACTATAGTATATAACTATATATTTATGTTTTCTATTTTTTTCCATAGTAGAGTGTGTCTTTATGCATTATAGTATATGTGTCACATCCCCAGCCCGTGTTGTACCCTGCAAACAACCTTAGCCAATACCAAAACCCAAAATATCAAAACATACTAATTCATAAATTGAACTTATCGCAAAACGAGATCTATTACATTTCTCACAGTAGAAAATGAAATTAAACTAGTCTATTATATCCATCAAATCTTGTTCACTAGGAAAATAAAACTAATGTCTCTCGTCCTTCCAAGGTTCTATCAGCCCTATATATGCTCGCTCTCACTAGCTTTTTTTGCAAAAAAAGGAGTTTGAAAATGTGAACGAGTAATCACTCAATAAATGGTTACCTGCCTTTTCGTTGTTGGGATGTGAACATAGTAAAACATATATCAATATTTAAACATTTAGGTGAAGAATTTGCAGTAAAGAAAACAGCTAAAAATTCACATGTAAAGTACTACATATTTATTTCACTTGCATTATTCCTTGGTATGCTTGAAGACTCAAGTAGTTCATATACGATTTTCACTGATCAAGACCTTAGTCTTTTACCCCGACTAAAAAGAGTCCTACCCAACTTTTAACGCAGTTGATCACAACTCACGTATTGCTAGGTGAGAGGATGAAACTAGCTCCTTACACTATCTTGATTGGTCTTCAAAACTTTATATCACATTAGCCCAATATACACAATCAGCATTTCCAAAATAATTTGAAATGCAGTTTACATAGTATTTGTTTACACCCAAAAACACTTTCAGAAAAACGCACTTTAAACCAAAACATGTCAATTTGCGTAGATCATTAGGGATATTTTCCAAAAAATATTTCAAAATAAGTTTCAATAAAAATAAAATTCCCAAAGAATAATTTGGAATAAGTTCAATAAGGCAAAATAATTTTTAAGAAAAATATTTCATTTAAAAAAGCAATTGCGAAAACTTACAGATAACAACTTACCTGATTCCCACTTACTAGTCCTGAAGCTCATTGGTTTTAGGTTTCTTGATTCCTTATTCAATCAAAATAATTTCCAAATTTAATACTTAATTAACCAAAATCCTATTCTTTCATATGCTTTTGTATGGTTCTACATGTCCTGTATTATTGTCCTTCCAAACTCTTGATTAACTATTAGGTAGGTTTTTCTATTTGTGATTTTTTCAACTAATATTCCCTATTTCTTATTAAGTACAGAGAGCATATTTAAACTTAATTTAGCTTCAAAATCAGATTTTTTTGCCTTAAGCATGCAAGAACCACATTTTCCTTAGTTTCGCACCCGGCTTGTGACTGTAGAGAGTTGCCCCACAACCGTGAGGATTGTGGCTATGCCTGCGGCAGCAACCATGAGGCATTTTGCTTGGTTCCGCACCTATGCTCATGGTCCAGCTCCTCTAGTGCAAAGTGGAGCCTCACACTTGCACCACAAGATTTTGTGACTGTGGCTATGGTCACGATGCAAGGCATGCATCTACATAAGGCACTGTTTAGGCAATTGTTTTCACTTTACTCAATTTCAATCACCAAAACTCGTTACTACAATAATTTTAGAAGTATTTAGGCCGAATTTCACAAGTTCTATCCATGACAAATCCAATCAATAATATTTCTAGAATTTTCGAATAGTTCAGGACAAGTTTCAAAAATTTATACACTTCATCAATACACGCTTTATATAATTTCCTACCATACATCATGAGTTTAGCTACATATGCATAAACCAATCCACATGTAGACTATCCAAATTCATGTTTTCATGTGCCTATAACATGTGTAAGGATATTTTAATTGTACACATGAACTTAGGATTTAGCTAAAAATTTAATCTTAAGTATCTCGTTTGTGGCGCAAAAAAATTTCCCCCTCTCTGGCCACACTTTAGATGACAGTTGCGGGCTTGAGGTAGAGAATTTAAATTTTCTCCACTTTCTAACCCTACTTATACTCGGTTTTAGGGTTGAGAAATTCTAGTATTTTAGGGACACCAAAATTCCTTTACATAACTTCATTTAATATACCAGGTTTTCACACGAATTTTTCTGCTTAATTATTCTTATTTTTAATTCCTTTAAGCATGGTAAAGGACCCTTATTAATAGTCCAACTTTTGGTAAGGTTTGACTAGCATAATATCACACAAATTTGCATGTATTTTCCAGCCTACAATTCAGCCTCAAATGCCCAAATTTGGTTCTATTAGGACATGTTAATAAGTCTTCAGCAATCCTCATATTTTTTATGAGCTCTACCTTGCACTTTTATGCACTTTTGTCTCCCATAGACATCTTGATACCACTACTACTATTTTACAAGAAAATTAATAAATAAAACCAAGAATTTATAAATTAAATTTACTAATAATTTATGAGTATTACTATCGTGGTCCAAAAATTCAGGATATTACAGTATGCTAAGTCATTCATAAACATGCATTCTTATGATACATATAATACAGATTTTATATATAATACGTACACAAATACAACACATATTGTATGAACTTGGACACACAATGCAAATAAATATATTTAAATACTTGTACAATTCATTTCTACAAAAATATATTTAATATATAAGAAGGCATACAGCCGTTATAATTAATCCTTTTTAAGTAGGATCCACACACTATGTTCGAAAGCAAATTTTATACCATTACACAACTTACCAAACCTTACACTATGAAACATATCATTTAACAAAATTTTCATTCAAATTCAAAAGCAAATTTTCCCTTACACCCAATACACACACACATATATAACTAATTATTTTTTAATCATATCAATATCTATCTATATATACACATTCGCTCACCTTTATATATATTTATAACCTATAAATTAATTATTATTCCTATATACCATCACACAATCCAATCATCAATATATATTTTATACATATAATCAAATAAATAAAATTTTCAAAACACCAAAATTTTAATACCACACATACTACTTGTCCCGACATGATTCTTGCCAAACAGCATCTCCCAACAAAACCCTTCTCCTAAGCATTGTCACAATTAATCCTTAAGTGGAAACAATTACGACAAGCAACAAGTTCCCCCCACTTACAATAAGAATATTAGCCAGTCTTGGACCCTTCAACCCCTTATCTTAGTCTTATAAAACAAGAAATGGGATAAAAAGAAATGAGAAAGTCTTCGTTTGATATCGTCGTTCGCACCAAACTTGTTGTAAGCCCTGAGCCCCCACTTTCACTATTGAGCTATCCTTAATATGAATTTCAATAATTCAAATAGCAGAATATAAGAATGCCCAAACTTTTCAAGAAGCAATGAACAACAACAAGAAAGCAGCACTTACGAAATGCTTCACTGTTTGTGCATTTAATTCTCTGTACAATCTGCTTGCTTTGACAGCTGCAGTAGCCAGACATTTCATGTCAGCAGCCCTCGATCTTTGAGTATTTAATATTGCTTGCTCATTCTCAAACTTAGTCAACTTGATAAAAGCTAGCCCTAATTCTCCAGTTGTCTCTCCCATGTGTTGCTGTGCTTTCACCACTGATTCTGCCTTCCATTTCAGAATACACAATAAAGAGAAATGCAGGAACAACAGGGCACTCAATGCTGAACTTTATGGGAAATCAAGTGCAACATTGTCAAACTCAAAATCAAAGTGTTTTTGCCAATTGTCAAATTAAATACACATAATGTTTTTTTAATTAAGGAACTAAAAAAGACTCTTGTACTGAAACAAGAGTTGGAAATTGAGAAACCTGTTTTGATGCAATAATGAGTTGCTGCTCAAGATCCCACAATTTCTCCTTCTTCTCCAAGAACTCCTTATCCTCCTCCAACACAGGTAGCCTCGAATTACCCAAATCATTGAGAACAGATTGCTTCAATTCCTTAAAGAACCTTAGCATATCCCTCCCACCTTTCGCAGGATGCACAACGTCTTGCGGCTCAACCACACTTCTCGATTCTCCTAAAAGCTGCTTCGGCAGCCTCACAGCCCCATCCAGCATCCTCGACGCCACATCAATGCTTGCCGGCAGTGGCATTCTCCCCTGCACCGTCAAAAACACCCTCAACTCGTCACATTTTTTAATCACCGGATGCCCTGCAAGCCTCCTCAAGTACTTCTCCAACTCCACTCTCCTCTGCTCCACAAAGTCCTGCTTCTGCATCACCTGACTTTCAACGACACTTTTATCCGGCCGTGGCGGAATGAAAAACCCTCTGTAACCTTCACTCAGTCGATCCGCCAGAGTAACAACGTCTTTAAACCGCCTCCTAACACTAAAGCCCGAACCCCCGTAATCCGCCATATTCGTACTCGTGGTGATCAAATAAGTAACATAAGAATTTCCCCCCGGAACAATCGAATTGGAAGACTCGACCTCCTTCCGGGCATTCGAAACGCTAATTTTCAGATACTGCCAGCTGGAGGGCTCAGATCTCGGGGAAGAAACTGCCACGTCATCGGAGACCTCGCCGTTTCCATTGGATTCCGGGACCCTGTCGTGGAAGGGGCTGGAGATGATCACAGCATAGGATGGGGAATCGAGAGATGTGCTGTGAGGGGGGAAAAGAAGGGGATCAGAGACGGCGGGAGCGGCGGCGACGGACGGCAGCGTAAAGTGGGGGTGGTCGGCGGCGGAGGAGGAGAGTGTAGTCATGGCGCTGCTGTAATTGGAGAAGGATTTGGAGGTGGAAACGTCGTCGTCGTCGAGGGCTAGGGTTTGCATCTGCTCCGCGGCGGAGAGAGGGTGGTGGGATGATTCTTCTTCATCATACCCTTTTGCAAGAGGATGATTATTCTCTGAGCCCATCATTTTTGTGAATCTCTTGCAATCGAAGTGAAACAATTGAATTGGAATTTATAAAACGAATTCAAAGTTATTCAAGTAAATTCAGTTCTAAGTTCTCTACGTTTTAATTTATATATACAAGTGTTCAAAAATATGCCCAAAAAATAAAATATACTACAAAAATATTTTGAGTCAGATCATATTATTAGTATTACTTTTAGTATTATTTAAAATTAAATATAAATCAGTTTTGGAGTCAAATTAAAGTTCTGTTGCATGCTCTAGGTATTGATTTTGATTTTATTCTTTTTTTTTTTAATATTTTAGGATTCATAATAAATACCTCCATGTGTTTGGGAGGGGAATTTTGTTAAAAAATGATGTTTAGTTGGATGTGTTAAAATGAATTATATATTTGACAGTAAAATTTTTATATTTTGAAAATTTTAATTTATTTAAATATATATAATATATAATAATTAGATGATATAATAATATATAAGGATAATAATTAGACTGTATAATAATAATATATATAAATGTAAGTATTTATGTATGTATAGATATTAATTATGTGAGTTGATAAAAAAATAATTCATAATATACTACAACAAACCTGGCGAATTGGAACGGTTTTTAAGCCGTTCCAAAAAAGCATGCCCATTTGAGACAAATTTGACACGAATTTGAAACATAAATGACACTATATGAAAAGCCCGTTCTAAAACCGTTCCAAATTGAAACGGTTTAATAATCTGTTCCGTAGTCGTTCCAAACTGGAACGGCATTCCGAAGCTGTTCCAAATGGTTGGAACGGCCTCCTGGTGCCGTTCCAGTTTGGAACGGCTTCGGAATGCCGTTCCAGTTTTTGGAACGACATTCCATAGCCGTTCCATTTTTTGGAATGGCATCATGAAGCCGTTCCATTTTTTGGAACGACACTATGAAACCGTTCCAAAAATTGATCTCTCAATTTGGAATAGGATTTATTGCCATTCTGAATTTTTTCAAATTTTAAATTTGGAACGGCTTTTACTAGCTGTTCCAAATTGGAAATTCTGGAACGGCTTTTTAACTGCTGTTCCAGAATTCTCACTCAGGAATTTGGAACGGCTTTTAAACCCTGAAGAAGAAAGTTCCTTCGAACCCTGAAGAAAAAAGTTAAAAATAAAGCACGTGTTGAAGCTTCAATATGTGAAGCATATGTTGTGGAGGAAATAGCTACATTTGCATCATACTATTTTGACTCGACTGTTTCATCAAAAAGAAACAGACTGGTCCGTAATCTGCAACGAGCTGTGCCCTCTACAGTTGCTGCTTTTTCCATATTCAATTATCCCAGTCGACCATCTCGCCGTAGGCCTCCACGTTATCTCACTACTCCTGAGAAGCACGCAGCAGAAACATATGTTTTATTAAACTGTCCCGAGGTCGAACCAATCTACAGGTACGCACCCTGTAACAACATTGTTTAGGAGCATTTGAATGGTTTCGCACTGAGCTAATATATGGTAGTGTCGGTAGACTGTTTGTATCCCAGTATGACGAGGCTGATCTCCTCATGGACAAGATAGTAGCTGAGCATTTCCTCCCATGGTTTAAAACATATGTAAGCATATGCGCACTAATATTGAGTTTAATCATTATATAGCATATATCATTGTTAGATTTGTTTTATGAAACAGATCCTACATCCAAGTACAAGCATAAGTGATCCATTATTGAGGAGCTTAGCCTACGGGCCGAGAAATCGAGTCACATGCTATTCAGAATGCATGGTAAACGGATTTAGGTTCCACACGATAGACCATGCCCAAGATAAATCAACAATGAACTATGGTGTTTGCGTACGATCATCCTGCTACAATGACATAGAGTACGATTTTTATGGACTATTGGAGGAAATATTGGAGTTTCAATACTGTAACTTGCCAAATATGTATGTTACACTCTTCAAGTGTCGATGGGTTGACCCTGTAACAGGACAAAGAATACATCATAAGTATGGTTTTGTTGATGTTAACCTATCACGTATCTACAAAACATATGAACCATTTGTGCTCGTTCAACAAGCTACTCAAGTATATTTTGTAGGCTACCCAGGTTCGAAAAGGAATAGAGTTGATTGGATTGCTGCATGCAAGATGAAGGCTAGAAGCACTGTGGAAGTGAAGTGGAGTGATGTCCCTTTTCAACCAGACAATGAATGCATGCGCGGTGCCTTGTCAACACAGTTAGACGTTCCGCTTCTGCATGACCCTTCTGGTGATGGACTGCATGTAGATTCAGACGAGGATATAGAGGCCGATATTCATAGTACCGAAGGCACTAATAGTGTTAGAGTTACCTCGACAGATAGCTCACCTAGTGGTAGTGAATCTGATGATTTTAGAGAAGAATATAATGTGTAATCTTTCCTATCACGTATCTTCAAATCATGTGGTTGTTGTATATGGAATCAATATGTGTTGAATATAGATTTTTAGAAAGTTGATGGTTGTCGCCATGGATTTGTTCCAAATTGTACATTTAAATATCAAAATAAATGCCAAATACTTATACGCAGAAGAACTAAAGAAAATAGTTCATACATGAAAGTTCGTTATAAATACCATATCGTTCAACAGAATTTTATATAAAAAGGTCCGACTAATAACCACCCTCATCTCCCGATGCACCGTGGTCTGTAGACGTTGATGGGCCCAAATTCTCAAGAGAGTGCGGCTGTTGGGGTACAGGATACGGGACGGGTCTGAATGGATGCGGCCATGCCGGCATTGGGCCTACTGCACTGTGAGTGGCCATCATGCGCTAGTAGTAGTATATGGCCTCGTCTCGTGCTGTGGCGTAGCCCCAATATTAATGAATCTGATGGTAATAATGATCATGTCGAGCATTGAGCGAAGCTAGCTGGGCCTCGAGCCGTCCTATGCGCTCATCCTGTTGCGTTTTATGCTCTCTCTCCTCCCTCATTAGCCTGACAACCGTATCCATACGGTCTAATAAATTTATAAGTAATTGTTCCATATCTCGAATACCATGGCGCTGTGTGGGAGGTTGCTGAATAACAGGGGGCTCCTCATATTTCCCTTCTATCTCTATTGGTGTTTCTGGTGGGAGTTCAAAAATAATCTCATTCTGTGGCGCAAGTGTCTCCTCCGTGGAGTCAATGGCTACTCCAACATTCCTACATAATTCAGTGATCAGATGGGGGTGCCACATTGCCTCTCTTGACATCTTCGAACACCTGAATATGCCATCGCTAATTTCCCATCCAACATTGAAGTATATGTTGTTCATGATGGCATATAATAGTATGGCTCGCTCTTTGGTGATGCTTGTATGGTGATTTATAAGTCGCACTCGAGCAGCCAAAAAATAGAACCATGTACGAGCCACATCACTTAACCTAGCACTCCGAAATGAACTTCGTACCGAAGGCTCAATCCACTGGACTCCACTTGGACATAACTCTCCAGCTATTTCTGCTAGTGGGTTGTATAAGTTCAATAGCTGATTGAATCTTGCACTATGTTCCTTCTGCGGTGTTCCCAGCAAGTGGTTTATAGTGGCCGCATCATAATATACATTAACTCCTCGCACCCAAACTCGATCACTTTGCTTTTTCCCCATGTTGGAATAAAACTCCCTAACCACAGATTTCACTGCGGGGTGCTCTGGCTCTTGAGTGAATTGCCACCAACCCAAAGTATTAATAGTTGACTGGTATAATTGGTGGTGTCGCATAGCTCGAACTATCCCTCGCTCAAGCACGAAACTTCGATTTTTAATGACAGTTTTGTATTTTTCCTTTGCTTCGGCGGATAGAAAGATTCTCCTTTCACCCGAGCTGGATGATGGTGCATCTCGTGTTTTTTTCGGTGCCATTGTCTTGTAAAATAACACATTAAATGATCATATCTATAATTACGAACGTATAAAAAACCGTATCACATATTATCAAAACCCACAACTAATCAACATTTCACATACACTACACATGCCAACATACACATAATGTGTCATATTTGTGCCCCAATTATCCACATTCAACAACGACGTAGCATAAACGTGAAAACAATTACAAATTATCAACATTGGCAATTCATCGAACACCTTATATGCAATGCAATTAGTAATGGTTTTGTTGCAATCAAATCACTCCAAATCCAGACATTAAGTAGCACATATGAAATGCGGTAGTTTCCCAATTATCCATTTACGTTTTGTAATGTCGTTCAGTGGCACAATATTTCTAATTATCAATAGGGGCAATTCATCGAACACCTTATACGCAAGTGAATTTCGAATGAAATTGTTGTAATCAAAACATTTCAAGCCTAAACATATATGTAAACATACAAACCTAAACATTTTGGGCAACAAATTATATAAACGTGACATAATATTCAATTTCATACTAAACCACAATCACGAGAATAAATAAACATAATGCCCAATGATCTACAGTAATTTAAACTTACTAATTACGTCGTGAATGAAAGATACACTGTTGATCAACACAACTGTAATGACGAAGATTGAAGATTTTGGTGAAAAATGAGAAAGAGTGTAGGAGAATGTGAGTTTTTGTGTTTTTCACCCCCCCAGCCGTACTTTATAACCGCCGCCGTCGCACTCGCTGTCGCGGCAAGCGAGCGCGACGGCCATTCCAGAGGCTACTGGAATGGCTGTCGCCTCACTCTGTTGCGACGGCGTGCGCGACGGCCATTCCAATAGCCTCTGGAATGGCCGTCGACTCACTTCGTCGCGACGGCGTCTCCAGATCCTGCTGGAGTCGCCGTCGATCTGGAGACGCCGTCGCGCTCGGCTGTCACGACGGAGGGTGCTCGGCCATTCCAGTGACCTCTGGAGACGCCGTCGCGACGATCGCGCGATGTCGTGAAAAAATTTGGGCCGTCATCTCTATCGTCGCGACGACGGTGGCAACGTTGGGACCTTCTATGGGGTTGGAACGGTATTTCTCCACGTGATATTCCAAAACCGTTCCAAAATGTTTAATATATCTCCCGCCGGACCTTATTTCATTCATTTCAAAAACTTGTTCGAGACAAAATTCTCTCTCGCTCGCTTTTACAGAGAAATTCGTCAAGTCTCCCCAGACAAGTATTGCACATATTTGATTCCTGTTAAGGATAACAACATATATCGGCTATTCAAGGTAATACTCCTTCTTATTTTTGTGGATTTGTTCGATTGTTTTTTGTATTTTCTGCGTGATGTAGTTGGATGATGTTTGTGCTAAATTAAGTCAACTAGTGTGGTGATTGTATATTGTGAATGAAATGTTTGATTGTGTAAGAATGTATTAGCAAAACTTTTGCTACATAAATTATGCATGATAAGTGTTCGATGAAATGTCTGAGTGAAATTCAATTTATTTTTAGGCCAAATAACATAGAAGAAATGTAGTGGACAATGATGTGTATATATTGTTTAAAATTACAGTTGACTTCAAGCACATTTGTTAACATGTTCCAATAGTGTTGCATTCCGTTTTTGTTTGATGTTAACATGTTAAGCCGTGCCAAATAGCATTTCAACTTCAATGTTGGCTAGTCGTATCTATCATGTTTGACATAATTTAGAAGGTTATATTTTGTATAGAACTAATTAAAAGTGAAGGGGGTACTGTGATAGTAAACTATGATAATTTTTTCTTGAAATCATAACTGTCCCACGTTATTTGAAACTATTACTTATTCATTTAATTGCTCCCAGATGACACGTGGTGCTTATTCAAGGGGACATGGACAACATTCACAATCTGTTGGTGGAAGGCTCAATATAAATCAGAGTAACTCCGCTGCACGTAGGCTTATTTCAGAAGACTCTGAAACGCAGCCACCCTCACCAACACAATCTCCACTACATAATAGTCTTCCTAGCCCTCTCCCGTTCGAGGGTGGTTCATTCACCACCGGTGCCCAACAAGAAAACTCTATTGCCGAAGTAGCTCCAAATGTACAACCATCGGAAACATCTTATTGGAGGACTGGAGGGCCTATACACATAACCCCGCGAACCTTCCAGTATGTATACAAATTTCATTTTTTACTCATCAATGCATAATTGGAGTTTTGTCGTAACATAGGTTATTTTTACAGTGCATATAAAGAAGTAACTGATTGTATAAGAGAGGTTATATTTGGCCACTATAATGGTGCTTGGGTTCGATTCAAGGATGTTGAGCTCGACATCCGCAAGTTCTGGTTTCACCTGTTCAAGGTTAGTGGACAAGCACTAGGCTGCTTTTGTATAATGCATAAATTGTAATAATTATGCACATAACGTGTTACATATTGGTGTACTTTTTTCAAAGTTAAATGAACATATATGTTTGGTCCCCTGTGGTGGTAAACAATTGTTGGCGAACTGTTTAATTAATATATACTATTTGACATAGATGTATGGATGTATCATAAATGACTATATGCGTTATTTGAACACCATCAATAGTATGGATGATTTAATATATGTTGAACCGTGTTTGTGTCAGCACATGTGCTTTCTTTGTCATGCTGGCCCTTTGAACTCATCGGATACCATACTATGTTAGTTCTTCTTATTTATTTCTTGCTAATTAATTATAATTTGCTTACCTTGTAATCCCCGAGTGAATCTTAGTATTGATTTAAATCAAAATGTAGAGATCAAGAAAACTAGCGAGTTTATGTAATGGTGGTGGACTAAACTAGTGTTAATAAGAGTTCGAACACAAGTTTGGCCATATACCAGCATGCGATTTCTACATAGTAAACATTAAATGTCCTTGTGGTGTTTCCACATTAGTTGTTATATGTGTACATAACATACAGCTGGCATGTGATTGCGTAAAAAATATAAAATTCATTACAGGCAGAATTTACATGGAACGATGCAGACTCGACTGCAATTGAGAAGAACTTTAAGAAGAAAGCTTTTGAACTCCTAAGGAAGCACTTACATCGTGCAAGGGTTTCAGATACAAAGCCACCATGGGTATCCCAAGAGAATTGGGTACAAATGAAGAATGAGTGGGCATAGGAGTCATATGTTGAAATGTGTGAAAAAAATAAAAACAATCGACTAGCTGATACGGCGTCAGCATCCACTATTTATCGAGGTGGTTCGATATCCATTACTGCCCACAGCCATCGAATGGTTAGTTGAGTTATATTCAAAAAGTCAACGCATGTTATTTTCCTGTACCCTGAAAATTTATATTATTGAATTGTGTTTTAATATCATAAATTATGTTCTCATAGGAGACAACTTTGGGCAAGCCGCCAAATCCATTAGAGTTGTACTCAAAGGTTTGGAAGACAGCATCTGGGGATTGGGCAGGACCTCGTGCACAGATTCAAGCGGTAATTTTGTCTGTCTCTTCTACGTAGTATGCATTACTTATCTCCTAATTTATTCTCATCATTTATATAAAAAAATTAATATACAGGAGAACATTGCGAATGCACTAGAAGAAGTAAATGCCATGAATTTCGATGATCCAACCACTCCAGGGGGATCAACTTACAGTTCATTTAGTAGCAATGCTGTCACAATGGCTGTTGGTGGCTTTAAGAGAGGCCGACTGCCGGGCATGGGATCAGAGGGTAAGAACTTTTGCAATTTTTGTAGGGGATCCACCTCGCAAACCTCCTCACCTGCTCTTGAGTTACGCAATGTGGAGCAAAAACTACTTCAAACTGAAGAGAAAGTGCTTATGACTGAGGAGAAATGGAAGAGTGCGGAGGAGAGGCTTGAGCAAAATGAGGCACAATTAAATCAATTATTGAATTGGGTTAACACAAACTACTCTCATGCTTTCACTCCCATTCAGCCATCCCGGTCCCCGAATCAAGATGCAGATGACGACGACGACGAGAGGCTTGACTAGTACGCCATGTCACTTAGAGTTTTAAATAATCCTCCATATGTCATGTTATTATTACAATACATCTGATATTTTTGGATTGAATAGTTTGAATTTTATTTTCTAGTTGTGGGGTAATATAATGGTTGTATGCTTTTATATTTTAGTTGACGCCGAAGTAGAGGTTCCAAAAATATTTTTCACAATTATTGTATAAGATTTTTTTCAAAAAAATACATAATACAATTTGAATCTGCGTCCAAAACGATCTTTCTCGATGCCAATACATTTATAAAAAATGCGTTCCACAGCTGTTCCAAAATAGCTGTGCCAAAATCGTTCCAAAATATCAACCTCGAAGTCGTTCCAAAAGGATCGTACCAAAGTCGCTCTAAATTAGGTATCCCAAAGTCGTGCCAAATAAAACTATTCCAAAGTCGTGCCAAATAAAACCGTGCCAAAGTCATGCCAACTGAAACCGTGCCAAAGCGGTTCCAACAAAAACCGTGCCAAAGCGGTCCCAACAAAAACCATGCCAAACTCATGCCAAATGAAACCGTGTCAAAGCGGTTCCAAAACGAACCGTGCCAAAGCTGTTTCAACTATAATCGTGCCAAAGCTGTTCCAACAAAAAACCGTGCCAAATGAAACCGTGCCAAAGCGGTTTCAAAAATAACCGTGCCAAAGCTGTTCCAAAACAAAATCGTGCCTAAGCCGTTCCAAAGTTCCGCTCCAAAACTGCCCCCAAACCGTTCCAATAAAAAACCATTCCAAATTTCTGTTCCAAATCTGACCCATTGCAGATCCAAATACTGTGGCTTAGGTACGTATTTGGAACAGGTTATTAAAACCGTGCCAAATTTGGAACGGCTTTGTGTTGCCGTTCCAAATTTCTGGAATGGGTTTCGGCACCCGTGCTAAAAACTTTGGAACGTGCCATTTTGGAACGGAAAAAATACCATTCCAAAACTGTCCCAAATCCAATTTGGAACGGCTTTTACAGAGAAACTGTTTCAAAAAACCGTTCCAATTCGCCAGGTTTCTTATAGTGATATTATTGTCATATGAACACTAAATTGTTCATAAGTTGTATAATTCATAAATAGAAGTAAATTATAAAATTATCATATTTTAATGATAAAAATAATTTTTTTAAAAAAATATATAGAAAAATAAAAATGAAAATGATATTTAAAAAAAATGAAAAAAGAGAGATGATAAACGTTAGAAAAGAAAGGAGAGATTATTAGTTTTTGAGAACCCCTTACATGATCTCCAACCTCTCATTGTCCCGTCAAACTTATAAAATTTTACAGTAGTTCTCTTTATTTTACTTTCTCATCAAACTTCTTTCTTTTCTTTCCATCACATTTTATAATTCGTTTCAAATTTTAATAATTTATTTTTATTGTCAAAATCTATTAGATGTATAATAACTTATATTTTATTATCACTAATATATAATTTGACTAGATAATAATTTATAAAATATAATGTGAATGCATTGCAATGTAAAATATTTATATAATATAAATAAAATCTATATATTCATATGATAGATTATATTTTAAATTTTACATTTGTTACATTTTATATGTATACATTTACCATTAGTATATATAAATGTACTTAATGTGAAATAGGAAATGAATAGTATATTTTTATAAAATTCTTTTTGTCATCATTTTTCTTGAAACTAACAATGTTTACGGGAGAATTGCGTAATTAAAAAGTTTTGGATGGGCCAACTTGTTACACTCATTCTACAACGAACGACATAACCATACAAGTTTTATCTTTTGTTGTAATGGCTATAATACATGTCTTAGAGGTGAATCAAGTGTTCAGGCTGAGGCATAGATACCTCACTCTTCTTAAAGAAATTCAACTCCACTACACCCAAAACGAAATATATTATTATTGTTATTGTTATTTTTCCTTTTTGTTATTATTGTTGTTGCTCTTGTTGTTATTATTATTACTTATCTAATTCCAATACCCATGTCCCATCACGATGTAATATCTCTACAGCAATTCAAACAAAACAAAGGAAACTAGAATCTCGGGTTGCCATCAGTATATTAATGCTCTCAAAGGATAATAAATTTTGATGTTTTAATAGTAATTATAAATAATTTACAATGCTTATGTTGAACGTGTGGCATGAATATCTCCTTTTTAAATTTAGAAAATGAACATTTGGGATATTGTTAAAATACTATGTTGGCAGTATAATCTGTTAGAATTTTACATATCTAACGGGGTGGAAAAAGAGGGAAAAAAACCTATGCTGTGGAATATAAACAATTTATATGCTTGTGCTACACGACATAAAATAAGATATTTTGTCCTAAGTTTTAGAAGACATTTCAATGGAGGGGTAAAAGAGAAAACAACATCAAAATTAATACAAGCAATGTATAATAAAGCTGATAAATGTTTAAATTTAACAATAGAAATATATAATATTAGTAAGAATTTTATATAAGGAAGTTGAGTTGAAAAACACTAAAAGCATAAAATTGAAGTTTCTAAGTTGTGATAACCTGTGATTTTAAAGCATGTTTAAACTCCCTCGTGCTCAATTTTTGCACGCATGTCAAGCCAAAATGGTTAAAATATGTTTTTATAAATGAAGAATGTTAATTTGATGATTTGAATGTGTACGAGTGTAGTTGTGGGGTTCAGTGATTGATTTTGGACATTTGCTAACTTCAATGTAAGTTTGGTCCTCATTTTAGATTCACGCTTGAAGGGTGGAAGCCACAACTGTGAAAGAAGATGTTGCCATAGCAAAATCCAATTACAGAGCATTTTGGAACTGTCCACAATTGTCATTCACAGACACGAAAGGAACAGATGCGGTAACGGAAGCTTTATCCTTTGGATGCAAGAAGGAGTGCACGGCGTACTAGAATTTTCACAAGAGTTGTTTGTAGTTGCAGAAGGGAGACTCACGCTTGCAAGACTCGCGAGACTAAGGCTCTTGGTTGCGAAGTGGGAGTGTGGAGTATATTGTTGAAGAGGTAGAATGTACTACAGTGAGGCATGGCACAACTATGAGGACAGAAGTCGCGAGAGTGGAATTTGAGATACCAAAACTATGCAAACTAGCACCTAGGTTTGTGAGCTTGGCAAGGTAAACACGATTGCAAAGAAGAGTGTCGCAGTCACAACATGCACAACAAAAACCTGTGAGAAATGATTTTCAGGGGGTTTCTTGTCTTTTCACACACATACACGAACCCCCGCCCCTGTGCACCTATATAAATACCTTCTACACGTCTTGGAGAGCATCTTAAATATAGTTTTACAATACAAACACTTAGAAACCTTTAGAAAACAAGATTGAGGGATAGAGGAATATACTCCTTTATTGAAAAGCACTTTTTGATCCATGCAATGTGCAAAATTTGGACTAAGTTTCCTCAACCTTTTCTGGTGTTTTCCATTATATGTGGAATGATGAATAATTTTGCATTAGTTTTTGTTCAATCTATCATGAGTTGCCAAAATTATTCACTAATTTCTTCGGATTGTGTGTTGGTTGAACATATGTGCATGATTTTTATGCTTGGTTGTCTTCCCTTTAGTTATTTGTAATGGATTAATTGATTAGTAATTATAAAATTTGATCAAACTTATAATTAAATTGTGGCTGTATAAGGAATAACGGAAGTGAAACTCATGCGCTAAATGTACAATTACAAGCATTAATTTTGTGAGAATAATTGAAGTAAAACCATAGAATTAGTGTGGACAACACATTGTTAATTAAAGAACTTAATAACTTAACTCGATTTGATTTGGGAATACTCGCTAAAATCTAAAGTTAAAATTATAAGAAAGTTCTGAAAAATATCCTATAGATCATAGGATTAGTAATCTGTAATAAGATGATTAAACTGATAATCAATATAAATTGACACATATAGAAAACCAACACATCACAAGGAACTAAGTTTTTCAATACTTGGTATTCCATCGCTTAATTCTGTTACTTTGGCTTTTAAGATTTTTTCTTTTATTATTTCATTTCAGTTCACTATCTTAGTGCCATTTAACTAATAGAACTCTATTTAGATTGATAGACCAAAACTTTTCTTTGTAGACACGACACCCGTAATCACTAGAGTACTGGTTTAATTATAAATTTAATTTTGATATAGTGATGACCTGCATCAACTTGTGGCATGTTCTATGGCTCTATGATTCACTAGGAAATCCTTCCCTTTTGTTTAGAATAATTTCATTTTTTTTACAAGAAAATTGCAAGACCAAATTTTATTTTTTTTTCTAATAATATCAAGAAAAATTGGTAAGTGCTTCAAATTTTGCTTTAATGAATTGAATGAATATTAAATCATCATTGATATAAAACAATGATAAATTTAACATAAGAATTGAATATATTATTTTATTATATTTTGTCATTCTAAAAGTGTAATTTTTTTTAATTTAAAGGGCATAACATGCCATTCATGGTGTCTCTATAAAATTGTGAATGCAATTTTGTATCTTCTTTTGGTCTTTTCCTCAATTTAAATTTGTTAAAAACATGATTTATTTTCAAATTTTGAAAATATTTTTGCATTTTTGCTAGATGCAATCTATTCAGTAAATCTCTTTCATTGTAGATGAGATATCTAATACATTGTTAATTTTTATTAAGTGATTTGTAGATTATTATTAATTGAGGGACTCCCCATTCCTTTAAGATTAAATGATTACATAGAATGCAACACAACTTCAATTATATTTAGATGGTTGTATGAGTTTCTTTTGAAGAACAGTCCAATAATTATTGATTCATTTGAATGCAGCAAAATTTAGTGAGGATATTCTTTTTTTGTGTCGAAATCTTTTATACAGTAAGGACACCATATGATTTTTAAGGAGGTGTTGGCTGGTGAACCATATGAGTTGACTTGGTTAAAACTCAACTCAAGCTTGAGTTTGATTCATTTGAATGGATTTTTATGGTGAAGAGGCAATATGCTTTGCTCCACTATAATGCATGAGGAAGACACGAGCACACTTCTTTCTTAATTAATTCTTTTAGATTGATAAACTTCTCTTGTAATAATATAGTGTAAAGTTGTTCTTTTATTCTTAAATAGGTTTTCTTCCTTTAATGGATGTATATGTGATATTTTGCTTTCAACTTGTTGGAAAATAGATTATTGTTGTAACAATGTAATTCCTTTTTTTTTTTTCTTCATAGGAGATACATACGAAAAGGCTGTTATGCCTCAAATTCGATACATAACATGGCAGTACCTGAGAGACAATCATCTCAACAAATACTAAAGTCAAAGTATCGGGGTAACTATTCCATAAATAATATCCAATCTCAAATGATAAATCCAACACTATCTCGTAGTGGAAATAATTAAATCTTGACTATTATGTCTGTGAGGTCCTATTCGCGACTAAATAAATACATAATGCTATCTCCTCTCCTAAAGCTCTACCAACCCTATGCATGTTCGCTTTTGCTAGCATCCTCTGCAAAAAAATTCATTTAAAAGAGTGAGTGACAAATTAACTAATAAATAGATTCACTTGCTTTTCATTTTCCATAAGATTTGAGTAAAAAACAATTTACATAAAACATCTTTGTAAAACAAATAACAGAAAATCACATTACAACTTTTTAGAACCATTCATTAATCACATGTTTGTCAGCTCGCTCATAGAATACATACTTTTTATGCAATTTCTATTGATTAAGGTTTTAATCTATACTCTCAATTAAGGAGGGTTACGTGAATTATCAATTGCACCTATCGTCAGCCTTAGTAGCCCAATCCCAATTAGGTAGTATCCTAATTTATACTTTTAATTAGTAGGGTCATGTCAGTTTTGTCCACTGCTAACCCTAATACTTCTACTTCGATTGCGTAGTCCCAATTTATTATCCAATTTGTAGGGTTAGAAATTGTTCCCACCCTATCATTAGCACCACTTGCTAGCGGCTTTTCCACATTTATCACATGTCATCGTTTCTAGAATAATCAATTTCATACAATTCATTTTGCAAATAAACTCACACCCAGATTTTTGTAAGAAAATAAAATGTTATAATTTTTGTAGAAAATTAACATGTCAAAATCAAGCTTTCATATAGATAAGAATAAATATTTGAAAATAATTTTAAACACGTGGTGGAAATTTCAATTGTATGACAAAAATAAATTCGAAAGCATCTATAAAATTGGGTAGAGTGAATCTACTTACCTGACATTAATTCTGTTGTTCTATAAGCTTATTTGTTGTTAAGTCTATTTTGATAAAGTGATTTTGATTGTTGCTGTCTGTTTTTGTGTTCAATGGCATCTCATTGTTGTTGTAGTTGGTGATAAAGTGATTTTGATTTTTCTATCATCGATAATTTTTTTGCTAAACCTTCCCCCACAGGATTTACTTTGGTTGACATGGATCATCTTTTTCGAAAAAAATATTTAAAGTTTTGAATAATGTAGCAATGGGACTCATAAATGTGTAAATAAGAATCTTTCTTAGATTGGTTAATATTATGATATGAAGAAATTGAACAATAAATATCCAGGAATATTAGTCATTTAAGTTAGTCTTTTAGGCTCTTGGATTTTTTTGTAATTTACTCCTTCCGTTTGAGTTATTATATTGTAGTATCCAATTCCATTTTTATCAGCTGGCAAAACAGTTGTATGTAATGCAATAATCACTGTCTGTGTTGAACACTTCGTGTGCTTATATGTGTGTTTCTCTGAGAAGGTGTTTTTTTTTTGCGATTATAGTTTTATTACTGCAAGCAGATGGTATTGTGCGTGATAGCATAATTAATTAATGACCAAGGAAGAAATAATCTACATACACAAAGTAACCTCACTGTTAAATTTGGTCGTGGGTGGGTTACAAATCACTGTATTACAAAGTGCAGATGAAAATGATAAAAGAGTAGGATTTGGAGAAGTAAACATAAGAATCGTTGATTTTGATAATTTCTTAGGTAGATTTTAAATGTTAAACTATGAAAAGCATGAGAAATATTGTACTTAGAAAAGAAAAGAAAAAAAAATTTCTTGTTTCTTTATTATTAAGTTAATATAAATATTTGCAGTCTTTTGGTGAGGATATCATTGTTGTCATAAGTAGTAGAATGCTTTCTATATTTATTTCGTTGTGTTTCCTTAGTACCCCATCCAAGTCACACTGCAGGCTGGCTGATTTATTAGGGGTTCTCGGATTCATCCCTCTGTCGTCGTTTCGTGAGGCCCCAACAAGAAAATGTGCACCATTTTGTTTGTCTGATGTTGGGCTGTAACATTTCATTTTTGGTCGGGCAGCAACCATTTCTTTTAGGTTTATAGGCTTCAAATATTTTGGGCTGGCTTTATTTTGTTCGGCTTTTGGGTAATAACATAAAAAAGTGGGCAGGAATTATTAAAAAAAAATTGGGTCTTTTATCTTAGGCTAATATGTATTGATTGAGCTTTGATTTCGTCCTCAGTGATTTATATGCTTGGGATTGTCAACCATGGATGGCCTTCCGTCAATTGTGAGTGTGACCGGTGTCTGCTATTTAAGGGTGCTTGTCCCTTATACAGCAAATTACTTTACTTTGCCTTCTGATGTTTATATTCAAGTTTGCCTTACAACACCTTTGTCCATGTCTCAAAGGTTGCCTTATGCCATAAATCCATCCAACACCTTGGACAGGTAACTGCTCTCCCCTTGTGGATTTTACTTGATTGTCACCGTATAATAATGCAAACTGTTCAAGTGTCAAGTCTTAAGTTGAACATTCACAAAGTTTAAACGTGCTAAATTTGAGAGGAATTGTTAAAAATAGTAGAATATTTTCTATATTTGTTTCACGTTGTGTTTTCAATTTTACAGAAGTGGTAATTATTGTGTTTCCTTAAAGTGAATTGTTTATTTTAAAATATGACAAGTATTTAGGTTACGTTGTATCTTCATTTTTTGGTAATCGTTGTAACATCTCACGCTATAAGTTGAGATGGAAGTTTTTTCAATAAAATATAGTTCAATTCTTCTACCTATTTTCTAACAATTGCTTTTATATACTTCATTCTATCATTTAATTTAACTTAGAATCTGTTTATGCATGCCTTGAGTTTAAGTGTATTTCTATATTGATCCTATTAGAACATAATGAAGGAAATGTTGTGTAATTGATGGTTGGTCTTTTGTTTACTTTAAATTTGTTAGAAAATAATTGAAGAATTGAATCGTAATTCATTCATGGACATCCTACCAATTCCGACATATACAGGGGAGATGAAAAAGAATTCCTATCTTTAGAAATCAATCCCACTAAACTATACTTGTATGCTTGACATGAAAAGTAGAGGCAAGCCGAGTAAAAGGACGAGTCTCCAGTGGCAAAGGGGGATAGCCACGCCAATCCAAGTAGAGCAAAAGGGCGCGCACTCTAGCTTTCTTTCTTAGTCTTAGACTTTGTTTTTCAAGAAGACTATTAATTTTGTTTGTTAACATTCTACTACTCCTATAAACTAAAAAATAAAAGATATATAGACATCTAAATTAGTTTGCACAATACACTAAATTAAACTAAATATTTTTAAATATTTTCTTCCGACACTCCCTCAAGTTGAAATTATTGAATTTTTACGAGTTGTTGAACTTGGCTTTTATGATCACAACAAATTTGGTAGGCTAGATCAAAGATAATCCATAACACAATATAGTATGGACATACCAACAAAGTTCATGTGTGCCGCTATTTTGTTTTTTTTTTCGTTTATACAATTGTGAGGCACATGAATAGGCCTGACAACCACAAGTTGGAAGATTGGCAATGTTATTGGGGATAGTAGACTAAATTTGAATATGAAAAGATGTCCTTCATGAAATTTGAATAGGCATCAAATTGATTGGAGAGATAATGTCTTTTACTATGCCCATATCGGCATACAGAATAAGATTACAATAGTAATGCAATATCCTTTGAAAATAGACAACCAGCCACGTATGTAAAGAGATGCACTTTTGTCGGATATAACAATTGGATAACACTAGAATACTAGAGGGTTTTAGCATATTGTTTGCCAGAATAACCAAAAAAAAAAAAATATATTTGTTGAAATAACTCGATTGGGGAGGGGTTTGTAAAATTAATCCAATTCCGTGATTATATATCACAAAATCAGTATTTTTTAAATAAAAAAGTCAATTATGTGAATTGAAATTACGAAATTGAGCAATTTCCATGATTTCAAATCACGGAACTTAAAAAACAAAATTTAAATTTGAATTCCATGGTTCAGAATCAAGGAAATCATGCAGATTGAGGTAATTTTCGTGATTCTGAATCATGGAACTTAAAAAAATTAAAAATTGAATTCCATGATTTTATATCATGGAAATCACCCGAATCAAGGTAATTCCGTGATTCAGAATCACATAATTGGCTTTTTTTTTTAAAAAAAAATCAATTCCACAATTCGAGTTCACAGAATCACCTTGAATTCTGCGCGACCGGCTTGACACTTTGACCAACCATTGCATTTATTCGTCTTCTTCTATCTTATTCCGCTATTTATTCATCTTCTTCACTAGCCTTTCTTCTTCACCTCATATTTTCTCTCCATTTCCTTTGCATTTGGTTTCTTTACTTCCTCACTTCAATCAATATCTTTTCATTTTTCTCTCAATCTCTCTGATTAACTTCTTCAAAAATCCTTCTTACCACTCTAGGAATCCTTCTCCCCGTAATGATTAGTTTTTTTTTAAATAACTAATCATTACTCTACAATTTACAATAAGAATTAATTGGTATGTTTCTTTCCTTTATTTAATCTCTTTTTTTTTTATTTTTGTAAATTTATAATTGAATTTTCATGATTAAATTACATAATTTTATTTATGTATGTAAATTATATATTTAATATTGTGTTTAATTTGATAAATTTGCAGTTTTGGAGCACGTCAACAACATTGGCATTCTTCAATTTGCAGAAATAATTGATCGGTTTATTTCTTTCATTTATTTAATCTCTTTCTTTTTTTTTGTTTTCGTAAATTTATAAATTAATTTTATAGTTAAGATGCATAGTTTTATTTATGTTCTTGAATTATATGTTTAGAATTGTGTTTAATATATAAATGTTTAGATATTATTTGACAATTTTTCCTATACACTAATTTGTAATCAAATTAAAAATTAATTCAATGATTTAATAATTTAAAATTATATTTAGTCAAAATAAATTATTGCTTAATTGATTAAATGTACTGTTTAAAATTTTATTTGATGTGATATTAATTTATATTTTAAAATTAGGGAGCATGAAAATATTTAGTTTGAAATTAAATTTACGTTTTCAAATTTTATGTAAAGCCACGTTTGGTTTACAACTTTAAAAATTACATAATATATTCTAAAGTATGTATTAAATTTTTTTTATATAATATAGTTTCAAATTTTTTATTATATGTTTATATTTTTAATATTTTTGTAAATATTATGATATTCATATATATTAATGATTTTGAGTTTGTTATTTTCATGAAGAAATGTATTTGAATTAATTTAACAACTTAATAGTTTAACAATATAATTAACAATTTGTTTTATATTTGACACATTGATATGTGTATACTTTACAAAAATTATACATACTTTGTAATTTATTTTAATAATTTCAATATATATTTAATTAAATATATAACAAATAATTAGAGTTTATTTTAAATATCTTTTTACATATGATATATTATATGTTAGAGTGTAATACATTTATATGGTTTAAATGTGGATAAACAACAATTGGTCGAAGTTGAGATTTAAGACCGCGTTTGCTTTTTAAAGTTAGGCAAAGTTTGGATATATAAAGTATGTACACATATTTTGTTATAGAATACTTAAATATATTTGGCGATTATGTGTGTATGCTTTTTGGTATATATGGAAATATTATAATATTTTGACAGTTTAAATATGTGAATATGATACTTTAGTGAGAAAATATTTATGAATTAATTTAATAATTTAGTTGGTTGTCGCAATTAATTTTTTTTAGATATTTTGTTGTTTGATATGTATGTTTGAATTAATTAAGATTTTAGTAAGTTGCTTTATTGTTTGATATGTATAATGTTTGATATAGAGTATAATTAGAAGTATACGAAAAATAATTTATTAGTTAAAATACATAATTGGATAATACATGGAGTTGATAAGATTTTTTTTTTTTGTAATTTGTTTTTATAAAGATATGTCCATTGGTGGAGATTATATACGAATCGTGTTGTATTGGGGTGATACTATTTTGTGAGATTAAATTCTATTATATACGATCGCGAGCCATGCGCCTTAGATATCATCTCTTGTAACACGAACTTAATGCAACTTTTCACAAGATTGTACCAATTGAGTGGTTTTGATAGTAATAGATTTGAATTAAGAGTTTACACGCTATTTGTGTTAAGTCATAGACATGGACATGATAGAGCCACTGTAATTAACATGAACACTAACGACAATCTACATTTCTTCCTAAATCCTATTAATGAATTCCATTTTTTAGAGCTATATTTGGAGTTTTATGATATCTTACATCCTTAAGCAGATCATGCTTTTCGCCTGTGTCCCACAAATGTGTAGTTAAGTGAGCTACTGCAAATCACGAAAGGTTTGGCACAGATGGATCTTCATGGAAGTTCGAGAGAGCATAATTATGATGAGGGACCTTCATATATAGCTCTGTAATTAGATAATACATTGAATGAAGAGAATGACCTAGAGACAGAACTGCATGATGATGTGTCAGAAGCATATGATGATAGTTTTAGACAAGACTGGGGTGTCATAGGTATATTGTCAGATGATAACACAGAGGAGGATGATGATGAGAGACTTGCATATGTGAGTACAGTGGAACCGATAGAGGAATGAATTAACCAAAGGTACGTTGGTACATCAACTCAACCTTATATGTAGGCAGATTTAAGTTCAGGGCAATATACGTACCCATCCATTGAGTTTTTGCAAACCATTCCTGATGACTGCGACTAAGATTCTCAGGATATTCCTCCGACTACGTGGGGCAAATTTTATGAGGAGGATACGGGTATGAACTTCAATGATAAAAATCATGTAATTTCGGCTGTTAAAGAATACTCATTCAGTGTTGCATAGCGTGAATATAAAGTAGTAAAGAGCACATCAGTTCTATAGAAGGTGAAATACAAGCAAGATAAAAAAAGCTGTAAGTGGGGTTTAAGGGCTATTCTAAAGCCAAAGTAGGGTTTTTGGCAAATTACAAAGTATGAAGGTCCACACACTTGCTTCTTGAGCATGATGTCAATGGACTACAAAAACCTAGACAAGAACACCATAGCTCAATTGCTTTTGGGTATGATTTGCCAAAACCCATCGTACGATATCAAATTTATCATTCAGACAGTAAATGACAAGTATGGGTTTGAAGTTAGCTATACTACGGCATGGCATGGTTTATGACGGACTATTGAGATGGTGTATGGTACATGGGAAAGTTCAGTTCAGAAATTACCCGTATATATAATTGCCCTGCAAAAGTATAACTCTGGAACTATTGTGGAGTAGCGCCGCATTGAGAGTGGTGCCGCATTGAGAGTGGTGTTGAGAGTCAATACACATTAGGGTTTGTTGTTTAGGCCTTCAAACCGTATCTTAATGGGTACTAATACTTCCACAACGTAATTAGTGTAGATGTGACGCACTTGTATTCGATATACAAGTATAAAATGTTGATCGCTGTGGCACTGGATGTGAACCACAAAGTATTACCATTAGTTTTTGCTATTGGAGATGAGGAAAGTACAGAGTCATGGCACTAGTTTTTAGATTTGATCAGTCATTATGTTGTGCATGATAAGGAGCATACCTGTCTTATTTCTAATCGTCATACAAGCTTACTTGTAGTTGTGGAAAGGGTTCTTGCCTTCCAAGAACCACGTGGAACACATGTATATTGTTTGAGACGTCTTTGCTCTAACTTCAACAAGGCATTTAGGAGTCAAGTTCTAAAAGATCTATGTTGGAAGGCGGGGTCTGAACACGAGCTACCAAAATTTAATAGGTGCATAGAAGAGATATACAGATTTAATCCTAATGCATAGAATTGGCTTATGGCAATTAACAAAGCCAAGTGGGCACTAGTATATGATGGAGGATGGCATAGTGGGATCCTAACAACAAATATTTCAGAGTCCCTTAGTGGAGTTTTGAAAGGTGTAAGGCAACTTCCAAAAGCCTCAATTGTTCAGCTTAAATTTGATTGTATTGTTAGGTTCTTTGTAGATAGACTTACGAAGGCGACAAACATGAAGGCAAATAGTTGTGATTGGCCAACATGGCTTGCAAATAAATACCGAGATGTAGAGAGGGAGTCTATTAGGCACACACTTCAATTGATTGACAAGCGTGTGCTTTTTGATGACGTTCGAACCATGTACCATGGTGGACGTCGTGGGACTAATTATGTTGTTTGTCTTACACGATATGAGTGCAGTTGTGCTGAATGAACTTTGAGTAGGATTCCATACTCTCATGCTATCCATGTGTGCCGTCGATATCGTGTAAACTCAAAGGAGCTTGTCAGCGCCTATTACTCAATTAATGCATAGATGGGAACCTACTATGGTGAGTTTCAAGCAGTGTGGCTCGAAGACTATTGGGACCCTATACCATTTCAGTTAGTGCATAATGCAGAACGTCAATGAGTTCGACACAAAGGGTGGGACTGAATGACTCGCATTACAAATGAGATGAATCGTGGGCAAGTACATGCGAGACAGCCTATTAGACGTGCAGATACAGAAAGTTCACGTAGAAGAATCTAGGTAGTCAATAGTGATGATGTATTTTAATATGCTATTAACTAAAGAATTTATGTTTAATTGAAAATGTATAGGTGTGTAATTTAATTCTGTAACACAATTGGTCAAATACTTATTTAACTTTTATTTAATATAAATGTCTTAATATGTCTATATTTTTGTTCGCATGCACAAGCAGTTGATTTAATCACTTTTCACTTATGGATGAGTGTTACAAAAACATTTATGTAATTGAAATCATGGTTGCCAATAATTTCAAGTATTTTTCTTTTTTTAATTATATATTTTCTCTTATTTTTATTTTATTTAATTCACTTGAAATACTTAAAAATCTATTTTTAAAGCAACACCTACTTTTAGGTTTTTTATAAGATGTCAGCAGATACTTCTGCTCACCCTGATTCGATTGAGAGCTCAGTTTTCCATTTATAGGAGAATCACTGCTTGGAAGACGTTTAGGCTGGCACACTCGATAGATATCTTACCCTGCAGGTACCTGATAGATACTGACTGTGATTTGAAGATGTGGACCCTAAAGTGCGTCATATACTTCACTGTATTAGCTTGTACGACGTATATAGATATGGTGCGTTGCAACTAGATTGCTACCTGATCACGTCGTTAGTTGAAAGATGGCGTTGAGAGACGCATACATTTCATTTCATGTCCGAGGAGGCCACTGTTACGTTAGAGGATGTTACACAGATATGGCATCTACTAGTGGAGGGTGACCCAATTATTGGCACAGAGCCTTGGCTGACATGTGCACAGTGGATGCAGATTTTCATAGGGGCATTAGGTTGGGCATCAAGAGATTAGGATTTCAAAGGTTCCAGCATTCTTCTTGCACAAATTGCACAGTATATGGAGTTACACCTATTACATCAAATAGTACACAACTAGATGTACAGCAGTGGGCACGTGACTTTATTTTATTACTATTATGTGGCAGTTTGTTCCCTGACTTCTCTAACAACAGAGTTAGGCTATTCTTCATTGACTTGATTATTGACTTAGATAGTGCGGACAGATATAGTTGGAGTAGTGCAATTTTGGCATGTCTGTACAGGAATCTTTTTGTTGCTTGCCAGAGAGGGCGCTCATCCATTTCTGGCCTATTACCTCTTTTATAAGTATGTTTTGCACACCTTATATTCACATAATAGAATTTTGATTCGAAGCATGAATTAGATTGTAATGGTAATTATATTGCCAATGACACAGATATGGGCATGGTCTCGAATACCAGAACTTGCACCGTAGATTGTAGGCTACCATTTTGACCTAGGTTCACTTACTCTACCTGATGGTGAAGTGCTTCTGAGAGCACTGTATGCTGCTACGTATGATTTTGATATACTTTTATTAATTTTTTAATTACTCACTCTAGAAATGTATAATATGTTTCTTTTCTCTTTGCTTTTCCTTCATAAATATACAGATGGTCTTGTGCATGGAGATAGATGACTAAGACTGGTAATCACAGTGTACGAATTTTTAGAGAGAATTTAGATTCTAAGGCACACACACATGTTTGTTATTATAGCATACATTATCTTATATTATCAGTACAATGTTTGATTGAAATAAATATGATAAGATGTTTGTTGTAACCAATGTGTAGTTTAAATAGCAACCATATGCTCTTGAGTAGTATACTGCATTGCCAGCGAGATTTGGGCATCATATGTTGACGTACTTGGGTCCACTCATCATTTATGACACTGTGGAGATGCACCGGTCGGAGCGAGTTTTACGGTAGTTTATGATGGTGTAGGACATTCTACCTACTCTCCAACTCAATGAGGATCATTTACACACCATTGACTATCGTGGAGGGGGTTCGGCTAGAGATTGAGTGGTATATTATCAAGCATATGTGAATTATTGACGGAGTTTAGTAATGGTTGTATGTAGACAGAGACACCACAGCGATGTGCTCCAAGTAGCAAGTGGATACATTGATTGGAATTGTCGGATCACTCATCGCATGATTACTCCATCGATCGCCTTTGTAGAGTTTAGATTTCAACCCGGAGATGGGTCATGGACTGATTATGTGGTACATAATCACAAATAATATTTATTGTCTATTTCTGTGTATAGGACAATAAAAATTTAATATGTATTGAAACACTTATCCATTTTCAGGTTTATGAGTTGGAACAGTTTTTTATTAATGGTGATGTCAGTCATTGTAGGCGGATTCTGTCACACGGTCGTGCAAGGTAGGCCAGGAGATTGCGTGCTTATACTGAGATGGATGTCACCCCTACGACACATGGGGTGTTTGCAAAGATGCCCTTGTCTATAAGCAGGCCTAGGGTGGAGCAGCGCAATGGACGTTGTTCTATATCTCGTATTACAGCCCCTTTGGACCTTAATGCAGGTCCATTCACTTCGGCTTATGGTACAGCACATGTTTCTTACACATCTGCTGCACCATAGCAGCATGATGATGTTTACATACCTACTCCACCTAATCCAACCATACATAGTCCATATTCAGTGCAGGTGATATAGACTCCTTCCAATTCAACAGATCCATCCATGCAGTACTTTGGGGCTCCGGAGAATTATGAACATACTTTTCATACATCACATGTTTTATAGAGTAGCTATCAGTCGTTTTGGGAGGTGTAGCAGGATGATACATTCGACCATTCCACGCGTCGTTACATGACGACACGTCACAATACAAGGATGATGATTCTACTTTAAGACCTTGTAGAAATCGACGCGCTCCTAGATGTGGCATTAGAGGACATAGGGCATTTAAATAAAATTATGTTGTACTCTATATTAACATTTTATTAGAAGTTATTTGGATAAATATATTTATTTCAACAATTTTCAAATTATCATGTTTCATTATTCATTACTTGCATATATTTGTGACATTTAATATTATTACTTATTATTCATGTATAATTAATTATAAATAAGTAATGTACATATGATTGTAATTAAAACTTATATTATTTGTTTAAAAATAGATAATAGCATTAAATCATAGTTATTCACGTGTGCAATTTTCTTATAATTTTATGGTGATTAATTCTATTTTTGTATTAAATTTAATTTCAAAATAAAAATTAAATTTTCTCAAATTGTTACTATTAATTTTTTAATTTATTCTCTATGTATAATAATAAATACTCAAATTTATAAAATATAAAATTTCAATTATTTAAAAAGATAACAAATATAAAATTAAATTATTTAAATTATTTATTTATCTAAACATAAAAATAATTATTTTTTGGGTATTTCCGTGATACAAATCACGTTTAAATATTTAGAGTACTGTTCCCTTCTTTCAGCCTGATAAATATTTGACCATGCGTTCCCATGTATTAAAATGTCATGAGAATTTCCGAACCTTCTAAGTTACTGGCATTAAGTGGGCTTACTAGGCCATCCATATATCAATCATTTGACCATTACAATAACTATTGTTAAGTCTTTTAATGTTATACCAAATATATTACTATTACCTATCTGTTCTATATATTAAGCCTCCATCCCTTATAATAATCACCTTTTGGTGTTTTAATGTTTTACCGAGTATACCCTCAATTAATTAACCAATACCAACTTGGTCATTATATATATATATATGTATATATTTCAAATTTGAATAGAAAATTAATTACATTTATATTTTGTGTTTTGCTAATTTATTTTTAATTATTGACACAACTAAAACTTAAACCCTAAGAGCATGGTTGATATGCATAAATGGAATAATATAGGAATGGAATAAAAATTGTACAAGTTATTTCAATGGTTCATATGTAAAATACATTAGGGCTTTGCATTTAGTTTTACCAAACTAAACCAAATCGAATTTTTGATATACTGAAATTGGTGTGTGAAAATATATCAAAATTTCACACTAAATACTAAACCAAAATTTTCTATTCAGTTCGGTAATGTGCCAAAAGTTTTTGGTATATTTGGTTTAATATTTTGCATATTAAATTATAATTTAAAAAAATAAAAATGTATAAATTTATATTTAAAACTATAGATTTTAATTATATACCTTACAAATAAATAATAATATTTTTATTTTGATATTTTATTGTTTCAGTTTAGATTTTTTAAAGAAAAAATATATCTACTATAATAAAATATTTTTTATTTAAAAATTATAAGAAAATAGTATAAAATTTTTTAAAATTAAATATAAAAATCAAAATATTAAATCATAAATATGAAATAATTAAGAAAAAATAAAAATATGATAAATATTAAAAAATAAAAATTAAATTTGGTATTCGGTTTGGTAAGGTATATCGAACGTAAATACCAAAATCAAACTAAAAACCAAAATTTTTAAAACTGTCATACCTTTAATACATACAGAAATTTTTTTTTTTTTGATTCAATTTGATTGATTTGTTGGACTGTAAAGACTCCTACAAGGAATATAATTGTTATTTATAATTTCATTTACATAAATGACAAATGTATCTTTAAATGATAAATTTTCATATAATTGTGCTTTAAAAACTCAAATGATATTTATATTTTTCAATATTTAAATTGGTCGAAAAAACAAAATCTATTGAAAATTCAATTGAAAAAGACTTCCTCAAAAAAAAAAAAAAAAAGAAGAAGAAGAAGAACAATTTGTTTATCAATCTAAAAACCATATATTTTTCTCATGACATTGACATAGAGTTTCAATTTTATTTTACAAAGAAGTTAACATGGAATAGCAAATATAGATGAAAGGTTGTGTTATTTAAAAAGAAGATAGAAAGAAAAAAAAGATTGTAATGGATACAATGATTGCTGTGGCAGACATTATTTTTTGTGTTGGCATAGAATTTTTATAAAAGAAAAATGTGTGCTTGATTGTGTAAGTACTATTTTACATTATTTATAAAATAAAAGATAAATAATGAAGTTTAAAATGGAAAAAAATTAGTGCAAATTAAAACTAGAGGAGGATATTGATCAATATATATATAATAAATTAAAATTTAAGGATATTCAATATCTATCCATATAAATAAAATAATAATTTTTAAATATAAATTTTATACCATTCATATAATTCATAAGATGATAAAAAAGAAAAAAATTGAGAAATAGAAAATATAGAATAAATATAAATTGAGAGAAGTAAATAAAATACATGAAAATTGTTGGAGTATAGTGAAAAAAGAATATATGTAGAAAATTAAGGGTATTTTAGTAATTATATATTGAATAGTTATAGTATATTAGAGAAGGGTAATTTTGTTAAATAGAAGTATAATTTTACTTCTAACAAATTAGTAATACATAAACTTATAGTGCAGAAAGAAAATGACAATTCCTATATTATCAAAAATCAATATTCCTTTGGGAATGACCGTTCCCGTGTAAAAATTATATTAATTGTGTGATTTGAAAAAATTATACCAAACGTCTAAAACCTATACTATTGAAATCATGCCTTAAATATTATTTGTTTCTTCCACATTCACATATATAATGTAATAAAATATAAAATATTAAGTTTAGTATATTTTTGGTATTTGTATTTAAATAAAAAAATCATGATGTCAACTTTGTGTATTTACATTGAAGTTTTGGTAAAATAAGTTCAATTATATTTCTAAATTATATATCTTAAATTATTATAAAATTCTATCATATCAATAAATCAATTTTTATTTAACTTTTGCAAACCCATCATGCATGCATAATCGGTAGTTATTAATAGTTTCATAAGCAATATCTGTGCTTTCTATTGAGGATTAGAATTCTCGTAGGTTTGGACTTTGATGGCAGCCTTGTCTCTAAGCGTGTGCAACGGAAAAGATTTCAGCAAGCTCTAGAGCTTGTAAAGCTTTATTCGATTTTGTTAAGGAATACCACGCATTATTCAATGGTTTTTTTGTACTTTACACCATGTCTGCCTTTTGTGACATTGATCGTGT
The DNA here is from genome assembly GCA_019155195.1 of Avicennia marina. Taxonomy (NCBI): domain Eukaryota; kingdom Viridiplantae; phylum Streptophyta; class Magnoliopsida; order Lamiales; family Acanthaceae; genus Avicennia; species Avicennia marina. Next base: position 8,608,723 of record CM032783.1, on the reverse strand, counting down.
ACATAATTTTTTGATTTCACTTTTTCTACCCATCCAAGATGACAAAAAGAATTGGCTCATTGCCAATGTGGTTTGACGTCAAGGTAGCTAGTGTACTAACAATTATTGTTTTGTCTTTTCTGCTGCACCTTTCGCCTTTGGCAAATTCCTTGCTTTTTGTGTGCTTTGACACTTTTTTCTGTTAGTTTGCACTGACAAAAACTGTAAAATTTGATATTTTCTTGATGAAAAGCTATGATAGTTTTCTCAAAAGTTTACAAGTTAAATTATATACATCACCTTTTTGCAGCTAATCATGTCAAGAAAACAAAGGCAAATGTTCTCAAAACTGTAGAGAAGAGATCTTTTCTTCCAAGGGTGATACATTTATCAATAATTTCTGCTTTAGTGTCAGTGAACCAAAATATTGAAGTCAATGTGTCGATCAATAATCCTAAACTCTCATTGGAGTTGAAAATTTTACTTGAGTGCTAGGATAAGATCTTGGACTTTCCCTTCCAGGATGCGTTAGCACTTGTTAGGTTTCTGCGTGGCCAGAAACCCCTAGAGGTATGTTTCTTTCATTTTTACAGTTTATCCATTATTTTGATGTTTCCCATTGCATGTGCAATGTGAAATCACAATTTTTTTTTAGTGGCAGTCATGGTTTTTATGGTTACTTTCTCCCTTCGTAGAAATGATGCAATCAATCTGTGTCAAGCCATGGAAAACTTTAATTCTTGCAAATGGATTAATGGAATGAATGAAAGAGATAATGTCCATAAAGAAAAATGATTGTCCAATTGCCTAAAGGTGTAAAGTTAATTGATTGTAAAACTAAAAGCGATTCAATGCAATATGGAAAGATGTAAGGCACATTTTGTTGCCAAGGGTTTTACACAGAAAGAAGGAATCGACCATGGAAGACTTCCTCTCTAGTTTTATTGAATGACTCTTTTAGTATTATAATGGCAACAAAAGCTCATTTTGATCTTAAGTTACATTAGATAGATGTTAAGATTGTGTTTCTCAATGGTGACATTAGTGAAACAATTTACATAATGCTACTGAAAATTTTTTTATCAAGTGATGCAAAGAAAATGGCTTGCAAATTAAAGAAATCTATCTATTAACTTAATAGGTCCCATTAGTTGTATTACAAATTTTGTCAATTGTTGTTCTCTTTGATTTTGAGATAAACATAGTAGGTGACTCTAAATACTACAAGTTTAATGAGAGTAAATTTATGTTTCATGTGTTAAATGTAGATGATATATTGCTTCCCACAAATGATAAAAATGTGTTCCACAAAACAAAAGAATTTCTAGTGAGAATTCTTGAGATGGATAATCTTGGTGATGCCTATTTTTAAGTTATCTAGACATATTGAGATTACTTTTAGAGTATTCTTGAAATATCTAAAAGGAACTATATCCAGATAGTTTTTAACAGTCATGGCATGTAGAATTGTAAACCACTTGATGCCCTTATAAATAAAGGAGATAAGTTCAATTGAAACCAATTCCGAAAAAGGCACTTGAAAATTAATGTAATGTAAAGGATTCCTTATGTTTTAGCAATAGGAAGTCTAATGTATGCTCATCCTCATATGCCCTTAGATATTGTGTTCATTGTTGGGACGTTAGAGTGATATTTAAGTAACTCGGGAATGGATCCATAGAAAGCAGTAAATAGGTCATAAAGTATTTATAGTGAACAAAAGATTACATTGCTCATGTATAGGAAATTAGATCAATTCAAGATTGTAAATTATTCTAATTTCAATTTTACTAGATGCTATGTTTTGAGATATCCAATCATGGAATATGGTTACAAAATTTTGTCTCTTGGTTGTGAACAGTAGATGGTATTGAAAGTTCACTAAGACTATTTTGTGACTATAAGTCAATGCTACAATATTCCAATAACAATAGGTGTTTGACAAAGTTTAAATATATTAAGATCAAGTTTCCGGTTGTTAAAGAAAGAGTTCAGAGTAGACAATTGTGCATAGAACACATAAGTACAGACTCCACGATTGTAGATTTGCTTACTATGGGATTACTGCCCAAAGTGTTTCATGAGCATATCACTTATATGGGTGTTGCATTGCTTGAGAATATATAGTGAGAGTTTGTAATTTAAATATGTTAGTATCATAAACATACTTGATATGCTTATTTCAGTCATGAAGTTTATAGTTATTTTGGCTATAAAGTTTATGGATATCTAATTTAAATTAAGTTGTAAAGTTTATGGTTATTTAGTTTTGTAAATTTATTGCTTTAAGGCAACCTCACTAAGGTGGACTAATAGGTATGTTGCAAATCACATTTCCATGTAACTTTCATGCTACACATCAATACTTGATCCATGTCATTCAAATATGTAAATTTGATTGATAATTTTGTGAGTTTAGTTATGTTGCAAGTGTAAAGACTTCTCCTTTGATCTCATGTTGAAATGATTGATGGAATTGCTTGGAGATGCATGAGGAGATGACAACGATATTTTGAGCTAATGAGATTAACACACAATTATAAGGTGCACATGCAACCTAAGTGAGAGATTGTTCAAGCAAAATCTAATTATATGCACTAATTTGTGAAATAATTGTGTGTTAAAGTTGTCAATAAAGTTGAGTCCAATAAAAGTAATCTAATAAGTTTTAAAGAATTGAGTTTTTATGCATCTGATTAAGTATTGGCTTTATATATGTGGAGATTAGGAATTATTTCTACTTTGAATATAGGTTGAATAGAAATGTTAAAAGTTAACAAACATGTTAACTTATAATATATATGTGTGTGTGTGGTACTTAAATCACTTGTAACTTCAATTATGTCTAACATCCCAAAGAGAAAAAAAAATGAGTATATGCTAATTTGGAATATCAATTGCAAGATTCCACAAAATCTAAACTCTTCTAGAAACATTTGATTAAATCCAAACATATTCAAACTCATTTAGGCTACATTCTTATCCATTTATAATTCATTGAAATTAAGAATCTGCAACCTATATTCAAAAGGTTAGCTTCTGCCATTTTTATGTCTTAATGATTGAATATAAAAATTCTTGATTGCTAAACCATTTGAATAAATTCTAAGCAACTTAAATGCCTAACCATTGGATTATAGGTGTTAATGGTTTTTTTTTGTAGGTAATACATTGAGCTTGTGGGATACTATTCTTGATAGGGTTGAATGAGTCTTATAACAATATTAGAGATCATATGGACCCCTTCCAACCTTTAAACAAGGTCTTTTCCATGGTTCAACAACAAGAGAAGTAGCATCAAATTGTCACTAATATGCAGAGAGCTGAGGAACAAGTATTTGCAACACAAAGTAATCAGAACTCTTCTAAAATAGGAAGCAAAAGGTATAGACTCTACTACACTCATTGCAAGATCACACACCACACTCTTGAAAATTGCTTCAAGGCAGGGAATACTAAACCTCCGACATGTACACATCATAACATGAAGGGACATTTTGTTGAAAGGTGCTACAAGTTAAGAGGGCATCCACTAAGGCATAGGTTGTGCCAAAAGGGAAGCAAGAATGCAAGTTCAGCCCTAGTGACTTAAGGTGTCTTAGGAGGGTTAGCAACCTTATTTTGGTGAGGATGGTGAAAGGATGACCCTTACCAAGGCTTAATATCATAAGTTGATGGCACTTCTTAATGTTGGAAAGATAGTAGCCAATAGGCCAAGTGGTACAAGCAAAACTAGAAACCAAAGCCTTCCATCAGTTAACACTATCACTACCACTCCTTTTGCTCACCTTGTTAATCTGACCAACATGATTGGTAAGCCTCAACCTACCTTTACACAAACCTTTAACACAAGTCAAACTCCTCTTAAACATTAGATAATTGGCACAAGGACAATAGATCACATGATCTGTCATCTAAGTTTATTTACCTTTATCATAGCCAGCATTGCCATTCTAATTAGACTTCCAAATGAATCTCAAGTAATAGCAACACTTATAGGGAAGATAAAACTAATAGAATCCATTACCTTGAACAATGTGCCTTGTGTGCCATCCTTTGCATTAAACCTGATTTCAGTGAGAAAACTAACTTAAGACCACCCTTGTTGCCTTGTGTTTTCCTCTTCAATTTGTTATGTGTAGAACCTTGCATCTTAGACCACAATTGGAATGTGTGAAGCTTAGGATGGCTTTTACAAATTTCTAGTGAATAAGGTGAATTATCATCAACTTACAAAAAACTTATCAAGTTTTCGGCAGAACCCCTCAGATAAATCCTATTCTTTTGTAAGTCCTAGCATTGATTGTGCTCTTTGGCATAATGGACTTGGTCATATGTTAATTAGCAAGTCGAATCTTATTGATGACTTAGTTGCAAAACCAATCAAAAATGGAATAAATGACTTCATTTGTCCAATCTACCCTTTTGTAAAACTACATAGAAATCCCTTTGATCGTAGCTTTCATAGATTCATGTATTCCTTGGAGATGTTGCATTGTGACCTATGGGGACCATTTAATGAAGTAACATATGATGGAAGATGATTCTTTCAAATCTTAGTTGATGATTATGCAAGGACAACTTAGATGTACTTACTTAAAAGAAAGGCATAAACTAAGAATTGCAAGAAAGCCTTCTATAACTTAGTGCAGAATCAATTTAGAAGGAAAATTAAAACCATTAGGGTAGATAATGGTAAAAAATTCAGCTTGAATGACCTCTACCAAAATGAGGGGATAATACACTAGAAAAATGTAGAAAGTTCTTAACAAAATGGCATAGTTTAAAGGAAACACCAACACTTATTGAATGTGGCAAGGGCATTTAGATTTCAATCTAACATGCCTCTAAAATACTGGCTTAATTGCATTTTAACAGCTACATACATAGTGAATAAGACCCCAATTATAGCCTTAAATAGTAAAACACCTCATGAGATGTTTGGATTCCAACCTTCATATTAGCACATGAGAGTCTTTGGTTTTTTGTATTATGCATCTATATTAAGCCACGGAAGAAGAAAATTTAATGCTAGAGCAACGGAATGTGTATTTTTAGGATATCCCTATTATGTGAAAGGGTATAAGTTACTTGAGCTAAAAACAAACGTGTTTTTATCTCCATAGATGTGACCTTCTATGAAGGTGTTTTTCCCTTTAAGTTGCAAGATTAAGTTACTGCATCTTTAGCACCTAATCACCCACAACCATTTGGTTCAACACATCACCCGTAGGCATTTGGTTCTACACCAAATACTTGTTTTCCACTTTCTAAAGACCAAGACCTTAACACATAGTGTCAAACACAACCTTCTATTGATCCTGAAAGCCTAAACTTAGAAAATTAGAACAATGCACAACTAAATACTCAATCAGCCTCTCCCAAGCATGAACTTGCACCAAAGCCTGTTACATCTAATAACCAACCTCCTATTGCCTTGAAAAGATCGACTAGAGTGAGAAATGCTCCGAAATATATCTACAAATATTATTGTTAGCAAGCCTCCTCATCTTCACCACTCTCAACATAAATAGATGAGTAAAACTCCAAAAGCCTTTCTAAATATCCACATGAAACTATTTTGAGTAATGTCAAGTTTCTCCCACATCACCAAGCCTTTTTTGCTACTATTTCCTCACATGAGGAACCAAAGACTTAGGCAGATGTCTCAAGGGATTCCAATTGGTAACAAGCTATGCAGGCTAAGATAAAAGCATTAGAGAATAACAAGACATGGACCTTGATTGATCTACCTAGGGGGAAGGAAGAAATTAGCTACAAATTCATTATTAAATCAAATACAAGTCAGATGGAACTATAGAAAGAAATAAAATTAGATTGGTAGCCAAAAGGTTTACACAAAAAGAAGGAGTTGCCTATCCAGAGACCTTCTCTCTAGTGGCAAAGTTGACAACAGTAAGATGCTTGCTGGCAGTGGCAAAGTTCACCATTCCTACATTGAGACTTTGTGGAAGAAATATATATATGAAGAAGCCAACAGGGTACAATAAGGGAAAAGCAGCCTAAGTACACAAGTTGAACAAAAGTCTATAGGAACTAAAACCTACATCAAGGCAATGGTATGACACACTATCTCATGCTTTGATTATTTTTGGCTTTGTGTAGTGTAAGGTTTATTACAGCCTACTCATATAAAAAGAGAGGACTCTTTCACAGCTTTATTGGTCAATGTGGATGACATTATAGTGGTAAGTAACTTAAAGGCTGTAGCAAAGCAAATAAAGGACTTCCTTGATAACAAGTTTAAGATCAAGGACTTATGACATCTAAAATAGTTCCTAGGCATAGAAGTGGCAACGAATGAAGTTAAGATCCACATAACCAACACAAGTTTGCTAAGGACATCCTTGTAAATAGTGGCTTACTTGGTGGGAAGGCTAACAACACTCCCATTTAGTAGAAAGCCAAACTTAGCAATGAAGGAGGGAAGCCTTTTGTTGATTTTTCTATGTATAGGAGGTTGATAGGTAGACTAGTGTATATAACCATTACAAGACCTAGGATTTCCTTTAGTGTGCAAGCTTTGAATCAATCCATGTAAGAGCCCTCTTATATACACATGAGGCAACCTATAGAGTACTACACTACGTCAAAACAACACCAAGACACAGACTATTCTTCTTATCAAAGAATGAAGTGAAATTGAAGGCCTATTGTGACTCAGACAGGGAGTCTTATCCTAATACTATAAGGTCCATTACAGGTTATTGCATTTCCTTGGGAAGCTCTCTAGTGTATTAAAAGTTAAAGAAGCAATCCATTGTCTATAGATAGTCAATAGAAGTAGAATATAGAGTCATGGCCTCAACATGCGGAAAATTGACTGGGATAAGGTGTATCCTTGAAGCTCTAGAGGTTAAGCATAATCAACCATTAAAGTTATATTAGGGGAACAAGGCTGCACTACACATTGCAACAAGTCTTGTTTTCCATGAGAGAAGTAATCTCATAGAGATGGATGGTCACATTGTAAGGGACCAACTACAAAATGGACTGATTGGCACTTGTCTTGTGCCAACAAGGGGACATATTGCAGAAGTTATGACCAAATCTCTCCCTATGCATTTGTTTAACAGTCACTTGAGTAAGATGGGTATAGTAAACTATCATTCTCCAGGGGACTATTAAAACCGGACAAGTTGCACACATAGCTGGAATGCTAGCTAGAAGGCTAGCTTTGGGATGTTTCTAGTTTTAGTTTCTTGTAGTTTTTAGTAGTTTTTAGTGGTTTCTTGATGTAGTTAATGAAGTAAAAAGTCGATAACCTCTTAGCAATTAGTTGAGGAAGTGGTTAATGCCCTGTGCTTGTATATATTGGAAAGGAACAGCTCTGGACTCAATGGAACAGTAACTGATCCAAGTGAACTAGCAATGCTTCTCCTTCATTCTTCCTTTCTGTTGTTCCTACTTTTCTACTTCTGCTATTGCTTCTGTTGTGTGTATGCATGAGTTTTAGGTACTATCACAAACCTGAAGTCTTTCTTTTAATCTATTCAACTGCAGTCATGTACTATAAATTTTTCTATAATTCCTGCTCGAGTAGTGTGCAACTTAAAGTCAACTCAGCGAATGAGTATTATTCAATAGTTTTTTGCTGTCCTAAAAAATATGTTTAGCGGGACCTGAATTAACCCTTTTAAAATAAATATTGTTCAGTTTTTCAAAAAGATTTAGTGACTTCTTTTGACAATGCAATAACAATATTTGACTTTCAAGGGGGCCTAATTATTAGAGTTGGGGGGGCGTTACGTAGAATAAATTGAGTATACTAGAAGCATTTGAAAGCTCTTACACTCAGATGAAAAGTTATTATAGTGTATTGACTCTGAAAAGTTTGACTACAACGAAAGAAATTTTGAAGACCACTAAGCCCAAAATTTATAGAGGTTAACCACACTGGTTCAGGTTGTCCGACTAGCCATAGGGATTCAACTGAATCAATTAATCTATAGAAAAATTTATTAGTTAACCTACACATGATTCAACTAATTACCACGAAGGAATTATATGAAAAAACGAAAGACTTAGTTCGGAATAACAGTTAAAATTGGTACAGGTGTTTTTTGGGTTCGGACATGTTATGTATGAAAAAATAACCAAAGACATGTTTGATTTGTTTGTGCGTTTGTGTATGCATACAAAATGATAAAATTATTGAATTTGGATATTTATTACCATAATAACTTGTTTTGCAAATGTGTATATGTACACACTTGCACAAACACACCCACATATATACACTAACGTCCGTACATGCATCCATAAATACATACATACATACATACCTAAATATATATATACACGCGTGTGCTAGTGTGTAGCTCAGTCATAATTTAATTTTAAATAGAAAAAATAATTAAATTGTGAATATTAGCATAATTATATTATAAGGGAAAAAATATTATTGTATATTTTATTTTGAAGTTATATATTTTATGTGTGTTTTCGGAGGAAAATCAAAAAAAATATATTAAAAATTATTTTTAACAAATAGGAGTAAGAAATTATGGTTTTTTTTTTTCTGTACAATGCTTTCAAGGAGAAGGCAACAAAATTTGAAAGTTCCTCACAGATAGCCAAACATGTGATTTTTTATAGTTTCTAAATTACGTATAAGTTATTATTAACTTAGTTTGTAACCATAAAATGATTTTGAACAGATAATGGTCTAAATTAACTCATTCATTGCATTTCAATAATGCCAATTCCATTTTCAGTCACAAACTATACCCCTTATTATTGCCAATTCCATTTTCAGTCACAATTAACTCAATAACATTGCATTTCCGCACTATTATATTGCTTAATTTACAATTTTTCTTAGTAAAACAAAATTATTCAACTTATTATTCGTAATCTAAATCTGTATGGTATTGATTCCTAACAATTGGAAATGCATACCCAAGGGTAGAATATTTTTCAAATATTCTTACATATTTGCACTGTTAGTATAGGGTTAATTACACCTATCTCTCCTGCAACTTATCAAAATCACAAACTATACCCCTTTCTCTTTTGGTATTGCAAACACCTCACTTCTATGCTTGACACATTTACATTTTTTTAATCTTTTTTTAGGATTTTGGATAAAAATTAATAAAGTAATCAAAATAATTAATTTTTTGATTGACACTTGACCTTCATTTTTAAAATTTTTTACTTTTTGGGACATTGATGCCTTTAGTCATACGTCAAATTTAAAGATAATTTGTTCGTAATAAATTAAGTTTTTTAACCAATCTAGTATAATTATTAGTATTTGAGCATATATTTCTTTAACAAAACATTAAAATTTAGATACTGTAACGTGAAAATTAGTTATTTTTTTGTTATATCATTATTTTTATTCAAAACTCTAATAGGAAAAGAATAATGTAAATGTTTTAAACATAAAGGAGAGGTTTTTGCAATATTGAAAGAAAATCGGAGTATAACTTATAATTATACTAAAATTTAGCAGATGTTAACCATAAAATATATAACATTATTGTTTCTCCTTTTCCTAAAAGCCAATCTTCGGGCCTCTTTCAGCTACTAGACATTTGTTATGGAAAGTCTTTGCTTTTTCCTTGGCCTTTCGTTTTTACGTGAATCACAATTTTAGGTGCTAGAAAATAAAAGTGAAATGATGGTTGGTGAGCAAATAATTAACAACATTTATGATTACGGAATGCATATAATTCAACGATTATAAATGCTTGCGAGTAATTGTCAAATTTTAAGCCAAAACTCCAACTAACGAGGTTGAATAACATCCCCAATGCCAAAATCAAATGAGCACCAAAAAAAAAAAAAAAAAGAAAGAAAGAAAAAGAAAAACAGCGCTGGCCCCATAAAATAAACAAAAAAAACTTGATATCCCCTTCACATATAGGATCAAATTTACTGATTTATTAATATACCATTGGCTGACTTTTAACATCAACACTACAATTTTAAGTCAAGTTATACACCAAAGGAAGCGAACTGCAGACAGCTAAACAATTTCAAAGCATCAACCTAATAATTTTAATATTAAGAAAGGGTCTGACGACTTCAACGACTCACTTGTGACAATTAAGTCAATCAGCAGAAGAAAGTACAGACACAATCTTCACCTGCTCAATAAACACATCATTATTTATTTCTTTAATTGCTCTTTCTTTAGATTAACTATATCGTGAACGCAGCATGTGGAACTTTGACATTCTAATAAATGTCTCTGTCCTACTAGTTTATATACTAGAAATAGAGCCCTCATTAAACAATGTGGAGTAGGTATATTTCTTGCTGTCAGGGCTTGAAGTTGACCTATCCATACCCACGCTTCGTAATTTATTTAAAGAAAGAAGAAGCAAGTAGGAAAAGTTTTGTGTAAAAATTGTTAGGGTATGTTTGGAACTAGGATTTGATTGAGTAGGTATTTATTTTTTCAAACATCATTTTAGAGTGAAAAAGTATGGGGTTAAAAATGCATTGAGAACACGTAAACGTGTGTGCAGTGCCATGTTGAGAAGATATTGGAAACATACAAAATAATCTAGAAACAACCACAAAATAAAGAGGGAGAAGCACGATGTGTTCACGTAATTAAGAGTAAATCTTCTACATCTTTGTGGCCTTGTCCAAGTTAAATAATTCTACTATTACAAATTAACGTAATTGTATTGAATTACATAAAATAATACTCACTAGAACCAAGTTTACGACTAATTGATGCTACAAATAAAAAACCTTCTTATTCAGTGCATTGAACTAACTCTTTAGATTTCAATTTTTTTTCATAGTGAATTTTTTCTCCAGATAATTGCTACACAAACTCAATACATAAAACAAATTAAATGATAGGTAGGTAATAACAATATAAGATCTGTCATTTTTTTGTCTCTTACTTGATTCTGTCACTTTTGCATTGGAGGCTCACCCAAACTTGTATTATATGATCTATGTTTATAGCGCAAAATTACAAATTTGGTTGGCTAAAATATCTCTAAAAAGATTACTTCAAAAGCCCACGAAATTAGCAACCAGATCAGTTTTGAATCTTCTAGATATGCTGCCAAATATGTTGCAAAAGATGAATATGTATAGATTCTTTGATAGTTATCCAAATGGGCTGTCCATTGTTCATCTGCTCCTCTTCAATCTTGTTAAGCTTTTGACACTTCTTCATGTCCATTTTATAGCAACAATAAATAATCAAAACTCTATGTTTGGCTGATCGAAAAATACTCCACAGAATCCTCGACTAATCAGTTACAGATTAGCATCTATATGTCTATGGTTACTATTAGGATGTTGGCAACATATTGACAACATTAGCGCTTGATTTACTTTGTAAATGCTTATCCATTTTATTGGACATATGTTTCTCAACTCTTGTTGGCTCTTTGTTGGCTGCTTTTAGCAACAAATTTCACTTTACGATTGTTTAAAACTTCTTTTTCAAGAGTCTTACATACATAGAAAATTTAAGAGCCCAACCAACTGAGGAAAGTAATGTGACAACTAAATTATTTTCAAAGCTAACATTAAATAAAAAAGACAAAACAGAAAAAGCAAACCTAGAGAGATAAGGAATAATTTGGGATTTGTTTTCGGATGGCTTGATTTTTAGAGCAAAAGTATGATAATTATTATTGATGTGGCACATTTTTAAGGGTTAACGGTAGGCTGAAAAAATATATTTGAAAATTTTGAAAGTCTTTGGTCTAAATTATAGGATACATAAAATATTCCAGGACTGAATATTAGATTTTTTTAAAAGAACAAATGGTCCATTTACAACCTTATTTTCTTACATCTAGAATAATCTTCAAAACTCTTGGCCTTGTTTTGAAGATAATTTTTGCTAAATATATTTGATATTTGTAGTTATTTGTATCTCACAAATAGTTATTTCCATTTCCTAGAACACCAAAAAAAAAACCCCTCTGTTTTAAAATTATTTATAAAACATGCATACCAAAAAAACAATTGCAACTCACAAGTACCCAAAAACAACTCTCAAACATAGCCCATGATTGTGTTTGAGAGATGTGCTTTTTAGGGTGTAATAATTTAGTTTGTCTGCTTTCAGATACATTCGGAAGACCAAAAATTTGTTGTGTCGAATTATGTCGGGTTGGTGTGACTTTTTGCGTAATTAATATATATATATATATATATATATAAATTCAGATCGATTAATTATTATTATTATTATACGTGCGTGTGTGTGTGTGTGCTTGCGTCTTTATGTATAGTGATTAAATATTAACTATTTAAATAAATATATATAAATATATATGATTGAAAAAATATATTTTAGAGTGTTATGCATTTAATTTGCATTTTTTGAGAGTACTTTTCCATAAATATTAGTTAAATATTACTTTTTGGTAAATTCAAATTATTTTTATATATGAAATAGAGGTTTGCTTTTAGTTTTAGATCTTTCTAAAATTTCAGTATGAAAATTTTAAACAATTTAATAAAAGATTTAAATAATTTCAATAGTATTTTTATTATTGTATAATTTCAATAATATTCTTATTGTTGCATTGCAACAATGACTGCTACTGGAGAATAGTTACTTATTTTGATAGCAGACATGAAGTTTTATTACGTGAAATTAAATTTCTCCACACACATTTTCTTTTCTTTTCTTTTTTTTTTTTGTAAAAATGATCACTTTTGCTGTTTATAAAAATTTATTATTACTGTCGTTGCTTGTCATCTTCTTTGTTAATGAAAAGTTGCATAGATGCTTGCACGAAGACACCAGCATTACTTTGCTAGGTAATTTGATTACTTTTGATTTTGTGCATTTAAATCTACAAATATTTTAACCAAAGCAATAAATATCTTCTTCATTCTTTATTGTTAATGGTGCTTAGGGTTCAGCAAATTAACTGTACTGTATATTTAAACTGAAAATTTAGTTTATACGGGGTATCGGACTTAAATTTTAATTTAGTATCTATACTATATCATATAAGGTTAAGGCCAATTTGGTTGAATGATGTTGATTTAAACTTTTAACCTCATTATATATATATATATATATATATATATTATAGATATAGACATGAAGAGCCCATCCCAGATTTTGGCTCTATTATTTTTCTACTTTAGAGTAATTAGTCAACAAAGAGAACACAGCATCTTCACCAGAAGAGACTCATGATTTAACCACTGCTTGCTTTCAGACAAAGAAATGATTCAAAATTCAATGCCATCAATTAAAGTGAGTGAATTTGATTTGACTGTGGGTGTAATAATCTAATTATCGAGTTTAGTAAACAGATGGTAGATGCCGTTATCTTCATTTTGGTTTACTTACGCTCAATTGTTTGGCCAACTAACTGCTCTTTTTCTGTACTTTGTGAAAGGGATGGCCGATGAAGTGTCTCAAATTTGTTATTAAATCAAATCATAGCAAAGATTAATAATGGTATTTATCTTTCCGTCTCTCTCTCTCTTTCTTTCCTTTGTCTAAAGTATGAAAGATCTCAGTGTAGATTGCATCAACAATCCGCAATGTTAAAGCTAATTGATGATATGCACTGGTTTGAAATTATCAAACGTTAAAGGTGACGACCACGAACGTCACCTAGACTTCCTTCCTAGGAATGTTGTGTGGATAAGAGTAATGCTGTTGTTTATTTTATCATATTAAAGATCAAGAATAACGTTATCTTTCTTATTAAGGAAAACCTGAAAGTTGATCATATCGACTGTCACAAAATTGGATATAATTAAATGAAGTACTATTATGAGTAGATTAAATTATGGGATTTATGCGCCCATGCCCTCTTTGAATTCTACCAAATATCGTTTGGTAACTAAGTTTTGGTGAATTGGACCAGACAAGACTAGACTAGGCGATCTACACCCAAAATCTAACAAAGAAAAGGACCTTTATTAGTTTGTAAATTGATGAAACTAGTAGATACAACACCAACTCCTCATGTTTACTTGGACTCTTTTTGCGAGGTTTTGAATACTTCAACCTGCTAAAACTCCAATTCTTCATAGTAGGTATTCCGAGAATAGATTTTGCATTTACTTTAATCCCTTTTCATTTTACTATAAATAGACCCCCCTCCGCGAAGTTTAACTCAAAAAGCCAAAAATAGAAGCACAATGGAAGCTCCCTGCTGCAGCGTGAGACCGTTGTTCTTTTTTCTTTTAGGACTATGCTCTTTTGTGGCACCATTAGTCCACTCAGAAACTCACTTCCATGACTTCATTGTACGAGTTCACGACTTCTCACCCTCCTTCTTTTTCTTCTTCTTCGTGGTCTTTCCACATTACTTTCATTCTTGTTTTCTAATTTTCAATTGCTTCAGGTTCAACAAACGCCAGTGAAGAGGCTGTGCAGAACTCACAACAGAATCACAGTCAACGGACAGTTGCCGGGGCCGACTATCGCTGTAAGAAATGGAGATTCACTAGTCATTAGAGCCACCAACAGGGCTCGTTACGACGTCACTCTCCACTGGTAACCTAAGTACTTCGAGATGAGATTCAAACTCGAAACTAACATAAATAATGCAAGAACGGGAATTAGCTGCCAAGACTTTAGAACATGGACTAATTCAATTAGCTGCCGCCAGTGGTTACCATCAACTTTCTGATTTTGTGTCTGCACTCTGCAGGCATGGAGTTCGTCAGATGAGAACACCATGGGCCGATGGACCTGAATACGTAACGCAATGCCCCATCAAGCCCGGAGGAACTTACACGTACCGTTTCAAGATAGAGAATCAGGAGGGTACATTATGGTGGCATGCTCACAGCAAGTGGCTGAGAGCCACCGTCTACGGAGCAATCGTCATCTTTCCCAAACCCGGTTCCTCATTCCCCTTTCCGCCACCCAAGATAGACGTCCCCATTATTCTTGGTAAATTTTGACAAAGTTATGGTTGGCTCGCAAAAGAAACGTGTCGTTCCATTACTGCATGGTCTACAGATTTGTGTTGAAACTTGTAATGATTTGATGTGTGCCTTTCCCATGAGCTATAGCTTTTAGCACAATGATGGGTGCCTGATATCCTACAATTCAACATTTCATTCTAGCTAACGTAGTTTGAAATGATGACCAGGAGAGTGGTGGGACAGAGATATTATGGATGTTCGGAGACAAGCTCTCTTTACTGGTGCAGCTCCGAATGTTTCAGATGCCTACACGATAAACGGTCAACCAGGCGACCTGTACAGATGCTCCAGCCAAGGTGAACTTGAACAAAAATGGACTAATCAAACCAAGCTTGTAAAGCTAACTAGGAATGTTTTCCTGTGTTCCCTTCAATCTGTCACTAAATTTGCATTACGGAAATGTAGGTACTGTAAGAATATCGGTTAACTCAGGCGACAGGGTGCTTCTCCGAGTCATCAACGCTGCACTCAATCAACAGCTCTTCTTCTCAGTAGCCAACCACAAACTGACTGTGGTTGGAGCTGATGCTGCCTACAGCAAACCACTCACAACCAACGTCATCATGATTGGGCCGGGGCAGACAACCAACCTCCTCCTCACCGCCGATCAGCCACCAGCGCGCTATTACATGGCTGCGCGTGCCTATGCCTCTGGCATGAACGCCCCCTTCGACAACACAACCACCACAGCCATTCTTGAGTACAGAACTGGCTCCAGAAGAGCATCGTCCCAACCCCTGTTGCCTCAACTACCAGCCTTCAATGACACCGCCACCGCCACAGCATTCACCAGCCAGTTAAGGGGCATACCGTCAGTTGCAAAGGTTCCGACTCAGATTGATGAGAGCTTGTTCTTCACCGTTGGATTGGCCGCTGCGAATTGCACACCAGGACCAAGATGCCAAGGGCCTACTAACAATTCGCGTTTTGCTGCTACTGTGAACAATGTGTCATTTGTGCTGCCCTCAAAGATTTCCTTGCTACAAGCTTATTACCAAAACATACCCGGAGTTTTCACCACTGATTTCCCTTCTTCTCCACCCGTGATATTCGACTACACGGGGAATGTGAGTCGGGGGCTGTGGCAGCCAAGTTTTGGGACTAAACTGTACAAGCTCAAGTATGGTTCCAATGTGCAGATTGTGTTGCAAGACACGGGTATAGTCACCACAGAGGACCATCCCATCCATATCCATGGCTACCATTTCTTTGTGGTTGGACAGGGATTCGGAAATTTTAACCCGAAAACTGACACTGCCAAGTTCAATCTGGTTGATCCACCGGTTAGAAACACGGTTGATGTTCCTGCTGCCGGATGGGCGGTAATTCGTTTCGTGGCGGACAATCCAGGTGAAAAAATGATCATCATATGGTCTTTCCATATCTTACCTATATATTTAGTGAAAAATCACTTCTTTTTTGTGCCTTTTATTCGCTGCAGGAGTTTGGCTGCTCCACTGTCACATAGATTCACATCTGACCTGGGGCTTGGCCATGGCTTTCTTGGTTGAAAATGGAAAAGGGCCATCACAGTCCATCGAACCACCTCCAGCCGATCTGCCACGATGCTGAGAAATCACAGAGAGATCAGCTGAAAAAAGGCTGAGGGAACACTGAAAAATTTCTCCGCTTTGGCTCTGTTTCGTTTCAAGGTGTAGTTCCCCCAGTGTCAAGATTTGTTTCCCTGGGGTCCCGTTTCCCTTAATGATTATAGAATCAAAGATAGTGGACTTGGCGTTGTTGATAGTTTATTGGAATGATTTCCAGAAGCTGAGCTTCAGATGCCTTGTCACTTGTATTGATTGCAACTATGCAATCTCAATTGATTATGAAATAAACTGCCTATATATGCTTTGATTTACTCAATGGTATTTGGGTTAGATTTTACTAGTTTTTAAAAGTACTTTACAAGATATTTGGAAGTTTACAGTATATTGATGCAAATGTTTAGGACGGGTTTATAAAATACCTATAAAATAAAAAAAGAGATGTTAAGATCTTATAAATTACTTTTTTATTAACTAATATTCAGCATTTAACTAACTCATTTGACTTTGAGCTTATTAATTATAAAATTATTAATAAAGAAAAAAATTCAAAAATGTTTTAGTTCCAATACTCGCCCTGATTGTCTTTTAAGTTCCATTATTCAATTATTTTGCCCTGTAAAGTTTTCCCTTTAGTCCAATTTTACCCTCTCTAGTTACAAATTTGCCAAAACAATTCCCCAAATTAGTCGTCCAATTTTAGTATCATAATTTTTCACTGCACCCAATTATGCCCTAGTACTTTCATTCAATTTAACGCCACATGTATAACCGCGATTGATGTGAAGGGTTTTAATCTGATGCATGAACGACCATTTTTTTTCTCAATGCTCTCAACATCTATTTGTTCTTCCTTGTAAAAATGCAGAAATCTGCACATTTTGATTCTTTTCCTTCTCTGTCTCTCTCTCTTATGGGATCCAAGGATCTGTCAAATTTTATTTTAATATTTATTAATTTTAGTTTTATTGGTTAATGGGCTTAATTAATAAATTGGGCTATATGTGCTTTTTAGGTTAGAGTCTGATAGTTTTAGTATAAATAGTAGTTTGTTATTCAGTTAAATGAATAATACAGAGAGTTGTCAATTAATTCAGGTTTCTTCTCAATTCCCTGAAATTGATTCTTTCAATTTCTCGTGAGTTTTATATCCCAAATCGAGTTATTCCGAATTGATTCGAGTGATTCGTAATGTATTAATCAGCAATCGGTGTGCTGATTGTGACCGTTTTTTATCGAGTTCAATCCAATCCTACCACGTTGGTCGGCGTTCTTCGCCCGGTTCGCGTCCCTGGGGTTGTCAGATTTGGGTCTGGTTACACCGTTATATCCGACGTGATCGTTGATCACGTCAATTTGGTATCAGAGCTAGCTTGTGTCGAATTCTAATTCGATACACGATCCGAAGTACCAAAAAAAAAAAGCAAAAAAAAAATAAAAAAAAAGGGGAAAAAGTTGCCGCCGCCGCGAATCTGCCGCTGTTCGACCTATTCACGGCAGCAATCAACCGCCGTCGCAGGCGCTGCCGAAAAAAAAAAAGAAAAAGGTATACAAAAAAAAAAAAAGAATCTGCGCCGCCGCCGCACCGACCTCAATCACAGCCGATTCTACCGCCGTCTCGATCGATTCACGGCCGCAATCGGCCCTAGAATCACCGCTGCCGCAAGCCCACTCCTTCCTGCACCAAATCGTCGCCGCGACGCCGTTCGGGTTTTCCGCCGCCAACTGCACGATTCCGCCCGACACTGTCGTCCGATGCCGCCGCTGAAGCCGCCCAGGCCTTGCCAACGATTGGGTCGATCGACATCGGCTGTAGCTGCGAGAAACGCCGGCGAAAAAGATTGCCCCAGCCGCATCACCGCCGCCTCTCGCGATGGAAGAAGAAGAGAAAAAAAAAGAAAAAAAAAAGAAAATTGGATCAGGCTGGGAACTGACTGGGCCAGCAGCAAGTATTAGGCCCAAGTCCGTTTGGGCCAGGAAAAAAAAAATTTGGTAACTGGGCTGCTAAAAAAAAAAACAAAAAAGAAAAATAAACTTCTGTTGAGCCAAGGAAAGAGTTGGGCCGAGGACCGATTTGGGCTGGGAGGAGGATTTGGGCCACGTTTGAGGAGCCTAACAAAAAAAAACTAAGTTAGGCCAGAATTGTATTGGGCCAAGCACCAGATTGGGCCAAGAAGGGATTGGGCCACCGACATCGTAGGCCAGAAGCTGCTGGGCTGGACCTTCTGACGTGGTAAGGCCGTGTTTGATTACAGTTTTCGTTTCAAATTAAGGGCCTCTTTGGCTGCAGAGTTTTTATTTCTGCTTAAGGGCCTCTTTGGCTGCAAAATTTTTATTTCTACTTAAAGGCCTGTTTGGTTACTGAAATTTAAAAAAAAAAAGAGAGAAGAGACCAAAAAAAAAAGAGGCAAAAAAAAAAGAAAAGAAAGGCAAAAAAAAAAGGGGAGCAACAAAAAAAAAAAGGAGAGGAGTTTATTTATTTATCTATTTATTTATTTTGGGGATGTGTTAGGCCTGCATTTCAACTTTAATCATGTTGAATGGCCAATCAATATTCAGACCAAGGTAATGGCCCTGACGAGAGATCTCTCTCTAATGAATTGAGGAAGCTTTATTCAAATCTCTCTCTGATGAATTGAGGAAGCTTACCAGAAGTGTGAAGGGTATGCAGGACAGGATGACAGATATGCAAGACCGGTTAGGGCGCGTAGAAGCGTCCCAAGCTGCAACCCTAGAAAGAGACAGTTTACTGTCCAGACCGACTGGACGCAGAGGCAGTCCCATGCCAGGCCGAGCTCAGGCTAGGGACGGGCATGGGCATCATGTCAGGCCAGTAAGACAAGATCGACGAAGCTACAAGAGACAAGAAATAAATATACACCATCAAGGCATTACAATATCAGAGATTATGAATCGAATGTGGACGAGTACAACAAGCCATCCAAGGTATCAGATTTTCATATTGGAAGTCAAATTCGGGTGTGTCTTAATTACTTTCAGCGTGGGCATGGCATGAGTGAATGTCGAAACGAGGAAGTTGATACCCATATCGGCATTAGCAAAGTTTTGGGAGAGAAGAAAAGCCCATCCATCGAGATGCCATCTTTGACTCAAGTGAAGATTGCAGAGAAGATCCATCGGATGAAGTACAACATGAAGATAACGGCAGTGATAACACACATCTGGAAACTGAGGAGAAAAGTGAATGGAAAGAAGTAACGGAATCAGTAGAAATTGAAAGGGATAAAGTTGAGATAGAAGAAGCCATAGAAATTAAAGTGAAAGTTGAGGACAACCACAAGCTTGAAGAACAAGCCAAGGATTGGGATATTAAACTTCTACAGAGCCACGTGTACATTGATCTATTCGACTATCTAGCGGATCCTGTATCCAATTGTACTGTACAAGAGTTGAAGATAGTTTTATCTGTAGAGATTACACATGCATATCCAAATAAGTCGTTAGTGCCCTTTTATATTCCTTTATATAGTTTGTTGCCAATATTTCTATGCTGGACTTATAGGAAGATAAAGCTGAAGTTTCAGCGAGGTGATGAAGAGTTAAAGAACTTCCAGAGATTCGTGTTTGATTCAGGAGGACACAAATTCGAATTGAGGACAATTCGCCTTTAAGAGGAGGGGTATGACGCGATCCAAGGACCCGTTGAATTTTATTTTAGTATTTATTAATTTTAGTTTTATTAGTTAATGGGCTTAATTAATAAATTGGGCCATATGGGCTTTTTAGGTTAGAGTCTGATAGTTTTAGTATAAATAGTAGTTTGTTGTTCAGTTGAATGAATAATACAGAGAGTTTTCAATTAATTCAGGTTTCTTTTCAATTCCCTGAAATTGATTCTTTCAATTTCTCATGAGTTTTATATCCCAAATTGAGTCATTCCGAATTGGTTCGAGTGATTCGTAATGTATCAATCAGCAATCGGTGTGCTGATTGTGGCTGTTTCTTACCGGGTTCAATCCAATCCTACTACGTTGGGTCGGCGTTCTTCGCCCGATTCGCGTCCCTAGGGTTATCGGATTCGGGTCCGGTTACACCGTTATATCCGACGCGATCGTTGATCACGTCACTCTCTCTCTAAAAAGTGGCAGATCTATCTTATACCACATTCCAAGTTACATCAATAGAAACAAGAAGTAAGTTAACTACTAGTATGTTCATGAAAGGGATGAATATAATTTTTGGGGCGTTGTCAACTTTGTTTGGAATTTCTGGTTTTGTGGCCTTCAGAAATATTTTATGAAGCATGGGAGCTAACACAATATCTAATTAATATTGACCAACCATTCTCTTAACTCTTAATTTTTAACATTGGCACTTCATTAATTTATTGTGTGCAATATACTAAAATGATAGGTATTGAGTTCATGTGATCCTAACATTGGGTAAAAGGGTATAGATAGACACTTAATAAAGGATTGAGTTGATGAAGTACACAAAGGAGTTGAAGTGCACTAAGAAGAGAAGGCCGCAATAGAATTTGATAATCTAACCAAACTTATAATATTTGTGCCTATTATAAAAACATGAATGTGTCTTGCAAATTTTAATTCAACTATGATATGCTTTTGATATTGATAATTTAATTACAGTTTTGAATATCCTTGTGGTTTCAATTATCTTTCAAAAGCCAATAATAATTTGGCATGATTATTATGTCATAAAATTTGAGATATAGCAATCAATTAATAAATTCATCTTCGAAGATTCAAACAAATAATTATTGATAAATGTATTGAATTTCTAAAGAGATACATCAAAGAAATGTAGAAATGTAAAGTTACGGACTTTCATTAAATAAAAACTCTAGGAGCCTCAAACCCTGCAATTATATTGAGAAAAGTTCCCGAAACGCGGTTGAGGAGAATCGGAATACTGAAAAAGAAACAGAATTGAATCAATTTTAAACTATATAAAATATTATATGTGACATGACTTATGTAAAATATAACAGTAGTTGAGTGCTGCTGGCTAAGTCAAATGTGTTGCACTAAATTCTATTTTTTTTTACGTAATTTAGAAATTTCTATGTTTTTACCCTAGTCACGGCTCTTAACCCCGATATATCAAAATTATTGTTCAAAAATGTGTAAACAGAAATGTATATGTTGGTATTACGGTATATATATTGACACTTATATAGTACACATATGGCTGGTGATATCATCAAAATACTTGTCATATATGTGAAAATTTTGAAGAATATTATGTTTGCCAATTTCTTTTTGAAGATTTCAAGAATTTTTTCCTTGCCTTATTTTAGGAGGGTTTCAACAACATGATGTCTTATCTTGAGGATTAATTTTTCCTTGTGGATTATGACGATATTGTGGCACTTGATTATGTATTGTAGATTTGAATAGTATAACTATAAAGGAAAGTTTTAATCGCAGTTGACAATATATTGTTGGCGTAGGAAGATTTGCAGGAGAATTTATGAGATTTGCTTCAAATTTTTTCATGCATATTTTGACTTGGAAATCATGTATTTTTAGAGTATAAATAAATACTAAAGATAAAGAGCTTTCGAGAAAACTAGTGGAGAGAAAATTTTAGAGAATTTGAGTGTTTAATTATCGTAGCCTTTACATGAGTTCTTCATATTATTCTTTTTATTCTTGTAAAAGTAGTGTGGGAATCAAAATCTCTTGAGAGTGATTTATTACGATAGAATGTTATGCTTGAGTGGGTTTAGGTTAAATACAATGGAATTTATGCTGTGATTGTGTTTTCAATTAATCGAGAACTCTAAAATTGGGATAATGAATTAAAAGAGTAACTTGTTGATTGTCTCTTTGATTTTTAAGCTTAGTGGATGCTTTTAATTAGACAAGGCCCTACATATATGGGAAACATTGCTTCAAACTATGTAAACAACTATGTGACTCACACTATTTATTTTTCTGTTTCCCTGGGTGGTTGTGTGTGTGATTCCAACCTCATCACAACATTTGCGAGAGTGTTGTGAATGTTTAACCCAACTTCACAAGTGGCATTAGAGTTTGGTTTACCAGGTTTACTCAATTTGTCAAAGCAAATGAGATCCTAAGGGATCAAACATATTGAGTGTTAAAGAAGGAGCATTTACTATAGGATCCTTGCTTCTAGATGGAAGCAATTACCCTAGTCGGAAGACACGTATGTGGACATTTATAAAATCATAGGATGAGAAAACTTGATATGTTATTGAGTATGGTTGGTGTCCCTTTAACACTCAAACTAATGAAAGCATTGAAGTTCCTAAAGATGCAAGACTTTGAAATGTTGAAGAAGAGAAGGCTGCAATAGAAAATTTCAAGACTTTTATTTTCTTATTGATGTGGATAAAGAGCAATTTAACTTTATATCAACATGTGAGATTGCCAAGGATGCTTGGACATCCTTCAAAATATCCACGAAGGAACTAGTGCTATCGGATGCTCAAAGCTTCAAATGTTGGCAACATAGTTTAAAACGTTGAGGATGGGTAAAGATCCAATACTCAAAGGGAAGTTATAACATATTGCTAACCAAGCCTTTCAATTAGGAAAGAAGTATTATGAGATAAAGTTAGTGGAGAAAACCTTGGGATCCTTGCCTAAAAGATCACTCCAAAGGTGGCCGTAATAGAAGAAGTGCAAGAAGTGAACAATCTTTGGTTGGATGAACTGATGGGTTCATTACAAACTTATGAGATGAATTTGAGTATTGCCAAAAATGGACAGTGATGAAACAAAGTGATGATAGTGATGATGATTATTGCAACATTGATGATGACACAACCTATATTGCTAAGAAATTGAAGAAGGTGCTAAGGAGAAAGAAGCCCAATTTCAACAAAAATTTTGGTACTTCTTCTCTTCTATTGATCAAAAGAAAAATTTTAAGAAACGTACAAAAAATATTGAAAAGTAAGGTGGACAGTACCATGAATACAAAGGTTACAACCATATTCAAGCTGAGTGTATTAATATATTCAAAAGGTAAGGAAAGTCCATGAATTTTGCTTGGAGTGAAGAAATTTTAGAAGAATCGAATGATGAAGTCAATCATATAAGCTATCAAGTTGCCTTCAATTCAATAATTGCAAAACACAAAAAAATTGTGACCTATGTTGCAGCATCTAATGAGGACTAATTGGAGTATGGAAGCAACAATGACATAAATGAGGAACTTTACTCCACTTACCAACTTGTGTTACTGGCACTTCAATTAGAAAAATAAGGATCTAAAGGAAAATGTGTTATTCATTAGAAAACCCACAACTAATCATACTGAAACTGGTTACATTAAGCATACAATAGTACATAATTCTGAGAAGAAAATTAAGTTCATTAAGGAAGCCATTTCTATAGGTACATCAAATGTTCCTAATAAACAGATAATACAAAACAGATCAAATAAAAGGAGAAAGTCAAAGGAAAACCCCTTTTGTGATTTTTACAAGAAAGCTGGACACTAGACAGCTTCGAAGCTAAATTTCGACAAAAATTTAAGTAATTCATTCAAAAACTCTTCTATTGATCTAAAGAAGAATTTTAAGAAATTTGAATCTAAGAATTGAACATGTGTTTAAATGATGAATGTTCAAAATTGAGACTTGAATGTAAAAAACTAATGAACATTCTCATGAAGTTGAGTCCACTTCGAAAACTTGAACATGGGAAAAGCAAAGTTGGAAAATGTGTTGATCATTGGAAAACCTATAATTGTTTGTACTGAAATTAGTTACGTTGAGCATGCAGCAGTTCACAATTTCAAGAAGAAGGAAATTAAGTCTGTTAAGGAAGCCATTCCTGCATGTACATCAAATTTTCCTAACAATCACATATGACAAAATTGATCAAGCAAAATAGGAAAACCGAAGGAAAAGCCCTTTTGTAAGTTTTACAAAGACATTGGTCACTGGATGGCTTGAAAGGTAAATTTCAACAAAAATCCAAGTGATTCATTCAAAAACTCTTCCATTGATCAAAAGAAATTTTTTTTTAAATTTTGAATGTAAGAACTAAACATATGTTTAAATAATGAATATTCAAAATTGAGACTTGAATGTAAGAAACTAATGAACATTATCATAAAGTTGAGTCCACTTTGAAAATTTGAACATGTGGAAAGCAAAGTTGGGAGACGTGCTATTCATTTGAAAACCTATAACTATTTAACTATTCATACTAAAATTGTTTACGTTGAGCATGCAACTGTTCATAATTTGAGAACAAACAATCTGATGACTATTGTTACCAAAATGGTGTACGACATAAGTATTCATCCTTAAAGACATCCCTGACAAAATGGAGTGGTGGACCATAAGTATCAATCTCTATAAGAGATGACTAGAGTTATGCTTAATGTAAAAGAGATGAATATAAAATAGTGGGTGGAAGCCAACAACATAGCATGCTACATCATAAATAGGATATATGTTTGCAAAATTTTTGGTTGCAAGCACCTTTTCAGATACGGGAGGGTAGGAAGCCTAATGTGTCTTACTTTCATATATTTGGAAGTAAATGTTACATGTTTAAAGATCATGACAATCGTAATAAGTTTGCTTTGAAGTATGATTAAGGATTTTTCCTTGGGTACTCTAACACAAGTAAGGCATATAGAGTTTACAACTCAAGAACCATGAGCATGATGGAAACTGTAAACATTTTTGTGGATGGAAAGATGCAATATATAAAGAAGTAGGGAACCAAAGCAAACGAGGAAGATGACGATTCTAGCATCAATAATCAAAGTGATTAGACTATTGGCAACACTAAACAAAACGTAGAATAGAATGTCACAACTTCAGACACAACATCTTTAGAATGTGAGCCACTTTACACTAAGAACCCACATCAAGAATCTACAAAAATCAACCTATAGAGGCTATCTTGGAGACCTGAATGACCAATGAAGGACAAAAGATTTACTTAAGGCAAATTATCGTGATTTAGCTAGTTATACTTGTTTTAACTCCACAATTGAACCCAATAATATAGATGAAACCCTCAAGGATGAATATAAGGTGATGGCCATGCAAGAGAATCTTAATCAGTTCTAAAGCAATGACATGTGGACTTTGGTTGAAAGATCACATGATGCAATATAATTAACACCTAGGGGGTCTATAAGAACAAAATAGTTGAGAATTGTGAAAATTGCAAGGACTAAAGTAATACAAATACTTTTAGCTATGACATGTTATCTAAATTTCAAAGTGTTTCAAATAGATGTTAAAAATTCATTTTGAATATATTCTTACAAGAAAAATTTTACGTTGAAATTGAACAATCTAAGCGGTTTGTTGATCCCCAATACTTAAACAATGTATAAAAATTAAAGAAAGCCTTGTATGATTTGAAGCAAGCACCATGAGTGGTTGGCAACATTCCTTATTATGGAGGGCTACACTCGGGGGGAGCAAATAAAACATTGTCTATGAGTTGTTAGAACAATGATATTTTGGTTACATGAGTATATGTTGACAACATAGTTCTTAGTTCAACATCCAAACATATGCTGTATAAATTCAACTCATATGTGCAAAGTGAATTCAAGATGAGCATAATGAGTAAGTTAATTTTCTAGGGCTCAAAGTAAAGTAGATAGATGATGAAATATTCATTTCACAAACTAAGTATTCAAAAAAATTGGTAAAAAGAATTAGATTAGAATGTTCTAAACATGTTGTGACACCATTGCCAACACTTGCAAAATTGAATCATGATAAGAAAGGAAAAGCATAGATGCAAGCATTTATAAGAGTATGATTGGAAGTTTGCTATATCTAACATCAAGTAGACTTGATATTTGTTTCAGTGTATGCTTATGGCAAGGTTTCAACTTGCAACTGAAGAGAGTCAAGTTGTAACCATCAAAAGAATCATCAACTTTGTAAATGGTACAACCAACTTAGGATTATGGTGATTCATTGATTAGTTACAGCAAAGTGGGTTGGGCTAAAAGCATGGATGATAGAAAAAGTACAATTGGCTATTGTTGCCTTGTTGGTAATGATCTAGTATCATGGTGTAGTAAAAAGCAAAATCTTTATTTCACTTTCAATTTAAAGATTGAATATATTGTAGTTGGAAGTTGTTGTGCTGGAAGTTTCCTTACTTGTGGATTTTAAAGATATTGTGGCACTTGACCATATATTGCAAATTTGAATATCACAATAGAGAAAGAATGTTCTAATCTCTGTTGACAACATGCCAATGACATGGGAAGATTTGCACCTGATTTTATGAAATTTGCTCCTGATTTTTTTCACATATATTTTGGCCTAAAATCATGTATTCTCCGAGTATAAAAAAGGACCAAAGATGAAGAGCTTTCGAGAAGAGGCGTGGAGAAAAGATTTGAGGGTGTTTAATTCTTGTAGTCATTGTGTAAGCTTGCTCTTTATATTATTCTTTATATTCTTGAGTAAAGAGTGTGACAATTAAAATCTTTTGAGAGTGATTCACTATGACTAAATGTTGAGCCTAGAGTGGGTTTTGATTAAATACAATCGAATCGAATCTATGTTGTGATTGTACTATTAGCAAGTTGGAAATTGCGGGATTGGGCAGCGAAGTAGAAGAAAAAATTTTTGATTGTTTTTTACTTTTTGTACTTAGTGGAAACTTTTAATTGGATAATATGCCGCACATGTTGCTCCAAACTACAATAAAAACTTTATGACTCATACTATTTACTTTGGTATTCTATTGCGTAGTTGTGTATATGTATTCATCCTCATTACTATATTTGTGGGTGTGTTGTGAGCGTTCAATCCATCTTCATAGTACTAATAATATTTTTAAAACAAATCATAGTGTAATATATTAAACCTTAATATATTATACAATATTAAAAAGCATATATGTAAAAAATTAACAATAGGAAAAAGTTTGTAAGTACTATTTCACAAAATGTAAAAAATTCTGAAGTTTAGAAATTAAATTTTAACTAATTATATTTATCAACAATGCTGTATTTTTTAAATAATTATAATAATATCTCAAATAATTTCAAAGCTAATCACAATAACCAAGATTTAAACAATTCATTTAGCAGATTAATGCACTTTACTGTTAATATAAGCTCATAACCCTAATATATATTAATATTTTCAAGAATAAGTCACAATAAAAAGTATTACAAAATAAAAAATGCATGCATAGCAAAAACTGAAAAAAAAAAAAAGAAAAGAAGGAAATTTCAAGCTTTGTAACTCTAAATTTGCCAGAAAATTTTTTAAATTTTATAAATTAAATTATATTGGTACAATTAATATTAAGTGTTTTATTTTTTTTTCAAAACTATAGTTTTTTATTAATTGTTTTATAATAACGAAATTAATAAACCAAATCTCTTAGTGGGTTTATTCATTTTATCTAGGCTACTGACTCAAATATCCTTACTTTAATATGTAATGTGTCCAAATAAAATAATGCAAATATTTATCTAAGCTACTGATTTTTTTTATTTTATTTCACAATTTATTTTATTTGGATATCCTATTACATATATGTTGTTTTCTTGAGTAATAAATAAATTTATATATCAGTCATTTATATTTAGGCTTATTATTTGTATGATATTGGAGCTATAATGTTTATAGAATTTACTTAAAGTGTAACTTCAAAAATATGATTTCGAATATTACACAATAAAAAATCCATAGAGACATATAATTTTAAATAATAAATAAAAATTATAAATTGAAAATAATTATTCACAATTTGTGAATAAAATATTGAATTATATTAATCAGAATTTAAATTAATATAAAACGAGTAAAATATTTTGAAAAAAATTAAAACTGTACAAATGATGTTCCATTGCATGTAAATGTTTTTTGATATTTTTGCAATAATTTATAATTATTCAAATTTTAATTTATTTCAATTGATTATGTTGTATTTATTTAAAATTATTTTGCGCTTGACATATATCCTATTATGGAATTCATTAGCATTGAATCTTAGTGCTTAATTTTTTGAAAGATAGTTTGGATTATATCTTGCTTTAATAAGTAAATATGCTCCTAGAAAAATATGCAAAATTGAGGTTCTGCATTTTTACTTGACCTTTATTTGTGTGTGTGTGTGTGCTAAGTAAAATAAAAATTTTATATTTATTAATCTTGCTTTGTAGTTTGGTTGAAATCAATCTTTAATTTTATAAAATTTTTAATGTAATTAAGATTTTAATTATTAGAAATAGCATATAAATTATCATTAAATATAACTTATCAATGCATAGTATAGGCTACACACTAGTGTTTTTTGAATTTCAAATAAATGATTTTAAAATAAATGAGAATTTGTATCACCTTATGAAAATTTTTCTTTGTAAGACAAGTGATGACATATTAACAGCATTATACAAAAATATTTAAGAAAAATATACAAAGCATAAAAATTAAAACTTCGTGCTACAATCATTATCTATATTATATATTGAGAATTTACACTATCTCACTTCTTTATATTTATTTTTCTTTTTTATATTTAATCAATTTTATTTTATTTTTTAATTTTTACTTCAAAGTTTGAGACTTTATGTCACTTTTTACGCAAAGTTGTAACACTATTTCAATTTTTACTAAATTTTATCTAACTATCAAAATCATTAAGACTTCTATTTTACTATATTAATAAAATTATATATTTCTTTTAATAATGCACAGATATATTGTGTGTCACTTTTACTAGTATTAATTAATTTATTATCTCATTTATTTATAATATTATAGCACAAGGATTAAAATACCCTTCTAATACTATTTTAATAATATTTTACATTATCTTAATACCAAAAGAATGCCAACAAAGACATGCACACATTTTACTAGTTTATTTAAAAATTTGAAATGGTTAACCAAATCAATTTGGGTCCTTTTTAATATTGTACTCCTTTTGTCAACATAGGAGCACCCTTACTCTAATCCGACTTAATACTAAATGGTGAAATGATACAAGTGGTTGTGTATGTGTGCGTTATTTGTGCCAAGTTCTATTACTATCTTAATGTTTGCATAATTAAATTTTACTATCCGAATGATTAAGACTTCTTTTTTACTATCTTAATAAAATTATATAATTCGTTTTAACTATGCACGCACATACTGTGTTGTACTTTTACTAGTACTAACTAATTTATTATCTCATTTATTTATAATATTATTCCATAAGGATTAAGATACCCCTTAACTACTAATTTAATAATATTTCACATTATCTTAATATTAAATAAAAAAACTAACAAAAGTCATGGACGTATTTTACTAGTTTATTTAAAAATTATGCAACGGTTAACCAAATCAATTTGGGTGTTTTAATAGTGTATCCCATTTCTCACATAACAGCACTCTTACTCACGTCCAAATTAATACTAAATAGTGGAATGATACAAGTTGTTAATGTGTGGGCTTTATTTTTTAAGACTGTCATCTAAGCCTCAAAGTCGGAATCTCATTGGTTTTTATTATAACAAACTACGAATATATTATCTATTTATTACTTATAGAATAATATATATGGCAACAACTTTATACCCTTCAGTCTCTCAGTTGATGAATATTAGTTAGTTATAAGATCTTTGTTTTGGTTAATAGGTTGTACCAGCACCTCTATCACATGTACCCCAAAATGATCTAAAATGATCCTTTATCTATTCTGATAACCCATTTAATTGCCACGAGTGAAAATTTGGTGCCCTTGTTCTAAAATTGAGAAGCTTTATTTACTCAAAATTTATGTCTAAGAGTTGGACACAAATTGCACACTCAATTTAATATTGGATACAACTAAAGAAGATGTGCCCATTTCAGTGTTGAAATGTGGGCAAGTTAAACCCATAAATTACTCAGTTAAAAGTAAGAAGTTATACTTGTTTTCTGTGCAAGTCAAAATAAGTCGAGGGAGGTTGACCTGCCTCAACTTTTAATTTGACTATATGTCTATGCTCCTCAATTGTTTTGACATTACCGAACCAGTGGGTGCACCAAATCCTCTCTTTCTACTAGGTTTGGTGTGCCCTCGTACGCCCAAACCAAGTGCCCAAATAACCCCAGCCCACATACACAAAACCCTCTTCTTGTGCTTTCTCTGAACTCTCAAGTGCAGTATAAAAGGCCAAGTGCATTTGATAGTCTCATCCAACAATTAAGCAATACAAGAAGAAATGGCCCCACTCCATCTTATTTGCGTTGCCTGTCTTGCCATTCTTCTTGCAACGACTTCATCTTTCTCTTTTGCAAGTGCAGAGATTCATCACCACCAATTTGTTGTACGCCTCCAAACTTGTTTTACATAGTATTATTATATAATTGGGTATATTTTTTTTTCTTGTTATGGTGGCTAATGTTTTCGTCACTTGCGTATGCGCTTAACAGATTCAACAAACACCAGTGAAGAGGCTGTGCAAGACTCACAGCAAGGTCACCGTAAATGGACAGTTTCCAGGGCCAACTTTGGAAGTACGCGATGGCGACACTCTTATTATCAAAGCCATCAACTACGCACGTTATAACATCACTCTCCACTGGTAATTTACATTATCACAAGGAAATTTACTACAAATATATGTGCAAAAGCTATAGGATCTTACCGGAATGCTAACAACTGTTGTCGTTCAGGCACGGGGTGCGCCAGATGAGAACGCCATGGGCCGATGGACCAGAATATGTGACCCAGTGCCCTATTCAACCTGGAGCAAGTTATACATACAGGTTCACCATTGAGAACCAGGAAGGAACTTTATGGTGGCATGCTCACAGCAGATTGCTTAGAGCAACAGTCTACGGAGCACTAATAATCTACCCGAAATTGGGTGTCCCTTACCCCTTCCCAATGCCCAACCGAGAAATCCCTGTACTTCTTGGTAAGGAAAAAGAGAACATAATCACGTACCATCTGTACCAATTGCAATGTAATATGCCGCTAAGTATAATTAGATCGGCTTCATTCTAAGGGCACTGAATACATTGTGAACAGGGGAGTGGTGGAATAGAGACGTCATGAACGTCTTACAACAGGCGCTGTTTACGGGTGCCGCTCCAAATGTGTCTGATGCATACACTATTAATGGCCAACCTGGAGATCTCTACAGATGTTCGAGCAAAGGTTTAGTTGATATACATGCACGAGATCAGATTTCCTTCAGTTTTATATATTTGGCTACAACTTACTCTTTGCTTATTGGTGATTTAGGAACCACAAGATTTCGTGTAAAATCTGGGGAGACAGTTCTTTTGAGAATCATCAGTGCCGTGGTCAACCAAGAAGTCTTCTTCACTGTTGCCAACCACATGCTAACTGTGGTTGGAAACGACGCTGCGTATAACAAGCCCTTCACGACTAGAGTCATAATGATTGGGCCTGGTCAGACCACTAATGTCCTCCTCACAGCTGATCAACCAACTGGCCAGTATTACATGGCGACACGAGCTTACGCCACTGCACAAAACGCAGCGTTTGACAATACAACCGCCACTGCTGTTTTGGAGTATGACTCCGTTTCTTGCAAGTCCAAAAGTGGTGCTGCCTCAAGACCCTTATTGCCTTCACTTCCTGCCTTTAATGATACGGCCACCGTAACGGCATATACTAATCAAGTGAGGAGTCTACCCTTTGAAAATGCAAAAGTTCCCACTCAAATTGACGAGAACCTGATTTTCACTGTGGGATTAGGCCTCGTGAATTGCATGCCTGGACCTAGATGCCAGGGCCCAAATAACACACGTTTTGCAGCCAGCGTGAACAATATATCTTTTGTGCTTCCAAGAAGGACCTCCTTGTTACAAGCCTACTATCAAAACATACCGGGCATCTACACGACAGACTTCCCGGCTGTCCCTCCAGTTGCTTTTGACTACACGGGCAACGTGAGCCGTGCTCTGTGGCAGCCTCGTTTTCGGACTAAGCTGTACAAGTTGAAGTTTGGTTCAAATGTGCAACTCGTGATGCAAGACACTGCTATTGTCTCGACAGAGGACCATCCCATGCATCTTCATGGGTACCACTTTTATGTTGTGGGGCAGGGCTTCGGCAACTTCAACCCCGGCAGAGATACAGCACGATTCAACCTCATCGATCCCCCACTACGCAATACCATTAATGTGCCTGTTGGTGGCTGGGCTGCTATACGGTTTGTGGCCGATAATCCAGGTACATGCAATTCAATTTATATCTATAGTATATTGCATGAAAACACAGGTTCTAGACAAAATGCCATCAACCCTTCTTTTATCCTTTTTTTCTTTCTTTTTTTTTTTTTTCCTTTTTTTAAAGTGTCAAGTCATTTTTATGGTTCAATGCAGGAGTTTGGCTGATGCACTGCCACATAGACAACCATCTAGTTTGGGGATTGGCCATGTCTTTCTTGGTTGAGAATGGACCTGGAAAGCTGCAGTCTATAGAGGCTCCGCCCCCTGATCTTCCTCCTTGTTAGTTAAGTGGCTCTGGGAAAGCATTGGTGATGGACTTCTCTTTCGAAATTCGTACCTTCTTTTTTCTTTTGTAACTTCTTGTCTTTGTCATCATTGTCTAAATTAAGTTCGTTGGCAGAATCTAGTGAAAGTTATTTGTTGTGTTGTAAAAGAGCAAAAAAGAAAAAAGGCAAGTTTGATTGTATTTCATGGTTTCTGAAACCCTCGTGGCATGGCATGGATTAGACATGTTGACATTGCATGATACAAAACGAAGTTGTTGCAACAAAGTTGATGATAGACAACCTATATGTTGCAACAAGATTGAAAAACAAATTATGGAGAGAGTTGACTTTCCATATTGAATAGAATTCTTTTGGATTTACATGGATAAACATATAATTTGAAGATTATATAAATGAAATCAAGCTAGATAAATTAAGGAGAAGTCATTATCAAAATAATATCAATCTAATATGTGGTAAAGTTGAATATGGAAAGAAAATCCCATTAATACAAAGAAAGTTAAATTTGTTACAGCAAACAGATTTAACAGGATGATGAAGGAGGAGGAAATCATAAGTTGATATGATTTCCATGTGTAAGAAAATACGGTTTTCACAACTTAAGAAGAATTGCTACATTACTAAAGAAGATCATTGGGTGAAAGAGAAAGAAGAGGCTCATGTAGAGCATTATGTCCATTATGCGTATTGAAGATTGAGTGAAATAGTGCTACAAAATCACACCAACTAGAGTGTAGATCAAAAAGAGGTTTTTTGCTAGGGCATAGACTTGGTGTGAGGTCAAGAGATGTTCTACTAGTTGGAAGTCTTGGGTTGAGTGACAACAATAGGTTGTAGTGAATGAGCTTGTTGTGAAAGAGTTTGTTATAACATCGCATATATCTTAGTGGAGCCTTTATACTGGATTAGGCCTCACAAATATGGGACTGGTTGATACTCTAAACTCTATAAACAATTCTTGTATTTCCTTGCTTATTTTGCATTCTATTATGTGAGTATGCTACATCAAACTACATAATACTTGTCTGTCGCATTACAATAGGCTAATTGGAGCTTACAAATGGCATTAAAGCCACATTATTAGTGGCAGAAACATGGTAAAGGCAAGTGAGATCGTGGGACAAAGTTTGAAGCAAGAATAAGAAAGAAGGAGCCTTAGTTTCCAGACCTCATACTAGAAGGTCAAAATAAGAGGATTCATCAAGCTACTTGATGAGAAAGTGTGGAGTGCAATTAAAGATGGATGGGATCCATCATTAACAATTGGTGATCAAGGCAATGAAATACCAAAGAAAAATTAACGATGGAGGAAGAGAAACTTGCCTCCAAAAATTCTAATGCAGTAAATGCAATTTTCAATGGAGTTAATGAAGGACAATTAAACTCATCTCAACCGGCAACTCCGCAAAAAGGGAATAAGATATCCTCCGAATCGTGCATAAAGGAACAAATTCTATTAGAATGTTGAAATTGCAAATGTTAGCCAATCAGTTTGAGAATTTGAAGATGAAAGAAGGAGACCCCATGGCCATCTTCAATGGAAAATTACGTGTCATCACAAATCAAGTGTTTTAACTTGAGAAGAAGTACTTGGACACCAAATTGGTCAAAAAAACCTTAAGATCCCTTCCTAAATGAATCTTAGTGAAAGTAGCTGCAATTGAGGAGGTCAGTAATGTTGACAACATTTGTCTTGATGATTTTATATGCTCACTGCAAACCTTTGAAATAAATTTGACTCAACAGAGAAAGGATAAAGACATGGCACTATAGATCAAACAAAACAGTAGTGATGAGTATCGATCCATTGTTGATGAGGATATTGTACTCATGGAAAAAAAACTCAAAAAATCCTTAAATAGACTAGAACCGTGGGACCAATAGAAGTCGATCCAACAAGAAGAATAATGAAAGTAGAAATCACAAGCAGGGTAGAAGGAAAGGCACCCCTAGAAGTGGAATTCAGTGCCACAATTGTGGTGGATTTGGGAACATACAAATTAAGTGTGCTAACCACTCAAAAAGAAAGGTAATTCCTTTACATTAACTTGGAGTGAAGACCAATATGATGGATCAGATGGGGATGAGCAAACAAGCAATTAGGTTGCCTTCAACACTAGAGGCATCAACACTAACCTCCCTATTATAACATTTGATACAATGGATAGTTCAAAATATGAACTCAAGAGCCAACCATAAAGCAATACAAATACACCAACTGATGACCTAGCTTATACAACTTAAATTCTCTATGATTAGCTTGTGATGATTAAAAAGGAAAACATGAGACTTGAGGAAGATCTAAAATGAGTGAGGAGAGAAAAATTTCAGCTGGAAAAGACGTATCTAGAAACTTTAAGGAAAGTTAAAGCACTTGAGGCAATAGTGAGATGTTGAATACTGGAAAATCCAAATTTAAGGAATTGGTAACCTAAGGAAAAACCAAAAGAGATCACCTTGGGCTCCAGTATAGCTGTGAAACAAACATTCCTAAAAGCAAGACTAGACTTGTAAATTTTGTCAAAGTGCCTAAATTGGAGAGTGCATCAACAACAAAACTTTGAAACACCATTCATGATTAGAGAAACCACAAAATTAAGAAGGAAATTGCCTAGGAACCAAGAGAGGAACAAACCAGTATGTTACTTCTGTGTAAAACTAAGGCATGTACATTCTTAATTTTATAGTTGAAGGAGACAGTTGTTGAACAAAAAAGGATGCTACTAGATAGATTAGGGCTGCCAAAACAAACCTCAGACAAAACAAGGGAGGATTTAGAAACCCATTGCATTGTGCTTTGAAATAAAGACAATCTTGCATGCATCATCTAGTGAGGCATGATACTTTAACAGTAGATGCTTAAGGCATATGACTGGCAACAAGAGTGTCCTTGGAAACTACAAATAATTTAACAGAGGGCAAGCTACATGTGGAGATGGAGAAAACAGTTTAGTGGTAGGAAAAAGGGGTACTGAGCATTCTTAGTGTACTTGAAACCAAAAATGTTCTGCATATAAAATGTCTAAAAGCTAATTTCCTGAGTATTAGCTAGATTTGTGAGCAGAACTTGTTCGTGAGATTCACCAGAGATAAAATGTTCAGTACACAATGAAAAATATTAGTGCATTATGACAAGAAATAGGTCCTCAGACAACTGCTATTTGCTAAACATTGTTATAACATGCCTAAGGAGAGAACTTAAGGAATGTGAGCTATGGAAAAGGAAGTTAGAACACTAAAATTATCACAACCTTATCAAAATCTCATGTACTAGAGCTGTGCAAGAAATCCCTACACTAACTAAGGAAAGAAAAGGAGTTTGCAGTGCTTGCCAGCACAAGAAACTACCGAAGATGTCACACTAGTTGTCACAATAGGTGACCACGACCAGAATACTAATGCTGCTGCACATGGACCTAATGGGACCTACGAACATCACTGGCATAGGAAATAAAAAGTATATTTTTGTGTGTATGGATGACTTCTCACAATACACATGGGTGAACTTTCTAAGAGAAAAATTAAAACATCTGAAGTTTTCAAGAATTTATGTAAACAAGTAGACAATAACAAAGATGCAAGATGTACAATCACTCGAATAAGGGGTCATCACAAGAAAAAATTCATGAATCTCCTGTGTAGCCTACTGTGAAGAGCAAAATATCATACACATACTTTTCTCCCTAATAACTACAACAAACTGGTGTTAAGGGAGGAAAAACAAGACATTGCTAGAGATGGCTGGGGCTCTGTTGAAGACAAAGGAGCAATCAGGAGATGGTGGGTTAAAGCTATTGACATAGCCTGCTACATCATAAATAGAGCCCACCTTAGACCAATAATCAAAAAGATGTCATACCAGCCATGGATTGGGAGAAAACCAAACATTGCTCACTTCCATTTCTTTTGAAGCACTTGTTACATCTAGCATGATCGTGATGCACCACGTAAATTTAATGAAAAATCTAACAAAGGTAATTTTTTGGATACTAGATGAACAGCCATGCCTACCGAGTCTACAATCTTTGAGCCAGAAGATGAATGGAGACCATAAATGTTGTAGTTGACGACTACATTCAGAAAGGCAGCATTTAGGTAGACAATGTTGTTGGGCATGATGCAATAGATCCTATGCTTGATGAAGCAGATGAATGGAACATCTAGAAAGGACAGGGAGACATAAGTGATATGTCAGAAATAGGCAACAATGCAACAAAGGCTAAAACATACACTGATTCAAAATAAGTGAGGTTACCAAATCATAGAGCCATCTTAAGGATTAGAAGGAATCACATGGTAGAAAACTCATCTTAGATCCAAATGACAGAATAAGGACATGAGATACAAAGAAGGTAGATTACAAGGAATTGGCTAGGTATTCCTATTACAACTCTAAAATTGAACCTAAAAATATAAAGAAGGCATTGAAGGATGACTTTTAGATAGCCACAATGTAAGAAAAACTTGCTCAATTTGAAAGAAATGAGGTCTGGATGCTTGTAGAAAAACCTAATGATTAAATATCATAGTAAAATAACGAGTATTTAAGAGTAAAACAAATGAGCATGGGAATATAACAAGAAAAAGTAAAACTTGTGGCACAAGGATACATTTAAGTTGAAAGGATAGACTTTAAAGTAACTTTTGCACCTATGGCTTTTTCATGGCCGTGGCATGTGGACTTGACTTCAAACTCTTTCACATGGATGTAAAAAGTGTACTTTTGAATGGGGTGTTACATGAGCAAGTGTTTGTAGACCAATCTAAAGGATTTGAAGATCCTCACTTCCCACAACATGTGTATAAGCTTAAGAAGGAACTATATTGGCTCAAATAAGCCCCACGAGCACGGTATGAAATGTTGGCAAGTTTCCTTCTAGTGAAAGATTATGTTCGAGGGGAAGCTGATAAGACACTCTTCATTCAAAGAATGGGAGAGAATATGTTGGTGGTTTAAATCTATGTCAATGATATAGTGCTTGGATTCACGTCACAACAAATGGTGGAATCATTTGTTGATCACATGCAGCAAAAACTCTAAATGAGTCATGTAGCAGATTTAAACTACTTCCAAGACGTCAAGTTAAACAAACTACGGAAGGTATGTTTATTTCCCAAAGTAAATATACTAAAAATCTTATTAAAAACCCTTGCTTGTAGAATACTCATTGTGTTAAAACTTCTATATAAACAAACACAAAGTTGAGTAAGGATAAGAATGGAAACCCAGTGGATGCTGATTTTTATAGGAGCATGATCGAAAATCAGTTGTGTCTGAAAACTAGCAGACTTGAGCATAGGAGTCTGCACAAGATTCTAAGCTGCACCAAAGGAGACCCACATGACTACTGTTAAATGGATTATTTGCTATGCTAATGGTACATCTAATCTTAGCCTATGGTTATCAAAACTTTCCAATCTTAATTTAGTTGGATACAACAATGCAGATTGGGGCGGGCAATGTACAAGATAGGAAAAGTATAACAGGTAAGAATTAGAATTCCCCATCACTCTCCACTGATGAAGTAGAGTACATTGCTATTAGAAGTTGCTGCTCTCAACTTATGTGGATGAAAAATATGTCAATGGACTATGGTGAAAAACAAAATGAACTTATTGTGCTTTGTGACAACCAAAGTGCAATAAATATTTTAAAGAATCCTATCTAGCACCCTAGAATCAAGCATATTGACATCAGACACTACTTCATAAGGGGCTTAGTTGAGAAAGGTGAAGTTGTTGCTGAACATTTTGCAATAGAGAAGTGACTAGCAAACATATTCATGAAAGCTTTAAGGCTAAGAGTGATTTCTTAGAAACCCTAGCTAGATAGAGCATAAAGACCTTAGTTAGGAGAGTGGCGCACCAATACACAGCAAAACATCTCCTCCTGATCAATAGATGGACCGCCTCACTCCATTCATGGAAGCAATAGAGATAGTACCAATCACCATTCTACCACCAAAAGGAAACCCTAACTCTTCCAAGTTGAGCTCTTCTCATCATGATGCAACGACTAAATCTAGATCCCGAGGGATCTCATCCATTCTACGTCCAGGAAAATTGGAGTTTCCATTTGTTGAGGAGGTTGGTGCTACAAAGAATCTTAATGTTCACTCTTTGATTCCACCAACTACTAAAAACCTCCCTACAGTTATAGAGGAGTTGCTTAAGGGAAAACTTGCTACAGCAACCCCCACCTTTAGGGATGCTTCTGCTATGTCTAAGGCAAGAACAATTGAGACCATGGTCAATAAAGGCAAGAGGCCCACTAACTCAGCCTGCCATAAACTATTGGGACATAGGAGGGCTCGTTGATGTTGAATCACTACTTAAGATGATAAAAGTTAGGGTTGTTACACTAAGACATTGTTGATCTAAGCAAAAGATGGCCCCTGCACCACCAATGAGGGAAGTTGAGCCCATTCCCAAGTGGTCTAAGGGTCCACAAGAAGTATTCAGTGCCGCCAGGATCAAGCAACCCAAGTTCAAAGCTAAATATGCCTATGATGAAACCTTCTACACCAAATGCTGCAAAAAGACTATGATTACTACAAAATCCAAAATATCACTATTGAACATAAACTGAATGCGAACCATTTTGCAAAGATTGGATTTGATGTTGTCTTAGAGAAGTTTGGGCTGTCGAGATTAGCTACAAGGTCTGAGGTTTATTACTCTCTCTTAGTTTATGAATTCTTTTCAAACTTGTCTAACGATGCTGGGAATTTAGACTCTAGATCTAGATTTTCTATGTATGTTAGGGGAGATTGTCTGATTCTCAATGAATTAATGGCATGACTAGATGGACAAGAACACATCTTGATGCAACATACTCGGAAGATTTCAAGCTAAAATTAGGTGAAATCACTTTAGTGCACACTGGGGGTTGACTAGACAAATGGCCCAGGTTGTCTATTTCCAACTCCTATGCTTTCACAATTACGTATTTCCTACTTTTCAAGGTTGCTATTTACAATTGGTTGCCCATTTCCAATTCCACCGATGTCATGAAAGACATGAGCATTTTGCTTTTCTGCCCAAGGATAAAGTGAGAAATTGATTTGGGTGGTTAATATTCAACAACATTGTTTCCTTTACTAAATTAATGAACATAACTTTAACTTTTCCAAATCTAAGGCTAATTAGTACAATTCTGTTAGATTTGGGGGCTCCCCTAGACAAGAAAGAGTATTGCCAAAAAATACAACGGCTCAACTATGCAGCAAGGATGCTGCAATCAAGTAAAGTGAATGGCTTATAGTCTAGTGGGAAAGAGATGGAGGATGGCCCATTTGGTGGTCTGGCGACTAAACCAAAGTTGCATTCTTCAGTGCAACAAGTTCTGTTAATCTCAAGAACCTTGGATGATCATGTTGCCCATATTTTGGCCTTGAAGTGTGACCTTAACCTTTAAATTGCTACTATTCACTCAATCTTTGATGCACTCCCTAGTGATTCTGAACAAATTGACTTTGATTGTGGTCATTCTCCCTAATGCATTGACACTGGTCTCACTCCTTTGGCAAAGTATAACACAAAGGGGAAGTATGTGTTGCAGATATGTGCTGATGTTGATGCTGCAAATTTTTGCCTACTAGTAGACCTTATTGATTATGTCTATTTTTAGTGATTAGTTTTAAATTTTAGTTGGGTGTCTAGTGGTTTGTTGCAACAGATTGACTAAGTCATTGTCCTTGTGGGTATAGTAGAAAGGGGGAGTTAGTTTTAGTGTGTCTTTTCTAGTTGAGTCTAGTTTTATGGTTATCTTGTTTGTTTTCATATGTCTACTAATCAAGTTGTGTCTAGGTCAGTTGATAATTGTGGACTTCATTATATTATGGACTTTTTATAGACTTCATTGATTGACTACATTGAATTATTGCAAGAGACCTGATTAGAGTGTTGTG
The DNA here is from genome assembly GCA_019155195.1 of Avicennia marina. Lineage (NCBI taxonomy): Eukaryota > Viridiplantae > Streptophyta > Magnoliopsida > Lamiales > Acanthaceae > Avicennia > Avicennia marina. The sequence goes on along the minus strand of CM032783.1, from coordinate 8,567,931 downwards.
TCAAATAATGCCAAGGGGGAGATTGCAACCCTTATAGCATGGCATGGTTTAGATATGATGGTATTGCATGGCACAAGGTGAAATTGTTGCAACAAAGTTGATAATAGATAATCTGCATGTTGCAACAAGATTAGAAAACTAATTTTGACAAGGGTTAGTTTTCTATATCTAACAGAATTTTCTTGGATTTACATGGATAAATATATAATCGGAAGATTATATGAACAAAATTAAGCTAGATAAATTATAAGAAAGTCAAAATCAAAATAATATCAATCTAAGATGTGATAAAGGTGAATATGGAAAGATGATCCTAATCAATATAAAGAAAGTCAAATCTGTTACAATAAATAGATTTGACAGGATGCTGAAGGAGGAAATTATAAGTTGATATGATTTCTATGTTTAAGATAAAAAAAATTTCATTACTTAAGAAACATTGCTGTAGCATTGAAGAAGATCACCAAGTGAAAAAGAAAGAAGAGGCTTGTGTGGAGTATCGTGTCCACTAAGTATGTTAAAGAGTGAGTAAGATAATGCTACAAAATCACATCTACTAGAGTGAAGGCCGAAAAAGGATTTTTGGTTGGGGCATAGATGTGGTGTAGGGTTGAGAGATACTCTGTTAGTTGGAAGTCTTAGGTTGAGTAACAACAGTAGGTTGTAGTGAATGAGCTCACTATAAAAGAGTTTGTTATAATAGCTCACATATTTCAGTGAAACATTTATACTAGGCTAGGCTTTGCAGATGTAAGAGTGGTTAATATTCCAAATTGCATAAACAATTCGTTTGTTTCCTTGATCATTTTACATTTTATCATGTATGTTACATTGAATAGTATTATAATTATCTATTGTGTCATGATAGGCCAATCGGAGCTTACAATTTCATTGCCCAACCTTGTTCATAGACACTCATGAATTTTCTATTTTTTGAGTAACAACATAAGCCAGTAGAAATTTGGCCTTATTAAGAGGAAATGAATGATTGAAAATAGAAACTTATAAAAGAGAAGGTTCACAATATTGCAAACTATTAAGATGTATTTGAATGAAAGGATTTGAAGTAAAGAATTTCAAAGCTATAATAACAAATTTATCTCACTTTTTTGGATTTTCAAACATATCAAATTCTTTAATTCTTATTATAAACTATTTTTTTGCAATTATGGTGGATTTCATAACTCTTCTATTCGGAGTCATTTGAAATCTTTTTCTTCAAATTCTTTCTCTGAATCCAAATACTTCAATTCAAATGGAGCCTTAATGATTTCGAAAACATGAAACCTCACCTAAATTTTACAGGGATTTAAGAAAGACTCATCTTTTAATAGTGTACCTAAGTCTTTCAATGAGTGACTTAAGAACAAAATCATGAATACAACAATTGAGGTTCATACAGAACATGATTAGGAAATCACTTGCACTATGTTAGTTATGTATCTATACATTTTTTTTTCCATTTCATCAAATTTTATCCAACCAAATATTTTCTATCACAAAATTTTCTTTCAAATTTCAATTCAAAATTTTCCTCTCTTACATATATAATTAACTAATTATTTGTCAATCATTATACCTATTCACAATTAAATCAATACCTATGCACGCGCGCGCGCGCACACACACACGCACATATATACTTATACCTTAAAAATTAATCATTATCTCTATATGTTATCATATCATCTAATCAGTATATATATTTTATACGTATCTTTGTCTATATCTATACTATATAAAAAGTATGTACCCCTTTCATGTGTTTTTGGCCCATTGTAAAAAGACAAGCATATCCTTACTTAAATGTAAATATTTAATTAAAATAAGATTAGTTAAGTAGAAAAAAAAATTCTATTTAAAATATAAAACTTTTAGTTGTTAAAAACTAATAGAGTTCTAACTTGACTAAACTATTAATAAAGTTACCTAAATTAATCAAAACCAATAAAATTAATAGAATCCTTAACTATATAAACAAATTATATAGTTAATAATAATTATCACTTATCTATACCATATAAAGTGCTTAATTATTGTCTGTTAATAAATTTGTTTGAATACATTGACTTCATATTCGTAATCCTTAATAAATGTACAATGGATCAATGTGATTACAAATCATAAAATAAGTATCAATAAAACAAAATTGCAAAAGATAAAATAAATAGAAAACATAAATAAAGTTAGAACAATAAGTGACATTTCAAATAAGTTAATTACATATTATTTCAATTCACTATTGTTGTGAAATAAATAAAATTATATGTAATATGCAAGTTTTTGACTGTAAACATTATTAAATATGTAATATCACTCAATAATACTTTCAATCATATCTAAAAGCAAATATTTCATAATTGAACTAATTATATATATATATATATAAGTGGGTGTGGGTATGTGTATTATGAAATATTTTCAAAATTATGTCTTCAAATATTTTGCATAATAATTTATATAATTATTCATTATATAATTCCTCTTGAGTGAAAAATATTTTGAATAAAAAATATTTATTAAAATTTAAGAAATTCATGTTAATATATTATAAGTATTGTAGTAAATAATCAAATTTAATATTTAAGTAACACATTTTAATGTACTATTAAATGAACTAATTAATAAAGTGTGAAATGGAAAATATAACTTAATAAAATTAACATTACAAAATTAAAACAAAACTTAAAAATTAGCATATAAATATTTAAGAAAGATGTTAAATGATAAGTCTAAAATAAGTTTATATTGGTAAACTAATGAGCACCAAGAGGGAGGTGCCAACCAAGGTCCAGCCTAGAGTAGTGGTGCCATTTCTGGTTGGTGAGGTAGCCTTATGGTGGGAGGACGCGTCACTTGCCTTATTGTAAGAAGGGCTAGTAACTTGGGAGAGATTTAGGGAAGTATTCCTCAACCATTTCTTCTCGAATGCAATTAAATTATAGAAAATGGTTGAATTCAATAATGTAATTCAAGGGCCAAATATATTGGAGGTGGAATACTCTATTAAGTTCCACACCTTGAGAAGGTATTCACGCACCGTAATAGTAAACCCTGAACTGAAAATGCACAAGTTCACCCGAAGTTTAAAAAGCCAACTGCAGACTGCACTAGCCTTGCTTGACACCATAACCTTCGCTAAATTGCTAGGTTCCGCCATCCATCTGGACTGAGGTAGATATAAAACGATGGGAGGCTGAGAGTAGTCTAAAATGGCCTAGACCAAGCACTAGTTCAGGAGTGAAATCGCTAGGACAACACACTAAGCCCCCAGCTAGCAAAAAGGCCAACTGCATTAACAATAGTGGGATGCCATCTCAGCCCCCACTATAGTGCAGCATGTGCCATAGAAGGCACAACAAGACTTGTCACATGTTGACAGGAGCATGTTTTAGATGTGGTCAGCAAGGACATCGGGCGGCTGACTGTCTTAACAGTGACACCAGAACTATTACCATCAATCACAACAACAACACTAGTAATAACAAAGAAGGTGAAAACAGCAATGGTAACAACCCCAAGGCAAATTCAGCAAATGGCAGGCAGAAGGGGAATGCTAGGGTATTTGCATTAATTTAGAAGGAGACTGATTATGCAGAGGATGTGTTGGCAGGTAACATCTTTGTTAATAACTCCTTAGATTATGCCTTATTTGATTGTGGTGCTACCATACCATTGTGTTTAACTGATTTGCAAAGAACTTGGGAAGTAAGCTCATGCCTTTAGATTAGCCATATAAGGTAGCCACATTAGGAGGTGAGATTTTGACGTCCAACTTAGTATATAAGGATTGCGTGATACATTTGCATAGAAACCTTAAATTAAAGGCTAACCTAATTCGACTGAATAGGATAATAGAGAAGATGAGATAACGTATTTGACAAGAAGATTTGTAAAAGTCATAAGAGTGGTAAAAAATATTCCGACATGTCTGATCACAATAAGTTTGAAGGAGGGCACTATAAGGAATCAAAGGAAGCCATAAAAATATGATGTACTAAAGCCTAGAAAAGGTATCAAATGCAAGGAATGTGCAGGATGTAACCACTTTTAATCAAAATGTGCTAATACTCGAAAGAGGAAGGAAAATCCCCAACCACCATGTGGAGTGATGATGGATCTATAGAGTGCGAGGGTAAGTAGCACACTAGAAACTACATAGGGGTCAACTTAGTCTTATAGAAAAATAAGGGTATTGTCCAATCCGATGTTATAACATCTTTTGCAATAGCTGATGTTTCGAAATATAGTAGTAGCAATGATGAAGAGATTACCCATGAGGAATTATTGATTATCAATCTGACTTTGGTTGAGAAGCTATCTACTACCCATAACAGCAATAAAAAACTAAAGTTGAATAACGAGGCATTGCAGAAAGAGAGAGATGAAGCACATGCCAAGTTGCCAGAAGATTTTCAAAGTTTGGAAATATCCTACCAAAAGTTATAACATGAAACAAGATAGTCAGCAACCTTTTTGAGTAAGTTGAACATTGGAAAGGCAAAGTACGCATCTAGAGATCCTTATGGGTTTGGATACACTAGACAACCCATTTGAGTAGTTCAAAAACTAAAAGAGTGCGGTTCTTGAAGGAAATTGAATTTGTTTAAGAAAATGTTCTAACATGCATCAACCTATTCTTGTAAATGTTTCAACATTGCTTAGAACAAAAAGACAAAAACAATTGGCTAAAAAGCAAAAGAAAGGTCCTATATGTACTTTTTGCTAATTCAGTGGTCACTTTATTGCCTCCTGTTCTAGGCTGTTGACGTACTTGATGGAAAGAGGCAAGTCCCTCCCAAATAAACCTTTTATAGATGTGCTTGGGTTAGAAAAGCTAATAAGAAGTATTTTGTGGCTAACACCTCATTATGGTTGCTCATGTGACAACTAAAAATTTGACAGTGGTTGCTCATGCTACATGATGGGAAATAGAACTTACTTGAGCAACTATAAATCTTGCTTGGATGGCACTATTAAGTTCAGTGATGGATAGAAAAGCAAAGTCATTGAAAGAGAACATTGAATGTTGAAGGCTTGCCAAAATTGAAGAACGTACTATATGTGGAGAAGCTCAAAGCAAACCTTATAAGCATTAGTCAATTGTGTGATAGCAACTTGGATGTCATATCCAATAAAAAAGAGTGTTGTCTGTTTGAAGTTAATTTGTTCATCAGGAAAGCAAAGGGATCAGCTGAAAACTATTTCCTGCTCGAAGATTCTACTACACGTACGAAATTTGAAGTGGATAAAGTAGACTTGTGGCACTAGATGTTAAGTTATACCAACCAACATAATCATATGAAAATATCCAAACTTAAAATAGTTTGTGGACTACCTACTATAAGCAAGAAAAGCAAAGAAGCCTATATAGAGCATGCCAGCTGGACAAGCAAAGACAAGTGTCCCATAAAATATTGTAACATGTGGTAACATCTAGGATTCTTGAACTCCTACATATTGATTTGACTAAGCCTATTAACAACATGATTTATGGAGGTAACAAATACACATTTGTTTGTGTTGATGATTACTCAAGGTATACTTGGTTAGACTTTCTTAAAAATAAGTATAATGCTTTTCGAGTACGTACTAGACATATTTTAATAAATGCTCATGCTGGAGGAGTTGCTCAAATAAGAACTGACCATAGGAAAGAGTTTCAGAACTAGGAGTTTGCAAACTTTTGTGAGACACTTGGCATTTTTCATGAATTCTCCTCCCTCAAGGCTCCACAACAAAATGGAGAGGTAGTAAGGAAGAACTACATATTGTAGGAAATGACTAGGGTTAGGTATTTCCACATCTTAGGGAGTAGGTGTTACATCCTAAAGGACCGTGTTAGCATGCCCCCCGACTGGATATGTGACGCGGCAATATTCTCAACACTTTCATCTCACGAATATATAAGCCCACATGCATCAAAAATATCTAATCCCAAAACATATGAATAAGAAATTCAAAACAAGTCCATTCCTTTCATTCAAAAATATAAATCCTAACACATTTATTTTAGTGGAAACTCTAACAGTAGGCCACCTATTTTCAAATAAAATAAATAATCATATTCACATTAAATCGTTCAATAAGAAAATTTTCATGAATGCATGACCAGAAATTAATCATAGAATTCACAAAATTTTAGAAACTCATGATCAAATTCAAAGTTCTTATGAAAGCAAAAACTTATCTAATGTAATTTAAATAAAATAAAAAATTTCTTTTGAAAAGGAAATTACATAAATCTTAGGTTAAGCCCACTTGTAAATTAGGTTGCTTGTATGGAGGGTCATTTGGTTTCAAGCTCTTATCCTCATAATCAATCAAAATAATACTAATTTAATTCCAAGCTTATTGGAATTTAATTCCTCTTAGGCATTCTAATTAGTTAGGTTTTGAAATAATCATTTCTAATATTTTTGCTATTACTAACTTATTAGTCTTGGATTTAAATCCTCAAATCGAAAATCTTTCTGTCCTCATTTATTAGATTATTGTTCTTCAAATTTCAGATGTCTAATTGTAGCTTACAATGGTTGAAATCAGAATTGGTTGGAAGAATTTTATTAAAAAAATATAGCTAATCATTATTCAACATTCCAGACTTGCAGTACATTTATAAGTTGTATTGGTCTAGGCAAATTTTTGCTATGATCTATATGGTTGGAAAGCTCTATAAGTTTAGTTTAATAAATAATAAACCGTGATTGACTTGGAATTTTCTAAAGAAAGTTATGTTTGTTACAATAAAGTCACACGAAAATAAGCTTGGCAGTCTAGAAGCTACTGTTCAGTCAACTAAAGAATTAAACTGTATCAATCTAAGTAGGGGTTTGTGGTGATCTGTACATGATTGAAAAGCTCTATGAGTCTTTTTTAATATGCACAAAACTCTTTGTAATTTGTGGCTTTATAAAGAAAGTTATAGCCCCTACACCAAACTTGCAAAGAATTGAATCTGCAAGTATAGTTTGAGCAGAACCTGTTTTTTCTTACCATTTCCTTCCCCTAATTTCTTGCTAAATCTAAATCCTAACATGTCCAAGTTCCATTTTTGCTTTTTCTTCCTATTTCATTGTCCTCACACACATTTAAACCCTTTTTCATGGCTGCAACAATCATTTCCATACCTATTCTCTATCTTTTTCCAAAGTTTCTCCTAATGAAATTAGCATACTTAGTTTACTACTCTAACGTTCAAATGATTTATGAGTGTGTTCCTATGGATCATATGTTTTGGCCTCTAATACATGATTTGGTTCTAGCATTTACTTTTGTAATTGGCACACGTGGAATACATTGTGCACTCTAGATAATGTCAAGGGCAATGTCCAGTGATATGCTACCTTGCCCACTTTTTCTAATATCTCAAAGTGTCGCACATATCATGGACTCAACTTCCTGGACTTCTTAAAGCACACCATGCCACGTGTTCATGACACCTTAAGATATATCTCCTGGTCTTTAATGCTAGGCCTTAATTCTATGACATGTCATACACTTTACTACAAAGTCAACCACATTTCTTTTCATTCTGTTTCACCAGAAATTTCTCTTTATATTCTACTACATCTTTGTACTTCCTACATGGACTGAGTATTTAGACTAGTGTGCCTCTTACATAATTTTGTTCCTTGTCTCCATTACCTTGGGCACACATAGCCTGCCTCTCATATACAAAACATCATCCTCATTAACTTAGAACTCTTGTAGATGCCTAGCTTTTTCCTTAAGGGATTTAAGTTCTAAATTCATGTATTGAGACCATTTAATTTCCTTATAAATTGGAGGCTTGACACTTAAAGCAGCCAACTCCGCTTCTATTGACTCTACAACTTCGAGGTGTAGAGACTTGAGTCGCCTTGCCAACATAGTTGCTATCATGCCTGTTCCCTTCCTGCTCGAGGCATCTACTCCTCAGTTTGCCTTACATGGGTGATAATTCATGACTAGATCGTAGTCCTTTATCAATTCTAGTCACCTTCTTTACCTCATGTTCAACTCTTTTTAAGTGAACAAATACTTAAGGCTTGTATGATCCATAAATACTTCACATTCACTCCTTATAGGTAATGCCTCTAGATTTTTAAAGTGAACACCATTGTTGTTAATTCAAGATCATGTGTAGGGTAATTTAGCTCATATGGCTTTAATTTTCATGAAGCGTAAGCTATTACCTTATCATGTTACATTAGGATGCACCTTAGATTGTTCTTACCAGCATCATTGTATATGGTAAAGTCTTTTTCTCCATTGGGCAAGGCTAATATAGGGACCAAGGTCAACCTTTTCTTGAGCTCCACGAAGCTCCCTTTGTATTCAAGGTTTCATTCAAATTTCTTTCTTTTCTAAGTAAGCTTAGTTAAAGGCATTGCTATCTTAGCAAAGCCTTTAACAAACTTCCTGTAATATCCTGCAAAACCCAAAAAATTCCTCACTTCCATCACAGTAATGGGTCTTGGCCATTTTATAACAACATCAACCGTTTTCAAATCCAACACTTTTTCTTTAGAGATGACGTGCCCCAAAAAATGTAACGCACTTTAGCTAGCATTCACATTTGTTGACTTGGGTGTATAGTTGCCTCTTACTAAGCATTCGTAATACAATCCTCAAGTGTTTCTTATGTTCTTCATTGTTAGGAGAGCACACCAGTGTGTCATCTATGAAGGCCACCACAAAATTGTCCAAATAGGGCCTAAATACCCCATTCATGAGATCCATAAAAGGCTGCTGGGCATTAGTTAACCCAAATGGTAGTATTAGGAACTTATTGTCCATACCCTATTATAAATGTCATCTTAGGTATATTATCCTCCTTAATTTTTTTTTAGCACATGATATCCTGATGTCAAATCAATTTTTGAATATACCTTGGCTCTTTTTAACTAATCAAAATAGATCATCTATCTTAGTAAAGGATATTTATTCTTGATCATGATTTTGTTAAGCTACCCGTAGTCAATATGTAGTCTCAATCTTTCATCTTTTTTCTTCACAAACAATACATGATGTTCGTGGGTAAATTTTTTTTCTTATCTAGTAATTCTTATAACTAGACCTTCAACTCTTTTAATTCTACTAGAGTCATCCTATACAATGCCTTTGATGTAGGTACAACTCCTAGTACCAAATTAATCTCAAATTTGATCTCTCAATCTGGGGGTGGTCTAGGTAAGTTGTCTAGAAAAACATCAGGGAACTTCCTGACTGCAGGTATGTTTTCCAGTTTTGTTCTCTTTTCTTGATTGTTAACCACACAAGCAAAGTACACATCACACCCCTTTTTAATAGCTTTCACTGCTTGTGGCGCAAAGATTATGCGGTTGGCTTAGTTAACTCGATCCTTTACATAGGGATCATCAGAATTGAAGGAAGATATGTAGAGTTAATATCCCCATTTATTTATATAGTGAGTTTTAAGGACGAATTTTTTGCAAGGGGGATGGACGTAATGCCAAGGAGAGAAATCACTTTTAGCTTTGGAATGTTTAGTTGGAGGATGTAACGGCCAAGGACAATAACCAGCCTCAGTCTCTCACTCTGGCAGCAACAGTTAGGTGGCTGTTTGGTCATTTAAAAGGCAATCAAACACATGAAGGGCCTAGGAAATTAATCTGGTACATTAGTGGCATTTAGTAAAAGTAAAGACCCTCCACCATATGTAGAGCTTTAAGATGTTTGAAACAAAAAAACCTCACTTAGAGTTGTTGTTGTTTTCAATGCGGTAAGGCAAGGCAAAAAAAGCAGAGCCATGAGTAAGAAAGAAGGAAAAACAAGGGAGAAGGGCTTTGTTGAGATTGCTGGAGTGCTGAATCAAGAAGAGAATTGCTATTGGAAGATAGAGAAATGAAGGATTCACTAAACCAATATTAAGGTAATTGATTTATTCAACTTTAACTACTAGGTTTAAGTTTGTAGACGAGATTTGAAGTTTGTTAGGGAGCATGTGTGTAGGGTTGTTATGATTTAATGCTGTTTATGTTTAAGCAAGTAAGGGTAGAAAAAAAAAACATAACTCATAAATCATTTGAATGTTAGAGTAGTGAACTAAGTAAGCTGATTTCATGAGGAGAAACTTTGGAAAAAGATAGAGAATAGGTATGGAAATGATTATTGCAGCCATGAAAAAGGGTTTAAACGTGTGTCAGGATAGTGAAATTGGAAGAAAAAGCAAAATTGGAACTTGGACATGTTAGGATTTACATTTAGCAAGAAATTAGGTGAAGGAAAAGGGAAAAAAAATAGATTTTGCTCAAGCCATGCTTGCAGATTCAATTCTATGCAAGTTTAGTGTTGGGGCTCTAACTTTCTTTATAAAGCCACAAATTACAAACAGTTTGGTGCATATTAAAAAAGATTCATAGAGCTTTTTAGCCAAATATAGATCACTACAAACTTCTACTTAGATTGATACAGTTTAATTCTTTAGTTGACAGAATAGTAGCTTCTGGACTGTCAGGTAGACTTTATTGTAAGGATCATAACTTTCTTTAGAAAATTCCTAATCAATCATGATTTATTATTTATTAAACTAAAATCATAAAGCTTTCCAACCATATAGATCATAGCAAAAATTTGCCTAGATCAATACTACTTAGTCTTTTAACTATACTGCAAGTCCAAAATGTTGAATAATGATCAGCTATATATATATATTTTTTAAATTCATCCAACTAATTTTGATTTCAACCATTATAAGCTACAATTAGACATCTAAAATTTGAGGAGCAATAATCTAATAAATGAGGACAAAAAGATTTTCGATTTGAGGATTTAAATCCAAGACTAATAAGTTAGTAATATCAAAAATATTAGACATGATTATTTCACAACCTAAGCAATTAGGATGCCTAAGGGGAATTAAATTCCAATAAGCTTGTAATTAAATTAGTATTATTTTGATTGATTACGAGGATAAGAGCTTGAAACCAAATGACCCTCTATAGAAGCAACCTCATTTACAGGTAAGTGGGTTTAACCTAAGATTTATGTAATTGCCTTTTCAAAAGAAATTTTTTATTTTATTTAAATTACCTCAGATAAGTTTCTACTTTCATAAGAACTTTGAATTTGATCATGAGTTTTTAAAATTCTGTGAATTCTATGATTAATTTCTGGTCATGCGTTCATGAAAAGTTTCTTATTGAATGATTTAGATGTGAATATGATTATTACATGCTTTATGAAAATGTTGTCGATTGTATTTTGCAAAGTACACATGAATGATAAATTTTGACTATGAATGTCATTTGAATGAAACATTTGGAACTAGGACACTACGAAAAGTATAAGGTTGTAAGGATATTCGTGTATCCAAGCCTACCAATTAAGATGATAAATTAGGATACCGCCTAATTGGAATTGAAGACTAGGGTTCACAATGGGCGCAGTCAACAAATGTATACGACCCTACCAATCGGGATAGTAGATTAGGTTTCTGCCTAGTTAGGGTTGAAAATTAAGATTCATAGCTAGCACAGCTAATAAATGTATACAACCCTATCAATTGGGATAGCAGATGAGGTTGTACTCTAGTTGGGATTGAAAACTAGGGCTGGGGGAGGGAGGGGCTAAAGCCAATAGACCAAGAAACTCTAGCAATTAGGAAAATTAATTAGGATACTATCGAGTCAGGGTTGAAGACTATGGCTCATGTGAGTAGAGCCGATTACTAATAGATTGACACATGAATGTCCAAATTACTAATACATGATCAATGACTTTAACAAATTAAATAAATATTCTTTTTAATGTTGAAATGTTTCTAAAAATTATTTTTTTATTTATTATATTCACATCTCATAAAAAGAATAGGTAGACCCCTTACTATGCGATTTCGCTCACAAGTTAAATTTATTCTTCCAGGCAAGGATTATTTGGAAGAGTACACCTAGGGTTAGTAGAGACCACACCTGGAATTTGGAGACCTTGAATGTTATTTTTATTATTTATTTTATTTGAAAATAAGTGGCCTACAATTAGAGCTTCCATGAAAATAAATGTATTTGGATTTATATTTTTCAATGAAAGGAATGGACTTGTTTTGATTTTCTTATTCAAATGCTTTGGGATTATATGTTTTTGATGCGTGTGGGTTTATGTATTTTTGAGATGAAAATGTTGCGAATACTACCACGTCACATTTTCAGTTTTGGTGGGCATGTTAACAGAGACCTTCAGGATGTAACACATTCTCCCTGAGACATGGAAATACCTCATATTTAGTTTCCTACCCTTTTAACCCTCATAAGGTGTTTTCCTATGGGTTGGCCAAAGATCAACCCTATTGTGGATATAATGTGCGGTGTTTTTAGCTTTAGTCCACTACTTCAAACTCAATTTCTTGGCATTGACCATAACGCTAGCCATTTCCTATAATATCTAGTTCTTCCTTTCTACTTCTCCATTTTGTTGTAGAGCCTTAAAGGAAGAGAATTCATGAAAAATGCTGAGTGCCTCACAAAAGTTTGCAAAATCCTAATGCTGAAATTCTTTCCTATGGTCAGTTCTTATTTGAGCAACTCCTTCAGCATGAGCTTCTTTTATAATAAATATAGTACGTACTCGAAAAGCATTAGACTTATTTTTAAGAAAGTCTAACCAAGTATACTTTGAGTAATCACCAACACAGATGAATATGTATTTGTTACCTTCTTAACTCATGGTGTTAGTAGGCCTAGTCAGATCAATGAGTAAGAGTTCAAGGATCTTAGATGTTCCCACATGTTACAATATTTATGGGACACTTGTCTTTACTTGTCCGAGTGGCATGCTCCACACAGACTTGTTTGCTTTTTCTTACTTACTTTAGGTAGCCCACAAACTATTCCAAGTCTGAATATTTTCATAAGATTATGTTTGTTGGTATAACCTAACTTCTAGTGTCACAAGTCTACTTTATCCACTTTAAATTTCATACATGTAGCAGAATCTTCGAGAAGGAAATAGTTTTCATCTAATCCCTTTCCTTTCTTGATGCACAAATCAACTCCTAACAGACAACACTCTTTTTTATTGGATCTAACATCCAAGTTGCCATCACACAGTTGACTAATGCTTATAAGGTTTGCTTTGAGCTTCTCCACATATAGTACATTCTTCAATTTTGGCAATCCTTCAACATTCAATGTTCCCTTTTCAATGACCTTACTTTTCTATCCATCACTGAACCTAATAGTGCCATCCAAGCAAGATTTATAGTTGCTCAAGTAAGTTTTATTTCCCATCATGTGGCATGAGCAACCATTATCAAATTACTAGCTGTCACATAAGGGGGCACGTAATGAGGTGTTGGCCACAAAATACTTCTTATTAGCTTTTCTAACCCATGCACATCTATAAAAGGTTTGTTTGGCTACGTCCTTCCATCCAGTACTTCAACAACCTATAACAAGAAGAAATAAAAGGACCACTAAATTAGCAATAAGTACATGTAGGATATTTCTTTTGCCTTTTAGCCAATTGTTTTTGTCTTTTTGTTCTAGGCAATGTTGGAACATTTACAAGAATAGGTTGACTCCTGTTAGAACATTTTCTTAAACATATTCAATTTCCTTTGTGAGCCACACTCTTTTACTTTTCCAAACTGTGAAAATCTTTTGGCAACTTAGCATGTGCTTCATCTCTCTCTTTCTGCAATACCTCATTTGTTAGCTTTAGTTTTTTATCACTGTTATGGGTAGCAAATAGCTTCTCAACCAAAGTTAGATTAATGCTCAATAATTCCTCATACGTAATCTCTTCATCATCGCTACTACTGTAATTAGAAACATCATATATTGTAGAAGATGTTATAACATCGGATTAAACAATATCCTTATTTTTCTATAAGATTGAGTTGAACCCTATGTAGTTTTTAGTGTGCTAATTACCCTCTTCACAACACTCCTTAGATCCATCATCACTCCATATGGTGACTAGGGATTTTCCTTACCTCTTTCGAGTATTAGCGCATTTTAATTAAAAGTAGCCATATCCTTCACATTCCTTGCATTTGATACCTTGTCTAGCCTCTAGCACATTATATTTTTATAGCTTCCTCCGATTCCTTATAATGCCCACCTTTCCAAATTTATTATGATTAAACATGTCGGACTATTTTTTACCATTCTTATGACTTTTACAAATCTTCTTGTCAAATAGGTAATCTCATCTTCTCTATTATCCTATTCATCATCATGCTTGTCATGGTTTCAATTGGTGGTAAATGACTGTAGCACTATTCCTTTCTCCTTTCTAGCCTATGTAAAGTACATTTCATATGCCTGCAGTGAACCCATCAGTTCATTCTACCATAATGTTCCAACATCTCATGCCTTTTCTATAGAAGCAACCTTTAAGGCAAACTATTTTGGCAACGACCTCAGTATCTTCCTTGCTAACTTTGTTTCGAAGTTCTTCTTCCCCGATTGGTAAGCCTAATTGGTTATATATCTCAACTTTGTGTTAAATGTAGCCACGATGTCATCATCAGTCCTTCGGAGGTTTTCAAACTATGATGCTAAGATTTGAAAATTGGACATGTGCACGGAACTTGTACCATCGTGCACGTTCTACAAGACCTTCCATGCCTCCTTTTGCTATATGACATGTTGCAACAAGTTTGAATTATTCTTCGTTAACACTTGTAAAAATAGCATTTATAGTATAAGAATTTTCGAGTGTCTACTCCCTTTTAACTAAGGCTTCATAACTTGGCATCCTTTCAAATGCTTGGTCATCTACTTCATGAATAGGTAGTATCCATTATTCTTCTACAACTGTCCATACCTTCTCATCCAAGGATTTGATGAAGACTCCCATCCTGTCCATCTAATAGGGGTAGTTCAATGCATCTAATAGGGGTTGACGTGACATGGATGCTCCTTTCTTGACGCTCATTCTATCAACTGATCATTTTAGATCTCACTTGTCTGAAACACAAGCCTACTAAGGTGAGTAGGCTCTAATACCACTTGTTTGTAGGTTTGTTAGTTGATGCGGTGAGTTATATTGGAACAATTGTTACTATAAACTCACACACATAATGGAAATGTAAAAGAGACTAAGAATTTATTAATACAATTCAGAGATAACCCTCTTACATCTATGAGGCCATGCCTAGAAATTTCTATAATAGATGATCCAACAATAGTTATGCAACTAGCTCAAACCAATACATAAGCATTCGTCTAATCCAAACTCCCTCTGGGATCAACTTATTGACATGTTTCCTGCCTAATTCCCCTAAGTAACAAGTCCCTTTGCATCTACTTTGCCAAGACTCCCTCTTAGCTCCAACTACTAGCGTTGATCACCAAGACTTCTTTCTCAAGAATAACTTCTTCACTTGATCATTTGGGTGGTCTTAGTTGACAAATGGAGACTCAACAAATCATTCAACCTCCTTAGTTTCTTCCTCCTCAAAGATTTAGATAATGAAGAATACTTAACTTTTGAATGATAATCACTTGACATTAAGTTCTATAAGCAAAACTAAAGAGTTCTCTCTCAAGTGAATAAATTATCTCGATACAATTTGCTCACTTAGCCATCTGAATGCATATGTCCTATCAGGTTTTAAGGTTAGAAACAAACTCCCTCAAAAGTCGAATGAAAATTTTTAAATATCCGAATATATTAGTTCTCTAGTTGAGATATCTTATGTGACATTTTCATAATTCCTTCCTTTCTTGATTCTTGGCAAATCAACAATTTTGCCTAACTAAAATGATCTGAAAATCCTCTACAAATCATCCCTTTTATGGTCGGATTGGATTGGAATAAGTAAATTGAGATATGGTCCTATCCAATCAATTATAATCTCATCAAATTATTTTAAATTGGTTAAGTCAATTGTACATAATAATATTTAGGAAGGAATAAATCCGGCACAATCACCTTAACAAATTTGATAGAATTTGTGGCAAATCCTTTTAAATCTGTTAGGACATATTATCAAAAATCCTAAACTTCCATAAGGAATTGATCTACCACATTAATAATTTATGCCAAGTATAGAGACAATTCAACATTCTTTATACACGTGGCACTCACAGTTTTCTCTCCATCTGTAACCACAGCCTTCTGATAAGTAAAATGATAATTGACCTTCGTCCAAGTCTCTATAAGTAAAATGATAAAATGATAACTTGTTTCCACCAATTTGGTCTACGCAAGAGCTCTGCATATTTTCTTTATAAGAAATATAGAGTACAAGAAGATTTTTCAGGCTTTTTCTATAAAAGAGAATGGAGAAGGAGAAGAAGAGGATGTAGATCATGTTTGGCCTCCTCCCCTATAATAGTGGCCCATACCCTCCCTCCACTCTCCCACTCTCTCCTAATACAAATGATAAGGGAAGTTAATTGTAATAAAGTGCCTTAACTATTAGCTCCACTTAAAGTTACTTAAAATATTATATAATTTATATTTTAAGAGAATTAAATAAATAATTTAACGTATATGAGAATTTGTATAGCCTAATAATTGTTTTCTCCTTGGTAGATATGGTGATATTACGTTATTAAAAATATCATTCAACTTACTCATGCTATAAAAATGTGATTTACAAAAAATGAATGAAACTTGAAAACTAGAGGTAAGCTGAATTTATTTATCTTCTTTATACATCTAATCTTTGGTCTTATTCGCATTGATTGATAGGATTAAGGCTCTAAGAATTATTTTAACAAATAAATTATTCACATAATAATTTAATGTTGTGTTCATTAATATTTATTAGAATATAGGATAATTTAATGATAAATAAATCAAATGGACCAATATGTTTGGATTATTTTATCATGCTTGTTGGATTGAACTATTTTCTCCAACATTTTGTTTACTAATGCTCGACCCATATTTTATCAATGTATTTTATCACTTAAAGTAAACATTTGATTTACCTCGATAAATTAATTTATCAAATATTTAAGTGCTACAGTATTTCTTGATTAATCAAATGTTGCAGTTTAACAATGTTCGGTTCATTGCACACACACACACACATATAGAACGTACGTTGCATTAGTTTATGCACTAATTATGCTTAACAAACTTTCATTTTAAAAAATTTGACAAGACAAGAAAAAACTGGACAACTAAATCTATATTGAATTGAATATGTTTGTGGATACAATATATATATATATATATATATATATATATTTGATCCTACGTTTGTTTTTTGAAGAGCAAAATTTGAGTATTTAGAAAACACGAGAAGGAAACTGTGATTTCTTTCAAAGCCAGTTTCATCTATGATAACATTAATTTGTGGGTTTACCACACAATCATGAGTCAAACTTTGAAATCTGGAGAAGTTTTGTAGCAAATGTTCTGAATATTGTATTGAACGATTTGATTTTTTTTTCAATTTATTTGGATAATTTAGCGTCTATTTGGAGTCACTGTCAGTTTCAACCGTAATTAACCTTTTTCCCCATATAAATCACCCCTTTATGTATACTTCAACAGATGAACCTTTACCATTCGTGGCTGGTAAAATGACACCATTTTGTAGATATGAGTTGATATGATTTAATAGAACAATCAATCGGACATACTCGAAGTTAAACTCTCTCAATCTCAGACACCATTGAGTCTATTGATCAGAGGTTCGAACTCAATTCATTTATTTTTCCCTTCGCTCAACCCAAACTTGGCTCACATATTTTTACTATACTTGAAATTACTACAAGCTTGTTCACACTTGTAATAAAAAAAATAAATATTCACACAAAAATATCTAGATCTCAATAATGTTTTATATTTTACAAATCTAGGCTGGTTTGTTGTTGAAAATTAACAAAAATAATGAAAACAAGGAAAATGAGAAATGAAAGTTGGGTTTTATAAAAATATAGATTTAAAAATCATATGGATTGTAATTGGACAACAAGTGTATTTCACAAAAATATATTTTACAAAAATCTTAATTAATCTGAAATAAATTATGTTTGGCCTGTCTAAAAATATTTCAGAATTCATTTCACTTTCATATTTAACCTATACTTAAATATAAACGTATAAATTTTCAAATAATTTTTTCTACTTATAGTAAACTATATAGTGTATTTAATTAATATATATATATATATATATATATATGCATTACGTCAGTAGTAATTAAGCTTTTGTTTTTACCAAAATCAACATATACACCGGGCATTAACTCACTTTTCTAAACTTACTCTTTTCACTTTTTTTTTAAAGTGAATCATAAACTAGGGTATATAGATGTGAAGAAATCTTTCAATTTCAAAATTAAATGTTCTTAATTCTATTTAAAATTTAATCTAAGTTACTTTAGAATAATGTCATATATTTGTGAACAACAACTTATATTTTATAAAATATAACCATAAACTTAGCAATAATGTATACTATAAGCGAGCAGAATTAATTCAGGTTAGTCTTGTGAAGCTTAACTCAACCCATAAATTTATTGAACTCAGTTCAAAAGTTCAATATCAGTTCTGTACATATTTAGGGAAGCTTGACTCACATATCGAGTTGAGCAATCGGATTTCAAACAGGCCAGACTCAATTGGCTGCCCTATAATTTAACTTGCTAAAATCGAAATATTGTCCTGCATACTTTAAAAGTAGTGATTTAGTTATCAAGTAATGCTATTTGACACTTAATGTTGTTTGATTGGCTAATAAAATTTATTAAAAATATCAAATTTGCAACTTTTTTTTGGGAATTAAATCTGAAAATTTAAATATGAAATACTGAATTGATATTTAGTATAATATTTTAAATCAATTATCATTCAATTAAATGCAAATAATTTGTCTACAAATGTTTCCTTAAGATGTTTAGGGATGAAGCTTCAAAATGTGCCTTGGAGTGAATATGCGGAGATAAATACTCTCTCTCTCTCTCTCTCTCTCTCTCTCATTTTATTATATTTTATTTAATCTTTTATAAATTTATTTTTTAAAAGAAGGAGAACATATACTTTTATACTCATGCTGGAGAAGAATGGTAGATAATTTAGGCTTGTGCATCTAGACAATTTGTTGATAGTTTATATTTATACATTGAAGATTTTATATTGATTTAAAGTTGTAAATAGACTATACTCATGTAAAAGATATATTTTTTTAATTTCAAATTTGAATATATTTGGTAGTTTATACTTATATAGAAAAGCCTTTAATTTTAATTGAAATTTATTTGATAGTTTATACTTGTGTTCATAAGCCTTAAATTTAAACATTTAGATTTATTTGACAGTTTCTACTCATATAAGTGAGTCATCATTATGAAGTATGGATTTTTGATAACACATACTCATATTATATAATTTGAATTTGGATTTATATACTAGTTTATACTCTTATGAAAGGGTTTTAATTTAATTCAGATTTATTTGGCAGGTTATAATTGTGCCATAGATCTTTTAATCGAATTTGGATATATTTGCTTATATAGGAGTCTTAAATTTGAATTTTAATTAAGTTTATAGTGTAATAAAAAGGAGTTTTAATTTGAATTTTGTTTTTATTTGATACCCGATACTCATAAAAATATTATTCAATTTGAATTTCAATTTCTTTTATATTTCATACTAGTATAAAACAATATTCAATTTGAATTTGAATTTACTTTATATTTTATATTCATATTAAGAAGTGTTCTTGCAATTTTTTTCCAATATTTATTTTGTGTAATGACTTCAGCACTTGAGTTTTATTATACGAAGTGCTTGAAGCAACTCTCAGTGTCCTGACTTTGTGGTGCCTGTTGCAAAAATAAATTTGAAAAATAGTAAAGAAAAGAGATAATAAAAACGTAAAATCATCCGTCTAGAGCCCTACAAGTTTCAACACAAACGTAATGTCAAAAAAATTAATAAGATATTAAAAATTGTTCAAATACATTTATATTGAATTTCATAAATTTATGGATACATTGTCTATTAGCGTTTCTCTGATTCTTCTTTGAAAAAACAGAACAAAATTTGAGAAATTAAGAACTTTGAAGAGGCAATTGACAATTTGATCTCTTTCAAAATTTGTTAGATCTTAAATAACTTTAATTTGTAGGTAACCAATTATGACTCATGCATTGGTTATGTATATTTTGGTTTTTAGGTGCCCTTGATATATTTTTTTTTCAAAAATTATGTAAAAGTAAAAAAAAATAATAGATAAAAATTTTAAAAATATAATTATTGAAATTTGAGAAACCTTTGCGATCGAACTCTATGAATTTTGCCTTGAATGCTGTGAATTTCATTCAATTTGTTGAGTAAATTTGGGATTGTCTAGAAGTCTCTCTAATTGTCTTAATCTTTGTTTTTATTGTATAGTTTTTCATGATGATCACCCATCTTCACACTCGGAGAAGAGAGAAATTTTACCTGCTTGCTTGCTGGAGTACCGTGATTTGAATGGCGTTCTACACTATGATTCAACATCATCAATATTTTTAGTTGCTATGTATGTTTTTATACAATTTAATTTAATTGTCAAAATGTCAATATTGTGTTCTATGTTTCGAGAGATGTAGGTTAATTAATTGTAAAATACTACTATTTAATACTGCCACGATTTCACGAACATGTAATTTCTTTTATTAGGAAAATCAGTTGTTTAACTATTAATTTTAGAAATTATATTTGACTAAATCTCTAAACTATAAATAAAAATATTAGATCAATATTTAAGACAATTTAGGACCGTTCTGTGACCCTTAATTAAAGCTGATATCTCATCAACTTCTATGTAACAAACAACTTAATGTTATTTATTAATAATAGAGGTACTGCAATGCAACAACTATATTTCTATCCCTCAGCTAACGAGTATTAGTTATAAGATCTTTGCATCTGGTTGGAGGGATAAACCAACATTTCTTTCAAATATACCCCACAAAGATCTAAACTGATTCTAATAACTAAGTCAAAAAAAAAAAAAATGTCTCCGGGTCTCAATTAAAGTCCAACAACGCTGTGATTAGATTGAAATTAAGAAGCTTTATTTTCTTGTATGACATCAAAAGTGCACTCAATGGACTTGGGGCATTTCTCATATTCTAGAAGACATCTTTTATTTTGTGTGTCCGAACTATGCATTTATCTTGTGATTTACGTAGGGAAGGCCTTATGTAGAATTTTAAAAAAAGTACCCGTTTCGGTGTTGAAATAAGGGGAAATTAGAAAGTCTTGTGACGCGTGTAGTTTTAAGAATTAAGTGTTATATAAATAGTGCAAACACTCAAAAATTGCACTGGGTAAAACCTGAACTGTGCAACTTTATTTATAGATTATAAAATTATTGTTTTAAAATTATATAAACAGAATCATTCAAAATCTAAAAATATAAAGATATATGTGGTAAAAAATAAATAAAGATGAAAAAAATTGAAAAGAGAGAGTTTGGGAATAAACGTAAAGTAAAATAATAAGTCAGAAGAAAAGATAGAAATAATACAGAATAAATATAAGAATTTAAAATAAAGATAATTATATAATATTACGTCATAGAATTAGAAAAACTTGTTAACTTAATAATAAAGTATAAATAATAAATAGCATATTCACTCTTACTTTTATATGTTTATGCATAAAAAAAAAACTATAAATGCTAAAATAACATATAGTTTGAAGGACTCTTTGCGTTAATGCATATAATAATATACAATGATTGCATTATTTGATTTTATATAGTTTTAGAATTAAATATATATGTATGGATTACTGGTTTCTCTGTATGTGTTGTATATATATGCATGTAATAATTTAAATTTAATTAAAATAATGCTTCAATTTTGATTATTGACTTGTACATATATATATGTATTTATCAGTAAGAAATATAGAAATTAAAATGTTGTGTATGAATTAAATTTTTGGCATTGTAGCGGTTAAAACAAAAACCAAGTATTCTTGATAAATTATTCTTAGAGGTCATATGGTTAGGTTATCTCCCAGATTTGAAACTTAATATAAGTTTTAACTTCCGCAATTCTTTTTGACATTAGGAAGCCAGCAGTTACACCAAATCCTATCTTCGGACCAGGTTTGTTAACTTCGTTGACTCAAGCCAAGTTTCGAATCTCACTCTGTACTATGTTTGTTGCCTTTGTGGACCCAATCGAAGTGTCCGAATAAACCCACTCCACGTAGACAATAAAGGCATCATTGTCTTTTTGTGTTTTCTCTGTAGGCTCAGGTGCAGTATAAAAGGCAGAGCCCATATACTCGTCTCGTCCAACAAGCACCATAAAGAGAAATGGCCCCTCTCAATCGTACTTCCATGCACCAATGCATCATTGTCTTTCTTGCCATTCTTCTTGCAGTGACCCTCTCTAACTCATTTGCAAATGCAGAGATTCATTACCGTCAATTCGTCGTAAGTTTCAGCTCTTTCGGCTTATTATCATAAAATTAAAGAAATTTGTCTGTGGCGGCTAATGTGTCTTTTTTTTTTCTTACATACGTATCTGTTGGACAGCTTCAACAAACGCCAGTGAAGAGGCTGTGCAAAACTCACAACAAAATCACGGTAAATGGAGAGCTTCCGGGGCCAACTTTGGAAGTACGCGATGGAGATTCTCTTGTCATCAAAACCATCAACCATGCCCGTGACAACATCACTCTCCACTGGTAACTTTTTTTGTTATAACAATATATACTACGCGAAAACTGTAGCATCTTACTACGAGGCTGAAAACTCCTTCAGGCATGGGTTACGTCAGTTGAGAAATCCATGGGCAGATGGACCAGAATATGTGACTCAGTGCCCGATTCAGCCTGGAGCAAGTTACACATACAGGTTCACCATTGAGAAACAGGAAGGAACTCTGTGGTGGCATGCACACAGTAGACTGCTTAGAGTAACGGTTTACGGAGCAATAATCATATACCCGAAATTAGGCGTCCCCTACCCCTTCCCAATGCCCAAACAGGAAATCCCTGTACTTCTTGGTAAGGAAAAATGCAGCAAAGTCGCTTCCCATCTTCACCAATTGTAGCACACTGCACTGCATATAATTAAGTGTGTTACATTCAAGGGGACTGACTAATTTTTGAACAGGGGAGTGGTGGAATCGAGACATCATGAGCGTGTTACGACAGGCTCTGTTTACGGGTGCTGCTCCGAATGTGTCTGATGCATTCACCATCAATGGCCAACCAGGAGATCTCTACAGATGTTCAAGCAAAGGTTCGCTGACATATATATATATAGAAATGCATGAGAACAGATTTTCTTCTTCAGTTTTATCTTGTTGGTTGATATGGCTGCCCGATAACTGATTTACTCTTCCCACATTGGTGACTTAGAAACCACAAAATTCCATGTAAAATCCGGAGAGACAGTTCTTCTGAGAATCATCAATGCTGCAGTCAACCAAGAACTCTTCTTCTCCGTTGCCAACCACATGCTGACGGTTGTCGGAAACGACGCTGCTTATAACAAGCCGTTCACTACAAGAGTCATCATGATTGCGCCAGGGCAGACCACTAATGTCCTTCTTACAGCGAATCAAGCACCTGGTCGGTATTACATGGCGACACGAGCCTATGCCACTGCACAAAACGCAGCGTTTGACAACACAACTGCAACTGCAATCTTGGAGTACGACTCCAGTGATTCCAAGTCCAAACCTGGAGCGGCCACAAGACCCTTACTGCCTTCACTTCCTGCCTTTAATGATACGGCCACTGTAACTGCATATACAAGCCAAGTGCGGGGTCTACCTTCCAAGACTGCGAAGGTTCCCACTCAGATTGATGAGAACCTGTTTTTCACTGTGGGATTAGGCCTCGTGAATTGCACACCTGGACCTAGATGCCAGGGCCCGAATAACTCACGTTTTGCAGCCAGCATGAACAATATATCCTTTGTGCTTCCGAGAAGGACCTCTTTGTTACAAGCCTACTATCAAAACATACCGGGCATCTACACGGCAGACTTCCCGGCTGTCCCTCCAGTTGCTTTTGACTACACGGGCAACGTGAGCCGTGCGCTGTGGCAGCCTCGTTTTCGGACTAAGCTGTACAAATTGAAGTTTGGTTCAAATGTGCAACTCGTGATGCAAGACACTGCTATTGTCACAACAGAGGACCATCCCATGCATCTTCACGGGTACCACTTTTATGTTGTGGGGCAGGGCTTTGGCAACTTCAACCCCAGCAGGGATACAGCACAATTCAACCTCATCGATCCCCCTCTGCGCAACACCATCAACGTGCCCGTCGGGGGCTGGGCTGCTATACGGTTTGTGGCCGATAATCCGGGTACATACAATTTAACTTATATGTTGCATGAAATTACAGATTGCAGAAACGATGTGTCATATGTTTTTTTCTTTTCTTTTTTTCTTTTTTTGAAGTGTCAAGTCATTTTCTTTTGGTTCGATGCAGGAGTTTGGCTGATGCACTGTCACATAGACAACCATCTAGTTTGGGGCTTGGCCATGTCTTTCCTGGTTGAGAATGGACCTGGAAAGTTGGAGTCTATTGAGGCTCCACCACCTGATCTTCCTCCTTGTTAGGCACCGGAATTGAGATAAACAGTTCTGGGAATGCATTGCTGAACATCAACTTTAATTTATTCAGTTACTTGCCGTCAGTGTTATCGTTGTCTGCGTTTATTTCGTTAGCAGAAGCTATCGAAAAGTATTTGTTATGTTGTAAAAGTGAGAAAATGACATGCGTGATTGTATTTCATGGTTTCAGTTTCCGACCTTGTTGGACGCGTGCATGTTAATTTTCCATTGCTACAGCAACAACGAAAATCAGTACATAATTTGGCAAGACTAAAACCAAGTGAAGCACTGAAAATCAAAACTCACAAAAGAGAAGATGCACAGTACTGCAAACTATTTATGAGTATAAACGCAAGATATCTCATCTAAATCACATCAGCATCAACTATTACAGACCCTTCTTTTGGTAGTGCACTAAGTCCTTCCCAGAGTTACTTAAGTACACAACCATGAGGTTCATATTTAAACTAGAGGAAATCGCAGGATTAATAAACAAATTCTGGAAAGATAAAAGGTCTAGTGATCTCCGTCCAACAAGCAGACCAAAAAATCTAGATTGAATACCTCAAACGCAGATATCAAATCCATACTGATACAAGTTAGCTTCTGCAACATTCTGGGTAAAAACATTCTTTCCCACTTTGAATGGGTAAACATGGACCCATTCAAATTCCAATTAGAAGGTCTGAAATCCAGCTTACCGGAGATTCTTGTAATATTATAAGGTTCACTGAACTATTAAGTAGCAGGATTGCACATGCTCACAGGCCATTTCCGACTGCTAGCTGCAATGTCTACGTAAATTAGTATCAGCTTCTTCTACATTTATTACCACTCTGTACACCACGAAAATCCTGTGGTCTTCTCTTGGCCCCGCAAAATTTGCTGCTGCACTACCAGAACAGAAGCCTCGCTGTCAAAATCCTGAGAGGCAACGTACTCGCCTATAACTCCAAGCTCGGTATTCTCTCTCCAAACTGGCAGTCCTCGTACGAGAACATGATTTATTCCATGCTTTCTTCCCACAATCCAAAGATCATAACACTCGTTGTTCATTGCCTGAATAGCAGCAATGGTTTCTTCGCCATTTTTCACCACGACCTCACGATAAACAATGCGGCCGGTACCTTCATACTTCATCCAAAACGAAGTCACGAGAGCATCATCAAGCTTCTTGTCTGTCTCATTATCCGCCTCATCGTACTGCGAAAGAAATCTAATCACGGTGAGCGAACTGGCAGCACTTGCAGCCACGCGATCTGCATAAGAAAGGGCCTCTCTGGCATCCGCCCCACCCAGGAAAAGAACGACAAAGTGATGCGTTGAGCCTCTTGAAATGCCATCGAAGATGTTGTATGGACTTTTGTCCACTAGGATTCCCACAGAGCAAGGCGCGTGCGCCAAAACATTGGAGCTCACAGATTGATGCTCTTTCTTCTTGATGGTTCTTGTCACATTGAGGCTGTCCAACGTGTCCTTGTGAAGCAGCAGGATGATCAGACTAGCTTGCTTGGAAAGAGCCAGCTCACATATGTCTTGATACATGCTTCTTTTGGGGGTGATTGCTGTATAGGAATGTATCTTTAGGCACTCGCCTCTAGCCTCCTGGAAAATCTTCAAAGCGTTGTGGATTGAACTGAATCTGGACTGATCAGTCTGCTCCTTTTCCTTTTCATGGTCGATGAACACTGGGTTGGCGCGACCAACGAGCTCAATATGGTATAAAGCATTGACGGAGAAAGGGCTGTTAGCGGTAGGATTGGAGAGTTCAAGCAATTTCATAAGTCCATACAA
This sequence comes from Avicennia marina, assembly GCA_019155195.1. Lineage (NCBI taxonomy): Eukaryota > Viridiplantae > Streptophyta > Magnoliopsida > Lamiales > Acanthaceae > Avicennia > Avicennia marina. The sequence continues at coordinate 8,541,647 of CM032783.1, read as the reverse complement.
ATTTTCCTCGCCATGGATGCAAGCAACCATGTGTAGTTCAGAGTTAGGAGGTGTGTGCTGAATACTTCGCCTCTTGTTCACCATATAAGGCCTCATCGGATCATAGAGTATGCAGATTAATGGCGTTGATAAAGCAGTCATAAGCATCGACACGAGCACCAAGAGCGTGAAATATGGCTGGCCAACCATCTGCAGAGGTCAATGCGATGATCAGAACGAGTAGCACCAGAAATTAGAGAAGAGTATAAACTGGAGAAAGGTACCTTAAAATCCATCCAATGAATAAACAGCAGGAGCTCCACTTCACCTCTTAGACTCGTTATTAGGCTAAGGGTGAGGCTGTCCCTAAACGTCATGTCCAAGAAACAAGAAACAACAAGCGTGCAAACAATTTTAATCGTGTATCCACCTAAAACCATGAAAAAGAGAGGTTGCAAATGAGACCAGTAGCTGCTCAGGAATGACAGATCTGTGATCATGCCCACGTACATAAATGAAAACGGCAAGAGAATGTTCATCACAATTGTCTCGGTTTTCTCCACAAGGATGGCTCCCACCGGAGGGCCATCCGGTATGGCTAAGCCAAGCCAAAACGGCCCATTTACAATGGCCAGTCCAAACATGTCAGCGATGAACCCAAAGACCATGACACCCAACAATATGGCAATGACATAAACTTCATCCACTGGCTTCCCTTCAGGGGTTGTTCTGACAATCCAAATCGTGGCTTGCCTGACACCACCTAGGATTGATGCCATTACGACTATCAACGAAATCACGTACCATAAAGCGGCAATAGGCCTGTACTCTCCCTGTTTGGATGCCTCAAATATAACCACACCACTCACGCCTATAACTTCACTGATTACCGCTATGGACAAGGCCATCTTTCCCATTTCTGAGCTAAGTAAGTTGAGCTCTTTCACTATATAATACTGAACAGGAAATGCTGAGATAGCCAGAGATGAAGCCATCCCCCAAATTGAAGAAGCTTTGGCTGCTTCCCCATCCAATGACTTCCTCTCCATCACTGCAATGGTTACACTGCAGGCCAAGGGTAGAGTTATGCCCACTGCGGCAATATACCAATGTTTTCTGTCCAATTTCCTTATAGCAAGAATGTCCATTTTCACCCCAGACAAGAACAGGAAATACATGAATCCAATTACGCCAATATTCCTAATCACATGCTGTGCATTATCAGGGAACATGCGCTTTCGAAACTTCTCACTACGACTTAACACCGATGGTCCAAGTATAATGCCACCCTACAAACCAATCACAGTACCAAAAGGCGATTAGTCCAAAAGGGGTAAAGAAAAAAAAACACATAGTGCTTCATCCTTTTTCTTCAAATAACAGAAATAAACAAGAAAAATGAGAGAAAACTGCAGACGGATCGTAATGACGAACAAGATTAAGCAGCCAAGAATTAGGACATAAAACTCACAATGATCTGTGAGACAACCTTAGGCTGTCTTAGGGGCTTGAGGAGAAACCGAACAACATGAGAGACAATAATTAGGCAAGACAACTCTAATAGCAAGAGGGGAAAAGCAGAATTCCAAGGATTTTGACCATAGAAAATACCGTAGGAATGATCATTTTGTACTTTCCTACATATGGTGAGATTTTTGTTTGTCACCATTGCCGGTAACAGCTGAGAATTGTTGCTTTACTAGTATTTCATTTCATCACCAGTATAGAAGAATTTTGAAGCGCAGAGAAGAAAGCCGTCTTCCATGGATGGATGCATATTGCAAGAGACCAACAGTCAGATGTGAAGGATTGGACAAGCGGAAGAATAGTTGTTCCCTTCTGAGAGTTAGTTAATGCGGTTTATGTCATATTCCTTTTTATTTTACTTTTCCAAGAGGAATTAAATGAAATCTTGAAATTTTACTTCTTGAGAGATCTGTTTGTTGGAAAAACCAAAACCAAACTCCGATAAATGTTTTATTGGTAAGCGAAAACAGCGGCATTTTTATTTGAAATATTATAATTTGTCTTATTTGCCAAATTAATTATGTTGAAGGACCAAACATTCAATTTGTATATCTGAACAACACTGTTGTAGAAAGAAATGAAATACCTGATTGCAAAGTGAAAAATAGAAAAGATAATAGTAGCATATGTTTTTTAGATGAACTATACAATATATACATCAATCATTTTATTAGTATTTTGAATTTATAAACTGCCCTCAATTATGAATTACCAATTACCATAAAATACATGAATTTGTTATTAAAGTAAATTAGCAAGTGTCCCATGCTAAGCGTTGAAGTCATTAATAATTCAAGTAAAATATATATTTAATACTTTTATCTAATATGTAGGATATAATTTGTATTTATAATTTTATTTAAGCCCTATATATATAGATATATATATATATATGTCGTATTTAAAATATAATGAAATTTAAATTATTTATACTTCAAGAGAACTAAAATTAAGTTTAATATACTTGTTGGGTATGCCTTAACAGTTAGACAAAAATAATAAAAAATAGAACTGCAATTTTGTAAAACATTTTCACTTCCTTTTTTGCCTTCTTTTGCACAATCTCCACGAGAAATTTCACTTTAGCCAAGAAAAATTTTTGTTATAGTGCATGAGATTTTCATTTTTGGAACTTTATCAAATTTCATTCATTATGCCTTTTGTCCTCTAAAGCCCTATGCTGAAAATTAACGTTACACTAGTTAAATGTAGCCACAAAATATACGTAAAAGAAGGTTGTTCATTATTATATCATTGGGTTTGTTCACAAAATCCGAATAAAGAGTACTGGTGGCATTACAAAATGTATATACTTGTTACCTATGACCGATTTGATATTTGTATATTTGTAATACTAAATTCATTACAAATAGCCCCTTGTGACAAATCAAAATAAAATTAATAATTAATAATTAATTTTAAATTTAAATTGGACTCGAATGCTAAACATGATAATTTTTAGTTCATTAATAAATTTTATTTGGTTTAATTTTTTAAATTTTTTGTTGGCTTATACATCTATTTCCAAATATAAAATAACAATATCTAAATCTTAAAGCATGAATTATTTTTCCATAATAAACCCCAAAACAAGCAGTGAATTTGACGAAATAGCATTTAAGCAAAAAAAAAACCATGCACTAAGTAAAGAAAAGCAACACTTTTCATAAGGTTCTGCATGAGCCTTAATATAATTATTTTAAAAGCAAATTATAGTTAACATCAAAATGTGTTTTCACGGATTACACACACCCTCCAACCCTACGAAATAAACCTGCTGGGAGCTTTTATAGATATGCCAAAACTCATTGTCCCACAAGAAACGTAGAGAGGCGAAGAAATACCCAAATCCAGACTGTTGATTTACATTCGATCGGAGTACGAATCAAGCATTTTTATCTGGGATTGATATTGCTAGCTGGTAAGACAAGATTTCCCACAACAAAAAGAAAATCCGAGTGCTGAAAATAAATTCGAAATTAGGAGACAAATCTTGTTATCGTTGCTAATTGATTTCTCAAGGGCAAGTGTTCTCCTTGCCAGCAACACTGATAATTTTGTGTGTGTGTGTGTGTGTGTGTGTGTGTGTGTGATTACATTGTGTTCGTATGATACGTTATTTTATGTGGAGAAAATAGAGGTTATGTCAATTAGGGTACACTTTACCCAAAAAAAAGGAGAGAAAGCGCGCAAGCAGCACCCGACAAAAACGCAATCTTGTCGCCATGGCTACGCGTGTATATATAGCCATATGGGAATGAACAAAATTGTATTATACTATAATATATATTGTAGTTGATGACAATAGGGAAATGAAACACTAAGGGCGGTATGGAAGGGACTTGTGAAATTGCCCATTAGCTTTGTTAATTTAGGAATTTTAATTTACTGTATGTTGAAAAAATTATATTAAGAAATTACATAATTTATTATTTATTCTTAATATTTCGCACAATATCTTGTTATTATGAATTTACATAATATTTTCTACTAAATGTATATTATTCACATTTTCATATTGCACATGTTATTTAATTAAATTTATATTATCTTTATTATAACTACTATATGAATACATTCATTTTAGATTTTTTAAATCTGATTTCAATTTGACAAAATTTATTATATTTTACTTGCAAGGCAAATAATCTAATTAAATAATATATATATTTATTGTTTTACTTTCAAACTATAGTTTATATCTCGAAGAAACAAGCTTTCTATTTAGATATGTTAAACAAGTATCTATAATATGAATTATTATTTGTATGTAGCTAGCAAAATTATTTGTTTACTTATTTTTATATTCAACACATTAATTTATTTTATATTTTTTCTCAATTATAGTTTCAAAATTGATATCCAATTATATTAGAATCTATCAATTGTTCTTTAATATTAAATTGAATTACTTAAATATTAAAATTGACTACTTATTATGACATTTCTTGTGCGTTCATAAATTTTCATATTTCTAGCAATCTTTCATAAAATTATCTTTCTGTAACATATCATTTTGTTCCTCAAACTATAAATATATATTTTATATTTTCAATGAATTTTTATAATACTATATTCAAGTGAAATATCAAAATGTTATAGTCAAATTTTACATGATTAAAATAATTTATAACATATTGTTTATTATATTGTTTATTTTCCTACAGTAGTTGTTCTAATAATAATACATTTTGTTATTTATTTCAAAATTTTAAATTTTTGTAACATTATTATATCACTAATTATTTTATCTTTTGTAATTTTCTTTGATTGATATTTTTTTATATAAATTTTAACATGTTATTTTATATTTATTGAGTGGTATAGTTTTAAGTTAGTATCTTCTAGAAAACATATGCTTATGTAACTTCATATGCACAACATTATTTCATAAAATTTCTTTTTTAAGCATGTCATTTTATTTGTAATACTATAAATTTATTTTCTTTATTTTAAAAGTATTTTAATAATAAAAATTCAGATGGATCTACTATAAGTTTTTAAACACATAATATGTTTTATTCTTACATTCTAAAGTTATGCATCTCAATAATTGTTATTCAGTCTCTATATTACAAATAAATAAACTTTAAGATAATAAAAATATATGATTAATAAAATTTATATTCAAATTTTGCACATTTAAAATTGTTTGTAAAACATTGATTTATTTTCCATTTATTATTAAGTTATATTGTTATGAATTAATGTCTTTCAAAAAATTTATTATAATTTAATTAAAATAATTAAATACTTCATATATAATATAGATGACTAATATTTATAATAGCTACATAAGTAGTTTGGATAGTTTAGTATTTTACTAATTTTTTTGATTTTAATTAATTTATAAATAACTATACAAGGAATTTAAACAAATTAAAATTCTATAGTACTTGACCACTAAGATGTTTATATTTTAAGTAGCATTTTGTTTTTATCTAACCAACCTTATTTTAATAAATATAAGTATTTAACTAAGTATGCATATATACTTTCACAACCAAAAACACATAATATGACACACACACACACACACACTATTATGTGTAATGTAGGAGCATGAAAATCAACAGTTCATAATTCAAATGGTAGTTCTTTTTCTTTAAAATTTATAAAGATCAGTGTAAGAGAAGTTTGTATTAGTTTTACATATAGAAATTAAATTTTTAATATAAAAATATTTCTTCTATGCATAACTAATTTTTACTTTTATTTATTATTAATTTTTCTTTAATGTCTTATTACTATGAATTTAGTTAATATTTTTATTAAATATGCATTGTCTTTTATTCAAATCATCATATCGCAAATGTTACTTATTAAAGTTTATTATATTTGTATTGCAATTACTGTATGAATGTATTAATTTGGATATTTTATAAGCAGTTTCAATTTGACAATATTTATGATATTTTACTTGCAAGGACTTATTATCTAATTAATTAAATTAATTTTCTTGTTTTTATTTCGAACTATAGGTTATTTCTTTGAGAAATATACCTTCTATTTTGATATTTTAAATAACTATCCATAACTATCCATAATATAAAATATTTTTTATGTGGTACAATTATTTAATTGTTTTTATATTTCAACACATTACTTTATTTCATATTATTTCATATATTATATTTTCAAAATTGGTATGCAATGATGTTATAAATTATCATCAACCTAACTATATAAACTTATCATTACACACCATTCTTTAATTTAATATTTATGAACTAAATTTTCTGTTTGGTTTTAAGTTTGTAACATTGATTTTATTATGTATTTTTTTATAATTTTTATGCATTACTATTTAATTATTGCATAACAAAATTATTAAATTTGACTATTTCTTACAACAGTTTTTGCATATTTATGCATATTCATATTTATATCATTCTTCTATAGAATTATCTCTTTAAATACATCATTTTATTTCTAATTCTTTAAATCTACATTTATATTTTAAATGTATTTTAATAATATTATATTCACATAAATTTGTTAATATGTTTTCGAGCAAATAGTATAATGATGTTTACAATTTAAAATTTCACATCATAATAATTTTTATCTAGTATCTATAGTATTATATTATATAGAATCAAACTTTAAAATAAATTTAACTTATATTAAATAAATATCACATATTTCGTAAAATGTATAGTCAAAATTTGTACATTTAAAATTGTTTATAACATATTATTTAGTTCAGAACTATAGTTGTTTTTTATTGTAACTTATTTATTTATTTGAAATTTTTACTGATTGTGTTAAATATTATTTATATTGCTACTCACATCTTTCTTTAATTTAAATATTTATGAACTAAATTTTCTGCTGGTTATAATATTGTAACATTGATTTTGTTATGTAATACTTTCCATTTTTTATACATTACTATTAGTGGATAATATAAATATTAAATTTGACAATTTCTTACAACATTTTTTTGCATATTTATATCATTCTTCTATAGAATTATCTTTTTAAATATATCATTTTATTTCTAATTCTGTAAATAAACTTTTATATTTTAAACGTAGTTTAATAATATCATATTCACACGAATCTATTAACATGTTTTGAAAGAAATATTGTATCTATACTTACAATTTAAAATTTCTCATCATAATAATTTTTGTCCAGTCTCTATGGTATTATACTATATGTACAATCAAACTTTAAAATGAATTAGACTTATGTCAAATAAATATCACATATTTAATAAAATTTATAGTCAAATTTTGTATATTTAAAATTGTTTATATTGTATTATTTATTTCATAATTGTAGTTGTTTTTTATTATAACTTATGTATTTGAAATTTTTGCTAATTGTGTTAACATCATTTATATTGCTACTCATTTACTTTTTATAATTTCATGTGACTGAGTTTTTTTGTTATTTTTAACAAATTAATTTATTTTATATTTGTTAATTAAGTGGTATAGTTATGAGTTAGTGTGCTCCAACAAATTTATTATTATTTAATCAAAAAATTAAACACTTTATATACAAGTAGATAATTAATAATTATAATAACTTATAGGTAGTTTAGATAATTTAAAATTCTATTAATTTTTGACTTTTAATTAATTTATAAATTACTATAGAGGAGCTCTAGATAAGTTAGAATTCTATCATTATAAAACTATTTAAATCTTTATGTTTTAAATAAAATTTCATATTTACCTAACCTTCTGATAATTTTACTAAATATAAGTATTTAATTAAGGATAGAGATGTAATTTAACAATGAACCAAAAACATTACGAGGATGCATACTTTTATATAGTATTAGATAATCCTACTAGTGCGGGTCACTTTAGGAATTAATGATGGAAATATGATTCAACTATTTAAATTAGATTTTGATGAGGAATTTACTTTCACTTTTTTAGGATTGCAAGAGTATGACAAGCCCCTAACTAATCATTTGGTATTAAATCCTACTAAGTTGATTTACCTTGTAGCTTTCAACTACCTTATGGCAAAATATTTTTTCGCACAAATAAATTTTCAATTTTAAATGGATTACCTCGCAAATTTTTTATAACTGCTTCACAAAAATTTAATTTTATCATGCCAATATTTTTATACTGGAAATCATAGATAATTTCTCTGTTTTTGCAAAATTTCATTGTTTGTTAATGGAGGTTTGACTTGCTCAATTACAAAAAGAAAATTTATTAATTCTGCCATCAAAATCTGGATGTGAGTAAATTTGCAAAATTCTTTTACATTGAAATCTCAATTGAGTGGTTAACATAAAACAAATTTCAATAAACTTGCCTGTGCCTTTGTAACGAACACTAGCGTAGAAAAGCGAGTTATGACCTGTCCAATCGGCGCAGAAGTATTGGGCCTTTAGCTGAGGATAAACTGACCCTTTCAATCAGAGATTAAAATTGAGACAGTTGACAAAACTGTAAATGACCCTTTCAATCGGACTAAAGATTGAAACCTGCCCATTCTGTATGTGATGGACCACAACTATAATTAACAGAAATTGAATGTAACGCCTCCACAGTATAAAACAATTTATATCTTGCTTTCAAATGATATGGCTACAGTAACCAAAATGTTCTAAAACAAAAATGTATATCATTATTACAAAAATATAAAATTACATTCCTTCTAATACAATATATAAATCAAAATCTTAAAATAATAGATTAAATTAAACTAACTTACAAATCTAACGCACATTAAACAACATGTAATGCACTATTAACATATTCACAATTTACAATAATACAAAAATAGATTTAATCATAATGCAATATACTAAATCAAAATTATACAACAGTACATGAAATTAAGCTAACAATCAAATGTAATGCCAATCTACAAGATATATAACGCATTTACAAAATGTTTATAAAATATAGCCTATGTCAATAATATGAAAATATATTTAATCATAACACAATATATTAAACCAAAATTGTATAACATTATATAAAATTAAACTAACAAACAAAATTAATGCACAATCAACATGCGGAATGAATAATGTACAAAATAATGAAAATTGTCAATTCTACCCCTAACTTTTCAATAATTGGGATTTCAAACAAACAATTTCAATAATTGTCAATTCTACCATCAACTTTTCAATAATTGTGATTTCAACCCTAAATTTTTCAATAATTAAAAATTCCACTCTCAACTTTTCAATAATTTTAAATTTTACCCTAAATGTTTCAATAATTATGAATTATATTCGAAAATTTTTAATAATTGTGAATTCTATCATAAATTTTGAAATAATTGTGAATTCTACCCTAAAGTTTTTAATAATTGTGCATCTACCCTAAATTTTTAAAAATTCTACATTCCACCAAAATCTTGCAAAAATTGTAAAGTTCACCCTAAAATTTTCAAAAATTGTGACTTCTGTCTTAAACTATTTAATAATTTTAAATTCTTCCTTAAACTTTATAATACTGTTACATTAATCTTAATTGTTGGGTGAACTGTAATATTTACTTCTCAACTTTACATTAATAGATGGTAATGTTGGGAGGGGGGGGGGGGGCGGGTCATTTATCTTGCTACATTCCGTCATATAAAAAAATGTAATGCTGCCATGTGGCAGTGTTCTATTGTTTTATACTTCGGAATGCAACCTAAACCCTAAGCTAAATAAGTGCATGCAGGTTGTTATTTTGTCGTATAAAAAGATGGAATGGCAACCATATATTGTGCATGCATGCACAAAGGCTGCCATTTCATTGTATGATGGCACATTCGGAAAAATCCCTCCCATTCCCGTCATTCTGACAATTAAGAAAAAATTGTAATATTTAATTAAAATTCCAAATTTCAAAAGCCCAAAATTTGATGTATCATGTGAAAGTCACATGGTAAATATTGGCAACATTATCAGTTTTTGTACTGTCTTCATATATACATATATATATATATTTAAAATAGTGTATTAAATTGACAATTATATTCTAGTAAAACTGAAATTGCTACCTTCTCAACTCGGGAGTACACTTAAACACATCCAACTTAATACTGAAAGGTGAATGTGATCTATTGAAGTAGAACTACGAAATTATAACACAAACCTTTTGCTCTAACCTGCCAACTATTGCTAAAAGTATTGTTATATATATATATATATATATATTTGACTATTCTCTAATATCAAATCTGGAACCTCAAAGGCTTCTATGATGATAAACATGTTATTTATTAGTAATATATATATATATATATATATATATTTGACTATTCTCTAATATCAGAGCTGGAACCTCAAAGGCTTCTATGATGATAAACCTGTTATTTATTAGTAATGGAGTACAATAATGCAGCAACATGTTTTGAACATTTCATTCCCTTCGTTAATGCGTGTTAACGATCTGATTGGTACGTGCCAATGACGTGGGAATGAAATGATGATTCCCGCGTCATTCTTTTTAACGATTGGAATGATTAGATACTAGAGAATCATCGTTCTATTGAAATTTAATATTTTCAAAAATAAGGAATATCTATTTCTTTCCACCCTGGTGCGTTTACTCATTCCTACATTATTGGAAATAACTTTTATTTTATATTATTAAAATAATTTTATTAATTTTTAGATTTACAAGATTTATATCAACAAATATTATGCGTTATTAATCAATAAATTAAATATAAAAATGTCGTATGTGAAAATATTAATATATAGTATACCTCTAATTAAATATATGCATAGGTATTAGTAATATATATATAGTATCTTATTTTTTTTATAATATAAGAGAGATATATTCTAAATATGCAATATGTGTATATATATATATATATATATTCATATTTATGAGTCCAATAAAAGCACTAAATTAATTTTTAGAAATGATTTTTAAATATAGCATATGTTACTATACTTAATAAATAAACATAATAAAATGAAAATGTGTGGGTGTCTGTGTGTGTGTGTGTGTATCATAAATGTTTAGTGTATTACTCATAAAGGTAGCTAAATAGTAATATCAATTGAATATTTACATTTTTCATATAATGAATATCTATATAATGTTAAAATTAAAAATATATAAATATTTATTTTGCTATAAACAAATTAAAGATCAATTATGCATGTTCGTTCAAGTACCTACTGTGTATATAAATATATAATTTTTGCAAATATTGTATAGTTGTATAAATAATAAATATTTATTTTATATCTAAACATATATATAGTCATATAACAAGAATATAGTAATTAATTAAATATTTTCAAATAATGTCCTTTTTATTAATAAATATTTATCATCAATTCATTATATTTATTTTTAAATTCTTAAATATAAAATAAAATAATAAAATAACAATTTCATTCTATTCTTGTTCCTAAGCTATTTTTGTGCATTTAATGTGAGGATATAGTAAATTATGTCATTCATTTTCTAATTTCATTTCATTTTTAAATTAGTCCTATTCTTACCTTATTACAGTCATACATATGAAGCACGACTTGTTTATTAGATATTTGCATTAATGAATGTTAAAGATGGACACAATATAATAACTCAATTTAGTTACAGTTTTCCTAATAATATTCTAGCATATATTAGGTCTTGTGTATCCAAACTTTGTATTTTTCTTGTTTTGAGAAGTGATATGGGTACATTTGGGGCCATGTATTTTATAAATATTGTCGATATAATAAATTTTACTTTTATCTTTTTATTTTAATATGGTTTTAGAAGGTAAAAATTACTACAGATGTCAAACAGTTTATAGTTTCTCCATTTTTTTGTATAAATGTATTACATAATAATTAAATGATGTAATTTTTTGCTCAAATAATAATTAGTTTTTACATATAAACATAAATTATTAGACTGTGTATAATTATATCTTGAATATTAGTGTATGTGTATAAATGGGAAAAATAAATTTTAGTGCAAAATAAAAACCAAATTCTCTAATGTATTATTGCTTGTACAATTCATAAGCGTATGTTATCTACCTTCGAACTTCAAATCCGGTAATATATTTTCCTCAATTCTTTAATATTACTGAACAAGTGGGTGCACTTTAGTTGTCTTATACCAAATTTTTAATTAATCAAAAGCCTTTATCCTTTAAAGTGAACAAAGTATTAGCCTATAAAAATTATCTATCTACTCCAATCCTCTATGGGCTTGTTCACTTAGGATGATTGGGTTTGATTAATTATTTTATTAATGTTAATTATATATGTTCACTTAGAAGGATAAGACTTTTGATAAAATATTGGCCGAATACTAAATGACCAAAAGCTTGGTTAAATAATCTATCTCATTTGGTGTGATTTTTTTGTATTTTGAAGACTTCCTACTTAGTTGGTTTATTTGATATTTTTTTCTAAAAGACATTTTTGTCTCTCAATATGATAATAATTAATAATTTTTAACATTTAAAATTAAATATAATTTTTTGATATTTATAAGTATGAAAAAATAAATAAAATTTACAATAATTCACCTTTTTCGAATAAATATCAAATGGAATTATATATTAGATATTGCTACATTGATTTGTTAGAAGACATAAGTATTAAATAAAAGATAAATAGTTTTTAAAAAAATTAAAATAGGGGTATTTTTTAAAAAATAAAAGTAGTTAAATTAAACAATCTAACTTAATAAACAAATTATTAAATTATTTTATAATTGTTTCATCACTCAAAATAATCCATAGAACTTTAATCGTATCAACAAAGAGAACATGACCTTCATTAATCTAAACCAAGAATCCAAATGACCCCACACCAAATAGACAATAAGAAAATTATCCTTCTGTGTTTTCTCTCAACTCTCAAGTGCAGCATAAAAGGACTTGTCTGATCTATCTATCCTACTTCTCTTCTACATATATGTGTGTGTGTGTGTGTGTGTATTATATTTAGATTTATATTTATATTATATTATATTTATATTGTTGTAAAAAGTACAAGCTGTAAGAATCTTTTCATACAAGTTTTGATTTGTTGAATTAAAACCTAATTATACTATTAAAAAAAGAAAATAAAGGGTAAAATAGAAATTTGGTAATGTCATACATTATATAATAAAAATATAATAGTGACTTTTCATATTCAAAAATTATCTTCTTTTTCTTTTTAATAAAACTTTTTAAATATTTTAAAATGTTATATGAAATTAATTTTGTATAAAAGTATATTTCAAGATCATTCTAGAGAGATTTGATATGCTATATAAAAGATATCATACGAAAATTTTATAATTTTTTTAAACTAATCACTATACATAATTTTATAAAAAAATTACTTAATAGATCCATGAATATAAAATAGTGATTAAAAAATCCCAATTAAAGTTATATGCAAAATTATGTAATCGTAGATGCCTAAACTTATATGATAATTAATTAAAATTTTGATAAAACTTTCTAATATTGATCTAATTTATCAAAAATTAAAATTAAAATAATGCTGTAGAATATCTCAACATTAACAAGTTTAACTAAGATATTGTATCATTTATTTTGTATATATAATGTAAATTATAAAATTCTTAATTTTATATCTATATAAATGATAAATAAGTATGTTTCCACAAAAACCATTGTATGTTTTCAAATAAATGTGTATTTTATACTTAATGAGTTCAAAGGCAGTGTATATAAGACATATTAGTTATCAAAGCACAATAAATGTATAAGAACATAAAATAGTAGAAAGAAAATTTTCTAAAATAACATGAGCGTAGAAAAATATTGATTTTAAATATACAATACTTCAAAATTTAGTTTTAAGTTTAAATAAAATTAATAAGAAAAAATATGAGTAAAATTCTAGAAAGTGAAGTATGCTTAATTATTACACATAGCACTGTTGGTGAAAAATGTAAAATTTATAAAAATAAATATTTAAGAAACCATGCATATTGAGTTGTAATACACCTTTTTTTTTAAATTATTTAACAATATGAGTAAAGTGTAAAAAAATAAGTTTATAGGAAACTTAATTACGGTAGATTCACTAATTCAAATTTTACACTTCTTACTCATAAAAAGAGATACAGTTTTAAAATATTTATCTATAATAATAATTTAAAATTGGATCTAACATTCAAAATAATTTCTTTTATAAGATAAAGATATAGTATATATTATTGCATATACATATTATTAGTGTAAATATTGTGTGGAATATAAATAATATTAATTTTATTCTCCTTTCATGCAATATAAATTAAATTTTAAATTGAGTTTATATTATATAATTGCATGTAATTCATTTCGCAGCACTCAAATATGAATGAAGAATATGTACATATATATATATACATATATATATATATCTATATGTATTAAGAGACTTGGGCATTATATCTGTGTATAATAAATTTGTTGTATTTTGATTCCAAAATATTCTTTTTATATTCAATTTATAAGTGTCAAGGTGTTGTATATTTGCCTTTAAAAATAAAAACTATTACTTCTTTTTAATATAAGAAAAATATTTTTGTAAAATAGAAACTGTGCCAAAATCTTATTTACTCTCTTTTATAAAATATAAAAATTATATCTATTCTTAATTAAAATTTTATAGCTAAACTCATTTTCTCATTAAATTTATTCATTATTATATATGTGACACTAATAGATATAAAGAATGGAATTTTTAAAAGCAGTCAAAAAACTTGGTTGATGAGTTTATCTTATAAATAGATGGTCGATCTAAAATACTAAAAAATTTGTCATATGTTTATGTGTATAAATAAATTATGTCTGTCGTTGTGTGAGCATGTGCAATGCAATAAGTGTGATTTATACTAACTAAAAATTAAAGTATTAAAACATTTAATAATATATTTTAAAAATACAAGAAATTAAAAAATAATTTGTAGAGTTTAAATTTCTAATAAAAATAATAATATTTTTATGTTACTAAATTTTAATTTTTGCCTAGATATTAACAATATAAGAAGACTTATGGCAAATGTTCAGAAATTAATCAATTTAAATTTGGTATCGTAGAATTAAATAAAATTTGAACAAAACTTTCTAACATTTATCAGTGTTCTTAAAAACCAAATTAAGGTATAATTTTATATCTCAAAATTAACAAGTTCAATAATATAAATGCATTTTTTTTTTTTTTTTTGTAAAATTATGATATAAGAAATTTTATATATAATACAAATTATGCAAATTTAACTTTTTATTTAAAAGAGAAGTATAGCTAAGCATGAAATCCTATATATATTTTTAAATTATTATATATTTTATATTTAATGAGATTAAAATAGCATGTATTGTATGTTATATACACTAAAAATCGAAGCGCAATCTATATATATAAGAAAAGAAAATATTATAAATAAGTTTTTTCTTAGATAAAAATGTTATAGCAAAATATTCAATATAATTAAATTATATTAAAAATTTAGTTATAAATATAAAATTTAATTAATAAGTAAAAATTATAAATAAAATTTTGAAAATAAAGTATGGTTATGAAATGCATGCCTATTGTTGCACACACGCGCGCACACACACACACACAATAAAATAATTATGCATTTTAATTTATAGATTTTTTAATTTTTTAATAATATGATTGAGGAGTTAAAGATAAAAGATTATAAAACGTTTGCCTTCAATAAGCTTATCAATTTATCCTTTTTCTTCCTACTTATACTAAGATATAAAGCTTTATAATACTCATATTTAATAAAT
Organism: Avicennia marina; assembly: GCA_019155195.1. NCBI lineage: Eukaryota > Viridiplantae > Streptophyta > Magnoliopsida > Lamiales > Acanthaceae > Avicennia > Avicennia marina. The sequence continues at coordinate 8,525,948 of CM032783.1, read as the reverse complement.
AATTTATGAATAATTAGTTTTTCTTGTCAACATTAACGTTCAAAATTAATATATCTTATAGGCTGAAAATATATTATATAATTGCATATGTGTATCCTCTGTATGAATAGAATGTAGAATATAATATTGTAAGTACTTCCTTTTAAAATAATCTTTTAAATTAAATTTTAAATTAATTCTATGTCATATAACTGTATATAATTTATGCTATGGCGTTCAAGAAAGGAAAAAATGACTTCTATATCAAACAAAAAGAAAAAATGCAATACATTATATATATATATATACATGTATGTATATTAAATTGCTCAAACATTAATGCTAAGTATATGATATTTTGGTTTCAAAATTTTCATCTTATATCCAATTTGAAAGTGTAGATTTGTTATCTATGTTGTTTTTTTAAAAAAAATTAATTCATTACTTCCTTTTAATTTAAGAAAAATATATTTTTTTTAAAATAGAAGAAACATCAAAATCTTATTTAGTCCCTTCAATAAAAATGTGAAAATTTTAAATTAAAATATTAAGAATTTGAATTTTAGAATTTCTAAGATTTATAAGTTAATTTATGTAAATCTTATATAATAGTAACATAAAATACCAAAATAACTCAAATTTGCTTTAAGGTCATTTTGGTAAAGTATACTACAAGTGATAAATAAGTGAACATTTTAAAATAATATTTTATTTTGCAAAATCATACTTTTTTAAAGAGGAATTTGTTACTTTATGAACTTAAAGTTGTCTAGAGTGTGTTTTATCATTGTCTTCGCATGCCATATTTGAAAAAAGAAAATTCTAAATTAAATAGATCATTAATTGAATTAATTAATCCTAAAGTAAACACTATCAAAATTAGAATTTATAACTAAATTTATATATGAAAAACAAACTTATAAAGAGAATTTATGCAATAATTGCATTTAAATTAAGAATAATTGCCATGCTCATTGTGTTTGATATTTCTTTTTTAGTTGAAAAACCTAACATTAATTATGGATCGGATTGAAATTTATTATATATTTTTTAAATATAAATGAGGCAATTTTTATTGCTATAAGATAATGTATAGTTTTAAATTATATTTTATTATTTGCTCTATTTATGCAATAGAGTTTTTATATACGTAAGATTAGAAAATGAACTGGCTGTGACAATATATAAAATATATTAAAGTTTAAATAGTTTGAAAAAAGCATATAAAATTAAAAATATATAAAATGAAGCTGGGAGGTGCGTATAATACTAGTATAGTGCATATATATTACGAAAAAAAAACATATTAGGAACAAGATTTCTAATTAATTCAATTACGAAAGAAAAGGAACAATGTTTACCATTATTGAATGATTAATTAAATTGAAGAATAATTCATTGACTAATTTTTTTTGAGGGAAAATGCAGAATATATTATCAAGAAACAGCGAGTAAGCAAAAACCAGCAGTCTAAGTTAACTCGTGTAGTAAAATGGCATTCCACCCTATCCAGATGTCTGCTACTGCTGGAAAATGTTCTCTATCCGCACACTACCCGAAGAATGGTCTAGCCTCCGGTGCTGGAGCTTGGAAATTAATGTCAGGCAGTCCCCCACCAGAATGATTTTCCTCCAACCATGAGACACGGCAAGATCAATCGCCTCCCGAGCTGCCAGACATTTCGCAATAAAGGGGTCTGAAACAAGGTTGACATACTTTGCTAGTGTCCCCTTTCCTCGCCATCTTCATTCCTAGCTAGAACGCCATCCCCACTCTGCCTTTGCTCTGAGAAAATTGCTCCGTCGAAGTTTATTCGAATGAAGTCCGGGGAAGTGCCTACCTATGTGGCTTTAGTACACCTCCTTGCGGCTCCCTCTTGATCATTGTAGCTTGGTCAAAGTCTGCTAATTGTCTCTTTGCATAACATAAGGCCTCCCTTGTCGAGAAAGAGATTCTATCATTCAACTTTCCAAAAGACCCACGGGATAACCATTACTATTCGAAATTGTCCTCATCCAGCTTTTGATTCAGCTTCTTCAGCCAGTGGAAAGGTGGTGATCGCCATTCAGATAAAATTTTCCAGCCCAAATCTGCCTGGCAAAGTGGCATTCAACAAAGAGGTGTCTGGTGTCTTCCTTCTGACAATCACATAAGAGGCACCCCCAATAAGTCGTACATCCTCGTCGTTTTCAAGTTAGAGACTCTGGGAAGAATGTCGTTCCCCAGACACCAAGTGTGCCTGATATACTTCCAAGACTCATCCCCAGCCCCATTGGCACTCCACTCTCCCATCCCCTTTATTTTTAATCTGGATATATATCCCCAGATGATAGGCTGAGCGTACAGTGACGAGGCCACCATCTGAGTAATGCCATACTATGATATCTTCAAGGTGGTGTCCCCTCAGTGGAATCTTTAAGATAATTTCCACATGCTCGGGTCTAAATAGAGCTTGGCCTTTATCCACATTTCACAATCACATCTCTCCATCAATTAAGTCACTAACTCTCATCTCAGTCAACCCACTCGGAAGGAGTGACTGGCTTAAATATCTAAGGTCGAGGCAGACATCCATCTTGCCATATTCGGATCTTCTCCCCTGTTCCGACCTTCCATCTTATTCTTGATTCAAGTAAACTCCTAGTTTGCATTATGCTACGCCAAACCAACGACGGGTTGGAGCCTAAATTAATTAGCATCAAGGATTTCCGCTTTTAGGTTGTAGCGAGCCTTCAAGATCAATCCCATCAAACTATTCGGGTACTTAATTGCTCTCCACCCATGTTTTGCTAGCATCGCCAAATTGAAAATCCAAAAATCCCAAAAGCTGAGCACCGCCCCTAGTTAGTCTCTTGCACAAGAAGTCCCAACTTCTCCAATGAATAGGGGATTGCTTAGTGTGTTGCCACCAGAACCTAGCCACCAAAGGGTTTAGCTCTTTCAATAGGGAATCTGGAAGTAAAAAACACGACATTGCATAGATTGGAATTAATTGTAGTGTTGCTTTGATAAGAGTACTCCTTCCGGCACAGGAGGGCATTTTCTCTTTCCACCCAAGTACATGGCACCACATTCTATCTCTAATATTCTTTTTTTCTTTTTTTAACGAACTAATATTTCAACTCCATATACTAAAACTTCGATTTCAATTCAATCCCATGGCTTTAGAAAAACATGAACACCCCTTCTCACACAAATCTTTAAGGATTTGATAATCCACTACCATAGTGACAACAAGCAAGAATAACCATTACAGCACCGCAGGTCTACACTGAACAGGTAGGAACCCCTTCCCGTTCAAGATAGATTTTCTCGAATCATTCATTCTAGGAAAAAGCCATACACTACGGTCTTGTGACAAGAGCATTATTCAAGTTATGGATAGCATTCAGGGAGGGAAATATATCCACTTTTCCACGTTATGGGACACGAATGGTTTAACCATTTGAAAACATCTGCTTCTGTCTCCTTTAAGTGTCTGATACAACACAAACTCAAGGAGGCGTTGTTGTGCATCTTCTGAGACAGGCGCAGCATGCAGTCAAACAGCAGCATCAGCAGTTGATTTGGCAATAGTCCTAGTGTCAAAGATTTCAATCCAGTAGCCATCGGGATCCTTGATGAATGCTATATCCTTGATTTTTCCACCTTGAGGTTTCTTTACAAACTCCACTCCTAAACTTTCAAATCTCTCACATGCCTTGTGCACATCATCAACAGTCACACCTATGTGCCCGAAACCACGAGGATCTGAGTTACCATTGTGATAACCTTTGAACTCAGGATCACTTTCAGTACCCCAGTTATGTGTAAGCTCAAGTACTGCTTTCTGACCAAAAGTCCACGATGTGCGCTCAATAGGATCACTGGGAGCTGAAGATGTGTCCTCATATCCCAAAAAGTATAAGCTGAATTTCATCTCTGGGAAATCCAATCTTTTAAGCAACGACATTCCCATAATTCGAGAGCAGAAATCAAGACTGACTTTGGGGTCCTTTACCCGAAGCATGGTTTGCTGCAAGAAATAGCCTTTGGTGGCCTCATCCAGAGAAGTGTGGAGTCCTGGGTTGTTGTCGGCTGACTCTTTGGATGCCATCACAGTAGTTGTGGATATAAATTTTTTGGGATGCTTAAAAACCTGGAGAGAGAGGAGCAAAGTGAAGATATTAACGCTTAAGCCTCTTATCTCTAATATTCTTGAATAAACTTTCTTTAGTCTACCCCGTAGTAGTTGGAAGGCCCAAATAGGGGAAGGAAAAGGTTGTGATCTTGATTTTGAGCATGTTCACTAGACGTTTCTAGTCCACTTGATCAACATTTGGGGTAAAGGCAAGTGATGATTTTTGAAAGTTCACTTTTTGTCTGGATGCCTCTTCATATAATTCCAGCACCTCCTACAGGGCCCTAAAATTCCTTCGTCTGCTTGGTAGAAGATAAAAGTGTCATTTGTAAATAATAGGTGAGAAATCCCTGGGGCTTGGCGTGCCACCTGAATCCCTTGAAGCTGGCCATTTCTCTGGTGACGATTCAACAGAGAGGAAAGCACCTTGGTGCATATGATAAAATAGGTATGTCGAAAGAAGGTCCCCTTGGCGAATACCACATGGGGGCTGCATCAAAGCTGAAAACTGTGTTATTTAGAACAAAGAGAAACTAACACCAGAAACACATTTCATCAAAATATTAACAAAAGAATTATGGAAACCTATTTTCATTAGAACAACTTCAATGAAATTCCATTCAAGGTGATCGTATGCTTTGCACATGTCCAGTTTAATTGCTAAGAAACCTTTTCTAGTCTTTTTTTTTTTGCATTTAATATAGTGATGAACCTCAAAAGCCACAATTATATTGTCTGAGATTAGATGCTCTTGAATGAAATCTGCTTGATTTGGAGAGACAAGGTCATTGAGAAATTTTTTGAGGCGATTGGTGATAGCTTTAGAGGCTAATTTGCAGATGACATTGTAGACGCTAACAGGCTGAAATTGTGAAGGCTCTTTTGGTTTGGCAACCTTCGGAATAATAACTATATTTGTCGCATGCTTGTGGTGATCATTCTCTTCGCCATTCAGGAAGTCCAGCACATGATCTGTCACTTTCTCCCCACGACGTGCCAGTATTTCTAGAAAAGAAAAAAAATTGGAGCCATACCGTCTGGTCCCAAAGACTTTAGAACTTCCATCTATTGCAAAGCTAGGACAATCACTGAAAAAGGCTAAGCTAGTGCATCATTCATTTTTGTCGTGACTTTTCTTGGCAATTGAGCTAAAGCCTTGTCTATTGTATCGCAGCTAGGCACTGAGTATCAAAAAAGAATATTCAATAATCGTCTTCTGGATCTATAGGGTGTCCGACATCCATTTGCCATTGTTGTCCTTCAAATGTTCCAAACGGTTATTCCTCGTCTGGGTAGTGGCATAAGCATGAAAAAAGGTTGTATTTTTATCCCACTTTGATAGCCAGAATTGCTTATTGCTTCCACTCAACTTCTTCTTGTTGAAGTCTGGCCAGCTCTTCCCGCAATTCTTCTTCCTTCCTCTTCGATTGGCACATTATTTCACCTTGCCTGAGATCACTAAGTTTATGCTCTAAGACCTTCATGCGTTGCTGCACCACCCTAAAAGTTCTTGCGTTCCAGCTTGTCAAGTTTTGGGCGCAATTCTTTAGCCTCCCTTTAACCGGAGCAATTTCTAGACATAAATTCCAAGATTCATGAATGGTGTCTTCATAATCCGCGTGTAGTACCCATTTTGCTTTGAATCTGAACGGCTTGGACTTGTCGGGATTCTGGAAATACCCCATTTTAAGCCTTCTAATCAATATGGGGGAGCAATCCCTACAGATGGACTTTAAATGTTGTAATAACGTGTTTGGAAAAAGGTCAGTTCATCATTTGTGGGTGCACGCCTAATCTAGCCTTTCTTTGATTGTGTTTGGGTCGTCCCTATTATTAGACCAAGTGAAACTCCAGCCACCAAAGCTAATGTCCATTAACCCCACCTCCTTGATAACCTCTTTGAAGTCTTTCAATTGCCAATATTTTACCTATGAAAGACCCAACCTTTTCGTCTAGGAACAAAGTGCATTGAAGACACTGTAGCAAAGCCATGGTAATTGGAAATTCCTACTAAGTGAAACAAGCATTTTCCAGCATGCTTTTCTACAGGTCGCGTTCGGATTACCATAGCATCTTGTAAATCACACTTTGTTCCTTGTTCATCGTCTACAATGGCGTCAATAAAGTTGTATGAAAAGCCTGCCACCTCTACTTGGGTAGATTTTTCCCATAGTAATGCCAGTCCACTTGATTGTCCTAAAGCTGCCACACCTACGCCATGAAAATTTAGCCTATATTTTATTGAAGATACATGCTGTTTTCTGTCTAAAAGAAAAACAATAGAGGGAAGGTGCTACCAAATTATGTCTTCGAGGTGACGAACTGTCAAGGACATCCAACCCCAGCCTTCGTTGCTTGGAAAACTCCGATTGGGAAGCGAGTACATTTTCATCAAGGAGAAATAGAGAGCTTCTATTAATACCAGCTCCAAAGATGGAAGCTTCACCTAAATTCCTTTTTTTGCCTACAACAATCGTGTCTTTCCTTTTTCTCGGATGGCCCCTTGGTCTTTTTCAGTTCTTGTTATAGGTCCAATGTTGAAGAAATCCAATCCAAATTAAATTGTAAGTTCTCCATGGATTTCAGACTGACCATTGTCCGCTAATTCGTTGAGTTGGGCAATCTGTTCAATTGGCCCAATAGTAGCCTTTTCAAACGCCTTGTGGAGACCAGTTCCAGCATGAGGGAGTCTGTGTGCTTGGTTTGCATTAATACAAGTCTACCCTTGGTTGGAATTCTGTTATACTCAGTAAGCGTAACTCGGGGGTTGGAGCATTCCCATAGTCTCCTTGCTTCACTTTGGATAAGGTTTTCTAGGTTCCTTCGACTGCACTGGAGTCCAACAAGTCCACTTGAGGGGTTTTGCAACATTTTCATTGATACTAGAGTAGGAAGAGTTCTCTGCCCCTACGGCTCTGGATTTGAGCGTTGAGGCCTGGTGTGGTTCCCATCCAAAAATACCAATTCCTTTCCTATCAAGCACATTTATATTCAGCAGATGGGGACTACACAAGATTGAGTATTCACTCCTAGAGCTGTTGCCCCTTTTTGCGTGTCTATTCCACAAAAGATGAAGCATGCGATTTGCAGTCTCCCATAGACAAGGACCATAGGTTGTATTTTGATTCGAATCCACAATATTATCAACGTACCAAAGAGTGCATGCCCTCTAAATGTGACCAATCTTTCCACATAAATAACAAAAATTCATTAGCCTTCTGTAAGTGAATCTGACAAGGTGCTCCTCCTCCACGGTTGTCCTGATTTTGAGTACACGTCGTAGGCTTTCTTGAATGTTTAGCTTGATTCGCAACTAGAGTATTGAGTTCCTGCTGGTCACGAATGTCCCTTGCCGCCACCCAACAAAGATTCCAATACCTTTACCAATATGTTTAGTAATGTTTTTGTTTAATTTACTGCAAGTGTCACACCCTCAAGTTGGGATTGCGACATACAGTACCTAAATATTAAGATATCTAATCCACAAAGTAGCATTTAATGCAAATCACTACTTTATTACATTACTGCTAAGGAAAGAAAATGAAAGCTATTTTATTATATTAGTTGCACTTATTCATATGGAAAACTATAATTAAATGACTCTTTCCTCACACCTCACCATCCCCATGCTTACTCGTCTTTATTTGTATTATCTACAAAAAGGGAGTTATCAAATCACAAGCGACTAATTGCCCGGTAAGGAATTTACCTTTCTTTTTGACATGTGAACACAATAAACTAACTACATATAAACCTATAAAATCCGTGTTCACATGCCTATAGTGCAAGAATATTAATTTCCTATGAACTTGCATTGAAATTACAAGATTTGTGCTAGAAATTACCTTAAATTCTTCAAGTTCTTGGGATTGAAATTTTCTTCCGTCTTTCCTGTCTAATTCAGCCATCCAACACTCTCCTTGGGGGGTGGGGATTTTATAATTTTTCCAGCAACTCATATGGGGTGTATATGTATAATTAGGTTGAGGGTGCCTATTTAGGATAGTGTTAACTCCCCAATTTTTGGTAACAATTCTAGAAAAATTCTTTCCAAATTCCTCCACAATCCAGCCCCAATCATTCCTTTTTGCTTTAAGTGTGTATAGTAGTTAATCACACACCTAAATTCCTATTTTGAAAGAGTTTGATTAGTCCATATTTATGCATATTCTTTTCCATAATTTGTTAACGCCATATAAGTGAGTAATTAAATAACTAAATGAATAAATAAATAATTTATTGCTCATGGAATTAAAATCCACATATTTTTCTTGAAAAAAATTGGGCCCTTATAGTAAGGGGGGTCATGCACAAAGACATCGAATTCATCTTCCAATCTTTGTCCCTTATGGACAGAGTTAGAGGCTAAAAGATTTTAGTCAAAAATCAGAGGACTTCCCTCCATCACGAATTTGATTGAATTGCAAAACAAGATTTTCCTTGTTAACTCTTGTAAACTGCATCCCCCTAATCGGATTTAGCATGTGATACAAGGAACACTTGAGAGCTTCAAAGTTAACATCTCGATGGGATAATACTTTGCCAACAAGTAGGAGGTGATAAGGGGGTTCACCCGACAACCAATCCTTGTGGGAGATAACACTCCCATTTTCCTCTTCCTTCGTGAGTACCAATGCTCAGCGAAAGAGCAGCGATTCTTCCTCCAACGCTCGATTGATTGTTTATGTTCTATAAAATATATATATCATCTTAGAAAACAAATATTTTATTTAGAAATTTATTAATCAAATTACTTTTCAATGTATTTCATTAAATAGGATAAAGATTGTTAAATCAAAATATGAGGTGCATATGATACTAATATAGTATGTGTGTGTGTATTATGGGAAAAAAATATTGAAAACAAGATTTCTGATTAATTCAAATACAGAAGAAAAGGAACAAAGTTTGCCATTATTGAATGATTAATTAAATTGAAGAATAATTCTTTGACTAATTTACAAGCTATTTTTATAACACTTTATTAGTAAATTTGAAGTGACATATATTATATATAAGGTATACTAGCAATCAAAGTATGATCCATGTATATAAGAACGAAAACATTATATATAAATTTACTTCGATAATATGAACATTGAAAAATATTCATTATGATTATTCTATATTTCAAAACTTTAGTTATAATGTAAAATGAAGTTAATTAACTGAAGTAAGGATTACAATTCTAGAAAGAAAAGTATGCGTATTAAATATTGGATTATTTTTACAATAATATAAAATTTAAAAAATTATTCATATTTAGTGGTAATATACTTTTTAAATTTTTAGGAACATGAACGAGGTGTAGAAATATGAATTTATAAGAAGTTTTTGTTTCAATAAGTTTCCCAATTTGCCTTTTGTAGTTCCCACTTATGCTAAAAAATAAAATTCTAAAATGCTTGTCTATAATAAAGTAATTAATTTAAAATTAATTCATTTTCTATCTACAACCAAAATTAATAGTGCAAGTATTTTCATCTGATATAATATTTAAAATTAAATGAGTTATGGTGATGACTTTTAAAATAGAGTTAAAATTGCCTTTTCGTTAGCATACGATACGTATCACAAACACATAGATGTATCTAAATCATATAAATCGATCTATGATATAAAGAATGTACACAATATTTTAATGATTTGAACTTGCTTAGATTAGGATCCAAAAATTAAAACCCAAGACCCATCTCAACACCACTTTGCCGTTACTAAACAGTATTTGAGTTAGAACCTACAACAGATTGTCATATCTAGCATACCGTCACAGATATCGTGATTTTGAAGTGTCTGTGCTCCAGAATTCCGACTGCATATCAAATCTTGTGCCATTTGATCGTGAAACATATGGTTTAAAACCCGAGCAGCAGGCTGGATTCATTCTGCGCATGGTTGCCAGATTCTTGGGCAATGAGTACGGTTGAAATTTTGAGGATCGAACACCCCATGAAGAGATTTATAATTTCAGTTGGTTATGCTCCCTGCATCAGACCTGATGGCGGATTGAACAGCTAACTTTCTGCAAGTCGGGGAAAACATTAAGCCTGCGGTTGGATGGGATGTTGTTTCTCGTTTTCTCATTTCTTTGAGATATGTTTATGAGTTACTTTCTCAATGCTGACGTATCTCTAGGATTATCTCGAGAGATTTTTTGTGCCTCTACTTTATATTCTCCTCGTTCACATGCACTCTCCGTTGTCTTGGAATAACTTACAAAAAATAATAAATTAGAAGAAAAACAAAGTAGAGAGGAGAACACTTAAAAATTGTTATATTTTTTAATTCAATCAATACTTTATAAACTCACTCTTTTACAACTCTCTCAACTCTATATTTTTTTTCTTTTTTCTTCGTCTTGAATATTAAATGACTTACAAGACTCTCCTATTTATACTATTTTCCATCAAGAATAGACGGTAGTGCTTAAGAAAATCTAATGGTTCAAATTAATCACTACTTAACTATTTCACCTATCTCCACCTAACTTATCAACCATATGAATATGGATCTAAGTACATCACCAATTCTATATGTTTAGATATTATTTCAATTTTCATACATACAAATCCTATAAAAAAATACAAAATTAATTTATTTTTTGATAGAAATGGTAGAAAATTAAGTTTAATTTCTAACACGCCCCCTTGAACTTGATTTTCTCATCCCAAGCTGATGTTGCAACTTCTCAAAGACATCTCTTTTTAAGGACTTAGTGAAAATGTTAGCAACTTGCTCATCAATCTTCACATACTTCACCTGCACTTCTTTCCTTGCAATGCATTCTTTTATGAAGTGAAAGTGTGTGTCAATGTATTTACTTCGATCATGGAATATAAAATTCTTCGCTAAAGCAATTGTTGATTTGTTGTCGACATATATTATAGTTTCATCTTTCACATCAAGGTGAAGTTCTTTAAGTAAACTTCTTAACCACAATGCATGACAAACACTTGTTGTTACAACAATGTACTTAACTTCACACGTTGACAAAGTCACAATTGATTATTTCTTTGACATTCAAGTGAATGTTACACCTCTAAAATAAAATACAAATCCACTTGTACTCTATCTATCATCGAGATTGTCAGCCCAATTATTATCACTGTATCCCTTCAACTTCATGTCTCCAGTTAAAGGATAGAAAACACCATATTTAATGGTTCTTTTGATATATCGAAGTATCCTCTTTATAGGTTGAAGGTGGTAATTTGTTGGAGTCTCCATGTAGCGACTAAGAAGACCAATTGCATGAAGAATATTAAGCCTTGTGTATGTCAAGTACCTTAAGCTTCCAATCAGGCTTTTAGATAAGGTGGAATTTACTTGATTATCATCAACATGTTTTGACAACTTTATTCCAACTTTTGCTAGAGTGCTAATGGACTTACAATATTCCATTTTGAATTTCTTTAATTTTTTTTTGGTATAGTCCTCTTAAGAGATAAAGATGTTGTCATCTTGTTATTTTACCTCAATTTGAAGGTAGTAAGCCATCAATCCAATGTCAATCATTTCAAACTCCTTAGTCATTACCTTTTTAAAATTATCAATCATTTTGGAGTTGCTACCTGCAAATATTAAATCATCAACATAAAGACGAATGATTAGCATATCACTATTCTTATTTATGCTGATGTAGAGAGCATGTTTATTGAGGTACTTCTTAAATCCATTGTTTTGAAGGTATTGATAAATCCGATTGTTCCATGCCCTTGGTGCCTACTTTAAACCATAGAATGCTTTATTTAATTTAAGAACTTTGTTTTCATTCCTTCGAGCAACATAGCCTTTAGATTGTTCAATATACATTTCTTTTTCAAGAAATTCATTCAAAAAGGCAGACTTTACGTCCATTTGGTGAATCTTCCACCTCATTTGAGCTGCTAACGCAATCAAGAATCTTATGGTTTCAAGTTGGGCTACTAAAGCAAATACCTCATCATAATCAATTCCAACTCTTTGTTTGTATCCTTATACTAGAAGACCTGCCCTGTATCTCTCTATTTCTCCTTTTGTATTCCTCTTACTTTTGTAAACCCATTTTACACCAATAAACTTATGTCCTACTGGCAAAGTGGTTAACTCTCATGTATCATTCTTCTTTGTAACTTCAATTTCTTCATCCATAGCCTTCCTCCACTCCTTGCTTTTTGATGCTTCTTCATAATTGACTGGTTTTGAATCTACAAAAAGACAAAATAAGTTTTGGTTTTGGATAAGTTGAAAGATTTCATCCCAAGTCCTTATTACGCGTGGTCTAATAACATCTTTATCTTCTAATGATGTGGAGTATCTTAAACTTGATTTTAACTGCAAACTTGATTGTGGAGTTAATGGAGAGGAAGTTATAGGTTTCACTTCTTCTTGGGTTTGATTTTTCTCCACTTTTATTGGATAAAATGTGAATTGCTCCTTAGCTTCAAAATTTTAATCCTTTGAACTCTTCTCGTCAATAACCCCATCTCGACTAATTATAACTAACTATGAATTTCTTTCCAATAGGATCAGACACCTTGTACCATTTGTAATGTTGTTCATAGTTGATGAAAATGAAAATTTTACTTTTTTCATTAATCTTCTTCCTTTGTTAGTTTGGGATATGAACATGAGTAATGCTTCCGAATATATTTAAATGAGACACTTGATTTGTATCCACTCCATGCTTCTTGTGGTGTTTTGTTCTCTATACTTTTTGATGGACACTAGTTTATTAAGTAGATGGCACATTTTACTGCCTCTGCCCAACATATCTTAGGCAAATTCTTACTCTTCAACATGCTTCAAGCCATATTTAAAATAGTTCTATATTTTCTTTCTGCTATCCCATTTTGTTGTGGTGAGTATAGGATAGTCAAGGGTCGTTAAATTCCATTCTCATCACAGAATTTTATGAACTCTTTTGAAGTGAACTCTCTTCTACGATTAGATCTCATTGACTTGATTTTAAATTCACTTTATTTTTCTACAAGGACTTTGAACTTTTTGAATATTGAAAGTGCTTCTGATTTCTACTTCAAAAAATAAACCCAAGTTTTTCTACTATAATCATCAATAAATAGTTGGAAAATACTTGTTTTTCCCTAAAGATGCTAGCTGAATAGGTCCATAAATATCACTGTTGATCAATTCCAATGGTTGCTGGCTCTCAAAATTGATTCTTTTAGAAATCTTTGTCGATGTTATTTTCCAACAAGACAACCTTCACATAATTGATCAGGTTGATTGATTGATGGAAGTCCACTCACCATCTGCTTTATGGGTAACTCCTCGAAGTCTATGGGGATTCTAGGTTAGTAGTCAACCAGCTACTGAGGGAATATGAATGCAAAAAGCCTAAACTACTCCTATACTATAACTATGCCAATATGCTTATGGGGTAGCTCAAATATGTCACGATAAAACATGTGCCAAGAAGGGAAAACAAGTAGGCAGATGCATTGGCCATGCTTACCTCTTCCTTGTCCTTGCTTGAAGCAGAATACCATATGCCCATATGCAAAAAAAGTGTAGTGCCACTAATGCTCGAGGATAAAGAAGGCGAAGAAGAAAATTATTCTGTAGAGGTCTTCAAAGTTGAAAAGGAAGATTGGCGCCAACAATTCGTGGACTACCTAAAATATGACAAGTTATAGGAAGATCCAGGCTGGAAACCAGAAAATAGATAACGAGCAACTCGTTTCATCTATTTCAAGGGCACATTGTATAGATGCTCTTTTGATGGGATATTCTTATGTTGTTTGGGTGATGATGAAGCCATACAAGCTATGGAGGAAGTATTCTTCAGAATTTGCGGTGCCCACCAGTCAGGACCAAAACATCACTTCTAAATCAAAGGTTAAGGTATTACTGGTCGATAATGGGAAAGGACTGCTTGGAATTCACCTAAAAGTGTCAACCATGCTAGTACCACATCAGCTTCATTCATCAACCTACACCCCACGATTGCATCATGGCCCTTCGACGCTTAGGGTTTGGATGTTGTCGGACCCATAACAAAATCATCTACCGGCCATCTTTACATTCTTATTTCAACCGACTACTTCTCAAAATGGCCAGAGGTAATTCCTGTCAGGGAAGTAAAGAAGAAAAATGTTGTCGACTTCATCCATATTAATATCATCTATAGATTCGGAGTCCCTCAATATATCATCACCGATAATGGAAAACCATTTGTTAATAGCACAATTGACAAGTTATGTCAAAAATTTGGCTTCAAGCAAAGGAAGTATTCAATATACCATGCCCTAGCAAACGGTCTCGCAGAAACTTTCAATAAGACTTTGTGCAACTTTTTGAAAAAAGTGGTGTCAAAATCAAAAGTGATTGGCATGAAAGGATTGGTGAAGTTTTATGGGCCTATCGAACCACTCACAGGACTCTTATGCAGGCAACCCCTTATGCATTGGTGTATGGTGCTGATGCCGTCATTCCACTCGAACAACAAATTCCATCTTTAGGAATTGTCATATAAGAGAGACTAACTAAGGAAGACAATGCTTGACTGCGCCTTGAAGAATTAGCAGCACTTGATGAAAAGAGGCTAGATGCATAACAAAAGATTGAGTGCTATCAAGCTCGCTTATCTAAGACATTCAATAAACGGGTGCGTACTCAATCTTTTCAAATCAGAGACTTGGTGCTTGTAGTAAAAAGGCCTATCATCATTACTCACTGCATAGGAAACAAATTCACCTCCAAATGGGATGAACAGTATGTCGTCAAAAAAATTTACACAAACGGCGCTTACAAGCTGGTTGGTCAAGATGGCATAAGAGTGGCCCAATCAATAGAAGATTTTTAAAGAAATATTATGCTTAAAAAATTGATAAAAAATTCCTATCAAATCAAGGATGCAAAAAAAAAAAAAAAAGGAAAAGATAAATGATGAAAATCAACTCCTCTTTGACATGAGCATAAACTATCAAACTAAATCCAAATCGAAGTTTCTTGATAGGAATTTAAAACTTTCAAATCCAAATCAAATTCATGCTCCTCGACATACGAACCTAAACTGTATGTTACTCATAACTCGCAAGAGTATGAACTATGAATGGCCATACCTTTCACAAATTAAAAGTGTTTGAATTACATTATAACTTGATCCCATTTTATGGGTATGTAGACAATTTGAATACTTTCTAAGTTTAGTCATGAATTTGTGATAGGTTATATTTTAATTCATAATTATTACTAGGGGTACATCCAAACAAAGAAAGAAAGAAATAGCGAAACAAGACGTTTTATTGACAAAACTAAAGTGCTTGGTGAAAGAATAATGTTAACTAAGTAATAATCCTAACAAGGCTAAGAAAGGAGATTCAAGCTCTCTAACACATCTTTGGCAACTACTAAATCCTCTTCAACAGTACGCAAAGCCTCTATAGCTACATCATCTGAAGGCTTGATAGATTAGATAGCAATAATTTCTCCATTAAGCTCACCAACTTCTGTTGTTGCCTCTCTAAAGGATTCCTTTTTCCATGAAAGGGATGTGGACAACTCTTGCCATCGCTTAGTTAAAAGTTAAGTTGCTCCTCAATGCTTTTCATTTTGGCTTCGGAAACCTCAACTTGCCTATCTCTGTCGGTTACCCTATTTAAGGCCTCCTAAAGTGGACACTTGGCATCCTTTAACTATTTAGCAAAGACTTCTTTAGTAGGTATATTAGCTGTTGTGGACCTCACCTCATCATAAACTGTGGCCCTAGTAAACTCTTCTATATTTAGCAAAAAGCTCTTCTATAAGGAACACTTCGACGTGGTCAAAACGTTTCATAGATTTAAGGACAAGTATAACTTCATCTTTCAGAGAGGAAATAAGAGGGTGAGGTGCCAGTTAACCTCTCGTGGAGACCCACCCACAACTAGCAAAGGAACTCCTTCTCGTGACTCAAGAGGAACTTCTCTACTTTAAATGCAGAAACCGCTGTGGGAGAAGGTGCTGTCTTGCTCTCCTTCAAAACACAAATTTCTTTAGATGCTGTGGTTACAAATGGATTTGGCTCCACAACAAGTTTATGACTACTGCTAGAACCTCCACCACCACTTTCAAAGGCTTACCTCTCCACCTATAAGAAAAGAAAAACGTGTTGGTGAATTAAAAAGCAAGGAAAAGAATGCAATAAAGAGAAAGTAACAAACCATCTCTTAGGTAACATCTTTAACCAACTCTGGGTCGTTGGAAAATTTACCTTGTTTTGGACTTCAAGGAGAAAGAGCTCTCTTAATTCTCTTCTAATGACGATCCCTATTGCTACTAGTGCTATCATTTAAGATCTGCAAACACAGCCTCTTTTTTGTAGGGATAGCTGGGGCTTCAGGTTTGCGAGGGAGGTCTTTGATATTATGAGATGAGCTTTCTACATCAGGGACGCCACCTTGAGATGGAGTAATGTATAACTTCACAGAATTTTCTTCAAAGTTGTTCTCATGAACTTTAGCCCACCACTCCTCATAGGCCTTGGAATGAAACTTTCTTACAACTGCAAGAACGCAGGTAAAGCATGCCTTAGCCCGCGAATTAGACAAGGTAGACACACTCCAAAAATACAGGCCTTCCTCTAGGGAAGTCTCACGAACGTCACATGTAAGAATGCTAGGAATCTCTTGATAAAATCAGAATTGGTGATTAAACTAATGCAGGCTGTAAGGCTCAACATCGAATTCATTACCCTACCTTTATAAAACATAACCTGAATGGATGGCATTAAAATAATCATCTTTGAACTAGTCGCGACTACCGTCATCAATGTAGAAGATATCTCTCTGCTTAGTAATATAGTCTCAGTCTAACTAAAAAGTTTGCCTCTATGAATTCTTCGATGCGTCTCGCATGGGTCATAATCCCGGGCCTCACCTTCACCAGAATATGCAATCATCTTTAGTCTATCAACTGCTTTACGGACTAGATAATGAGTTTTAAAATAATGAGCAGACCACGCATAGACATAATAGAGCAGGAAAGGGGAATACACCCGCGAAGGCCTTCAAGAATGTGCAATTCTACCTAAACCTCGATAAATACTAGCGAGAATAGGAATGGCCAGGCTTACCTCCCTCCCGATTATCATAATATTTGCCATTTTAAAAGTACTCGAATGAACAAAGCTAACGTCCTCAATGGGAAGAGTAAAGATGCAAAGCCAGCAAGCAATAAATGCCGCCAAGTAGGTATCCGTTATGAAATTCTCACAACATTGAAACGTGTAAAAGGTTCCTCATTGATAGAGGACCAAGGCCCATGAGTGCCAATCGCGTAAAAAGGGTTGCACGTGGACCTAGAATAGGTTGTCTTTTTCTCCTTTCGGGTTGGAGGTGCTGAGTACTTTGCTTTCCTTTTACACTAAAAGCTGATCTAATCTTCAATAGAAACCGAAGGAGCTCAAGCATCATTTGGCTGTCCTTGAAGCGAGTGATAAGCATGGAACAAATGTTAACAAATCAATGAACATATCTCTTCCCTTACTCGTTTACACCCGTAAGTTGAATTGCACTCAAAACGACCTAATCATAGAATCTCCCATAAGAGGGATATTGATACCTCGCCATAAGAGGTAAAGAATGTATTAGTAGAAGAACACCATGCCTTATAGATCGCTTGTAAGATGTTCGAGTTATGATCGTAAGTAAAGAATGAGGCATAAATCGCGTCAAAAATCTGACCTGCCTTCAACTCACATCTATACTAGCCAAGAACATCTTTAGCCCACTCTCAATAGCCCTTGGTATGGAACTTGCTGGTGAAGAGCATCCCCCTATGTAGCATTTCATTCAATAACCCTATTGCCTAAAGTCGATAGCAAAACTGACCTAATGGCATGATGATGGTGAGATGACTGTAAAATCCAAGCCTTCAAAGTCTTGTTAAATGGGATTTCTCAAGTTTAATTATGCGTTCGATGAGGGATCGTCATCTTATGCATTTGATGAGGGATTGTCATCTATAGGATGGTCTTCTTCATCGAGAAGAACTAAATACTCCACACCAGAAGAAGACATGTTGTTTTTAAAATATACTATGATAATAATCAACTGCAAAAAGGAACAAGGAATGAACAATTGGGGTCAGATTTTGGCAAATAAAGAGATCCATGAATAAATGAAAGCTCTATAAAGCACAAAAAAATATATAGCTTTTAAAGGAGTCAAGTAAAATCAGTAAATTTCAAAAGAAGTTAAGGCACCAACAAAGCAAAACTTGGGGGCTCAATCCAAGTTGAGCAAAATTAAGCTGTTACTCAAAGACTCAAAAGTTTAAACCTAAGTGGTACACGTGGGTTAAGTTAAGCTTAGTGGTCAAAGGCTTGAAAATCTAAGTTTGAACGGTACACGTGGGCGAAATTAAACCTGGTACTTAAAAGGTCAAAAGTTCAAGTCTAAGTGTTACACGCGGGCTAAGTTAAGCCTAGTACTTAAAGGCTCAAAAGTTTAAATCTAAGTGGTACACACGAGCAAAGTTAAGCCCTGGTATTCAAAGGCTTGAAAATCCAAACTTGAATAGACACGTGGGTGAAATTAATCCTAGTACTCAAAAACTCAAAATTCAAGTTTAAATGGTACTCGTGGGCAAAATTAAGCCTGTTACTCAAACTTTCAAAAAATTCAAACCTAAGTAGTACTCATGGGCTAAGTTAAGTCTGGTACTCAAAGCTCCAAATTTTAAGTCTAAATGGTACTTGTGGGTTAAATTAAGCCTAATATTCAAAGGCTCAAAAGTTTAAACCTAGATGGTACTTGTGGGTGAAATTAAACCTAGTACTTAAAGGTTCAAAAGTTTAAGCTTGAACGGTACTCATTGGCTAAATTAAGCTTGGTAGTCAAAAGCTCAAAAGTTCAAGTTTAGATTGTACTTGTTGGTGAAATTAAACTTGATACTCAAATGCCCTATGGCATAAGAAAATGACGAAAAGAATGAGAACGTTCTTTACTACCTAAGTAAGATAATGACACTGAATGAATTAAAATACTCACCAATTGAGAAGTTTTTTTTGACATTTTTTTTCACCATCCAACAGTTAAGGCATTACTTTCAAGCTCATACAATCCGTTTGTTATACAAAGCTAACTTACTGAAGTTCGTCATGACAAGGCTCATTCATTCTGATAGACTTGTAAGGTAGTATATTCAATTCCAACAATTTGAAATCATATATATGTACCACAAAGGGCCGTAAAGAGGCAAGCATTGGACCTTCTCGATAACCTGCCTGATGAGGATGCCTTGATAGTTAAAATCACTCCTCCATGGGAAATGCATTTTGACAGACCTATAAAGAAGGAGTCGATGCTGGGATGGTGTTCGTAACATTTGAAAAATAAGTCTTGCCTCACTCATTCACCCTTATGGAAAAATGCTCCAACAATTCAAGTCTAAATAGTACTCGTGGGTAAAATTAAGCCTAGTACTCGAAGACTCAAAAGTTCAAATCTAAATGGTACACATGGGCAAAATTAAACTTGGTACTCAAAGATTCAAAAAAAAATCAAATCTAAATAGTACACGCAGGCTAGATTCAGTTGGGTGTTCGTAGGCCAAAAGGGGTTGAAAAAAAAAACATGGGGGTCCCAGCCAAACAAAGCCTTATTCCCAAAATCAGAAATTCACGGCCAAACACAGCCTTCTGCCCAAAATACAGAAATTCACAGCCAAACACGCCTCTACGCCCAAAGCCAGAAATCTGCATCCAAACATGGCCTTATGCCAAGCTTGAAATCAGCACCCAAAGACACATTGTTTCAGAAAGTTTCCAAACATGGCCTTAGCTCAAGAATTCCCCAAACGTGGCCTTAAATTGTCTGTTGCAACTTCGTCTTCCTCAACCCGTGGCAATCGTCAGCACCTCCACCGCGCCACTGGAAGAAGCGACCCATCAACATCCGCTGGGCCACCGTCACTCGACTCAGCACCTCCACCACATCGATGCCTAGAAGCCACACCTCCAACGTTGCTCACTACCGTGCTTATTCTGGTGCCACTGCCGACGTCACCACTCCAGGCCAAACACTACCCGAAGCCCTCAACACCATCGCCTGACGACAAGGAGGGCTGAAGCATCGCCACACAACACCGTTGTCGTGGTCTATTGTGTCTTTCAGGCGCCACCATCACCAGAAACCACTGCACCAGCGCCGACCACCCGCCGCAAGTATCTCTAGGAACTCGTCGACAGTGCCACCTCGACAATCCGCGACGCCCTGCATGACACCGGATACCACCACTGAAGCTGCCGACTGAAGGCTCTTCTCTATTCCCGATTCACGAGACCAAAAAATAACAATAAGAAAAAAGAAGAGGGAAAAGGACTTATTTCGGCGATGTCCTTGTGCTAACGATGTTGTCGCGTTCGAATGGGATAGCGGTGAGAGGTTGAGATGCTTTTTATTTATACATGGCTGACAATAGAGTCCCAAGCAGGCGTGGTTTCTATTGATCAAAATCCACTGAGTGAAGGTTATCTGCATGGTTCGATCTGTTGCTAAGCTAAGGGTTCGAAAGAGTTTGCTCACCTCGTTTTGTCCCGACAATTTTAAGGATGAATTCATGGCTGGCCTAAGCTAATGTGCAAACAAGCTAGTGGACTTGGGAAAGTTGGACAATCAGGGTGCAAATAAAATAATAAATAAAAATAAAAATAAAGATTAAGAAAAAAAAATTCGAGACTCATTCACTCAAAATAAAAATTTTCACGAACAAGTCTCGGGGGCACTTGTAGACACATTAAAATTTAATTTTCAATTAAATAATGCCACATAGAAAATATGACATTAAAATATTAATTAAATTAATTTTTATTTATTTAGAAATTTAAATATATACAATTCCTAAAATAAATAAATAATTAATTAATATTTTTTAATCAGCGAATTAAATGGCAACAAGTGGTAGAATCCTGTTAGAAGTTGAAGGGATGAAAACTCTATTCCATTATTGGATAGGATCTAAACTCTGACGGCCAATGAAATCGTGCCACATTTTCAAACTAATTTTCAGGCTGATGCAACCATTCTAACTCTCCTACAACTATAAATTGGGGTCAAACCCTATGAAAAAAAAAACAAAAGTCAAAAAGTGAAGCAGTTGAAGGCTTGAAGCACCCTAAATCTTTTTGGGTATTCCCAAAAACATTCAAAGTATTCTTTATCAAATTCAGAGAAGTTCATCATGTTCTTCGCCAAATTTAAAGAAGTTCGTCATGTTCTTCACCAAATCTAAGGAGTTTGTCACCAAATTCAAGCCGTTCTCCATCACAGTTCCTAAACCCAGCGTTTGATCCAAGATTGTGGTACTAAACCCATAGATTAGCGTTATTAAGGACCTAACAACCCTCAAGGAAGATTAAACACAAGCCGTTTTCATGAAGATTGTTCAAGTTTCAAGCTAACCGTTCTTGAAGGAAAAATCAAAAGATTAAAGTTAAAGATTAGGACTCACAAAATTCAATTTGATCTAAATTACTCGATCTTCACCAAGTTTTCTTGTTATTCAACAATTTTGATCTACAACAAGGAAGAAGGGGAAGCAAGAAAAAGATGTGCAAAAACGAAGAGAAGAAGAGTAAGAAAATGTAAAATCACTGTAGCTCATAAGGGGTTGTGAACCCCTAAGCATCCTAAACTTCCGACCTAACCCATGAGGACGTTAGGCTCCAGACATAAAATGTAGTGCTTCTTGGGAGGCAATATGAGTTTTTACATGTTTTCTATGATTTTAGCAGTGCTTAGCATTTAATTGCTTGTGTTTTATTATTTTTGTTGAATGAGAAGTAGTTCTTAGGGTTTAATTGCTTGTTTTTGATTATTTAGTTACATGAGAAGAATACTATTTATTAGTTTTCCAATTGGTGTAGGATTAATGTGGCATGAGAAAGAATTGTTATATGAGTGATTTGAAAAATGAAAGAAGAGGATGGGGTGCCTTCCACTACCTCACTAGGTTATATCTTTCTTTGTTGCTTGATTTTATCTTGTGATTGTTATTGCATTGGCAACAAATAAGTGTGGAGAAGGAGAGCATGTTGAATGTTGGAGTTAATGAGGATGATAGTGTTTGTGTTTTGGAATTTGTGCTATGCATGTTCAAAATTGCTAGAAATTTTTGCAATTGAAATGGTTGAAATTGTTATGACGATCTAGTGAAGGAATGGCGGAATTGTTGTCATTAGACTTAACTTTTGATGACATTTTGGCTTGAAATATTGTGAGTTAATAGGTTGTATAGTTATTTAATTATATTTAGAGATAATTAACCTTGGCCCGGATCTATTAAAGATAAGATTCCTATATATTTATGCGCACCACTCCACACCTTTGAATATTTGATCACTTGAGAATTTTTATTGTGAGAAAAGCAGAGTTAGTTTATGGATGTAAGGCTTGCTTTGACGCCTTGATAAATTCTTGAGGATGAGTGAGACTAATGGAAGGGAAGTGAAGTACGCAACTCGAGGAAAGTTGGGAAAAAAATCTTAAAAAAAGGGGATGAAGAAAAAGTGAAAAAAAACTAAGCATATGAAAATTCTCTCTACTCGACTAGTTGGCGTGACTTAGTAGTTAGGACTACGAAATGACCTATATTCGTTCTTGCATAAAATGGTCATCTAACTATAAGTATGCATAGCATTTTGAGTTTGTTGTGAGTTTAGTAATTGGGAATGCATGGTGATCCTTGCTTGCCTTCACTTAAAAAGACTTTCAACTACTTAAAAAAATTATGAAAGCTCACAAGAGAATGAAAAGAACAAGCGTGGGGGGAAGAAAAATAAAAAAATTTGAAGCCCGCACTGATCACTCTAACTATTATTTGAATGAGTTAGTTCTTGAGGTGAGCTATTCTTGAACCGAGTGTCTTTGAGTTATAATATAGAATCATTAAAGGGTTGAAGTGATTGAAGTTTGAAAAGTGTCAACACTCATGGGGATCTATGTTGGAGATGAAATTGAGTTAATAATGTTTTGTTTTTGAATGGTTTTGGAATTATGTGACTCATATTTATTTTTAAAATTTTCTAAAATTAAGAAGAGCGATTGATTTTAGGATTTCATAACTTCATGCATCATTGATTTGAAAAGTGTTATGATGTGTAGTGAGGATCAGTTTGGTAGGAACTAGCAAATGAGTTAGTGTGGCGTGCGATAATTCATGATTTTATAACAAATTTTGATCTCTATTATTATAAATGTTTTCACTAATTTGAAGATTAATTGGTTTTGCATGTGTGTCAAAGTGTTAATATTGATGATTTAGAGAAATTTAGGTGCACTTTGGGTGATATTTGATTAAATTCAAACAATATCTACACTTAATACACTTTTTTATTTGATTTTCAGGTTTTACGACCACGAGGAAGGAGTTCGCGATTGTGGAAGGAGGCTATGCACCCGTGAAAACAAAGGTAACAAAGAGTTGGAGATTCTAATGTGTCCATGACGAGGAGGCTTGTGGCTGTGGAAGCAAGATAGGGAAAAAAGGTGTTTTGTCATGGCTAGGAGCATGATCGCAGACAAGACATTTGTGGCAACGAGGCTAGGTGGTGCGGCCGCGGAAATTAGAAAGTGGTTGCATAAAACTCGTGCCTAGGATTGTGGAAGAGAAGTAGACATCCATGAGATGTAGTGTGATGCATAGTCAGAGGCTGATTTTTATGGAAAGGTTGGTCCATTCTTTGTACTTTTCTTAACCATAGTCATCCACAACTATAAATTAAGATTACACACTATAAAGGGAGAGTTTTAGAGAGCTTTAAACATAAGACACACTTAGAGATTAAAGGGAAGGCACAAGAGAAGCAAGGGAGGAGGAATCTGCACCAAGTTGGAGAGAAATTCATCGCTTCTGTGCGAACCACATATCAAGACTAAGTTTTCTTATTCTTTTTCTTTGATTGTTGAGTTTGTGGGATGATGAAACATTTAGCTATGGTTTTTATTGAATTTCTAATGGGTTGCAGAACTAATTTCTAGTTCTTTGTGTTTGTGATTGATGAGTAATGAATTCATGTTATTATGATTGATTGTCCTTATACTTTTTATTTATAATTGATGAATTGAATTGTTATTAAAAGACTATCAACCATTTAATTAATATATAGTTATGCGAAGAATAATAAAAGTGAAACCTGCATACCAGACATCTAATGTAAACATTAGTTTTGTAGGAATATTAGGAGTGAAACCATAAAACTAATGTGGGTTCATACTTTTGATCACAAAACTAAATCCTCAATTTGATTGGATTGTTGGAATACACTTGACTTTGAATAAAAGTGTTTGAAAAGTATGGGAGGATATCTTAACAACTTTAAAATTAGTGATTCGTGACAAGACAATTAAAATGATAATCGACGCAATTCATCATGTATTAGGAACCAACATAACACAAGAGACTAGACTTTTCATCATTGAGATCTTATTATCTATTGCTAGCTGTTTTGTTCTCGAAGTGTTTTTTATTTGATTTATTCGTTACTTTTCTTATTATCACTTTAGAATGGCTTGACTAATAAATACTTAATTACATGATAGACATGGACCTACACCATTCATGTTGATGCTCACCAAGTAGTGCCTTTGTACATTTATAATTTTAGCGTGGTTACGAGTTACATCACCTGTTCATCTATATTTTAATGGAACCTAAAATTCGACTGTCATTAGTGAATAAATTTGTTTGAAAAAAAACCCTGAGGTCTTGCCATTTACATAAAAGGTCATGCAACATGTTAAACAATATACTGTGGTAATAAAGTAGCAATTATTCACTTAGAAGAAAGCAAGAAATTTACAAGTAAGTCCTAATATATTTAGAGAAAAATCTATTTTTAAAATATGATATGGGAAAGAGAGATAAGATCCGAGCAAATTTCCTCATAAAGCACTTTGTAGTGAAATTTTTAAACTTTGAGCGAAATGTGATAACAATAAGACAAGAGGGTTAGTCGAAGTTATACCACACTTTTAATTGACATATTTATATAATATCCTATTAATGGTTTAAAGGGAATTTAAATTTATGTGTATCAATTGGAAAGGAAATAAGAACACTTTTCAAACACATCAACTTGAACACGCTTCTACGATTTCACCCTTTTAGGTGCCTCCAAACATGGCCAATCGGGTGCAGGGATAGGTACCTCCAAATGTGGCCAATCGAATGCAGGGCTTTCAACTATAAATAGAGGAGGTTTTGGCAAGCTTTAGTATTAGTTCAAGTGCATGAATTGAGTGTGTGAGTGTGTGTAAAAGGAGTGTTCCTTGTGAGGCTGTTTTTGGAGAGTTCAAGTTCCTCCCTCCCTTTTGTTGTTTGTTTCTTTCTTTTGTACTATACACACTCAAATATAAAGTGTCACGTTTTAAAAGCTCCTTTCTGTTTTAGAGTCCATTTCTCCCAACACTTTCGGCAAGATCAAGGCTTAGTCCTCTTAGTTAAGAAATCTGATTTATTTTAGTTCAATCAAAGGGTACTTATAAATTACACCATATGTAATTATGGACAAATTTAATTTTTAATTTCTTTCTATTTCTTTGTATATTTTTGAAATTGGCATTGTTGAAATTTTTTCAAAATATCATGTGTAAAGGATGAAACCTTTCAAGCATTATTTTGAAATCATGCAACCTTCCGCGTAAGCTCTGAAACCATGCAACCTTGATTGAAAACACACTAACCTTAGTTTAGTGCAACAAAGGGAGAGGAATGTTAAGGTTTGTGGCTATTTATACACTAAGAGCCACCCATTTTGACCAACAAGAACAAGCCAAAGGTTATGACCAATGAGGTGCGGGGGTAGGTGCCTCCAAACGTGGCCAATCGGGTGCGGGGGTAGGTGCCTCCAAACATGGCCAATCGGGTGCAGGGGTAGGTACCTCCAAATGTGGCCAATCGAATGCAGGGCTTTCAACTATAAATAGAGGAGGTTTTGGCAAGCTTTAGTATTAGTTCAAGTGCATGAATTGAGTGTGTGAGTGTGTGTAAAAGGAGTGTTCCTTGTGAGGCTGTTTTTGGAGAGTTCAAGTTCCTCCCTCCCTTTTGTTGTTTATTTCTTTCTTTTGTACTATACACACTCAAATATAAAGTGCCACGTTTTAAAAGTTCCTTTCTATTTTAGAGTCCATTTCTCCCAACAAAGTGGTATCAGAGCGAGGTTCTGTCATTTTTAGAATTCAAGGAGCAATGGAGGAATCAACCGGCACCATGATCAAGTTGAATCATAGCAACTATGCTATTTGGAAGCCTCGAATGGAGGACCATTTGATCATACGAGACCTGTGGGATCCAGTGCTTGGAGACGCTGCAAAACTCGAAGGTAAGTCTGATGCCGAGTGGGAAAGGATGCACAGAAAAACGGCAGGCCAAATTCGTGCTTGGATTGATCAAAGTGTTTTTAATCATGTTTCTAAAGAAACAAGAGCTGATGTTTTGTGGAAGAAACTTGAAGCAATGTATGAAAGGAAACATAATTTAAACAAAGCTTCACTGTTAAAGAAAATTACTCGTCTTTGTTATAAGGAGGGCTCTAGTATGTCAGAGCATCTAAATGATTTTCAAGGGTTAATTAATCATTGTGCAACCTTGAAATTAAATTTGGATGATGAGGTTCAAACTCTTTTGTTGTTTAGTTCGTTGCCTGATAGTTGGGAAACCATATTTGTTACTATTTCTAACTCTACTCCAAATGGAGTTTTGACTTTGGATATGGTGAAGGAAGCTCTACTCAATGAAGAAACAAGGAGGAAAGAGCTTGGACAAGAAGTTGAAGGTGAGGCTTTGGTTTTTGAAAAATATGGAAGACGTGGATGAAGCCAAAGTCGAGGACCAAATCGAGGAAGAGGATACTCAAGAGGTAAGTCTGTTAGTAGAAAAGAAGTTGAATGTTTCTATTGTAAAAGGAAAGGTCACATCAAAAAGGATTGTTGGAATTGGAAACGGGATTTTAACAAAGGAAAAGAGGAGCAAAAGAAACAAGAGAACGTGCTCGAAGAAACTACAGCCACAGCTTCAGATGGAGATGTGATAATTGTAAGTGATGAAAATTCCTTGAACTTTACCTTTCAAGATTTCTCTTGGGTGATTGACTCAGGGGCTTTCTACCACGTTACTCCGCATAAGGAGTTCTTCTCTTCTTATCATCCTATAGAAAATGGTTTTGTAAAAATGGGTGATAGTGGCACCTGTAAAATTCATGGTTTTGGTGATGTTTTAATAACTACTGCCTTGGGATGTAAATTAAAGCTGAAAGATGTGAGGCATGTACCCGACCTGAGATTGAATTTAATTTCTATGGGAAAGTTGGACGATGAAGGATTCTCTAGTCATTTCACTGGTGGAATTTGGAAGTTAACAAAGGGCAATCTGATTATTGCCAAAGGAAGAAAGGTAAATACCCTCTATGTTACTGATGCAAAAATTGATAGTAATGCTTGTGCAGTGGTGGAATCATCAATGGAGTTGTGGCACAAAAGGCTAGGGCACATGAGTGAAAAAGGTATGTCAATTTTGGCTAAAAATAATTATTTGCCAAAATTTGAAAAATTGGATTTCATACCTTGTACCGACTGTATAAAAGAGAAACAACAAAGAATTGCTTTCAAACATTATCCCCCTACAAGGAAAGAAAAACCTCTTGAGCTTGTACATACTGATGTTTGTCAAATGAATGAAAGAACAATTGGTGGTGCTTTGTATTTTGTGACTTTTATTGATGATTTTTCTAGAAAAGTTTGGTCCTATGCATTAAAATCAAAGGATCAAGTTTTGGAGTCTTTCAAAAATTTTCATAAAAGGATTGAACGAGAAATGGGCCTTAAATTAAAATGTGTTCGGACTGATAATGGTGGAGAATACCGAGGACCATTCGAAGAATATTGTAACAGCCATGGGATCCGGTTGGAGAAGACTGTTCCAAAGACCCCGCAGCAAAATGGCGTTGCTGAAAGAATGAATCGGACCATTACTGAAAGGATTCGAGCTATGCTATCACATGCAAGGCTATCAAATCCGTTTTGGGGGGAGGCTATGAGGACAGCTGTTGATTTGATCAATTTTTCACCTTCAGTTCCTTTGAATGGAGATGTTCCAGAAAAGGTATGGTCCGGTAAGTCTATCAATTTGCAACATTTAAAAGTTTTTGGGTGTCGGGCATTTGTTCATATCCCAAAGGATGAAAGGAATAAACTTGATCCTAAATCAAGAGATTGCATCTTTTTGGGATATGGACATGAAGAATTTGGATATAGATTGTGGGACCCTAATGAAAAGAAAATAATAAGAAGTCGGGATGTTATTTTCTTTGAAAATCAAACTATTGAAAATGTAGAGAAAGAAAATAAGAACAGGACTACTGAAGAAATTCCAGTAAAAGATCCTCCCTTCCAGCAAGTTCAACAAAGAGTTGAAGTCCCACGAGAAAACATAGAAGAAAGGCATGAAGCTGAAACCATTGCAACTCTGCCTCAACCTGCAAGAAGGTCTGAACGAGAAAGGAGGCCATCAACAAGGTACAATCCAACTGAATACCTTATGCTGACAGAAGATGGTGAACCAGAATCCTTTGAAGAAGCAGTAAATGATAAAAATAGCAAAGAATGGTGGAGGGCGATGGAAGAAGAAATGAAGTCCATCTATGAAAACCAGACTTATGATTTGATAAGTCTACCTCTGGGAAAAAAGGCACTCAAAAACAAATGGGTATTCAAGCTAAAGACAGTTGAAGGGAGTTCTCAACCAAGGTATAAGGCAAGGTTAGTAGTTAAAGGCTTTGAACAAAAATATGGCATTGATTTTGATGAAATCTTCTCTCCTGTTGTGAAAATGAATTCTATTCGAGTTGTCCTTGGATTAGCTGCAAGTTTGGACTTGGAGATAGAACAACTTGATGTGAAAACAGCATTCTTAAATGGAGAACTTGAAGAAGAAATTTTTATGGAGCAACCAGAAGGCTTCCAGGTGAAAGGTAAAGAAAATTTAGTCTGTCGGCTTAAGAAAAGCCTTTATGAACTAAAGCAAGCCCCGAGGCAATGGTACAAAAAATTTGACTCCTTCATGGCTAATCACTGTTTTAGAAAAACAAGTGGTGATCATTGCGTATACATTAAGAATTTTGATGATGATTTTATCATTCTTTTATTGTATGTTGATGATATGCTTGTTATTGGCCATGATCTAAATAAGATTAACAAGTTGAAAAAGGAGTTGAATAAGTCCTTTGAAATGAAGGACTTGGGACCAGCAAAGAAACTCTTGGGTATGCATATTCTACGAGATAGACCAAATGGTAAGATTTGGCTCTCTCAAGAAAGCTACATCAGAAAGATGGTTGGAAAGTTCAGGATGGAAAATGCAAAGCCAGTGACAACTCCACTGGGAAGACAATTCAAGTTGAGTTCGAAGCAGTGTCCAAGCAGTGAAGATAAAAAGCTATATATGAGTAAGATACTATATGCCTCAGCTGTTGGAAGCTTGATGTATGCAATGGTTTGCACTCGGCCAGACCTAGCTTATGCAGTTGGACAAGTAAGTCGTTACATGTCAAATCCTGGAAAAGAACATTGGAATGCTGTCAAGTGGATTTTAAGATACCTAAAAGGAACAATCAAACTTGGACTTTGCTATACTCGAGGAAGGAATAAGTCTGTTCTTGAAGGATATTCTGATGCAGACATGGCAGGTGATGTTGATTCAAGAAAATCTACTTTTGGTTATTTAATAACCTTTGCAGGTGCTGCTGTATCTCGGCAAAGTAAACTCCAGAAATGTGTTGCACTTTCAAGTACAGAGGCAGAATACATTGCACTAACCGAGGCGTGCAAAGAATTAATTTGGTTGAAGGAGTTCCTTCAAGAGTTAAAATGGAGCCAAGAGAAATATGCCGTCCATTGTGACAATCAGAGTGCGATCCACTTAAGTAAGAATTCAACATTCCATTCCCGGTCCAAGCATATTGATGTTTGTTATCATTGGATTCGACAAGCCTTGGAAGAAAAAGAAGTAAGTTTGCAAAAGATCCATACAAATGATAACGGAGCAGACATGTTAACTAAGGCATTGCCCAGAGAGAAGACTGACACATGCAAAGAAGTAGCTGGGTTACAAGAAAGTCTATAGATAGCAACAAAGGGAGAGGAATGTTAAGGTTTGTGACTATTTATACACTAAGAGCCACCCATTTTGACCAACAAGAACAAGCCAAAGGTTATGACCAATGAGGTGCGGGGGTAGGTGCCTCCAAACGTGGCCAATCGGGTGCGGGGGTAGGTGCCTCCAAACATGGCCAATCGAGTGCAGTAGGTACCTCCAAATGTGGCCAATCGAGTGCAACTATAAATAGAGGAGGTTTTGGCAAGCTTTAGTATTAGTTCAAGTGCATGAATTGAGTGTGTGAGTGTGTGTAAAAGGAGTGTTCCTTGTGAGGCTGTTTTTGGAGAGTTCAAGTTCCTCCCTCCCTTTTGTTGTTTGTTTCTTTCTTTTGTACTATACACACTCAAATATAAAGTGTCACGTTTTAAAAGCTCCTTTCTGTTTTAGAGTCCATTTCTCCCAACACTTTCGGCAAGATCAAGGCTTAGTCCTCTTAGTTAAGAAATCTGATTTATTTTAGTTCAATCAAAGGGTACTTAACTTATAAATTACACCATATGTAATTATGGACAAATTTAATTTTTAATTTCTTTCTATTTCTTTGTATATTTTTGAAATTGGCATTGTTGAAATTTTTTCAAAATATCATGTGTAAAGGATGAAACCTTTCAAGCATTATTTTGAAATCATGCAACCTTCCGCGTAAGCTCTGAAACCATGCAACCTTGATTGAAAACACACTAACTTTCATATTAAATTGCGTCCTTTCAGAGTATTAGATACTAACGAAACGTTGCAACCTTCGAATACAATGTTTTGTTCTCTATATAAATAATATGCATTTTATTCTTTTGATATAGTTTTTATGATTCTTGTTTCTTTTTTCCGTAAGCTTGGTTAGTGGAATTATTCAGTAAAGTACAGTAAATTGAATAGAATTATTGGGCTAGTACTTTGAGAATAAACAATTTCGAGAAAAAATCTCAGAAGTGTGGAAATTTTTGTTTTTAAAAAAGTATTTTAAAGGATATATTAGCCCAATTCATTTTTTAAACTACAAAATCACCTCCCACATCAATTATGAGGAAAATTTCCCAAGCCAAATCGCAATTTGAAGTATTATGAATTAAAACCCCTGAACATCCTCTAGTAACATAGGCCACTAGTCAAATCAACCTTTATTTTCGTGGGGAACATATTACACCACCAATTTCCACCTACATTGTAAAATCCAAGTTATAACATGAAAAACGTAAGTTTTGATTGGATTGGATGAATATATATAAATATATAAATATATATATATATATATATTAAATTTAAATTTAAGAGAATATATTAGAAAAAGAAATTTAAGGAGATCAAAAAAAATTTATAATATGCACTAAGATGGCCTGATTTTTGGAGGAAAATAATTTACGTGTGTGGGGATTGTTTTCCCACAAAACAAGTACTAAAAACTCAACTTCCAAACATAGAATATTTTAAATCTATTTGTCCTCTATTTTTTAAGTGTACATATACTAATTTTTAAATTTAATCAATAAATTATTGTATAATATTGTTCATTTTTATAAATAAAGTTTCATTACCCATACATGATTTAAAATCTTCATTAATTTTTGTCTTAAAAATGTATAAAAATTAAACTAAAACATAAAATTAATAACAATTATGCTACTTATAAAACATCAACACGCAAGACTATACACAACAGAACTTCTGAAAAATGCTTGCAAATTTTAAATTAGCTTAAGGGAGGTGATTTGAAAATATTTTAAAATTTTAGGGCTCAAATTCAAAACAAGTGAAAATAAATAAAAATAAATTTTTAGAAGAGCCCACGGATGGCATTGTATTCAAGTTAAATAAGTGCCCCTCTTGTACTCAATTTTTCAAAGTCAATTAAGGATCAAAGTGAATGACATATTGACCTACAATGTCACTTGTGTAATAGTTCAACAGTATTTAGAAAAGCGGTTGATCCAAAACATTTACATATATATAATTTAATTAAAAGTTATAAAAACTAATGATAATATTTTAAAATTGCATAACTAATTAATACACCCACATAAATCAAGTACGATAATATGATTAAAAAAGCATATATTTCTAAAATTTTTTTTTATTAAAAAACAACAAATTAAACAAATAATAATTAATTTATTAGTTTTTAAGTAACTAATTCAATAATTTATTTCCTAAGTATAAACAATTATTTCTTATTAAAAGAAAAAACTTATGATACATAATTAGTAAAACAATTGTAATAGAAATATTTTTGACTTCTTTCTTTTTCTTACATTTTTTAATTATCTCCATTATTTTACTACTTTATTAATGAAAGGGGGAACAAACCAACCGGACGGTCGGTTCAATTGAGTCTAGTGACATTGCTTTGCTTGTACTCGCTCTCCTTGGTGCAGATTTTGATATTATTAAGTGGGTT
The DNA here is from genome assembly GCA_019155195.1 of Avicennia marina. NCBI lineage: Eukaryota > Viridiplantae > Streptophyta > Magnoliopsida > Lamiales > Acanthaceae > Avicennia > Avicennia marina. The sequence goes on along the minus strand of CM032783.1, from coordinate 8,493,324 downwards.
CTAAACAGGTCATGGGTTTTGCCTTTCTAACACGGACTAAAGCCTAACGAGGAGGTCAAGATCTGCACATTTACCTTTTTTTTTTTTTATACATTTTTTTATTTATTATGTTTATATTTATGTGATGTAAATACATATGTATTTGAAAAGTATTTTTATTATGTATCAGTGAATTATTTTTAAAAATTAAAACATTTTATACTTTCAATACCATAATATCTAAAGAACTTTAAATTTTCGCATGTAAATTTTTAAATACTTACTTCTTTGTTTCATTAGTAATAATCTTTAAATGTAGTTTAGAAGGTATAGCGATATTATCTTTTTCATAAAATATTTTTTATTAATTTAATTTTTTTCCAAAACTAAAGTGGGCTGAAATTATTTGAATCAAATAATTTGGATCTCATGTAGGTTGGCTCCAACGTTTTAAAAAAGTTTTGTGAGTAAAATTTTTTTTGAAGTTCAGTATTAATTTAACTGTAAATATATTTGATAATTAAAAAAATTATTAATTAATTAAAAAAAATTTAAATAAAAAAAATTTAAATTTAAATTTTAATAAAATTTATATAATAAAATGTTTGATTTTTAAGTGATGATAATAATAATAAAAAAAAAACAAACATAAGATCTTGTATGAACTTGGTCTAAATAATTGAATTCTCAAAATGGGTGGAAGTACTTTTATGGTGTGGGTGTTTTTGTGCCAGCAATTGGGCACTAACGTCCATAGCACTTGCTCGTTATACCGCTACCAACAGAAGTTCGCCAATCAAGATTTATGTGCACAGTGAACGTGGTTTTTTTGTCTCCCTACCGTCAGGCACATAATCTCCCCCAAAATATCCTCCGATTATTACAAACTATGCGCCCACGAATACTGATATTACACCTGGCACAATAAGTTCCTCATTGGTCCCCGCGCGTGTAATGCATGCATGTTTGTTCAAGACTCACCAAGGATAAGACCGCGATGGGATCCGTCCAGAATATGAGCCTTATTTTTTTTTTTTAAAGTTCCAAGTGACTAATCTTTGGCATCATCTTCTTTTTTGAATTTAACACAGTTCATTTAATATATGCGTGTTTAAATTTATATAATATAAAACTGTGAATAATTACCTAATTTATTTTATTTATGATAACAATAATAGTCATAACAGCAATAATAATAATAATAATAACAACAACAACAACAATAATAATAAACAATTTTATCATTATTTAATTGAAGATAAGCACACACGTAAATCTATCTAATATGACTTAGTAGAAATAATTATAAATTACATCATCCGTAACACAAACTAGATTATAAAGATATATGATACCCTTATATCTTATAATACATAACACCTGTAAAATGCAAACCAAATTATCAGCTAAATTGGATTAAAAGATTGATACGTCGTGCAGTGAAATAAAAAGATATGGACAGGCAAAGTTAATTTGATGAAGCTAAGACTGACAAAGTAATAAAATAGTAGCAGATACAGTTGGTGATGAAAGGTCTGAAGATGTGACCCAAACGAAGTTAATTGGAAGAGGAGTCAATATCCACAGCTACAGATACTCAAAAGCCATTATTGAAAAGCCTGCAAGAAATTTAAGTCAAAAGGTATTAAAAAAAATAAAAATAAAAGAAACCCTAGCTAGCCCATTACTCCGACAGGCGTTCTGCAGAGGAACGCTTCATCACTAGTCTCTGCAGACTGCATTAATAGAGACCCTCCCCCACAGACATCAAATGCCTCAACTGCAAGTCACCTTCATCATTCATATATTCCTCAGATTTCTGAATCGAAATTAATGAAGGAAATAAATGAAAATTTAACTCTCTACACATATATATTTGTATATATGTGTTATACACACATATATATATTTATATATGAGAACGTCACCTTTGTACGTATAGATACTCACACCTACAACTCATGATCATGAAATATCTCACTGAGTACAAGAACAATCATGTATATATCCTTATCATGCTGGCTCTGTGCTACAACTTGTGTCCGTGTCGTAAAATTAAATTATCGCTTACTGGGTTCTCCGGATTTTTTTCTTATCGGGCATCACTGCATATATTGTCCCCATTTGCTTTATGTGGACAATATAGAGTATTGGTATCATTAAAACACAATTACCTGGACATAGCAGCATTTATAGGTTTGGGTAACGATTTGCACAGGATTTCAAAAGAACTGATGGATACAACCCATCCCAGTCTTTAATCTGTAATAGAGTCTACTTCAATTTAATGTGAAAATAAATCAACTAATTTGTATTGATCATCTAGGGTAGCTTTAGTAGTATAGGGACGTACTACATATAAGAAATTAGCCTTCATCCGAACATCGCAGAAATGTCAAGCCTCAAGCTTAGCCAACTTATCACCACGTTTACCAAGAAATGTCTTGGGCATATATAAAACAAAACCATGTTTATCAACAAAGCTTGTCGAGACCTTTTTTCAGTTCAAGCGAATAATTAAATGGTTCGCCCAGATAGGTGCAAAATACTTATTATTAAGGTCAATTGAATTGGTATGTCAAAAATGGAGAAATTTTTGGCCGGTTATTCTAGGAAGAGTATTGCAATTAATCACTTTGAATTAAATCTGACAATTGTAGGGTGGTAATTTAAACTATTAACTGGATTTAAAGTGCATATAAGAATCAAAATGCAAGAACAAATTAAAGCAGCAGAAAACAAATTAATTCATTTACGTCGAAAGCAATATATTCCAGGAGCAAGCACTTAAATCATGCAGCCAAATTCCAACACTCCCACCACAGCAAACAAATCATTAAAAAAAAAGGATCAGAACCTCTCCCCACAGAAAATAAAAAAGGAAAAAAAATAAACAGAGAGAGTCAAGAAACATACACACAGAAACTGAGATACAAAAAGATAGAAAAAGAGGCACGAACAGATTCAATTGCACCAAGGGATACACAGGAGACAAAAAAAAAAAAAGGAATTCAAGATATATGTTTGTAGCAGCTGAAAGGCGAAAGCCTCAACCTGACCTGATCGTTGGATTGTCTCCACCTGAAGTCAAAACTCAAAACCCTGACTTTATTTGTCAATTTTTATTTGATTTTGCTCATGGCGAAGCATAAGCATCATATCTTTGATTAACCCCTGATAAATCATTGCACTCGAAACAACAAGGGCTACAGAAAAGGTGCAAACGGCCTGATTTTGTCCGGACCGAAGGTGTCCAACAATGATTGCTTAAAACCTAGCAATACAAGTCTGTGTTTAATATAAGATCTCTTGCAAAAAGGACATATTGGGTCTAATAAAAGATTTAGAGAACAGACCCTTGTTGTAAACACTCTTTTAGCAACAATACACAGAGATCTGACGAATTAGCAGAGTTACTTTGGAGCAAGAAGGAACTATGAAACTCAGGATAGACAGCGCCACCACTCGAGAATGTAAACATCTATACGAGACTTTGCAAACGACAATTGCCGTCGGCTGTGGCGCTATCCCTCCTGAGCTTTACAGTTCCTCCAGTACTATGAGATCAACGGGAGCTTTCCTTGAGGTTGGTTTCCTCGAGGGTGATAGTTGAAAGAAATTTTACTTGGTTGGGGAAAGAACGAAAAAGGGTTGGCATTTATTTATAGAAAGAAGACAGGACAGCAAAAGGGCATGTATGGACCAAATAACGACATGCGTTGGATCAAGTTCTTGTGTTCAACTTTTTCAATTTTTGGGTTATCTTTATAGTTCATTTCCAATTTATATTATTCATTTCCGCTCAGATTAAAAAAGTTAAATAAATTGGCTTTGTTATTGGCTGCCGACTCGACACTATGTTTTTTTGAAAGTTTCTTATTCAATACCAGACTACGTCTATTGAATAAGGATCATATTGCACCTTAAAATTATTCTATTTTCATAATGATGGCGGCAAGAATTCTTTTCGGCAAAAGCAACTGGAAATTTATATGGGATGGAACAGCTTCTTATTTAAGTCCCATCTTTATCATGACATGTTTGTTCTATTCATTATTGTGTTGTCTTGCCCTGCGTTTAGAGGTTCACTATGTTCTTAATGAAATTTATATCACGTGGAGATCTGAATGAATGTAAATTTAATAGGTCCAATTCAATTAATATTTCAAGAGAATGCAAGGAAAAGGTACTACATATTTTAAATCTAACCGGCCAGATAAATGGTATGATCTAGATCGGAGTCGTTGGTGCAATTGTTCTTTTAGCCGTCATTTTTTATCATCACCAATATTTAAAAAAATAAAAATCTAAGGGCCTTAATTATAAGTTTTTTTCATTTTTTTTAATGGCAGTCAAAATTAATAGCTTCATTTTAATATGAAGAATTTATACAAGTTTTTAATGGAAACATATTGCTTAAATCAAAAGAATTAAAAATTAATTGTGATGTTCATTTTATTCTTTGAAGTTTAAAAAAAATGAAGAGGAACATTTGCAATTTTGCTCTCTGATAAACTTTGAAATACATAAAAATAATTAAAAGTTTTAAATAAAAATTTCAGTATTTTAATTTGACATAGTTACACGTCTTTTAGATAATGTAAATGGATATGTGTGATATAAATGTGGCAAGTTTTATTAAATACTGCTAACTTGAAATCATTAAAATAATTTTTATTTTTATTTTCTTGAAGTTAACTCATCATTTCAACAAAAATAAAAAATTATTGAAGTCACTGGCTTAGAATTAACTTAGTGACTTCAATCTAATGCATAATTTTACAGTTGTAGATTTATGAAGATTTTAAAGTTGTACATTGATAGCGATATTTGGCACATTATGGACAATATTTGTTATGGTCTAGTTTCCCTAACTTGTTAAGACTCTATAACTTTGATTTGTTTTGGACGTTTGAAGTTGATAAACTTGGAAATTGAGCTATAGAGTTGTTTGAAAAATCCCTCAAAGCCTAGAGTTCATTTGGACAAGGATCATGAAGGGTCCAAAGTAAGTCTAGTCCAATGTTTTCACACTGTTTCCAACAAACTTGGACCATTGGAGAAAAATTCAACTAACATTTAGGAGTGAGAATGATGATCTAGAAGGAACAAATTTGACTAGACTTTGAGTTTCCCACTCTATATAAAAGCTTATGAAAATGTGAAGGAGTATCAAGAGTTTAGGAATGTTAGAGAAAATCCAAGAGTGAGCTCGAGAGTTAGAATCACTTAGACTTGTGAAATTGAACTTCATTATTATTTATTGTGTCAGTGAGTGAAGTGTTTGAGCATGAGTGATTCACTATGATAAAATATTTAGTTTAAAGTGGGTTTATGTTAAACATAATCAAGCTTCTTCTTGTGATTGTACTCTCAACAAGTTAAAAACCTTAGAATAGGAGTAGTGAATTAGAAGTTAAGATTGTCCATTGACTATTTACTTTTTGAACTTAGTGCAAAATTTCTAACTGAGTAGGGCCCACAAATGTAGGAATATTACTTCAAATAACGTAAACAACTTTTGTGCCTTACCTTTTTCTGTTTGCTTGTGCGGCATTGTATGCATTCCTAACCTCATAACAACATTGTAAGTGTTTTGTGAACATTGACTCAACTTACACGTGGTACTAAATTTCATTCATTAAGTTTACTTAGTTTGTTAAAGCAGGTGAGATCTGGAATGGTTAAAAAATGAGTGTTAAAGAGGAAGCATTTGCTATATGACCCTTATTTCTTTGTGGAAGCAACTGCCATTATTGGAAGGTACGAATGCGAGTGTTCATAAAATTGCAGGATGAGAAAGCCAAGTATGCTATTGTGTATGGTTGACATTGTCCCTTGACCTTTCAAACTGATGAAGAAATCAAAGTCCACAAGGATGTAAAATCTTGGAATGCTTAAGAAGAGAAGGCAACATTAGGGAATTTTAAGACAATTAATGCAATCTTTACTAGAGTGGATGAAGGGCAATTCATGTTAATTTCACCTGTGAGACAACAAAGGATGCTTAGAATATCCTTTAGAATATTCACAAAAGAACTAATTCTGTTAGATCTTCAAAGCTTTGAATGTTGGCAACACAGTTGGAATCATTAATGATGGGTGAAGGCGAAACTATTGCTATGTTTAATGGTAGGCTACGACACATTGCCAATCAAGCCTTTCAATTGAGAAAGAATTATTTTGAATCAAAATTAGTGAGAAAACCTTGAGATCCTTGCCTAAGAGATTCACCTCAAAATTTGCAGAAATGGAAAAACTTAGGATAGAGATAATTTTCAGTTGGACAACCTTATGGGCTCCTTACAAACCTATAAGATGAACTTAAATGAAAGTAAGAATGAAAAGGAGCTATCTTTTTGGATTTGGAAAAATGGTCAAGATGTATGTTGCAATATTGATGACAACACTGCACATGTGATTAAGGGGCTCAAAGATTGATGAGAAAAGAAAAGATACGAGTGTTAGATAAGTTTGAAAAGTCACCCAATAAGACCCCAATGATCATGGTAAGAATTTCAAAAAGATTGACATGCCAAGACTCAAAGAAAAGGAGTTTGATGTTATGAATATGCTATTTTCGATCATTTTGAGTGAAGTGTGCCAAAACTCTCAAGAAGTATGAAACATCAATGAGCACGACTTTGGAGTGAGGATGCATTAGATAATCTGATGAGGACAATCAAACAAGCAACCACATAACTTTTAATTCTCTTAACAACAAGGGAAAATTTGTTCGACATGATGTTGGAATATCAGTTATAACAATGGATGAATAGTTTGAATACAATAGTAGCAATGATGTTGACATTATGAAAGAAGAGTTGTTATCCATTATCAATTAACATGTGATAAATGGATGTTATTATACTCAGCAGCACTGCAGAATGAATTTAAAACATTGAAAGAAGATGAGGAGAAACTAAAAATTGCATTCAACAGTCTAAAAGAAGAGTGCAAGAGGCTTGAAATGTTGTTCCATGAAGCTAAAAATAGAGCAAATGAAGCAAAGTTTATAGTCAATAGATTTGAAATGTGAAAATGCTAAGTTGGAAGAGGTATTATCCATGGAAAAATCTACAAAGTATTGAATTGGATGGGGATTTTTGGAGCAGCTTAAAAGCAACCTTGTTGAGAAGAAATCAATTAAGTTTGTAAAAGAAACTACTCTTATTATTACTAATATATTTACAACATTGAAGAAAACAACAAACAAGAAAAAGCATAAGTTTAGTTCAACATACAATTATTGTTCCAAAATTGTGTATTCTATGTCAAGATGCTTCATTCTATTCAAACACACTATGCAAGCCAAGCATGATAGTATGAATGTTGTCAGCAAATAAGGGAACAACAAGTGAAGTTAAACCTAATGAGGCCAAGTTTAACATATATTTCTCACCACTTGTTGCTAACATGAGTATAACAATAACCAAATCTACAGAAAGAGAGATGTAAAGGGAGAAAAAACATTGTGCAATTTTTGCAAAACTTTTAGACATAAAATTGCAAGGTGCTTCTCACTTTTGGAGAGTGTGTTGCAAGGAGAATACGATGTGAATAATGTTGGCAATAATAGACAAGGTAATAGAGGTTTAGTTAGATAGATTTGAGTCAAAATCTGACCTTAGATGTCTTGTTTCCTGTGCATGCTTAAGAGATTGTTCAAAGGACAGAAGGCATGTTGATAGTAACGATAATATTTCAAAATGTATATCTATTTGTGTAGGTGTATGAATTTTGAAGAAAGTAAAAAAAGTTATATTAGAGGGAGAATGAACAAAATTTTGTTTGAAAAATATTGCATCCAGAACTTTCCTATGACTTAAATTTGTCTAGATGACATGGTGGTTGGATCCATATATCTAGAGATGATTGAAAATAGAATTGTGGTTGGGAACCATATTGCAATAAAAGACAAACAAAGGAACACTCTTACAACACTATACATGACATTCCATACACTTTCTGTATCAAGTACTAATGAGGGTAATATCCCTCCTTATGGTAATGCTCCAACTAATGCAATTAGCCCCTTTCATTTATAAAGTATGTCCAATATCCCCTTTACATTTCCTTAACTTTTGGAAAATGTGCAGTAGCATGAAAGGGGAGCAAAAGTTTTAAAGGGAGAGGGGGAGAGGACCAGTAAATGATCTATAATATGGACTAAGTTTTGTTACATTGATGTGGTTTGCTATGTTCTAGTTTTGTTGTGCTCCATTGTTGATGTTTTGTACTTGATGTTATGTTGCTACTAAAAACATCTTGTCTACTATGTTGATTCTTGTTATTGAGGGTTTGCTATTTATTGAGAACAGGTAAGCAAACTTGTGTTATGCCATAATGTACTAAAGAGGAAGATTGTTAGTTTTATTTTTGGCACATTATGGGCATCATTTGTTATGGTCAAGTTTTCCTAATGTGTTGGACTCTAAAAGTTGAATTGTTTTGGACGTTTGGACTTGATAAACTTGTATGTGTAATTAAGGAGATGTAATTGAGTTGGAGAGCTACTGGAGATATCTCTCAAAGCTTGGAGATCATTTAGATAAGGATCATGAAGAATTTAAGTTGAGTCTAGTCCTATGTTCTCGGACTGTTGGCAACAAATTCTAATTATTAGAGAGAAATTCACCAAACTTTTAGGAGTAAGAATGTTAATCCACAAGAGGTAAATTTGGCCTAGACTTAAGTCTCCCACTTTATATAGTGACTAATGAAGGCCTGAAGAAGTATCGAAAGCTAAGGAAGGTTAGAGAAAATCTGAGAATGAGCACGAGGGTTAGAATTGCCTAGTCTTATGGGCTTGAACTTTAGTGTTATTTATTGTGTGAGTTTGTAAAGTGTTTTGTGTCAAATTCTTTGGAGAGTAATTTACTATGATGGAATGTTAAGCCTAAAGTGGGTTTATGTTAGATACAATCGAGTCTATTGTTATAATTGTGTTATCAATAAGTTCACAAACTTGAAATTGGAGTAGTAAATTAGGAGAAAGGATTGTCTATTGGAACTTTATTTTTGAAGCTTAGTAGAAATTGCTATCCGGACAAACCCACAAATGTAGGAGATATTGTTCCGAATTGCATAAACAACTTTGATCCTCACACCTTACTTTGTTTTTGGTTTGCAATTCTATATGTTTCCAACCTCATAACAACATTGTGGGTGTGTAGTAAATTTCAGCCCAACTTACATACGATAATTTCAATTTCAATTTAAAAAATTTTGAAAAGATCCAAATTTTTAATTACCTTATTTATGTTTTTTTTTAAACGAAAAAGATGTAAATATAAAAAAAATTGTCAAATTATATCAGCACAATATATCTCAAAACTAAAACAAAATGTTATTATTATTATTTTTTGATAACGAAAATGGCATTATTTTCCTACTCGCTAAAGAATGATTTTTAAATTTAAGACTGGTTACTTCTTGATAATATAATTTAATTTTAATACACATTTGGGCACGGGTAGTGCTTGATTACCATTTTTGAATCTCCAAAAATTAACTCTAGAGTTTTGGATGCTTTGGCTAAAGAGCAATGAATAAAGTAGAACGTGTTAAACACCTATTATGCAAACACAGAAAGGAACAAACCCTTAATCTATTAAACTAATTTTTATGTTTGGTCGATTGATGCCTCTCTTAATAAGGTTAATTTCCATGTTGTATTGATCAAGTTCACACTTAATAAGACCACTGAAGTCATGTTCTAGATTGTGCATTGAAATTGGGGGCCATAAATTTATGAGCAACGTTTTGGGTACCATTTTTGAAGTCCCATGTCAAAATGAGGAAATAGCTCACAACAACATAGCTGATGGAGATTTGAGCCACTGATAGATGATATAAGTTAGCATTAGCATGCTAGGTGGATGGAATAGTTACATAAGTTAGTTGTAGCTATTTTTGATAGTTAGGTAGGTTGGAAGTTTATTTTAGTAGTTCTAGTCAGTAAATAACTTCATGGATACACATATAGGAAACTAGATATGAATAGAGAGAAAAAATTAACTCATTCATCTATCTATCAAGCTAGCTGTAAAGTTAGCTCCTTCTTTCAGATTTTGTTTCTTTTCTTGAATGCAACTGACATAGTTGGTGATTGCATGATGCATTTTAGTGGTTTCCATGGGATTTAACATGGTACTAGAGCTATGGAGACAATCTTGAGAAGGAGTCCTCTCATTCTTGATGAAGATTATGGCTTTGGGATCAAGAAATTCTGTCAATCAACCAACCCTTAATCAAGTAGTAGATGAGTCAAGCTCTCCCTTCTATGTGCATCCTGCAGACAATTACTCAAGATTTTTTATCACATTAGAGCTTGACGGAACTAATCATTTAACCTAGAGTGGGTCATTCACCCTTGCTTTGTTAATCAGAAGTAAGTTAGGCTTTGTAGATAGAAGCGTACTAGAGCCAGATGTAGGAAATGTTGCTTATATAGCGTAGATGCGCTGTAATGATCTTATTGTTTCATAGCTGTTAAGGTTCGTGAATCCTCAATTGGCATTAGCTGTATTTTATGTCAAGAATGCTTCTCAAATTTGGTAGATTCTCAAAACCAGTTGATAGTAGAGTGTGCAAGTTACATAATGATCTATGTAACATCAATCAGGGCTCAAGATTAGTTGACTCATATTACACAAACTTAATGAAGCTATAGGAGGAATAAAGTCATTATATGGCACCACCACATTGTGTTGGAGGATGTAACTTGGATTGTTTTAAAAGGTATGTGGATTAATAGGAGAGGGATAAGGTCAATAAATTGCTAAATGGATTAAATGAAACCTTGGCTGTGAATAGATCGCAACTTCTAATGTAAAGGCCTTTTCCTTACTTGACGAGGCATATAATGCCATCATAGTGGAGGAACATCAGAGGGGAAGTGTAACTTCACATCAGAATTGGAATAAAGCATCAGTGATGGTAGCAACTTTAGGAAGAAAAGAGAGGAGATGAGATGTGACTTGCTCACATTGTGGGAAGAAGTGATATGTGAAGGAAAAATGACTGGTTGGCTTTCCCCTTGATTTTAAGTTTACTAAAAGTAAAGGAAAAGGTTTAAGTTTGTCTCAAGAGCAAATTAATAGGCTACTAGCTATGTTGAGCTCACAGGAGATTGCCAGATCTATAGAAGGAACTTCACATGATCAGCATAACAAGAGCCCAAGCCAATCCACGGCAAACAACCAATTGCAACCATACTCCAACTTTGTAAGTACAAACACAGGTTTAACCTGATATCTAATAAGCCTTTGAACTCTAACAGCACATCATTACATGAGTTTTGCACTTGGATTGTCGACACTAGTGCAACTCATCACATGTGTCTTAACCTTAACCTATTTAGCTCATTTAAACCTATTACAGGATTATTTGTTAAGCTACTTGATGGATCAAGAACCACAGTAACACATGTAGGATATTTTTTTCCCTTTTTCAAACACAACTTGTTTCAGTGAGTAGGCTTGTTAGGAATAAGAACAATAGCTTGATCTTTGATTCCAAGATGTGTCACATTTAGGTTCAATCACCATGGATGAGGATTGGGTTCGCTAACCTAAGGCATGTATTGTTTACCCTAGAACAAAAGACAAGGAAGCTATTCCATTTGAGTTAGAAACTTGATCATCCTTTTGTTGCCATAAGAAATGATTCCAAAAACCTTTTCGTACACACTTGTTCAGTAATTCTTTTCACATCTGGCACTATAGGCTAGGAAATGTTTCTCATAACCTTTTAGGAAAGATCCATACTTCTAATTCCACCGTATTTGTGTTACCATAAAAGACTTGTGACATTTGTCCTAAGGCTAAGCAAAAGAGACAACCTTTCCCAACTCATACAAGAACTAGCAATAAAGCTTTTAATTCGATTCATATTGATATTTGGGGGCCCTACTCTATGGCTACAATTGATGGTTTTCATTACTTCTTAACAATTGTGGATGATTTCACAAGGTGTACATGGATATACCTGATAAGGCACAAAAACAATTTTTTGCACTTGATACCATTATTTTACAAACTTGTGCTTAATCAATTCAATACCAAAATAAAGGCTATAAAGTTAGACAATGCACCAGAATTAAAGTAGTTTACTTTCTTCATTGAAAATGGAATCATTCACCACTTGTCATGCCCTCAACAAAATGTAGTGGTTGAGAAGGAACATCAACACCTACTTACCACTACAAGAACATTGTTGCTTCAAGCTTCCTTGCTGATAAAATTTTGGGGAGATGCAGTGCTTGTTGCCATTCACACCATCAATAGATTACCATCACAGCTATTGAACTCTCAAACTCTTTTTTAATGCCTCTTTGATATAGAACTTGATTACAGCCAACGTAGAGCCTTTGGTTCCCTATCATTTGCCTCCACATTGAAGAAAGGAAGAACAAAGTTTGATATATGATCAAGAAAGTGCATATTCATAAGGTACCCAATAGTAATTAAAGGGTTCAATTTGTATAGCTTGAACACTCATGAGGTATTGGTGTCAAGAGATATAGTGTTCTTTGAGCATGCCTTTCCCTATGCCAAAAATTATGTGTCCTTAACTAATTTTCCTTGTAACATAATTGAACTCTTTATGATTTTTTACCCTACAAAGAAATGTGATCTGTCAACCCAAAACATGAGGGAAGAGTGTGAGTCTCAATGTGATGATGTTGTAGACTAGAACATACCAGAGACACACACATTGATATACTACCATCTCATTAAGAAGAACCTTGTCCTAACTATCTCAATATTGGTCAACTGTCACCAAGCTATCTCTATTTTTTAATCAACCAACCACATACATGAGCCTTTAACCTATGTGGAGGTTGTGAAGGAAATTCATTGACGAAAGGTACTACCTGATTAGCTTAGGGCCATGGAGGGGAATGAAACTTGGGATGTGGTAAAAGCTCCAAGAGATCAACACATTATAGGTTGCAAATGGGTATATAAGGTTAAAGTGAAGTCAGATAGTTTAATTGAGTGATACAAAATAAGATTAGTTGCCAAAGGTTATAGCCAACTTGAAGGTTTGGATTATCATGACACCTTCAGTCCAGTGGTGAAACAACTCATTGTGAGATTGCTCTTAGCTTTGGTTGCAATGTATGATATGGATTGAGGCAAGTGGATGTCCATAATGCCTTCTTAAATGGTGATTCGGTAGAGAAGGTATTCATGAACTTGCCAGAAGGCTACAACCTAAAGAAAGAACTTAAGTGCAATAGTTGAGTGATAACAGCATGTAGACTGAGAAATCACTATATGGATTGAAGAAGGCATCAAGGTAACAGAATTCCAAGCTTACTCAGGCAATTCTAGATTATGGATTCACTTAGTCAAGAAGTGAGAACTCCCTATTCTTAAGGATAAGAGAGAAGAAAAAGAAATGACACTACTTGTATATGTGGATGATATGCTAGTTGGAGGAAATAATCAAAGGGAGATAGAAGAAGTAGTGAAATACCTTGAATGCAAGTTCAAAATAAGGAATTAAGAAATACCAAAGTATTTCCTAGGTATGGAAATTGCAAGATTAAAGAAGGGGATTGTGCTGTGCCAGAGGAAGCACTGCTTAGATTTGTTGCATGAATATGTGCTGTTGGGTGCTAAAATTGTTGATACTCCAATTGAAATGAATTCATCACTTGAGCTAAGATGTTGGAGATTCATTAAAGGATCAGACTTCCTAGAGACAACTTGTTCGAAGGTTGAATTATTTGATATTCACAAGGCTGGGCATTGGCTATGCAGTTCAAGTGTAGTCCTAATTCACGAGCAATCCAAGGGAGCCACACTTGAAGGGTGCTTATAGTGTATTGAATTACCTAAAGAAAACACTAGGAAGTGGAATCATGGTGCAAAAAAATGTGAGCACTCAAATAGAAGGGTATGCTAACAATGACTGGGGAAGCTGTGTAGACACAAGGAGATCTATATGTGGATATTGAGTGTTCCTTAGGAGAAGTCTAATCAATTGGAAGTCTAAAAAGTAATTAGTTATGGGAAGGAGCTCTATTAAAGCATAGTACAAAGCCACTGCTTTGTGTGTGTGTGAAATTAGTTGGATTGACTTAAGGAGATTGGATTTAAGTGTAGTAGACCTGTGTTGATGTATTGTGACAACAAAAATGCATTGCAAATCTATAAGAGAAAAGGCATAGAAGGGAGACCTAGAAGTGAGATATGTAGCCAGCAAGGATCAATCAACAGACATCTTGGCTAAAGGACTTCAAAGGGTGTAATTTGATAAACTAGTTGGTAAGATGAGCATGAGAGACAATCACGCATATCTTGAGGGGGGTTGCCAAAATGAGGATAGCTGACAGCAACATAGTTAGGGCTGTTCAATCAGTAAAACCAAACTGAATCGAACAGAAATTTTGGTATATACCAAAATTTCGATAAGACAAAATCACATACTATATATACCAAATTTTTTTCAATTGGTTTTGGTACAGTTCTTGGTAAACAGAATTTTAGCAAAAAAAACTAAAAAAAAATTAAATTAAATTCTTTGTCACTAATTCACAATTTATCACTAATAATTTAAAAATTATATTTAAAAATTTAAAAATATATTAAAAAAAGAAGTAAAAAATATATTAAAAAATTAAAAATAAAAAAATCGGTATTCTGTTTTGTACAGTATACCGAACCCAAATACCGATACTGAACTAAAAACTAAATTTTAAAAGAACGATGTAGCGGATCCCAAATCAAATTTTCTGTTTGGTATTTGATACATATCGAAATTTTGGGTTTCGACACGGTTCAATCGGTATACCAAATTGAGTACAGCCCTAAACATAGCTAATGGAGATTTGATCTGATGATAGATGATACAAGTTAGCATTAGCAAGACAATTGGATGGAACAGTTACTTAAGTTAGTTGTAGCTGTTTTTGGTAGGTAGGAAGGTTGGAAGTTGATTTCAACAGTTGTAGTTTGGAGTTGATTTCATGTATACACATGTAGGAAGTAGTATGCAAATAGAGAGAACAATTAACTCATTCATCAATCTATTAAGTTAGATGTGAAGTCAGCTCCTTCTTTTAGATTTTGTTCCTTTTCTTGAATGCAACTGACGTGGTGATTGCATGATGCATTTTTGGTGGTTTCCATGGGATTTAAGCCCCCCACAAATCAACTTTTAGTTTTAGGACATTTGTTTTTGTTATAAAGGAGTGGACATGATACTTGTTTACCTACCATTTCAAATTAACTGAAACTGTACATAACAAGTTTGGATATCATTTTAATAGAAAGTGAAAGTACTAAATATGATTAATCTACTCAACTAAACTATTTATACAACTAAATGATCACACTAAATAATATCAATTAATGGCTACATAACTAAGAAGATGGAAAGGATGGAATTAAATGAACAAAAATGAAAGTCACTGTAGAAAACATCAATACACTAACACTTGGAGATAAGCAGTCACTAATTAATGAATGAGCTTTAATCTTGTTTCTTGAATATGAGAGGCATTCTCAATTCTAGAGAACAATTTTCAAATCATGTTACTAGAGTGTGGATGTTGGAGTGATTTGTGATACATCAATTGACAACAGTGTGTCAATTTTGGCTGCTTTAGCTTGGTTTGTTTTGTATTCATTGAGTTCGGGTTAGGGTTTCATCACAGTTTGCCCATCAAGAGTTGATTCAGATTTAAGCTACATTGTTATCCTTCATTCCCTCCACTTCTTTCATTCTTATGCTTCTGTGTTCAAGTTAGTTGATAACAAAACCTGTTGTATCAAATTTAAATTTGATATCTAACCCTAGTACTAATATGCTTGTTCCTTAAATTTTCTTTCCCATCCCTTGTTTTCTTCCATTTTAGTTTATTCAAAAAATTCATATATATATAAATTAGCTATTTTACCATTGTTGTTTGGTCAAAATTTATTGGATTTTTGGAATTTTATCAATTTTTGTTGAATTGGTAGAATTTGGTGTATTCAATTGTTGGCCTTTTGCAAGAAATTTTGTGGTAATTGGCATAAATTTTGTGGGTTGATATTAAATTAGTTTATTATTCATATTGGACTTATGTAGTGATTAGGAGAAAGTATTGAGAGAATTGAGTGATTTGTGACAAAAAGAATTAATTGGGAAAAAAGGGAAAGAAAAAATTTCCCCAAAAGATTTTATTCACTCATGAATTTGAGACAAAAAAAATTGGATTTGATCCGAGAGTGTGTCGTTTGCATTGAAATTTTTTATTTTGGGTGATCCTTGTAGTTGCACGAGCGATTACAAATTTGAGGAGCGATTGTGATTAACTGGCTATTCAAGATTGGACACCACCTACTAGTTTGTGCGTCCTATCCCTTCAGGATCACGTGTCATTTGCAAGTGATTGAGATTCACCTAATCAAAACCGTGTACTATGACCAATTGAGATCTCCCATCAACTTTTTGTGAGCAATTGCAACGAGATTGCTCATCAACTTTCTGCAAGCAATTGCAAAAAGTTTGCTTATCAATTTCTTATGAGAGATTGTGCTTACTAACCAACCTAGAACACTCACCACCAATAAATGAAAATCGCTCATCAACTTTTTACAAGGGATTACTCTTATTAGTATCGCTTTGAGATTGATCACTCTGATCCATGATCAATTAAGTTAGTCTCTTTTGTTCCCAGATCAATCTTATTTGTTTGGGATCAATCTTGATAGCTTAATTCTCTCATTTTTCACACACTTGCAGATAACTACATTATGCATCACTACAGTCTATTAGGACTACACCTAACTCATATGACAAGGATACAAGAATTGATTGGTGGGCTCATTTACTTTAATAGGTGATACACTAATGGATGTAAAACATGAGCATTTAAGCAAACACCATTTATGATACTTGAGGGTGTGAGTTGAAAGGATATATTACATGCATGTATATAACTTATAATACACTTGTAGAATGTCAAGAGGACTGAGGGTTGGAGATAGAAATGTTAATCTTAAGTTCATGTTCAAGGCTTTATCAAGAGAAGTGAGGAAGCTTTCTAAGAGGGTAAATGGCATATATCATAGTTTAGAGAAGATCTTGGCATCCAAGATGGTAACTCAAAGCCACTCCCCCTCGTGGCATAAATAAATTCATGATAAGGAATGCAATCAATACCACCAAAGAACTAACTTAGTATAGGATAGATTGAAGAGACAGCGTAGGTTCAAAAGTAGTAGCCACCATGGTCAAGATAATGAACCATTGAATGCATTTGGAGTATCATATTCCATGGATTCTCACTTGCATGAATGAAATTCTGTGCTTTAATTGCTTCCAACATGAGTATGTTACAAATGAGTGTTTGAATGAGGAGTTTTCAATTAATTTTGTCATTTTGAGGTTTTTAAAGTTGAGTGGAGCCTAGCTAAAAAGAAGCTATCTTTGATTGAAGAGGTTTAGGAGGAGCCATTAGTTGAGGAGTTTTTGTTGCAAGGGATTGACATTGAAATGAAAGAGAGGAGAGAAATGGACAATAAGGGAAAAACCCAGAGTGAAAAGGAGAAAGAGAGAAATTAAAGGAAAAAGAGCATAGAAAAGAAAAAGAGAATTTGAGTGTGAGAGAAGAAGAAAATGAGAAAGAAAAAGAACATGAGTGGAAAAATAATAGTTGAGAGGATTATATGTATTATCACTCATGTGGTTGTTCCTTATCCTTTTTATTTATTTATCACACATAAGTTTAATAGTCAAAGAGTTTCCATGCCCACGCATAAGAGTTTCTATGCCCACATCTTAGTAAGGCATTGGTAGATCCACATAACCTCTCCTATGTTACATCTTTGACTCGTTATTGGATCCGTAAAGAGAAAATATTAAGGTTTTGGTAAAGTCACGTGGTGTCAAGCGAGTTTCAAAGGATAAATTTAATTTTGGCTCAAGCGATTGAGTCGGCAGAATGTTACAAAGGTCTAAGAATTCAAGGCAATTCTCCTTTCAGATGAGGTGGATGGAGTGATCCCATGGGCCTTAGAATTGAGTTACTTAAATCACGATACCTATTTAGCACGACATAGGGGTTGAAGCAACTATATTGCATGTTAGTGATGTACTCTTTAAAGCTAATATTATATGAGAGATATTGGTTGTAAATGTAACATTTTGATTAATTAATAAAATATTGATGTTTTCTTTGAATTAATATAGTGGCAATTTAATCATGCATATAAATCTTATATGCCATAAAATTTTACATGTGCAGATATTATTTTGTTAAGGAATCTTATTTATAAGGGGTAATGAATCAAGATAAAAGACTTTTTAGTACAAAATTATTAAAATTTGTTTGTGAATCACATATTCTCTAAATAGGTATTAGAGAATTGGTATGATTTGCACACCGTGAACTTGCATGGTGTGTGTTATGTAATTTAGTATAAGATATTAAGAACACATTTGTATGAATACTTCATTTGAAAATAGTTATTTGAATATTAACTCGAATAACGAAGCAGACATATGGAATTCACCTATATTGTAAATATCTTGCTTTGTGATTGTGCTAAGTATGCATGGATCCTAGACCTTATATGACATGGATATCATATGAGCATGATGGTTAACATGTTATTAGGAAATTAAGAACCAAAATCTATTTGAATATGCCATAGAGTTATGAGCCCAACGTGTTGTTGTTTAGATGCATATGCAAGCATGTGTTTAATCGTTAAGGGATTTATCCCTTTTAAGTAAGCAAGGCATTTATCGTATGTAGTTGATTTTCTATGAAATAGAAATCCCTAACTAGGGTGGTGGATATAGGAAAGAAGCTTTTGATGGATGTTTATTAGTCTCATAGGTTAGCATTGATTTGGTCAAATGATCGTGCCATGAGTGTGATTAAATCTATGCCTCTCGCTCGATCGAGGAAAAACAAGATAAAAAGGCCTATACCATATGGTATTCATGATCTAAAATTCACGCGATCTACTCACTGTATTAGTTGAGCTATTATATGAGTTGCAGGTTAAGTGTTATCTATATTCTTTTAGCTATAATCGTTACCAAATAAGGATGAACATAGAGTATCACATATAAAAGGATGGTGAAATGGTTTGGAGCTAAAACAAGATTTGAGAAGTCTCTTGGAAAACTCAATTTACTTATAATTGGATTAGACCAAATTGGATTATTTATTTCTCATTATATTTTTCAATAATGAGATTATTAATTGGAAACACAATGAGTCTTTATTTTAATTAATAAGGACTAATTAAATTGAAGGGCAAGGTACAAATGGAATTATTTGGTTCCTATTATATTTGTTAATAATGTGATTATTAACTGAAACATAATGGTCTTTTGATTTAATTAATGAGATTAATTAAATTAAATTATATACTTCCAATAGGCTTCAATTGTCGATGGGATCAATAATTAAATATAGAATGGATTTGAATTAATTAAAAGTCAATATAGGAAGTCCATAGTGCTTATTCCATGTGTGCCCTAAGTGCTACACATGGAAATAAAAATAACTATATTTGGAAAAGTTTTAAACCATAGAACATCAGAATTTTGCCATAAATTCATGTGCCCCCTTCCAAGCCAAAGAAAATCACTCTCCTGACTCTTCTCTTTTGTCCTTCTTGTTCAAAAGGTCTCTAGATACAAAGGTGTCTGTATAGTGTTCCAAGGGTGGAGTTTTTAGAGGATTTTGGAGATGTTAATCCATGTTTTATCTATGTGGACAAACTAAAGTCAAAGATCAAGTGTTGTTGCTTTTAGCTCTCGTGTACATCTCTGTAAGAATTAGATTCCAAGATGTAACTTTCGTATGATTTCCTGGATATATTTAATTATATGTGTTAGATGATGAAAATGGTTTAGGTTCGAAGTTTTCTTTCCTCTACATTTATTCTAATCTTATATTGTCTTAAAACTAAAAATTTGCATCCCAAAATCAATAAAACTCAATAGTGGTATCAGAGTTGCTGTTTTCCTTGTATAATCATACCTTTAATAATTTGTATTATGATTTATACTTAGTCTTGTTTTGAAATAATAAACTTTGTATTTTAATTCATTTTTATTCCTACAAAAATTGTTTTTGCATTATAATGAATTATGAGAAAGGCATCTGCGCAACTAGCATGACAGGCATAGTTTGGGTGACGGGTGCTTGGTAGACACCCTGTGTGCACCCAACGGGTACCCATGTAGGGTTGCGCACCTAATGCACATGCTTGATGATCACTTGACACACATTGTAGGTGCATGATGTAGACCCAACGTGAACACAAGCACAGACTACAAGATTGGTAGTGTACTGCGTAGTGCGTGCTGCCACCCTACACATGGTATGCACATGGTGCGTGCTTGATATTCAAAACAATTCTCTAATTTTAAATTTAGAAAGTGTTTTCTGCGAACAAAAGTTATGGCATGATGTGTGTAAGTCGTAATAGAGTCATTCAAACATATTTTATTGAATTATACATGTTATGTATAATTAATTGTGTGAATGTTATATATTGATTATAGACTTAGGATATGTAGATGGATTCATTTTAGTTTTGATTTGTTTTTAATGGATGTATAATTAATTTTAAGGGTTGTAAAGAGATAAGACCAAGTTTTAAAATTGAATAGGGATTTTTTTTTTTTATGGTATGCCATGTGTACTTGTAAATGGAAAATCAAGAGTTGATGAACATGTGGAGGCCAAGAGTTGATGTTATTCGATGTTCCATGGTGTGATGAGCCTATGAAGGAAGGCCATGAAGACCAAGACCAAGTGAAGACCAATATATAGAGCTTTGTCATGGTATAGTACCTCACACAAATGTGAACAATCTAGTTGTCAGCTTCAGTTGGGTCCAAAGGACCATAATCTTCCTTTTTATTTATTTACTTATTTCATGTATGCAATATGAGTATGGAAATTGGTTAATGTGCAAAGCAAAATGTAAAATTACAAGGATGAAAAATTATCTCACTTTCATTTTAAGTTGTAATGGTGATGTTTCATTGTTCCTTGCATTGAACTCGGAGTTCTAAGCATTGTCTTACTATGTGATATCATCGCATTCGTGGAAGTCACATTATGTCAATGTATTTAAGGCTTGGGGGACATTAAATAAGACATTCAAAAGATACTTCACCTTGAGAATAAAAAGGGTTACGGGTGAGGTAATAAATCCAGTGAGTTGTTAATTGGTGGTCGTGACATCAGGGGACCCGCAATAACAAGAATTGCATGTGTGAGATTTTGTTGGGCCATGGGTCGAAGTGAAAGGTTAGACCATGCATGAGAAGTATTGGTAAGAGTTGTCATTGAGGGAGTGTAAGATTCAAAAAAAAATCTAGTAAGAGGCCAATTGATTTAAAGCCCGTAATCATTCAGTGACACATTTTACAATCAAACTAATTGTTTTGCTTATTTTCTACAGTCTTTATTATCTTAAATAATCCATGACCTTTTTATATTGATTGAGACCATAATTTTGATTTGCTCCAAAATGGTCAACTAGTTTTGATCTTGGAAATGAATTCTCATTTCCAAAAGAATCCATGAATCCATGAAATATGAGGAGTTGTCATCCCATCCCACGGAAAGAGGTTATCCTTGAGACGTTTAGCCTTTTGGTTAGTGAGATTAAGAAGGGTAAGACTAAGAAAAGGAAATATTTAGTTCTCAAGGCTAGTGATAGGGGTGTGAGGTCTAATGCTTATGTTGGCAAAGGAATGTGTTTCTACTGCCACAAGAAACGGCATGGAAGAAGGAATTGTGTCGAATGCCATGATAGCCTAAAAGATGGAAATAGAGATGTAGAACTTTATGTTTATGAAACATCTTATTCCATTAGTGTATTTTTTATGTCTTGGGTCATTGATTCGAGTTCATCTTCTCACATTTATACTTTAAATCAAGATTTTGTCAAGACTAGATCACTTGAAAAGCGAGAAGTGGTGTGAAGATTGGTATGTTACAACCATTATGATTGGCACTGCTTCAATGAAATGATAATCTAAACATGTTTTGGCTTTGAAAGATTGTCTCTTGATACCAAATAGACTTAAGAATATCTTCTCTATACTTTTATTTGGTAAAAGAATGTTATGAATTTCTTTTAGAGACAATACGTGTCATATATATTATTGTAATAAAGTATTAGGTACAAGCTTGTCAGTAAATGACCTTTACTACTTAAATTTAGATGACAAGCCTAGTATGAATGCCGTTTCCATGAAAGGCACTAGGGATACTTTAAATTCCAAGCATTTGTAGCACCTTAGAATGGGTCATGCTAGAGAAGTGAGGATAAGAAAGTTTGAGAAAGATGAACTTATTGGCCCATTGGTAGAGAAGTCTATCTAATTTGTGAACGTTATATTTTAGGAAAGATGATGGACATTTCAAAAGGGCCACATCAATATTAGAGCTAGTCCACATTACTGATGTTTGGAGGTCATTTAATGAAATGGCTAAGCAAGGATTCTATTACTTTGTAACATTTACTGACAATTACTTTAGGTATAATTATGTGTACTTGATGAAGTACAAGTATGAATCTTTTAAAATATTCAAAGAATTCAAGACTCAAGTAGTAAAGCAAACTAGAAAGCATGTGAAAGTACTTCAATCATATTGTGCTGGTGAGTACGCGAGTCTAAGAAAAGGGAATTATATCACAATTGACATCACCAACGATTCCTCAACTGAATAGTGTAGCTGAGTGTAGGAATCATATATTGTTGGATATGGTTCAATCTATGATTAGCTTTACTAACCTTCCCATATCTTTGTGGAGATATGCCCTTCTAACTACTTCACAAATCTTGAATAGATACCCTCGAAGTCCGTTTCTTTAACCCTATATGAGATATAGAGTGGGAGGAAGCCAAACCTAAAGCACATTAGGATTTAGGGATGTTATGCTTACCTTAAGAAGAGTGAGATGAATAAGTTAAAGTTGAGGACCTTTAAATCCCACATTGTTAGATATCCCTAAGATAACATGGGAAATGAGTTTTACCTATTTGATGACAATAAGATTGTCGTTGGTTATCAAGCACGTTTCATTGAAGAAGAGTTCATTCAAGAGGATAGTATAGGTAGAACCATTGTGCTCAAGGAAGTTGAGCGTGAGCAATAAAGTGAAGAGCCTATAAACAAGATTCTATTCGACAAAAACCTTCAACAATGCAAGCATTACGATAGTTGGGTAGAATCTCTTATGCATCAAAGGGATATAGTTATGTCTTATAGAATGAAAAAGACATGTTTGTTGTAGGAGATAATGATAATGGCGGTGATCCTACTACTTACTGTCAAGCAATGCTAGATAAAGACTTTATCAAGTGGTAGGAGGTTATGTAGTCTAATATTGATTCACTATATTCGCATCAAGTTGAGACCAGAGTGGATCCACCTAAGGGAATAGTTTTCATTTGATGCAAGAGGATTTACAAAATAAGATTAGTTTGAGTGATGAGGTGGAGACCTATAAAATCAAGCTTGTGCCAAAACGCTATAACAAAAGAAGGGAATTGACTATGAGAACACCTTTTTGCCTATAGATCAAATCCATTTGTATACTTCTTGCGACAGCCACTCACTTTGGTTATAAGATTTAGCAAACAGATGTCAAATCTACTTTTTTCTAATGGGTTTCTTTAGGGGAACATATGTAAGGTTCAACTGTGTGGTTTTGAAGTTCAAGGAAAATCTCATAAAATTTGTAAGTTTAAGAGATCCATTTATGGCCTTAAACAAGTATTTAGGAATCGAAATCTTTATTTTGATAGTGTAGTCAAAGCATTTAACTTTGTCAAGAATGAAGATGAGCCCTTTATCTACAAGAAGGTTAGTGGGTAAGCCATTATATTTATGATATTGTATGTGGGTGATATACTACTCATTGGGAATGATGTTGGGATGCTTACCTCGGTCAAAACCTAGTTAAGCAGTATAATAAGACCTTGATTCCTTCGCCTATGTGATCACCATTATCACAATAAAGTGAAAATGGTTGATCCACATTGAGGTACTCTATTTGGAACTCTTCTAATTTACTACTTCTGTATTGAGGGTGAATGATATACCTAAAGATAGACTTTGTATCATCAACATTTGATAGAATATCAAATTACATGTCTATTCTTAGCTATCTATCTCCATATATATGTACTATATCCTGAGTCTTTTTCAAATACTTAATGATAAATTTGACAGCATTCCAAGCTCTCTATTAGAATTAGTTTAAAACCTACTCATAACACTAATGGCATAGGTAATATCTAGCCGCATATATAGCATTACACACATCAAACTTCTAATATCCAAAGCATATGTAACGACTTCTATGGCCTCCTCTCATTATCCATTTGTGGGCACATGTATTTTAAGGGATGGGTGTCATGCTTAGGTGGTAGTAATCCTTTCTTGGAGGTCTCTATCCTAAACCTCTCCAAGATCTTGTGAATGTACAAAACTAGGAAGAGACACATCAATCTATTTGTTCTATCTCCACAGATGCAATTTCTCAAAATGTAGGTTGATTCTCCAAGCAATTCTTAGAGAATGTACCGGATCACCAAGTTTTAATCATATCCAATCAACAGTATGTCATCCACTTGCAACACTAGAAATGTAATAATGTTCTCACTAACCTTCTTTTTGATGCAAGGCGCCAAATGATTTAACTTCACCATCTAAATGAAGATTCCTACTCTTTGATGCTTGCTTAAGGCCATGAATGAACCTTTTAAGCTTGCAGATTCACCTTGGACTTTAAAATGATGAGGCTATATCATATAAATACCTTATCAAGAAACCCACTGAGAAAAGTGACTTTGACATCTATTTGCCAAATCTCATAGTTCAAGTGGGTGGCTATCGCAAGTAGTGTCCAAATGAATTTGATCATTACTACAAGTAAAAAGGTCTTCTCATAATCCGTTCCCTTATTTTATATAGCCTTCACCTCAAGTGTGGATTTGTAGGTCTCCACCCCTCCTGTTGAACTAATCTTCTTTTTGTAGACTAATTTGCATCCAATTTGAACTAGTCTCTCGAGTTGATACACTAAGGTCCACACTTGGTTTGAATTCATCAAATCCATCTTATACTACAAAGCCTCCTGCCACTTAGTAGGATCTTTGTCTAACATTACTTGATCATAAGTAATAAGATTATTTCCATGATTATTATTTCCTATAATAAAGAACTCTTGCTCGTTTTCTAGGACATAGCTATATCTCTCTAGTGCATGAGAGATTTTATTTGATCACTGTAATACTTGCATCATAGAAGGTTGTTGTTGAATAAGAAATTGCTGCACAAACTCCTCACGTTGTTACTTATGCCCAACCTCCTTGAGCACAACCGTTCTACTCACAACCCCTTCTTAAACAAACTCTTCTTCGACAAAGTATGCTTAATAACCAAAAATAACACTATAGTCATTAGGCTAGTATAATTAGTATCCCATGGAATCCTTAGGATATATATCCAAAAAGTGGCCTACAGTGGCCCTAGCCTTTAACTTATCTACCTTGCTCTTCCTAAGTTAAGTTAAACATCCCTAAATCCTAATATACTTGAGGCTCAGCTTCCTCATACTCCACATCTAATGTGACGTCAAAATCATGGACTTAGAGGAAATCTTATTAAAGATGTGGGTGCCAGTTAGGAGAGTGGGTCCCCACAAAGAAATGGACAAATAGTTGAAGTTAATCATAATTTGAATTATGTACAGCAAAGTCTGATTCCTACATTCAGTTATATAATTTAATTGCGATAGAATGCCATCTTCCTTAAGGAACTTAACAAATTTAATACTCATGTATTCACTACCATGATCTAATTTTAGTGCTCTCGCATGCTTTTTGGTTAGCTTTTCTACTTAATCCTTAAACTTTTTGAACTTTTCAAAGGGTTTGTACATGTAATTCATCAAGTATACATAGCCATACCTAGAGTAATTATTAGTAAAGGTTATGAAGTAGTAAAATCCCCCTCTAGCTATCTCATTAAATGGCTCGCAAACATCAGTGTGGACTGACTCTAACATTGACGCAGCCCTCTCCACATGCCCATTAAATGGACTTTTGGATTTTATCTAAGATACAAGGCTCACAAGTTGAATAGGTCTCTCCTCCAAATGGGCCAATGAGCTTATTTTTCTCTAACTTGTTAATCCTTGCTTCTCTAGCTTGACCATATTTAATGTGCCACAATTGCTTGGGATTTAAGCCATCTTTAGCACATTTGTTTGGTAAGACATTCATTATAGGTTTATCATCCAAATTTAGGTAGTAGAGGTCATTTACCAAGGAGCTAGTGCCTATCAATTTAACACAATAATAAATATGGCACATATTATTTCTAAAAAAAATTCATAACCTTCTTTTACCAATAATGATATAGAGATAAAATTCTTAAGCCCATTTGACAACAAGACAATCTCTCAAGGCTAAAACATGACCGGATAATAACTCAATTAATGCAGTGCCAATCGTAGTAGCACAACGCTTGCCGAACCATCAACCTTAATTACCACTTCTTACTTATCAAATGATCTACTCTTAACCAAATTTTTATTTTTAGTGCAAATGTGAGAAGATACCCTTGAATTCAAGATCCAAGTTGTCGAGAACACACAAATTGTGCAAAATGTTTCATAACAGGAAGTTTCTCACCTCTGTTGCCATCTTTTAGACCATAAAGTCTAATGCCCTTTCTTGTTGGAGTGGAAACACTTTTTTTTAACAACTTAAGCGTTGGACCTTAGGCCTCTACCATTTGCCTTGGGAATAGTGATTTTTCTTGTCTTGGTTTTGCCCTCCTTAGTTTCACTAACTAAAGTGCTAGTTACCTAAAGGATGATCACTTTCCCATGGAATGGGATGCTAGCTTTCAAGATACCTCTAGATTTTAAAGCTGCGGAAAATGAGAAAAATTATTAGTTAGGTTGTAAAGTATGTTACTAAAAGATTATGGACTTTAAATCAAATGACCTTCCTCTAGATTTTTTGAATCCTACCCTCCCTGGGGTAGAAAATGGAAATTAAATTGAAAAAAATTCATAGTAGATGACATAGCTCACACATATAGTTCATGTCATGTTAGGCCCAATGAATGTCAACTTTTGTCTATGCATCTCGTGTGGGGTCTAATCTTTCATTTTATCCTATAGCCCAAGAAACATAAGACATACAGTTCTTAGTAATGCAGGCTTAATTAAGTCACACCCACCGATTGGAAACTTATAGGATTTGTAATCCCACCCATGATTTTTTCAGTTCTTAAGGTGAAGTATCGTTCAAATGTCACATCAAATGCACCCGAAGCTTTAAACACACCATTGTGATGTGACTCCATGAATGTAATGATGTCACATGCTAAAAATATACTTAAAACTTTCAGCTCAGTAGAGGGTCATGACGAAACAATTTCACTATTAAGACTTAATATTTAAGTGACAAAGTTTTCGATGCATGTAAGTTTGACTCGCTTTGAGCATTAGCAAATTATCAAGTATATATCCCTTACATGAAGTGAACAAAAAACAAGATGGATGATTATGGATTTTCAGATCTTACTGGAGCTGAAAACTAGATCGTGTAATGTGTGTAAGGCCTTATTCTATTGCAATGTTTTGAATTTTAGTTTTCACTTGGTCTTGGTTTTCATACCCTTCTTTCATGGGCTCAGCATGCATGAAATATTAAGTAGCACCAATTCTTGGCCTCCACATGATCATCTCTTGATCTTTCATTTTACAAGTATATAAGGCATTCCATGAAAAATATTTCTTATTATATTTGAAAAAATAGGGCTTACACTCTTACAACCCAAGAAATTAATTAAACATCCATGAAAAAACCAATCCAAACCAAATACATCCTTCCACACGTGTCCTATATCCATAAGCCATTCAAAAACATTCAAACAATCAATTATACATCATATGTATTATTTTGAAAAATCCATTTAATGATTTTTATATAACTTTCACATCTCATTTGTGGAGAACTATTTTCTTAAATTTTAAAATTATGAAAAGCACAAACAGCTTATACATCCCTCTATGTAGTTGTGGGAATAATTCCCGCTGTTGCAAACCACCTCTCTAGACCACACGACCGACGAGGCCTTCTTTGTTGTACTCTAGACCATGCATCAACTGAATGGATCTGTTGCTACAAACCACCTCTCATATGCAATGGAATATTATAACCAAACCTAACTTCTTTTTTCATGTAACATGCATCAACTAAATGCATCCGAAAACAGATAAAATTACCTCTTGAAATCCTATGCCAAGTGAAGCGTACGTGTGACCAACAAATTGCAACCCTGAAGCCACAACCTTTAGCTTGTTCACATAGAAAGAACTAGAAGAAATACCTCCAAAATCCTCTAAAAGCTCTTTCGTATGCACCTGACACACACTCCTTTTTGATACAATGGCTTTAGGACAAGAAAGGATATTAAAATATGGGCTAGAGGATGTTTCTCTCTTGCTTAGAAGGAGGGAAAAGAAAATTTTAGCTAATTTTCTGAATTTTTCTTGATTTGGAACTCTTCAAAATCATATAATTCCGAGAAATAGAATCCTACACAATGTAGGATTTTCTTATTTTCATGTATAACACCTATAGCAAACAAGAAATAGGCTTCTAACATGGACCTCTAATTAATTCAAGCTTATTCCACATTTAATCAGTAATCTCATTAATAATCAAAGTCTATTGGAATTATATCTTTTAATTTGATTAATTCCATTAATTAAATCAAATGCTCATTATGTTTCTAATTAATAATCTCATTGTCAACAAATGTAATAAGAATTCAATAATTTCACTTGTATTTTATCCATTAATTTAATTAATTCCCACTAATTAAATTGAATGTCTATTATGTTTCTAATTAATAATATCATTATTAAAAAATGTAATTGGAAATTCATTTAGTCAAATCCAATAGCAATCAAATTAATTTTACCATGAGACTTCTTAGGTCGCATTTAAGCCTTAAAAGAATTTACCAATTTTTCCTTATTCCAACCTTCTCTATATGACTCTAGAGGTTTATCTTTAATTCAAAATGTATATAGCTTAAAGGATATAGGAAATGCTTAGCCTATGGGCCATATGATAACTCATTTAAGATAAAGTAAATAGATCATATGACTGTGAATGCCATTGATAACACAGAAATTTATAGCTTATCTGTACCTCACATATGCTTAATTTATGTATGCATGTAAGTTAAAATAGAGAAAAATATGGCATCATCCAAGAAAAATACTAAATATGATGATTTAGGCATGGAAAAGTGTAGTTATGGTGCTAATTATTAATTTTGGACATTTTTTACAATAATGTGCAATATAATGTTTATATGTTAGCTTTGCAACCATGGAAGAGGGGTTCATGAGCATGGATGCCTAAGTTGCGAGTGCGAGATGAAATCGTGAGACATTCTTGAATTTTCATTGTCCAAGTTCGTGAGGTTGGAAAGAGGTTCCACAATCACAGAACTAAGTTTAGTGGTAGCAAATTCAAGGGCTGTTGTCCAGGTTGAGATAGTGAAAAAAGGTTTTGCAAAGGTGAAGTTGATGCTTGCAAGAGAAAGTTAGCGGCACAACAGAATTTTAGAAATCGATTTTACATGAATTTTGAGGACTTTTTCATCTTTTTCCACTCCTACATGAACCCTAGGCATCCTAGAACCATAAACATGAGTGCTCCATGCATCACACTCGATCTTAGACTTAGTTTTACTCTTCTAATTAGAAACATAAAAACTGAAGATTGAAGGTTAAAGGAGGAATCCATGTCAAGAGTTGAAAAGAGTTCATTTTCCCACGCAACAAGAACATATAGATTAAGTTTTTCTAGACGTTTTTCTATTGTTGTCATAATTGTTTGAATGAGACAATGAACAACTTAGAATTAGTTTTACTTGAATTAAACACGACTTTTTAAATTTCTTTCTAATCTCTTGTGTTAGTATTTGGTGAAATAAGTATGTATGAGTTGTGATTGTTTGTCCTTACATGGTCATTCACAATTGTTGAATTGGATTGGGGATCTACTAGTTAATCTATGGCTGTGTGAAGAATAACAGAAGTGAAACTCATATGCTAAACATACAATTTGTAACACTAATTCTATAAGAATAATGAGAGTGAAATTGTAGAATTAATGCTGATAACCATTATTAATTATCAAATTTGAATCTCATGACTTGATTTAACCTATGAATATCCGTAAAAATTTAAAGTTAAAACTATAGAAGAATTTGGGAGAATATCCTATAGAGTTTAGGATTAACAATCCGTAGTCAGTGCAAATAAATTGATAATTAACATAATTTGGCATACATAGGAACCCAACACAACATGAGTAGCTAGATGCTTTAACTACTGGTAATCTATCACTCTCGTCTTGTGTGCTTAGTTATAAGTGCTTGCTTTGGGTTAGTATTTATTTTCCTTTACTACAAATTTGAGGTCTAACTAATAAAAATTTCGTTAAATCAATAGATACAAAACCCCTCCTCATGGAAATGATGCTTGTACTTATCAAAGTACTTATTTAATTATAAATTTAATTTTAGTGTGGAGATAACTCACGTCAAATTTTGGCATTGTTGGCAAGGAAAGTGACTAGTGCTTTTGAACACTTCGAGGGATTGCTAGATTAGGCCATTTTATTTTTCAATTTTTCTCTTGTTATCTCTTTTTTTTTTTGTCTAATTCTCTTCTTACTTTTTTAGTTGCATACTATGTGGGTTAAATTTTAGTTTATTGAAACAATTGTATACATAGGAGCAAAAGCATTGATTTTGATTTTGATTTTTATCTGGAGATTGAATGAACTCTTCATAAGCGTAGAGCTCTTTTCCAACATGCATAGGAAATGACAGAAAATAACTCATCACCACATAAACTTCCTCTTCCACCAAACCAACGAGCCATTAGAGATTATGTGCAACTGATGAGGAACCCAAATATGATAGGAATTGTGAGACCACTGATGAATGCCAATAACTTCAAGTTAAAAACTGCATTAATTAATATAGACCCTAATACACATTTCGCTTCTTTTCTTGAATGATGTGACACTATAAAATTTAATGGAGTTTTTGATGATGCGATTAAATTGAAATTATTTCCATTCTCTCTCAAGGATCAAACAAGGCAATAGCTGCAATCTGTACTACTTGGGAATATTGTCACTTGGCACGACATGGTGGATAAATTCTTGGCTAAACATGTCCCATCAACAAAACTACACAACTTAGATTGGAAATTGGAACATTCAAATAATAAGAGTCTGAGACCCTGCCATAAGTCTAGGAAAGGTTTACTTCTTAGAAAGTACACCTAGCTCATAGAGATTATCACCTTATATTCCTACATTACCTACATAACTCACTTGTTCTTTTTGCCCACTACTCGTTCTTTTACCTCTACACTCATGTGTACGATGAGACTCTGCACACATATCACATGTATGACTTATAGAAAGTGGAAAAGATTGAGAATTACTTATCAAGACACTATTAATCTTTTTAGACAAGAGATCCACTTTTGTTGCGATAAACTTAACTAAATCTACTTCATGCACGCTGGTGATCCAAAATGTTATGGATCTCTTAGATGGCCATTGGTAAGCATTTGATGCCATCTCCTTTATCAACTCTCATGCATCCTCAGGTAATTCGTTTATTAAAGCTCTCCTTCTAGCTGCATCAAAGATAGTAAAAAGTTGACTAGATATTCCACTATAGAAAATTTGTACCTACATCCATAGTGGATATCCATGCGGGGGGTACTTTCTAAGAAGCTCTTTAAACCATTCCCATGCCTCAAGCAGTGTCTTAGAGTCAAGTTGTTTGAGGGCACCGATCTTTGGCCTTAACTATGTATGCTTGGCACACGGGAAGTATTTAGCTTGGAATGTGGTTACCATGTCCTATCAAGTGACAATACTCCTAGCTGTTAATAATTATAGCTATTGTCTTATTCTATCCCTAAGAGAAAATGGAAATTAATAATATTGCATCATTAGAAACTCCATTAAATTTTACAATGTCACATAATTTAAGAAAAGAATTGAGATGTGTATTGGGGTCCTTATGTAGGGCTCCACCAAATTAGTTAAATTACACCATATTAATTAAGGTAGGTTTTATCTCAAAGTTATTGGTATTCACTAGTGCTGACAAAATTCCAATCATATTTGGGTTTATCACTAGGTTGTACATAATCTCTAATGGCTCGTTGGTTCAGTAGAGGAAGAAGTTCCTGTGGTGGTGGATTATTTTTTGCCATTTCCTACTCATGTTGGAAAAATGCTCTACACCTATGAAGAGTTTGTTCAATCTTGGGAACAAAATCAAAATCAATGCTCATGCACCTACTCATACAATTGTTTCCACAAACAAGAATTTAACCTACAAGGTTGTAATGTAACTAGAAAAGCAAGAAGAGAATTAGAGAACAACAAAATAACAAGAGAAATATAGAAAAACAACAAAAAAAGGAAAAAAAAAACTAAATAGCCTAATCTAGCGATCCTTTAGAGTGTTCAACAAAACTTGCTCTCTTGCCAACGGCACTAAAATTTTACGTGAGTTTTTACCACACCAAAATTAAATTTATAATTAAATCTAGTACTATAGTGAGTACAAGTATCGTTCCCATGAGGAGTGACTTGTGTCTATTGATATAACTAAGTTTGTTTTAGGTAGGCTTCAAATTTGTAGCGAAAGAAAACAATAAATGAAAGCATGCACTTGGAACAAAGCACACAAGATAAGAGTGATGGAGTACCAATAGTTGAAGCATCTAACCACTTGTGTTGTATTGATTTTCTATGTATGCAAAATTATGTTAATTATTAGTTTAATTATACTAGTTATGAATTGTTAATTTAAAGTCTATAGAATATTCTCCCGAATGCTCTTATAGTTTTAACTCTAAATTTTAATAGGTATTCCTAGGCTAAATCAAGTCTACAAATTCATGTTTGGTGATTAACAATGGTTACTCGCACTAATTCTACGATTTCATTCCCGTTATTCTTATAGAATTAATGTTTGCAAATTATATATCTAGTACAAAAGTTTCATTTCCATTATTCTTTGTACAACCACAGTTAATTAGTGAATACCCTAATTACTATCCAATTCAACAATTATGAATAAATCATGCAAAGATAATTAATCAAAATTCATGCATACATGCTCCACCAAACAAAAACACAAGCGACTAGAAAGAAATTTAGAAATTCATATTTAATTCAAGCAAAACCAATTCTAAATTTTTCATCATCCAAAACAATATAACAATAATAGAAAAAGTTGAAAAAGAATTTAGTCTAATAATCTTGTGTTGCGTGGGCAATGAACACGCTTCAAATTTTTAGTGTGGATTCCTTCTTCTCCAAATCTTCAATCTTGTTTTCCTATGTGTCTAAGAATTTAGAAAAGTGAAACTAAGTTTAATCCCCTTTTCAAGATGTGGAGAACATATATTTAAAATCCAAGGGTATCTAGGGTTTGTGTTCAAGTGGAAAATGACGAAAAAGTCCTTCAAAATACATGCAAAATTGAAATCTGAAATTTTTTCGTGGCGTCTCTCATGATTGTGACAATTAGGTATCATGGTCACACCTCCTTTCCTTGCACTCGCACACCTAGGTGCCAGATTTAAATAAATTAGGGAATTATGTTCCATTGTCACATCAAGCTAGCTTGCAATCATGCCACGCATCCCCACGATCTCGCCACTAATTTGTGTAATTTCCAAAGTAGTCTGCGCTCCGATCTACTACCATGACTAGCCATCCTATGATTAGACCATTGACTTCATACCTATGACCAACGACTACAGAATTTCCAAAATTTACTGTGGTTGATCTGTGTAGCTACATATTCTTCATTCACAGTTGCGGTGATTCCTTTGGTGGTCACAACCTTGGCTTGAAAACCTAAAATCATATTTTAAGTATACACAATGTACAAAATCAATAACTAACCCCACATCTACACTTTTTCACTTCAAAATCATCATATTTAATATAATTCATGTATGATAGCACATTCTTTTTCATTTTAACCCACATGCATATATAATTTAAGCACACATGGGGGTACAAATATATTATAATTTCTAGTGTTTTCTTGCCCATGTGATTATGTTAAGGAATCTTGCCCATAAAAGGTTACAAATATGGAAACAAGACTTCTTAGTACGCAATAATTGAAACTTGTTTACAAATCACAAATTTGTTGAATGGGCACTTAAGAATCGATACAACTTGTATAAAATGTGTTTCTATAGTAACTATCAGGCCATTCAATACAAAATACTTAAAACACATGTGTATAAGTTACTAGAGAATAAGCATTCGAATATTAACTCCAATAATGAAATTGACACATTTAGTTCACTCTCCGTTATTTATATCTTACTTCATAATTGTGTTAAGTGCTAGCGGGCTTTAGACTTTAGACAACATGAATATTTTGTGTGCATGATGATCAGCATGTCATTAGAACGTTAACAACTAATAAGATAGGAGATAGAGTTATAAACTCAACATGCCATTTCAAGGAAGGCATATGTGTGATTAATAAGGTATTTGTCTCGTTGCAAGTGAGTAATGTGTTTATCTGATGTAATCGATATTCTATGAGATAGAAACTCTTGGTAGGGTAGTGGAAATCAAAAAGGAGTTTCCGATATATGATTATTAGTCTCATGAGGTAATAATGTTATGGTCATAAGAATAAGCTAGTGAGTTTTACTAAATCTATGGTTCTCGCTTGATTTGGACTAAAGAAGACAAATAACCTATTCACCATTGTATTCATGATTGTGAGGGTTTATATGATCTACTCACTTCGTCTTAATTAGACTATGATACAGGTTGTAGGCTAAGTGTCACCCATATACTTTGAATTATATTCGTTGCTTATCAAGGATGAATAAACAGAGTCACATACAAAAGGATAGATTGAGAACAAGTTGATAAATTGGTTTAAGGCTTAAACGAGACATCAAGTGGCAAAGTTAAATTGGTCATGATTGGATTGGGCCAAATAGAATTATTTACTTCTTGTTATCATTGTTAATAATAAGATTATTAATTGAAAAGACAGTAAGGCTTTAATTTAATTAATGCAGATTAATTAAATTAAAAGATAAGATGTAAGTGGAAATATTTGATCTCCATTGTGTTTGTTACTAATGCTATTATTAGCTACAAACACAACAGACCTTAAATTTAATTAATGAGATTTATTAAATTAAAGGATATAATTCCACTAGTCCTTAATTATTAATAATATTAATAATTAAATATGTAATGGACTTGAATTAATTAAATGTTTATGTACGAAATCCATAGAGCCCATTTTATATGTGCTAGAAGTGCTATATATGAAAATAAGAATCCTACCTTATGTAGGATTGTATGTTGAAAATAAATAAATTTTGACATGAAAATAAGATCTTACCTTATGTAGGATTATGTGTGTTGGAAATAAATAAATTTTGAAGAGCTTCAAATCATGGAACATCACATTGTTACCTAAATTCTTGTGCTCCCTTTGTACAAAATGAAAAACACCCTCAACCCTCTCTTCTTATTTTTTCTTTTTTGTTCAAAATGTTTTCCAAATACAAAGATATTTGTGTAGGGTCACAACAACAGAGTTTGTCAAGGATTTTTGACACACTCCTCCGTGTTTTATCTACATGGACAAACTAGAGGTCACAACTTGAATATTGTGGTTTTTGGGTTTGCATACGTTTTAGCTGAAATTAAATTCTAAGAGATAATTTCACATGCTTTTCTAGATATATTTAATTATGCATGTTACATGACAATAATAGCTCAAGTTTGAGATTTTCATTCCAATATATTTATTTTCGTTTTATATTTTTTAAAATTAAAAATTTACTCTCAAACCCGATGAATTCCAACAGTACATGCTAGGAAGCCATTATCATACTTTTCTAGATCTTTTTTTAATTGAATGTTGGAATGCTGAGTCATACCAAGTCAGATACCGACGTATGGGCTGATCACCCAAAGTTGTCGGATGGATCACGTTGAGAGAGATCGTGCCATTTCGTCAGAGTTTGTCATGACGATTCAAATAATCACCCAAAGCTACAAGTGAATGTGCCTCCCAATACTAAAATTAGGATATTGTTTTTTATGCTCTTTTATATTTTTTTGGTCCAGATGTTTTTTAGAGCCTTTTCGAATTTGTTTATTACCTTTTCATGTAAATATTGTATCTTGTGAACACTTGGATGGTCGGCGGACTTCAATCGAGGAATGAGTTCTTAGTTTGTTCCTTGAAGAAGAGAGTGGTTTTCAATTCTTGTCAACAATTAAAAAATCGAGTAATTGTGGTGTGAATAGTTAATAATCCATAATATATCCATACGACTATCATATCTTAATTCACATCGTCTTTACTGTTTTTCAGTCAGAGAATCGTGTGCAGTTCGCATATTAGAAGCCGATTCGAATTAAGCTGCCCCGATTATCCATCTCTCCCACTATTCTTTTGTTTTTCATGTTTCCATGTTCACACCAACAATAAAAGCATAATACTAAATACTCAAAAACAATAAAAATACATAAGCATCATAATTTTGACTAAATTGCTGATAATATCTAAAATTTCAATTTCAATTTTATAAAATTTTTAAGATACTTTAAAATAATTAAAAATTTTCATATGAACATTGATATGTTCTGAATAACATTATTATGCATTTTTAATCAATATATATGATGTAAACATAATAAATTATATTAAATAGTATGATTAAAATATCATGGCGGTTAAGTTATCGAAAACAATTATTATTTTCTGGTTAATGATGATAAAACACCAAATAAATGTCCAAGGCTATATCGGTTTTCTTTCATCATTTTTTAATTTAGCAAGACAAACCAACATTTTCTAGACCAATTCATTATATATATATATGCACCCTATTCACCTTTGCACACTTGGGTACATACATAAAATTTAAAATATGATTTATTTATGATCATAAAGTTGTATTTTAATTATATATACTTTTAATTTTATGCATGTATATTTTACTTTACAATTTATCATCTAAAAAAAATTGTCTATTTTAAATTATATAAAATTATATAATTTTTTAATAACAACAAAATATAAATGGTAGTTTTTTAAATGCACTAAAATATTTACATAAATTTAGAAGGCAAAAAAGAAAAGTTTAAGAGGAAAAAATTAAATAAGATGAAATTATTTAAATGAAATTTAATTGGAAAGAACGAGAAAAGAGTAATATAAAAATGAAACAATAAAAATAAATAAAAGAGAGAGATTTTAATTTATTTTATTTTAAGTAGCAAAAAATAGTAAGCCATAATGAACAGTATATAATTAGATTAATTAAAGACGAAGTATTTTAGAAATATTTTAAATGATTAAAATGTAGTTAATCTATAGTCTCCCACTTTAATGATATTTGTGTGTGTGTGTGTGTGTGTGTGTGTGTGTGTGTGTATTGGTGCTTAGAATGCAAATATTGAACATGGCCGACATTTAAAATAATAGTTATTGTAAGAAGAAAAGTGCAAAGTTATCAACTCAGAAAGAATCATCATAATCACTCATAATCTCATGGGTGTAAAGAAAATATGGTGAAACATCATCAATCAGTTTTCTTTAGCAGTAAAATCTTTTATTTCCCGTATCCATAAATTTAGTAAGAAAAGAGAGATTACTTCACCTTTTAAAAGTATAATAGTAAATCAAGTTGAGGGTCAAATGTCACTATATCATGACTCCACATATTGTCCTTCACCATCCCAACATTACTTTGTGAGTCATATGTAATTTTGAATTCCAGTGTTCCCCTAAGTAATGATTTTAAGCTTATTAAATGAAGTCTTCTCCGGGGAATACGTAGCTGGGTTAGTTTGACTGATAAAGGTCCTTTCATAGAGTCACAAAATGATTTAAATTGATCATATTGCTTCCCTCAATTTTTCTGTTTTTGGGCTTCTTAGAAACGTTTTCCTATTTTCAAATTTCATTTTCAGAAATATTTAAAAACCTAATCATAACTATATACATGTTGTATACATTTCTTTCAGTGGATATTTTATATATGCATATCTATTAAACTATTAAATCGATTTAATATTCTACTAGGGCTACTTTAGTACAACAGGGCTATTATACATTTCCATCTTTCAGCTTTTTTAAAGTTCCGTTTGATGTTAATAATTAATGAAAATTATTTCTCCCAATTTCTCCAGTATTTTTAAAAGGCAATTTAAACCAAAAACAATTTAAGAAGTGATTGATAGCTAGCATTCTGCACCCTCTAACTAGATTTAGGAATTAAATTATGCGAAAATCGTCAAATTGAACTTGCTTGGACCCGGATGTTTGTAGATTCAGTTAGATCAGCAGCATTATAATTCTAAGTTAAATTTAATACAACAATATTGCAATTTTACTCGATAACTTTTAAGCTAATATTGTAATATTACCACACGTATAAAATATAAAGTAAAAATAAATACAAGAACAAACAATATGTTCATACAGTTCGAAAACCACCCCAGCATTATAATTTTAAGTTAAATTTAATACAATAATATTGTAATTTTACTTGACAACTTTTAAACTAATATGGTAATATTAGTAGATATACAAAATATAAAGTGAAAATAAATACAAGAACGAAAAATATGTTCATAAACCACCTCCAATACCTGCGAGGCTCTCACTCAAATCAAACCATTCATTAGTCTAAGTGAAAAATAGTACAACCTACTAGTTATTTTTTGAGGCTGCTCTCTATTTTAATTTGACTTTCTATGCTTGACCCTATGGATCGAATTAGAGCTTACAACTGGTCTCAACACTCAAAAAAATGATATCAAAATCAATGGTACTCAACTGTTGCCACGGTATTCAAGAAAGGATTGGTGTGAATCTTTAGAGAGGTCAAAGAAATTAATGAATTTGATCGAATAAAGAATTCAAGAAAAATCTACAAGATTAATGGGTTTTGCTAAGTTAGGATTTCCTGAAAAAGCCCGAAGAAATTAATTGGTTTGGAAGGGTATGAAAACACGTTTGGACTTTCATAATAGTATATACAAGATGTTTATACATGCAGGGTGTCTATTTGTGTATGTGTGTAGAGAGAGATTTGTTTGTGTCTCTCATTGCATTTGTTTTATGTTTGGTTACGCCATTTTGTTACTAGATAATTTCTCCCAATTTTCTTATCTTGCATGCTTTAATGCGATGATCTGCACTCGCTACCTAAACTCTCAGTGTTCCTTAAGAAATCATTTCAATCGATTGGTTTTACGTGAAAAAGTAGATGTTAAGAAACAGGGATATTTTTCACTTTTCATATTCTAATGAAGGTGCATATACACATATACTGAAGCACGACTTATGTTGGTTGCACAAAATAGTTACTAAATAAAACATAATTGATATGCATTTAACAAAAAGAATAAAATAGAAAAAAATGAAATACTTTATTAAATCCCTTGCTCGACTTGCGCAAATAATGCTTGCAAAAACAATAAATAAATGGAATTATCATTTTATTAATTTATTTTATGTCTATTAATAATGTAAAACAAATAGTAAGAATAATTAATTATATATTTGCTACGAAAGAACATTATTTGAAAATATTAAATTAATTATTGTATTTTTGTTAATATGCTTAAACATATTAAATATTTAATATAAATTTAATGTTAAAGAAACAATATCATATTAAATATTTATATTACATACAAAAATCATATATTTATATTCATAGTAGATGAGTGAGGGGAACATAATTGAGATTACGAAATGACACAATAATTGATATTTAACATGTTTGTTTTAAAGTTAATAATTATATAGTTTTTGTGTTACTTTATTTTGACATTCATTATATGAAAAAGTAAATATATTGTTATATTATATTTGTTGTTTTACAAAAAATCACTAAACACTTATAATATATCTATTATACTTTATTTATTTGTTAAATACACTTTTTGATAAACACTTGTTTATAAAATTTAATTATGATATAAATATTCTTCATAAAAATTTAAATTTCTTGTTCTTTATATTTTTTATTCAGAGTACTTATTTTTTTGCATACCTACTAATGGTAATTAAATTAATTATGATATTTTTGGTTGTGAGAAATCTAATTGCAAATTCATTTATATTTAAATAATATTTTTGTTTTCAAGAGTCCAGTTCAAGGTTACTAAAAAAATGTCTTTATTTATGACCAAATTATCATGAGAATTTTTTTTCAAATTAATAAAGAAAATGTAACAAAATTTTTTTCATCAAATTATTACTTATATATTGCAATGAAATAGTTCTTTCACACGTTATTACTTATACATTAGGATGATTATTGTTTTTCTCATCAAAGCATGTATTAATTGTGAGGAAAGAAAAAATTATCGCAAGAACCATTTTTATTGTACCATTATTAATACTATTTTTATTATCTTTTAAATATATTAACCAAATATGATGAAATTAATTTGATTCAAAATGACTTTTAAAAATAAATATATTTATTTACAACAAGATCAGCAATGCACAATTTCACGAATTAAAAATATATACATTATTCAAAAAAATTGGTTGCATGTGTGTGGTTTTGTGGTAACTTGCTAAACTTTCGAAAGTGAGTCTAGAGTTCAAATCCTTTACCATCCTTCAGATGTTTAAGTTATGGTTAAAATGGAAAAATAAAAAGAAGAGTGAGTTTTTCAACAACCAAAAAAGATGAAATAAAAAAAAAATGGAAGATTACCTTCTCCATGAAGTAAAATATTTCATTTTTTGTAGGTAAACTTCCTACCAAATCGAGCAAGAAAAAAATAATTCCTGGTTAAATTAACCTAGGAGTAAATCTGTTAGGAAAATAATTTTTAGCTAAATATGTTGCTAATTGAAATCAAGAATGATTTTCTTTCTTTTACAAGCAATTTCAGTCCTTGCTAATCATTGAATTTTTTTTAATTGTTCTAATATTATTACAAATAAAATGAGATATTCTATAAATTTTTGTTGTATATGTGTGTATATATATATATATATAATTTTATATGTATGCATATATTTTGCGTATATTTATATTTTTACATATAAAATATTTAGTATATAATTGATTTGATAATAATATATAATATTTATTAATAAATATTTTGTAAATTTTAAAAATTAATAAGATTATATATTAAAAATAATTCATTCCCTAAATATTGGGAATATGTAAAGACATGGGGTGGGGTGGAATTGACATTTCTTACATTTGGAAATAGTGAAAGTGATGCACAATGATAATCAAAAATAGCATTCTTGGGAATATGAATGAGTATGAGAATGACAATTCTTTTCTAACTCATTTCCATGTGGCTGTTAATTCATCCTCCATTCCTCCTTCTCTTTTCATTTGTTGATAATATTTCCGTCATTTTAATTTATTCTATGTTTTTTCCTTTTCAAACTTTTTATCTTCGTTTCTCATTTCATAAATTATATAAAATTTATTTTTAAAAATAACATTGTTTCGTTTGCATGCAACGCGTATTGAGTATGCCTTCTTCGGTCACAATTATTTTAAATAATTAAGAACCCCCCCCTTCACGAAGAAGAAGAAAAAGAAATTGGCATATGACGAATTCCATGATTCTTGAGATTGTGCTAGCTGTCAGCATCATTGTGTTTTTCCATGCTAATTCTTTTGAGTTCGTAAAGATACATCGTATGCTGTCGTATGAGATGATTTCGAACTCTGATAATTGAACTTGATCTTCGTGTACTTGAAGCTTCAGCTTGATCAGTCATCAAGGCTTCAATTTGGGTATTCTCCCGATAGAGTGGATCGTAAACAAGATTAAATTTAGTGCAATCTTGAGCAATTACATGTGTGGCAAAGGTGGGGCAATGGTAATAGGTCTTTCGTTAGTCAAGGGGTAATGTGTAGGATCCTTGAAAGGGAATTTTAATGTGAATCTGAATATCAATTCGTCATCGAATGCCAACATAATATTTTCTGGGATAGTTATTGAGTGCCTCGTGGCCATGGGATATATAATTTATTTGTTTGTTTATTTTAACGAATTTTAGACGTTGCAGTAACCTGCATATAAATTAATATTTTATATTATATTAAGGACATGTGTATATTCAAATACACATATAAATGTATATATGTGCGTGCATGTAGGTACAAATTATGAAGTCTGGTGATGAGAGAGAGAGTGAGAGAGAGAATTAAATATTGATGATGGTATCTAAATTTCACTACATGATTTTCACATTATTTACTATAAATTAATACAGAAACAATACGAACGAAAATATTAATCAAGACTACACAGCATAATTTTATTTTAGCTGATAATATAATTTTTTAAAATATATTTGGGATAATGATGTCCTGAACAAGGCATCATATGGCATTCTATCGAGGGTGATAATTTTTTTTCTTATTTAAAATATGTGGACGTATATGACACGGCTGGCGTGTCGACGAAAACGTGCCCGAGATAATAATAGTAGTTTTTGAAGTGTTAGCTCAATAATATCAGGATTAAGACCAAAAAAAATGCTTGAATAAGCTACTAAATTTCGTATTAAAATATCTTACAACAAGTCAGCTGATATCACGACGGCATGATACGATATTTGGTAAAAGTTTTAATCAATTTTCAATATAAAATATTAGGGCACTTGGAGAGAGAGAGAGAGAGAGAGTATAACTTATGTTTGAGATTTTGATGAATTTTCCTAGATTTGACTACATTAGTTCTAATTAACTTATTGTTATAATAGGAGTAAATCCTTAAATAAAGATAATTGATCACAATTGTGAATCATCGACTTATAATAGGAGTGAAAATCTTACGTTTACAAGGGATTAATTATTAATTTATTTTTTATATTCTCAATTAAATTAATTTCATAAATGATTAGATTAATTTAATTGAAACTTTAGTATAACTTGAGAAATTGTACTAAGGAATTAAGGGATTAATAACTCCTAAATAAACAATTAAAGATTGATAATTAATTAAATGACAATGAAAATTCTTAAATATTTCTTGCATGATGATTGCCATTAAACTTTGCTTGTGATTGCTACTATATTCATCTCATTCCATTTATTTAGTTTAAAGTTACTTTATTGTTTACTCGATCATTATTAAATTTTTCTT
Source organism: Avicennia marina (assembly GCA_019155195.1). Taxonomy (NCBI): domain Eukaryota; kingdom Viridiplantae; phylum Streptophyta; class Magnoliopsida; order Lamiales; family Acanthaceae; genus Avicennia; species Avicennia marina. Next base: position 8,450,046 of record CM032783.1, on the reverse strand, counting down.
TAAATTAATTTTACTTAATCAAAATACAATTTTATTGAAAACAACATTGTTACTTCCTATGGAAATGATAACCCTTACTCCCCTGTATTACATGGTGTGATCGTTACACACTTGCAATGCTAAATTTACCTACATCATGTTTTTGGCGTCCTTGCTGGGAAGCATCGAGTGCTGTTATAAATAATTTTGTGTTTTTAAATTAAGTACTTATAGTAAATATTTTCTTATTCTTAATTTTCTATTCTTTTGCTTTTTTTTTATTTATACTTTTAATTTCACACTCCTGTGCTTCATTGAAATTATATCATAAGTCTAGTATGAATAATTTATATTTGATCTTCTCTTAGTGCATATTGTTAAAATTCTAATTTTATGATAAAATGGCTTACAATTATGATTGAACTTCTAATTATTACATGATTGATTTGGGAAATGAAATTAATGTTGATTATTCTTGGGATTTTTTCCCAATCAAGAAATTATTTGTTAAATCAAGATATGAATAGTTCCTTTTATAATTTTTTCTCACATAATTCATACACTGATTTATGTAATTCTATTTCTCCAGGAAATAATATTGAAGAATTTTTGTCGAATGTGGTTCAAGGTAGTTCACACAATACAATTAGGTTAGATAATTTATTGAAAGAACAAAATGAAAAGGTAAGAAAAAATTCATGGAAAATGTTAAATAATCAAGTATCTTAGCTACCAAAAAAACTTTCTATAAAAAAATTGTATAATCAATTAGTGGCTAGTCATAAAGTATGAATGGGTATGACTGAAAATTTAATAAATTACTCTATCATTGATGCTGACACTAAAAAGGCTAAATTGATGACAATAGAAATTCAAGAAGAAGAGAAGGGAAGTACAAAAAATTTTGGAAGAAGTCGAAGTATCATCCTCATGCTTTGAATTAGTTGAACTAGTAGATGAAAACAATTTTAAGATAAATGGGCCAATTGAAAGTCATCCTAAAAATTAGAATTAGAATTAGAATTAAAAAGTATTGAAGAATATCAAAATCTAGCATCTTTAGAATTAAGAAAACAATAGGAAAACAACAAGAAAACAATGAAAGGGAAGAAAAGAACTTAACTTGTGATTTTATATTTAAAATTTCCCTTCATCATAAAGAACGTGAAGACATCCTCTATTTTTATGATGTTTTAAGGAGCTACTAATGATTGATTATTTTGCAATTGCATTGTCTTAAAAGCCGCACTATGCCAAATTCTTGCAGGAGGTATTTAATCAAAAAAGGAAATTAGAGAAAGATGAGTTGGTATGCCATATGCAAGCAAGCAAGAGGCTTTTACAAAAATTAAGGCCACCACAAGAAACAAGGAGTATTTCTTTCCACATTTATTTCGATGATTCCCTTATTAACTTTCAAGAACAATGTGTTTGTGTGATGGCGTTCTTGATATTGATGTGAGCCAAATTGCATATCATAACGACAATATTTCTATATTTTACTCTTTAAATTGTTTATAATTTGAAAAATTAATTATCTTTGTTATTTGGAATAAATTTTTGATAAATATAAAAATAGAATGGGAAATTAAATCAATAAGTATAAATTTAAGAGAAATAAGAAAATAGTCACATGAACAAGATTAAAAATTTTTAGAGGTAATCCAAGAATAAGATTGGCGAAAGACAATAATCTTAGCGCTTTTAAATAGTTTTTCATTTGAATAAGATCTTACATAATAAATGCTTGATTTGAAATAAAGAATAATAAGATAAATGAAAAAATCTAATGTGAAAAAGGAATTTAAGATCAAAATCAAGGATGAATAAATTCTCAAAAAGTAATAAACTAGTAGTATAACTGTGTGATTTATGTGCTATATTGCTTAGTGCAAATTCTCCTCTTTTGAGCACACACCAAGCACTTTGATGTGAAATTAGTTTTGAAATTTTTTATATTTAGATGTGTGTTGCATTCAAGGTATAATTTTTGATAGTGTATTCTTTGATCCCTTCAATAAACACCATAGGGAACTCTCAAAAAAAGGGCCGGGGGGGGGGGGCTCCAAAATAAAAATTCTACTCCATTGATTTGAATGCTGAGTAACCTGGGGTGTGCAAGTGACCTTTCTTCACTCTCGCGTAAAAAGAGAATTATGAGTATGCAAAGCATTCTAAATTCGTGGTATACTGAGTAACCGGGGTTGTGCTAGTGAACTTTATTCAACTTCGCGTAAGAAGGTATGTGACGACATAGAAAAAGAAAATAGGCCTTCAAAAAAAATAGAAGAAAAGAAGAAGAAGAAAAATAAAAAGTTTCCCTATGGGTATCAAAACTAAAAATAAATAAAGGATTAAGTAACTCACTAGCAAGTAACCAAGAATATTACACCATTGAAGAATAGGATTTTTTTCCAAATTCCTTTACATTAAAGTTGCTTCAAGAGCACAAACACACGTAAGGATTTTTGCATGAAGATAATATGACAGCATAAATTCATACATTTAAAGGCTAGTGTGTTACTTGAGAGAATTATGAGATACCGATGATCCGAAAGTTCCAATTCTGCATAAATTTACTCTTTTGTCTTGCTTGAGAACGAGTAAGGAATAAAGCATGGGGGCATTTGATAAGCAAAGTAAAATAAGACTTTAGGTGAATAAATTTATATTCAAACTATGTTATTAAGTTCAAATTATCAATCAAAATAAAAAAATTTACCTATCTTATATGTTGCAGTGATTTCTTGATGAAAATAAGCAAGAAGGAAGACAATATAAGCTCATCCAAAGGCAATAAATCAAGGAAATATAAGATTAAGGCCCAATGCATTGCTTAAGTGGAGTTTTGTTGCCTAAGTGAACTGTTAGTGAGGGGGGGTAGGCGGAGACCAATTAGAAACGACTGCCAGTTGCCCATGGATCGCCTAAGCAACAAGTAGGCGACAAGCCAATGCTTGACAAGCCAAAATTGGCTTGTCACCTACTTGTTGCCTAGGCGATAAGGAGGCAATGATCATTGCCTTCTCTGTTGTCTAGGCGACAAAGGAGGCGACAGTTCATTTATTTTTTCCACTTAACCCTCGGACCAATGGATAGAAATGGAGGAAATAAGCAACCAGTCAAGGAGTTTGGGCACTGGAACTTCAAAGCTATAAATAGGAGGTGCTTTACAAGCTAAAGGATCCATCCATGGCTTAGAATTCTTTTAGGCATCATGATCTATCATTGCAATATTAGTTTAGTATAAATAGAAGGTTTGAGAATGAGTTTGGTGCTATCATAAGACGTAAGGCATGCTTGGCAGACTGGAATCGCTATAGGAAGATGGCAACAAGGGATACATATTTATCCTTTGTTTTTCTTATTCTTGATGTATGTATATCATTGATCTAATCAAGTAAGGATTTCTATTTTATCATTTTCAATTAATTGTCTTTTCTTATTTGGTCGTGACTAATTCTGTTTTAGTCTTCTTCTTCCCTTCATCTTCTCCTTTTTTCATTTTGTTACCTAATTGTGGTTGTAAAGGAAGTCAAGTTCCTTTATTCACAACAAAAATTGTGTTCAAGTTATCCTTCTTCTTTATTTCTATTTTCCTTCTTCTTAACTTATAGTTATAATAGGAGTGAATTCGTAAGTTAAGACAATTGATTACAATTGTGAATCGTAGAATTATAATTGAAACGAAGGTCTTATGTTCATAAGGAATCAATTATTAATTCATTTTTTATATTCTTGATTGAATAAACTCTATAAATGATTGAATTAATTTAATTGAAACCTTAGCATAACTTGCGAAATTGTACTAAGGAATTAATGAATTAATAACCCCTAATAAGAAATTAAAGATCGATAATTAATTAAATGATAATGAAAATTTTTACATATTTCTTGCATGATGATTACCATTAGCCATTGCTTGTGATTGTTACCATACTCATTTCCTTCCATATACATAGTTTAAAGGTACTTTATTGATTACTTAATTATTATTAAATTCATCTTTAAATCAATTTTACTTAATAAAAATAAAATTTTATTGAAAACAATACTTGCTCCCTGTGGATACAACAACCTTTACTCCCTTATATTATTTGGTATGATCGTTATGCACTTGCAACGTTAAATTTCCCTTCATCAATTTATGGGAGGCTTGAATTGAAAGATTGTAGACGTACTTGAGCTACATCATCCTATGGACATAGACGACTTGGTAGAGCGAGTGATCAAGGTTGGGAAGTAATTTAAGAGGAGGGGTAGGCAACAGTAGCCACTATATACAACCTTACAATCATTTGCTCAACAAGTGGAGAAGCAACCAACCATGTCAGGTGGAGGTCTTAAGTCGATAGTTGTGCCGATGGCTAAAACATCTAAGGTACAGAATTCGAATCCTAATACTTCTATTACACGTAATTGGGATATTATATGTTTCAAGTGTTAAGGGAAAGGACGTATTGCAACTTAATGTCTGAATTGGCGAACGATGATATTGACGGATAAGGGAGAGATAATAGTGGAGATGAGATGCTACCATTGGAGGAGATACGATATCTGAAGAAGACAAAGGTGTCTACAAGGAGACATGTAATGTGAGTTTGGTGGAAATGCAGTGCAAGTTAAGGAAGAAGGCTTTGAGGAGCAATGAAAGAACATCTTCTATGTAAGCTAGAAGATAAAAGGTAAGACATGTAGTCTTATCATAGATAGTGGAAGTCATAAAAATATAGCCTATACAATGTTAGTGGAGAGACTTGCATTGCCACTCAAAGATCATGTATGATTGTATAAGTGATGGTTAAATAAAAATGGTCAGGTGAAGGTTACAAAGAATGTTTTGGTGGAGTTTGAAATTGGAAAGTATAAGGATGAGGTGCTATATGATGTGGTATCTATGGAGGCAAATCACATTTTATTAGTGATACCCTAGCAATTTGATAAGGATATTATGTTCCATAGGAAGTTGAATTGGTACATTTTTTACCATAAAGACTGGAAAGTAACCCTTGCACTGCTTACTCCAATGGACGTTCAAGAGGATTTAAGCTACTTGTAGTTGCAATATGAGTTAGGTGCAAAAGAAAAAAAAGAAAAAAAAAAGAGTGAGACAGAGCTAGAGAGTGGATGGGTAGATAGGAAGAAGGGAAAGAAAGAAAAAGAGAGAAAAGAAAAGAGGGGAAAAGAGCATATTTTGAAAGAGTGAGAAATGTGAGGATAGTTGTAGAGAGTGAAAAATAGGTTATATCACTTATGTGTAAATAATCTTATTATCCATCTGAAGAGGTCAGATCTTTCCTTAACTAAGTTTTTGTGTCTGTTTTGCAAGATTTCTAGGATGTGCTATTAGAGGAGCTACCTAATGGATTACTGTAGATTATGGGATTGAGCACCAAATTGATTTTATGCTAGGTATAGCCATCCTAAATCATCTAGTGTATTGTACGAATTTGGAATAGCTGAGGAGATCTAAAGGCAAGTGGAAGAGTTGGCCAGTAAAGGATGGGTTTGAAGTCCATGCGCGATTCTAGTGCTACTCGTGCTAAAGAAAGATTGGTCTTGGAGGATGTGCTTTGATTGCATATCCGTAAATACCATAATAGTAAAGTATCACCATCTTGTTCCTAGACTAGATGGTATGCTTGATGAATTACAAGGAACCATTGTATTTTCACAAATTGATCTTAAGAATAGCTATCATCAAACATGTATGAAAGAGGGAGATGTGTGGAAAATGGCTTTTAAAACTAAATATGGACTATATGACTGGTTAGTTATACCGTTTGGGTTGAAAAATGCACTACTGACTATAATTATCAAGAAGAATGAGAAATTTCAGAGAGGAGAAGCTCAACAGAAGGCATTTGAACTACTTAAGGATAAGCTTACTCATGCTCTTGTATTACCTTTACTTAATTTTTCTAAGACTTTTGAACTTGAATGTGGTGCTTCAAGTATAGGAATTAGGGCAGTGCTAATGCAAGAGAAAGGAACAATTATGTATTTTAGTGAGAAGTTGAATGGGGCCAAGTTGAATTATCTGACATACGACAAGGGCTATATGCATTAGTTAGAGGATTGGAAACTTGGCAACATTATTTGCGCTTGAAGGAGTTTGTTATTCATATGGATCATGAGTCTTTGAAGCACTTTAAGAGCTAAGGTAGGTTGAGTTGTAGACATACCAAGTGGGTATTATTCATTAATACATTTCTTACATGATTAAGTATTAAAAGGGTGTAGAGAATGTAGTAGTGGATGCATTATCTAGGAGACATTTATTACTTACTACATTGAGTGCTAGGCTACGGGATTTGAGTATGCTAAGAATTATATGCGAATGATGAAGATTTTGTGCATGTATATCAATTAAAAAAAGGGGGAGTCAATGACAAATATTATTAGCATGATGGTACTTATTTTATATAGATAGGTTGTGTATTCCAAGGTGTTCCTTGCAGGAGTTGCTAATTTGAGAAGCTCATGGCCTAATAGGACACTATAGTATCACTAAGACATTTGCTATTTTCTAGGAACATTTCTTTTTGCCACACTTGCAAAGAGACATAAAGAAGATAATTGATAGGTGCATCAAGTACAAAGAAGCTAAATCAAGGGTTCAATTGTATGAACTATACACCCCATTACCAGTTTCGGATATGCGATGGACGGATGCTTCAATGAACTTTGTCCTAGGCTTGCTACATACTCAGACAAGTAAGGATGGCATATTTGTGGTCGTCAATAGGTACTTTACAATGGCATACTTCATGGCATGCAATAAAACTAATGATGCTACATACATCTCTAATTTGTTGTTTAAGGAGATAGTTAGATTTCATGGTGTACCCAAAATAATAGTGTCCAATAGAAATGTTAAATTTCTAAGTTATTTCTAGAAGATACTATGGTGTAAAGTTGGCATAAAGTTGTTATTCTCAACTATGAGTCATCTACAAACTGATGGTGAAATATAGAGAGTGAATAGAACTTTAGTTGCTCTATTGCATACATTAACTAAAAGAAATATAAAAACTTGGGATGAGTGCTTGCCACATATTAAATTTGCTTATAATAGGAGTTTATACTCTAACACACAGATGTCACCATTTGAGATAATTTATGGGTTTAATCTATTAACTCTATTTGATTTACTGCCACTACCACAAAGTGTGCAAGTTAATGCAGATAGAGAGCATAAAGTGAAGTTTTTAAAGTAGCTGCATGAGCGTCTTCATCACAATATTGAGAGGAAGAATGAGTAATATGCTAAGCAAGTAGACAAGCGATGTAAAAGAGTTGTTTTGAAGCTGGAGATTGGGTTTGGGTTCTTATACGAAAGGATAGGTATCCAAGCTAAAAGAAATCTAAATTAATACCCCGAAGAGTTGGACCATTGCAAATGGTGGAGTGCATAAATGATAACGCTTACAAATTGCAATCGCTAGGAGAGATTGGTATTAGTTTTAGCTTCAATATTGCTAATTTAAGTCCTTTTGATGCAGGAGACAAATGGGACTTGAAATTGAGGGTAATTCCTTTTCAAGAGGAGGGAGATGACACAAGCACCAGAGTTGAACATGAGGATATAAGGATTTCGAGAGGTCTAATGACATGGTTAGGCTAAAAGATTCAAGGAAACCATGTTGATGTTCATGAAGGAGTTTGGAGAAGCTTTTGAATGTTAGGAAGGGCTTAAGGAGGAATAAGAATGTTCACAAGTGCATTTAGTGCGAAACAAGCTATAAGTTCAGGATTGATCACAAGTCTACTAGATTGATCTAACGCCTAGGTAATTGTAGAAAGGCCGAATCATGTGACATTTTTCTTTACAATCATGATCTAGGTGATGGATCATGTCTAATGTGATCATCATTCCAACAACCCAATAGTTTTCTATTTTTATGATTCAAGTGATCATGATAAACATCTAGATCAAGCGTGAAGATGCCAGATTGATCTCGAGACCTTTAGATCAATCTTAAGTGCAGGAAAAGATAGATTTAGTTAGGAATTTCACCTTTTTCAAGTTAAATTTTTTGGGTAATTTCTTACACAAATTTTAGGGTTTCAAGGCTCCGTAAAACACTATAGATAGGGCCTTAATTATTTTGAGGGGATCTTTTGACTCTTGAGCATTGAAATACAATTTTTCTATTGTTCTAGAAAATTTGAGTGATTCAATTTTCTTGTGAAAACCCAAATTGAATTATTCCAAGTTTTCTTGGTTGATTCATAACGTATCAACTAATTAGGAATGTTAGTTTCAAGCATGTAGGTTATCATTGAGTTTCGACATCATTTGTGCTTCTGTGCAGACGTTAGTCTTCTAACATCAATAGACATAAGGGATATTAATTTTATATATGAACCTTTCAATATATTAATAAAATATTGATTTCTCTTATATCAATATTGTGGTAGTCTTTCCTGTATGTAAATCTTGAATAGTGTGTAGTTTTGCATGTGCCATGCGATTACTTTAAGAAGCCTTATTCATAAAGGGTTATAAATATAGATACAAGACTATTTTAGTACACAATTATTAAAACTTGTTCGCTAGTTGCTAACTCTCTAAAGGGCGTTGGAGAATCGGTATATCTTACACAACTTATGATGTATGGTGATTATCATGACGTTTAGTATGAGATATTGAGAACACATATGCATGGATATGTCATTGGAGAAAGAGTATTCAAACAATAACTCGAAAAACAAGCTAGACACATGGATTTGATCCTTCAATCACTTTTGGATTCCTTTTCTCAATTTTTCATGAATTATTATTTTAATGATATAGAGTGCACAGTAGTTAGATTCCTCAATAAGCTAGTTACAACACAAACTGCCATGCAAGGAAATAGAAAGAGGTGGTTCTTACTACATTTAGCTCCACTAGTGAGACAATGAAGGGCAAGATAAAGAAGAAGGAACCTGTAGCTCCCAAGATAAAAGGGAGTATCAAGAAGGTTAAAGCTCTTGTTGGCAAAAGAAAGAATTTCTACTATGGTAAGGATGGGCACTGGAAGAGGAATTGAGTTGAGAAGCTCTAAAGCTTGAAAAATGGCACCAGAATGTAACTTCATTTTTATGGAACATTTTGTTCTATTGGTCTATTTTTGTATGACTTGGATTTTGGATTCTGGTGCATCTTCTCATATTTTTACTATGCATTAGGATTTGACTAGAAATAGGATGCTTGAAAAGTATGAAGTGGTGATCAAGGTGTGTCATGGAACAAGTGATACAACCACCTTAATTGAGATTAGTTCAATTAAACTATCATTGGGCTATATTGTTATTTCAAGAGATTGTTTGATTTTACCCAATGGATTTAAAAATATTGTTTTTTATTCCATTATTAATAACGGTGAATTATGTATTTTATTTTAGAAACAAGGTGTGCAATATTTATTATTGTAATAAATTAGTTGCCACATCATTTCTTATAAATGGTCTTTATTATTTAAATATGAATGATAGCACAGTGTTGAATGTCATTTCCATCAAAGTACTGGGGATGGGTTGAATCCCAAGAAATTGTAGCATCTTGGATTAAGCAATGTTGGAAAGGCAAAGATAAGGAAATTGGAGAAAGATGGGCTTATTAGCCCATTGGGAGAGGAACTCTATCTAACTTGTGAACCTTGCTTCCTTGGTAAGATGGCTAAGAGTTTATGTGATGGGTGTGTTGAGATCGCCATGAAGGTGTTTGAATTAGTCCACATTGATGATTGTGGGCCAGTTAAGGAAATGGCTAGGGGAGGATACTACTGCACAACCTTTACCGACAATTAATCGAGGTATGGTTATGTATATCTAATAAAACACAAGCATGAATCCCTCGACAGGTTTAAAGAATTCAAGGTGTAAGTAGAAAAGCAAATTGGCAAACTTGTGAAAGCATAATAATTAGATTGTTGAAGTGAGTGCATGAGTGCTGAGCTTTCTAAGTTCTTCAAGGAAAATGGCATTGTGCCATAATTAACACCAATAACAACTACTAAATTAAATTGTGTAGCTAAGCATAAAAATCATAACTTATTGCTTATGGTTCAATCCATGATAAACTTCTTAGGTATTCCCATTCCATTGTAAGGTCACACCCTCCTAATTGCCATGCACCTTCAAAATATGATTCCCACTTAAGTCTGTTCCTTCCACGTGACATGTGGAGTGGGATGAAGCCAAACCTTAAGTACATAAAGATTTAGAGATGTCTGGCTTACCTTAAAAAGAGTAAGACGGATAAGTTAGAGGTCATCATTGATATTTTGTTGGATATCTGAGGATTCTATGGGATGTAAGTTCTACCTACCTGAAAACAATAAAATTGTTATCGGTTATGAACCATTTTTCTTAAAGAAAAGTTTGTATGAGAAGGTGGTGTAGGTAAAACGATTATGCTCAAGGAGATTAAGCACGAGCAATAAAGCATTAAGCTTGCACAACAAATTTTTGTTCAAGAACAACCTTCTATGACACAAGTATTGCAATGACCAAGTACAATGTCTCATGCACTAGAGAGATATGGTTATATCCTAGAGAATAGAAAAGAGTTATTTGTCATGGGAGATATTGATCTTGGATATAATTTGTTTACCTTTGATCAAGCAATATTGGACAAGGACTTTGTGAAGTGGTGGGAAGCTATATAGTCTAAGATGGATCCAATACACGTGAACTAAGTATAGACTTTAGTGGATCCTCTTGATGGAATAGTTCCACTTAGGTGCAAGTGGGTCAACAAATGGAATATAGGTTTGACTAGTGAGATAGAGACCTATAAGACTAGGCTCATGGTGAAAGGTTATAGTAAAAAGGAATAAATTAATTATAAGGTTACTTTCTCGTCTATAGCAATGCTCAAATCCATTCACATTCTCTTTGCCATAGCTGCCTATTTAGATTATGAGATTTGATATATGGATATCAAAATCATTTCCTCAATGGTTTACTTAAGAAGACATTTATTTAGTGCAACTGCATGGTTTAGAAGTCTAAGAGAAATCTCATAAGGTATTCAAGTTTAAGAGGTTCATTTATAGCCTTAAACACGCATCAAGAAGTTAGATTCTTCATTTTCATGGTGTAGTCAAATCATTTGGCTTCATCAAGAATGAGGATGAACCATTCATGTACAAGAAAATTAATGGAAGTGACATTACATCCTTAGTATTGTATGGAGATGTCATACTATTGATTGCAAATAATATTAGGATGCTAACCTCAATCAAGACATAGTTATCTAGTATATTCTCCTTGAAGAACTAGGGAAAAGTGACCTATATCTTAGACATTTGCATCTATAGACATAAAGTGAAAGGATTGATGGGTCTCTCGCTAGCTTTGTACATAGACAAGATATTAAAGAGGTTCAATATGGAAGTCTCTAAGAGGGAATTGCTACTATTTAGGTATCACATCCATCTCTTAATGTCCATATGCCCACAGACATATGATGAGAGGAGGAGCATGAAAGCCATTTCATATGTTTTGACCATTGGAAGCCTGATCTACGCAATGCTATGTACAAGATCAAATAGTGTTTACATTATAAGTGTTACGAGTAGGTTTCAGGTGCATCTTAGAGGAGAGTATTATAATGTTATTAAGTGTATCCTTAAGTACTTGAGAAAGACTAAGAATATGGTTTTTGTTTATGGAGATGGGGATCTAAGAAGGGATGGATACACTAATTCTTTTTTTTTTTTGGTCAAATGTGAATAATTGAAAGTCTATCTCCTTGCACATCTTCACCTTCAATAGGGGAGTAGTGAGTTGGAAAAATTCTAAACAAAGTACCACAGTAGATTTCACTACTAAGGTTGAGTACATTGCAGTATGTGATGCTATGAAGGAAGTTATTTTGATAAGGAAGCTCATGACAAAACTTCAGGTAGTTTCACACATGGATTAGTCATTGTTGCTACACTAAGAGAATAACAGTACGATCACACAAGCAAAGAAACTAATGTCTCAATAAAAATCTAAATGCATAAATAGGGGTTATCATATTATTTGAGAAATCATTAGAAAGAGTGACGTGGCCATGTAGAAAATAGCTTTAGTTGACATGTGGTTAACCCACTCACCAAGCTATTGACACAAATGCAACTGGATTGCCATCTTCAGAAGATGGGTATTAGATACCATAGTGATTAGCATTGAAATTATTTGGATTAAAGTGCAAGAGGGAGATTATTAGTGATGTTCACTCTAATACCAATAGATAGTGAGGAATATTAGTTGTATATGTAAACTTTTAACGAATTAATAAAATATTGATTTTTTATAGCGACATTGTGGCAGTTTTTCATGTATGTAAATCTTGAATGGCCCAAAGTTTTGCATGCACCTATGTAATTGCATTAAGAAACCTTATTGATAAGGGGTTATGAATATGGACACAAATTTATCTTAGTACACAATCACTAAAATTTGTTTACGAGCCATAGACTCTCTAAAGGCAATTGGAGAGTCAATACGACTTGCACACATTGTGTTTGTACAATGAGTGTCATTCTATTCAATAACAGATAGAAAGTACACATATGCCTAGATATGTCATTGAAGAATAAGTACTCAAACAGTAACTCGAAGATAGAAGCAAATACGTGGAATTTACTCTTTGCTATCAATGTCTCATTTAGTGATCATGTTAAGAGTGCGTTAAACCTAAACTTGAGACGATATAGTTGTCTTATGTGTATGACAATCAATGTATCATTAAGGTATTAAGTACCAACATCTATCTTAATATAAGATAGGGTCATAAGTCCAATGTAATGTTGCTTGGGTGCATATAGAGGTACGTGTCTATTCAATCTAACGTTTGTCTCTTTATAAGTGAATAAGGCATTTGTCCTATAAAATTGATGTTCCATGAGACAGAAATCATTGGCTAAGGTAGTGTATGATAGGAAAGGAATTTCTGATAAGACATTAGTCTCATGAGTTGACATTGATTGGTCATGAGATCGAGTTAGTGAGTGACTAAATCCATGGATCTTGCTCGATCAAGAAAAAACAAGATAAAAGGCCTTTATGGTATGGCATTCACGATTAAAAGGGTTTATTTGATCCATTTTCTTTGTTTTAATTAGACTACGATATTGGTCATAGGTTAAGTACTACTCATATCTTTTGAGTTATACTCGTTCTTAATTAAAGAGGAACTTAGAGGTTCACACGCTAAAAGTTGGAACAAGCAATAAGTGGTAAATTGATTGGGATATGAAAAAGATTTGAGAAGTCATGTGGGGAAAATAATTTGATTGAAATTGGATTAGACCAAAGTAGATGTCCCATTATGTTGTTAGAAATGGGATTATTAATTAGATGCATGGTGGATTTTTTATTTAATTAATGAGATTAATTAAATTAAAGGATAAGGCACAAGTGGACCTTAATTATTAATGATATTAATAACTAAATAATCTATGGGTATAATAATTAAAGGTCCATGTTGGAAGCTTATGGAGCCCATGCCATTTATGACGTAGGTGCTATGTATAGAAATTAGAATCCTATTAAGTGTAGAAGAATGTGTCATGGAAATTAATACATTTGGAAGATTTCCAAATCACAAGAGATCACAATTATTCTAAGAAAAATTATAAAAATTCATCTATCCCCTCCAAGCAACAGAGAGAAAAGTGTCTAGCCTCCCTTTTGCTTATCTCTCTTGTCCTAAAGCCTTCTTGCTCAAAAGTATTTTGAGTTAGAGCCTTGCAAAAGAGTTTGCAGAGGTGGGGCAGGTGCTTGTTCTTGTTCCAATTGCATGGACAAACTAGAAATCGAAGTTTTACAATTGTGACTTGCAAATCATGAGTTTGCTCAAGTTGGAGTATGATTCTAAAAGATATATTTAAATGCTTTTATACATGTATTGTTTTTGCACAAGTTATATGACAAAAAAAGATAGGTTTGGATTTTGCTTTTCTGTTGTGTATTTTATAATGATGAATGTTTCAATGTTTGAAAATTTCCACCCCAAACCCATTAAAACCTAACACATAAAGTGTCTTACAATATGATACATATATTATTTAAATATTATTCCACTAAAAATTACAACATTCGTTACATTTTTAGATATTTGATATATATATATATATATATATATATAAACTTGTGTATATAGGGGCTTGGATGTATATTCATGTATATATTTAGGTCATTATCATTGATATTTCAAATTTAATCACATTAAATTTATCAATATACTTTTACATACCTTTCGATTATACTTTGTTCAATTTTGTATTTATATATTGCAAACTTTAAGCAATAAATGAGTTTTATGTTTTCTGTACATGTTGTATTTTTTAGTGAAAAAGTTCAGTCATCTTGAAGTTTGGATACAAAACAAGAACATTACAGGTAATTTATATTAGAACCTAAACATGAAAACAGGGCCACCAAATTTATAAAATTTGGCATTAAGTGTTACAATTTCATGGATGGTAATAAGATTTGATATCCTTGTTCTCATTATAAGAATAAAGATTTTTAGAGTTCGATAAAGCTAATGTACAATTACTATTTTGAAACACATGTTGCCACAAGAAAAAGAAGGTCGAGAGCAATTATATGGGATCTAGTAATGATGTCATGACTGATTTCTCTATTTTTAACTATCTTGACCAACCTACTTATTGATAAACTAAGTGATACATCACAAGTGCATAGTGAAATATTGGAAACATGCATGTTGATTGAAATCATCGTAAAGTGGAGCTATTTTACAAGATAGATTTCAAGTTTTTTTTTTCATAATTTGTGCTGTGCTTGAATCTCATTAACAACAATGGCAATTATGCCATGCATCAATAGGATTTATGTGGATCAATATAAGGAAGGTGACACACAAAGCTATAGCATTGTGGCCTAAAAAGCTTTTCATGGTTCTAAGTTACTTAAGTAATTGTTTTATATGTTACAATTGATTCATAATACTTTGTTGTATATCTCACTTACTTCTTCATTAGATCTCATATTCAAATCACAACAACATCGATCTAATGTTGTAGAGCTTGGCATTGGAGACAAATAATTGTGTGGCAATCTTCTTAGAGCACTTTGGAAATGGCTTCCAATACCTTTTGATCAAGCATGACCATAGGAAAACTACAATGAATTTTAGTGTGTGTGTGGTGCATACATCCTACTAAATTAACTTAAAGTATATTTCTGCAGTTTGGTCAAGGAAATATTCTGACTCGACTGCCCAAATATACCAGAAATACATGTTGTATTGTTGAAACATTGGTAGGTGGATCCTATTAGAGGTCAGAAGGTGAATCCTCTATACAAACTTATGTTGGCACAACAAGCTACTAAAGTGTGTCATATTAGGTATTTAAGTATGAGAAGGGACAAAAATGAATGAAGGTCATGTTGCAAAAAAAGAAAAAAGAAAAAGAAAAGAAAAGAAATTTTGAAGTTCACTATAGACATAGTTAATGACCATGTTTGATGTCTTTTAGTAATCAAATTGGGGAATATCCATTACCAACCAGATTAAGAATATGCCAGCCCTTAGTGAATGACATTGCCTTTTGTTCCGCTTTTACATGATCCCGTAGGCATATCCATATTTGTTGATCTTAATAAGGCCATGGATTATGGCATAAAAGATGGCTCAGATGACAAATATATTCCTAATGAATGAATAACTTAAAAAATGGAAGATTATGAAGACAATGAGGAAGGTGCAAAGGATGTGAGCACCAACAATGATAATGAATCATGATTTCTTTCTATTTAATTTTTATGGACATTTAAATTTGTTATATTTTTATTCCTAAGTCTTTACAACTTTACCATTACAGACAACATTCATTGATTATTAGTCAGAGATTCATAGACTATTGCTAATGTTAGAATAGCATCATATTTGACTAAGTTGAGCATATATAAGATTGAACACTTAAGCCTAGTTTTTTTTTTTTCATAAAGGAACCTTTTAAAGAGAGAATTTGACATTTGGTAGTGGTATACTGAATAGGAAAGTGGCAAATTTAAAAAATTTGATGTCATCGCCATGCTTGTTGTTAAGACAACATCCATGATGATGAAAATTTTTTTTGGAGCTATCTTCAAATGCATTATCTCAGTGACATATTTGACAATAAATCTAAAATGAGAAACATAGTGTCATCAAGAACTATTGGTGAGGCAAATATCACAATGACAAGTGTGGATTTGTTATTGAATGTGCTATTTAGACCTTAAGTTTAATGATAAATTTAAAACAAAATAATAATTCTCATCAAGGTTGTCATCAAGACAATGATCTCAATGATGAGCAAAAAGGTTACTGAAGCTTTTGTTAAGAACATCGATAAGGTCTTCGTGATGTACTAGAAGGCTTTTAAATTTGTCATCGGGCATGTGGTCAATCTATCTCAAATCCATGCTAGATAAAAGTTCTAGTTTGATTTGTTTTTATATTCATTGATGTTGTGCTTGACATAAATCGTGGACAATAAAAGCAATTGAATTGGAATGGATTTTAAATTGGAAAGCTGTTCCAAAGTTGTCTTAAACTCACCTACAGGCGTACACACACAAAGAACACTCTCCCTCAAATCCTAGGCTTTCTTTTTTTTGCACCCTACCAAATCTAACCAATTAAATTGTCTTTTATGTTGTTCGAGTACTAATTCCCTTTATATCTACAAGCCCTACCGATTATTTTCTAAATAAGCCAAGTTGAAAACTCTACATTTCAAGTTACAAGGTTTTAACATTTTAATATTCCTAATATTTGTCTTTATTCGAGGCTTAATTTCATTTTATTTTTGGTTGCAATGCCAATTATTTAAAGCCACTTGTAGAAATTTGACTCGCTTTCTCTTTTGTGTGGAAATTTGTTAGGGTTTCTCCTTTTCGTGCAATTAGTTCAAGTCATTTTTGAAAATATGTTAGGGTTTCTAGGGTTTATCACATTTTTGTTATTTTTAGTTGAAACTTTTAAAGGTTTTTAATAGTAATTATGTATTGATAAGTGATTATGTTCTCTTGATTAATGAAAAATATAGAACATTCTAATGATGAATGATAATGATTTTGTGTTAATATTTCTGTATTCTTGAGAATGTCTCAAGACTCATTTTGGGAGAGAGGGATTCTAGGGGAAGAAGTACACGATGAAGTTTGGGAAAGAGGCAAGATAATATGCTGATGCCAACTCACTCATTTATTGATATGGAGGTTTCAGTCCAATAAGTTCTATGTCCCACCTTTATCAATTACGGCATTACCTTGCCAAACTCTTTTTTCATACTAGTCATAATCTTAAAACCTAGTCTACATAATAAAAACTTTTAGAGATACGAGAGAGGTGGTCAATGCCATTAAGCATAAGATCACCAACAATTACAATGGTATGTGAACACATTTTAATGATGTGCCACTAAGGACCAAGCAATTTTAGTTCTGATAGTTGTACAATACAATTATAACAATCTTTGAAGGTTATAGTATGAATGTCAAAATGCATGAAATTTATATAGTAATCGAAATGTATTTTTTGTTTTAGGTGTTGGTATGGGTGATGATGTATGCTTGTTTGATATTACACGGAACAATTATATCTCGGTGCAAATTTTTTGTTAAGTATATAATGCCATGCTATTTTTTAATGATTCTGTTTCACTTATAATTGTGTTTGCTAATATTCTATTGCACTTCTATATGTGGTTAACACAAAATTCGCTATAGTATTTCCTAAAGCTAATTCGTTTGGGTGTTGGATTTATTAGATTTGGGGCACAAACTACAATTTAAAAGTTATAATATAATCATACATACATACATAGACAAATAATAATCCAAAACCTATGCATTCTTCTTTCTATAACATATATTACTAAATCTTAGAATGGAGGTCCAAATTTTGGCTCTTAGGCATGCTTATAATCCTCTTCTTCTCACGACCCTTAAACCACAAAACATTGAGTTATGAACTTTAGTTCTTCTAGAAGAACAAGTGCAAGTGAGAATCTCCTTTTTCAATACATAACTCTTTTATGTGAAGTATAACGAATGAAACAAGAGAAAAAAAAAAAAAACAAAGGGTAGAAATTTTTTCTCCCTCTTTGTGAGGTGGGTGGTTAACATGCAAACGAATTAGGGTTGAAATAAATTTTCAACCATATTTATAATAAGATGTATTCCTCTTCTTTTGAAAAGAACATCTTCTTCGATAATTAACAAGAAAGGAGTATGGAATGGGCCAAATTAGAATTCTACATGGACCTTAATCCTAATCAAGCTCAATCTCCTTTTTATTATTAATCCAATTAATAGATAAAGCATAAATATGTCTTAAATTTTAATTTTAATTAATATCATTTATTAATCGAAAGCCCAATGAATTCATAATTAATAATCACATCTCTAAAAAACATACTGAAAAAATATTTGTGTGGCCTATTCTCATTGTAGCCCATGAACTACAATCATCGAACTTCTTAAGTCTCAATCGGGCCACTCATGATGAATTACCATCTTACCCTTGCATTTTTCATTTGTGTGTCAGTCTCTGGTTTCATCTACAATTGGCAACAAACATAACTCAAACGATATGGGTAATACCTAACCAATGGCCTATATCGAGTCTTATCCTAAGTGAAGTAAGTTGATCACAAGAAGATTTTCAATCATGAATACCATGTGGTATAAACCTTTTATCTCACTATATCTCAATCAACTAAGATCATGGATTTAGCTAAGAATTTTTATCTCATAAGACATTGATCACATAGGACATACACTTTGCTTATTTACAATTACACAAATTTATTTACTGAATGCAGGCATACCTTTATATACACATGACCAATAAAACTTTAGCTTATAACCCTAGTAAGGTAGGTGTGATTTTTAATGCTCTAGTAGACATTGATCATGACAAGCATAAGATAATCATGTTGTCTTAGGTGTAAGTTATAATTGCACTTACATGATCAAGAAATATCATATTAACTACAAAGAGTAAATCTTTTTTGTCTTCTTCATTCTTCAAGTCAATGTTCAAATATATATTTTTCTAATAACATATCCACACACAAATGTTCCTAGTGTCTCATATCGAAAGACATTAAACTCACTATATAAACATAGAGTGTGGAAGTCTTATTAATATCTCTAATGCTCATTTAGAGATTTTACAACTCATAAATGGGTTTTAATGATTGCATACTAAGAAGTTTTGTGTCTATATTTATAACTTTTATGAATAAGACTTCTTAACATAATCACATCAACACATACATTACTTTACGCCAATTCAAGACTTACATGCCTGAATAAAATTCCATACATTAATAAAAATAAAAATATTAATATTTTATTAATAAGATTTAATATTTAAGATTAGTATCCCTACAAAGTAGTAATAAACTGAGCCTCAATGGTGGAGTTTGTGATGATACTTTGTTTGAAACTCTTCCAACTCATAATACCTTAATTGATGGTGAACATGTATCCAAAAATAGATTTTATATCATCAACATAAGAATGAAATTTAGAGTCAATAAATCCATCTACGTTTAGATCTCCATTGCCACAAAAAAGTACCATATCTTTCAATAAATCCATCTATGTTTAGATCTCAATTGCCAAAAAAAAGTACCATATCTTTAATCTTTCTCAAGTATTTAAAGATACACTTAATAGTGTATCAGTGCTCCCTATGAGGATTTCGTAAAATCTACTTTTGACACTTACAACATATGTGAAGTTAGGCCTCATATACATCAAGTCTCCAATTGCCAAAGCATAAAGAATGGTCTTTCCTAAACATTAAGAATTCATGATTGAAGAAGGCAAGAACTTTATTAGAAATGCCAGAAGAATGAATGAAAATTGGAGTTCATATCAACCAATCTTCAGAACCAAGAAAATTTAATCAACTGTTACATTGAAGAGTAAACTACTCTTATATACTACTTAATTGAAAAACTAAAGTCGAGAGAGTATCTTTAGGCTAAGTTACTTCCTATAAATACTACTACTATTGGCTTAACCATCCTTGCACCTCCTGACAAGGTTAGCAATCCCATTTTTTTTAACACCCATCCTCCAAGTCTTTAGTTCAACTTCATGTGGTTATGGTTGCTAATTTATCACCCCCCTTAAGATGAGTATGTATGTTCTTCATACTCATCAAGGAAATTTGCTTCTTAAACTATTGCAAGCTCAGTCCTTTTGCACTTTGGTCATCTTAGAAGCTTAGGACTAATTCTATGTAATGAATTCCAAGTTCCTCCAACATGTTTAGTAGCCACAGTACCTCATGAATACAGGATGTCATGGCCCTGAATTCTACCTCAATAGAACTCCTTGCTACCATACTTTGTTTCTTGGACTATTAGCTGATTAGTTTGATCCAAGAAATACATAATAACTACATAAAGACTTCTCAGTATCAAAGCATGATCCCTAATTACTATCTGAGTAGCCTTTGATGCGTATGTCTGATTCTTTTATCATGATTAGCCCTTTTCCTAGTGCAGACTTCAAGTACTTCGGCACTTTAATGCAACATCCAAATGACTCCTACATGGCTTGCTCATGAATTAGGATAAAATGTGAATAGTATAAGTGATGTCTAGTTTAGTGAAAGTGAGGTATAGTTTCCCTACCAACTGTCTATACTAAGTTGCATCTTCTAGTGTTTGATCATCTTGACTACTGAGTTTGTGGTTCATTTTTGTAGCTACTACCATTGCTCTTAGCAATCCATGTATGAATGAGGCCAATAGTGTATTTCCTTTAACACATTACTATGCTTTCATTAGATCTTGCTATTTCAATGCCAAGAAAGCATCTAAACACACCTAAATCCTTAATTTTGAGAAAAATCAAGGTTTGATCTATCTCAGCCTTGTCCTTGCAGCCTACAATTAGGTCATCCACATACACTAAGAGGGCTAACATTCCTGTGTTTGTCTTCTTTATGAAAAAGGTGTGATCTACCTTAGATTGAATAAATTCATAGTCACATAATGCCTCAATAAGTTTTACATTCCACTATATAGATGCTGGCTTGAGACTATACACTGCTTTCTTCAACTTGCATATGATATTACCTTTGATCGCCTTGCCTTTCTCCTTTAGCGGATATCCCTGTGGCATGACCATGTCTACTTCTTCATGTAGGTCCCCATTTAAGAATGTGTCGTGCACATCTAGTTGTTGTAGATGCAAATCCCAAGTAGATGCTAATGAAAAGAACACTGCATAGGGTTAAACATTTCTAAGTTATGCTTGTCTATTTAGTTTAGATGAAGGATGGTCCAATTTATTAGTTGAGCTGGAAGGTCTAGGTGAGAGTAGTGATATGCTATTCTGTTGAGTGTCACTACTCTGACTAGATGGTTGATTAGGTGCCCTTAGATCACAAATTAGATTAGATGGAAGGTCATCAAACAAAGTAGGCAAACTAAGATTTTACGGTGGTGTGCTAAAGAGTTAGGGTAGTTTTTGGCAAAGGAAAAGGCTTTCTCGTGGAAAACAACATCCTTTGATATAAAGGTCTCATGTTTCTCTATGTCATAAAGTTTATATCCCTTCATCTATGGTGGGTAACCAATGAATACACATTTTCTGACTTAAGGTTCAAGTTTAGTTTTGCTTCTTTTTAAGGTGGATGCAAATACAAGTGAGCTAAATACTCATAGATAGTTGCAATTAGGAGGTTTTTGAAACATCTCATAGGAACACTTAAAGTTCAATAACTTAGCGGGGATTTTATTAATGAGGTAAGTGGCAGCTAAGATAGCATCTCCCCAAAATGTAACTAGCCTAAAAGAAATGATCTGACTATGTAAAGGAGATTTTGATGCTCTCTTTCAACTATGGCATTTTGTTGAGGTGTTTCAACACAAGATAATTGGTAAATGATTCTTTTTCCATTAAAGAATGGCACTAGGTTCAATCCTGGTGCATTGTCTAATCTGATGTATTGGATCTTTGTATTGAATTGAGCATGTATGAAGCTACAAAAGATAGGTAATATGCGACAAACCTCACTCTTATATTGTATTAGGTAAGTACAAGTGCATTTAGTAAAATCATCCATAATAGTTAAAAAAAAGTAGTGACCATCATTGGAGATAGTGGAATAGGGATCCTACGTATCAAAATATAATATTATAACAAAAGGTTTACTAGTGTTTTTCACATGAGAAGGAAAAGGCAATCTCTTCTACTTTGCCTTAGGATAAATTTTATAGATCTTATTAGGAAAAGTTCTAACATTGGGACAAGAATTTTGCATTCTATTTGATATATCATGGGATATATGTCATAGCCTGTAGTGCTAAAGTTCAAATTCTTAGGAAGATGCTAGCTTGATCTGCTCTTTGGTGGTGGTATTATTAGCCCTAAGGTTGTTATAGGGCAATCCTTGGTGCATGATGAAAAGTCCTTAATGTTAGTCAACATGTCTAATCCATATCCAAGGAGTGAGGAATTAAATATAGCATGAGTTGGAGGTGAATATGAAGAAATAGTTATGACACTTGCTTAGTTAGCTCACTGATAGCAGATTAAGATGAAAAGAGGGGACATGTAGGACATTTTTCAAGGTAAGAAGGTCTAATATTATGATTGAACCAATTTACTTTACATGCGCCTTAATGTTATTAGGCAAGTTGGCAAAATCATTAGATATAGGCCACTAAGAACAAATGAGGTTAAGTGAACTACAAATATGGTCTGAGGTACCTGTGTCCACTATCTAGTCAAGTGTAGTGCTATGTGATTCAATGGTTTGTGGTGACTTGAGTTTAACATAAGGGAATAAAGCTGGTGAGTAATTATAGGAGAGAAGGAAAAGAAGGCTTGCCTACAAAGTTGGAAACATGGGTTGAATCTAATTGAGTCTATCCTTGAATTAATCTATGATTCTTTTGTGTGCTAGCCACACTAGAATCATTTATGTGTTGTGAGTCTAACATGCTAATAATCTTCATGATGTGATTTGGTGTCAGTTCCAGATTCTCACCATTTCCCTTCTCAATATTTTAACTATCATCTACTATGACTTGGTTAGCTGCAGCCTTCCTTTTAGACATTACCTCATGTTTCCTCTCCTTATTAGAGATTGATGCTAAGGCTGATGCATCACTCCAAGGTTTGTGCAAATTCCCCGCATTCCTCTAACCTTTATCAACTATGATTGCATTGTGGGACTCATCAAGACTTAGGAATAGCTTCTGCCTTAGAAGTTACGATCTATTTGTAGAATAGGCATCATTCAAACTATTAAAAAAATTATACACTTTATCCTTTTCTTGAAGATCAACAAACCTTTGGAAGCACATTGGCTTGCACCTACCGCAAGTGTAGTGTGGTGTCGTTAGATTTTGTCTAAGCTCCTCCCAAATGGACATAAGATTAGTGTAATAAACGTCCACCTCCAGTCTCCTTATTGAATCTTGGGTAAATCAAATTGGAGCTTGCACACTCTATTCTCATCAGGTGGGGAAAAATGCCTCGACAATATATCTCAAATGCAGCTTTCATGCCTAATGTATAGACAGTTGATGCAAGAGCTGGTATCTTGAACTTTAGAAGCTATGATATTATAAGGTCACTACAATGGGACTTTGGATGGGTATAAAAGATCTTTCTTAGGTGATTTAGGTATCAAGCCTTTAACAAGTTCTAACTTATTCCTTATTGATAGGGAAAAAGTAAAAGACCTATGCCATGTTTCATAATTATGGCCTACCAATTCTAGTTGAGTGATGACAGCACTATCGTTGTCTGAGAGATTAATAAAGAAGGTGAACTTGGATCATCCATTAGGTGATTGGACTATCCACAAGCTTATTGATTAACAGATCTTGAAATTGAAACCATTCTTATGGCAATGAAAGAAAGAAACAGATCATGATGAAGTATGGTTGAGATAAGAATTTGCCAATGTTGAAGTGATTATGCCTTTGGATCTTTTGATGGCTCTAGGACCATGCAAAACATCAAGAATTCATGCATGAAGATGATAAGAACTTTATTTGAAATACTAGAAGAATAAATGAAAGTTGGAGTTCACATCAACCAATCTCCACAACTAAGAAAATGTAATCAACTGTTATATTGAAGAGTAACCTACTCTTGTACACTACTTAACCAAAAAACTAAAGTCGAGAGAGTATCTTTAGGCTAATTAACTATTTATAACTACTACCATCATCAGCTCAACCATCCTTACACCTCACTGCAAGGTCAGAAATCCCTTTTTTTCTCATCTTGTACTCCAAAGCATTAGTCAAGTGTCTTTAGTTCAGCTTCATGTGGTCATGGTTTCAGGTTTATTAGCTTTCATGTTCATTCTCTCATCCCCAAACTGCAAACTCGTAGATTTGGAGAGATGTATACCATGTCTGACTTGTTGTAACCATCTCTCAGAGGTTTTAATCCTAAACATTGATACGTGTCGCTAACACACCAAACTTTAAATTTATAATGACTAGTATTGGGTAAATACGAGTGTCGTATCCATAAGAAGGGTTTGTGCATCTATTGATTTAATTGAGTTCTTATTAATTAGGCCTGAAGACCAAATCAAAAGAAAAGAAATAAAACTAAAAATGAACACCAAGAATAAATTACATCAGATAAAAGTATTGGAGTGCCAAAAATTGAAGAATCTAATCACTTGTGTTGTGTTGGTTTCTTATGCATGCCAAACTACATTAATTATCAATTTAATTATACTAGTTATAGATTGTTAATCCTAAAGTTTATATGATATTCTCCCAAATTTTCTTATAACTTTAACTTTAGATTCTAACCGTATTCCTAAGCTAAATTGTGTCAAGTGTTCAAGTTTGATTTTAATAATGGTTCCAACTCTAACTCTACGATTTCACTCCAATTATTCTCATAGAGTTAGTGTTTACAAATTGTATGTCTCCTGTTAATTTTAACAATGGTTTCCGATAGTAACTCTATGATTTCACTGCCATTATTCTTATGGAGTTAGTGTTCATAAATTGTATGTCTAGCGTGTAATTTTCACTCTTCTCATTCCTCGCATTGCGAAAAATATTGGAGAAGTGGCCAATTCCCCCCAATTACTATCTAAATCTACAATTGTGAATAATCATACGAAGATAATTCATTGGAATTCATGCGCACATCATATACCAAATACAAACACAAATGACCAACGAAGGATTTAGAAATTCATAGTAAATTCAATAAAAATAGGTTTTAAATCGTTTATCATCTAAACAAACATCAAAATAATAGAAAAAGTATGAAAACTTATTCCTAAGACTTTTCTTTATGGGAAATGAATTTTCTTCAACTCTTGGCATGGATCCCTTCTTCTCCAAGCTTTAATCTTATGTTTCTATATTCTAGGAGTTGGAAAAGAATCTAAAACCTAGAAAAAAAAACTAGAAACCCTCCCCCCCTTTCTAAGATGCATGGATCTCTTATTTATATCTCAAGAAACTCTAGGAGACATGTATAAGTGTGAGAAATTGAAACAACCCCTGAAAATTATGAAAAATGAGAGTTGAATGTTTTTGGCATTGAAACGCCATGATCGCATCACTAAGGAACATGATCACGGCTTGGAATCTTACGATCGTGGGCTGAAATCACAAAAATTCAAGAACACATTACGGTCCAATTTTGTGATTGTGGAACACCTTCCCTTGATCGTAGAAACTCTAGTGTGTTTGACTACTCTGGCAGGGTACTTTCTTGTGTGTAACATCTTTGTCCGATGTCTGATTAAACTAATTTTTTTGCCATCGGAGAGCAATTCATTTTTATTTTATTATTCAAAGTTTCAACTCAATTGAATGTTCCACCAAAACACAACATCATTTCGAAGTCATTGCTTAATCTTTCCTACAAACATAATAACTCTTATTCTAAAACACATGCATGATAAAATTTAATGTAATTCATATATGATAATATATTTTCTTCATTTTTACTCACATGAATACATAAATTAAGCACAAAATGGGTATAAATATCCCTATTATTTCACATGTTATCAAACATCTTTGGAATCTACATTATTTAAAACCCTTAGGAGAGACCCCCAATTTGTGTGCGTGTGAGAATATCCAAGATATAGGTTGCTCATCATAAGTCCTTCATGAAGAACTTACTAGGCAATCATACTTTAACTCTAGCCATCATCCTAAAATCATTACCAAAAAGCTAGAAATCATCCACATGTTGAACTGAAGAAGGTGACTACACTCCCACTAACCTTCTTGTCGATTTTATCTTCGCTCTTGATAAATTCAAATGATTTGACTGCACTATTGAACCAAAGATTTAAACTCCATTATGCGTGCTTAAGGCTATAAATGAATCTCTTAAACTCTATATACTTCATTTGATTCACCTTTTACCTTAAAATCACAAGGTTGCACTGTGTAAATATCTCTCTTAAGAAATCTATTAAGGACATCAATTTTAACATTTATTTGTCAAATCTCATAATCAAAATGGGCACAAAAAGTATTTGAGTGGATTTGGTCAAAATTACAAGTGAAAAGGTTTCATCAAAGTCAATAGATTTCTTTTAACCATACCTTTTTGCCACAAGTTATGCCTTGCAGGTCTTTATCTTGCGACTTGTATCAAGCTGCCTCTCATAAATCCATTTGCATTCAATGAGAATTATTTGCTCAAGTGGATCTACTACTATCTAGACTTAGTTTAGTACATAGAATCCATTTTAGATTGCACAACCTCTTGCCACTTAGCGAAGTCTACATCCCACATTTTTTATCATAGGTTGTTGGATAATGTCCATGATTTTGATCTCTTATAACAAATAACTTTTTTCCTTTTTTTAGGATATAAACATATGTTTCAGGCACATAAGGGACTCTACCTAATCTTTGCAATAGTTGCATCACAGAACATTGTTATTGAATCAATGCTAGCCGCATTGGCTATTCAGTTTGTTACTTAACTTCTTTAAACACCATTATTCTACACGCATCACCTTATCAAAAGAACTCTTCATTGAGAAAGTAAGTTTGGTAACCTATAATGATCCTTTGGTCATCAAGCATGCAAAACTCATACAATAGAATCCTTAGGATATTGTATAAGGCAACCTATCATAGCTTTCGCCTTTAACTTGTCTGTCTCACCTTTCTTTAGACCACTCACACATCTCTCCCAATTAAAAAGGATAATTATTACATTGCAAATATTTTAAGGAGTCTCTCTTCCAGTCTCTTATATCTCTATTAGATTCTATTAATGTAAGCTAGACATCCTCAACTAATGTGCTTCAGTCTTAGTTTGTCCCACTTTATATCTCATGTGAGGTTCTGAGAATGAACTTAAAAGGAATTTTACTCAAGACATGTTCTACAATAAAGAGGGCATGTCCCCATAGTGAAATAAGGAGATTGGTGAAACAGATCATGGATTGAGTCATATCTAACAAAGTTAAATTTCTATAATCAAGTACACTGTTCAATTGAGGAGTTTTTGATAGTGTAAGTTTTGATACCATGCCATTTTAAAAAAGAACTCATAAACTTAATGCTTATGTATTCACCACAATGACCTGATCGTAGAGCTTTTACATGACAATTGTTTTGATTTTTTTGTTAAGTCTTGAATTCCTTAAACTTTTCAAGTGTTTCATGCTTATACTTTTATCAAATACCAATGAACATACCTAGAGTAGTTATTAATGAAGGTTGTAAAATAAGAAACACCTCCCAAGGTCATTTCACTAAATGGCCCAAAACATCGACGTGGATAAACTCCAACACTGAGGTAGTTCTTTTATTTTGTTCATCAAATAGGATTTTGGTCATCTTGCCTATGAGAAAAGGTTTATAAGTCATATAAGGTTCCTCTCGTAATGGAATGGTGAGCCTCTCCTCCAACTCATTAATCCTTCATTAATTAACGTGACCTAACCTAACATGCTACAATTGTTTAGAAATAACTCCTCCCTAGTGCATTTGCTAAAAATTGGCATTTACAGTTTTATCATCCATGTTGAAATGATAAAAACCTTTCATTAATGAATTAGTGCCCACTAATTTATTACAATAATAAAGATAACATACATTATCTCTAAAAGGAAAGTCATAATTTCCTTTTACTAATAAAAGTTTGGAAATAATATTTGACAGCTCACCAAACCAAAATATCTATATTTCAAACTAAAATATAACCATATGATAATCTAATTCAAGTGGTTCCAATTGTGGAGGCCACAACACTTGCTTCACTACCAATCTAGATCACTATTTCTCACTTCTCAAGTGATCTATTTTTGTCCAGATCTTGATTCGAAGTATAAATATAAGAAGATACACCAAAATCTAAAATCTAAGAAATAGAAACATAGAAATGGAATAAAATGTTTTATAACAAATTGTTCCTTACCTTCAGCACAATTCTTTAAGATCTTGAGGGACTTAACACAGGTTTTCTTCCAATCCCTCTCCTTGTTGCAATAAAAATATTTTCCTTTGTTCGCAAGAGCCTTGACCTTTTTGACACCTCCACTGGCCTTAGGAATGAAAGTTTTCTTCTTTTTACCCCTTATTCTAGTTTAGTAGATAAGAAGAGAGACTCAACCAGAATAACTTCCTTTCCTTTGTCTTTCATGGTAGATTGGGTTGTCTTCTGCTTCTTTAGTAACCCAGCTAATGTGTACTTAATTTGAACCATGTCAAAATTGTCGATGAACTAGGACAATCAATCTAGAAGTAATTAAAGGATTAATTTCATCTACAGATGAACATCCATGATGAATTTGATCGGCTCAAGCCTCTCAATGAGAGAGATTGTCTTGAGGACATGCTTACTATCATCCTCTCCCTCTACCAAGTGTATCATGAAGAGTTGCTTTGATATCTCATACCTAGCAATGTGAATTTGTTCACCATACAACTCTTGTAAGTGAGGGAGCATCTCTCTAGAGCTTCTCATGTGTTCATGGGTCCTCTAAAGATCATTGATCATAAAGGTTAACATGCAGCTCTTGAATCTCAATTGTCTTCAACCCTCTTGCAGTGAGTGGCACTCTTTTCCTCACTCTTTACCATAGAAGGGTGTGGTGGAATGTCTGCTTCCAACACAGAATTAATTTTTTCCAAATTGAGAATAATTCCAAATTTTAGAGCCAATCAACAAAGTTGGGCTAGCATGTTAGTCTCAAGTAATTTTACAAGTGGGTTTGACATTATTCGAGAGCAATAAATTAACTGCAAAAAATGAACAATATAATTAGTTAGATTTTAAACATCGTTACCATTTGATTTTTGAATTTGATTCAAGTGGTCTTCCACTAGACTTTTTGTATCCTACACTTCCTAAAATAGAAATGAAAATTTCATTGAAAAGATTTCCTAGTGAGCAAGTAGGGTCTTCATAGAACTCAATACACCTCACATATATAGTTCTTGACATACTACGTCTAATGTGTAGCAATTCTTCCCCACCTATCTTATACACAGTCCAATCTTAATTTGGTCTATGATCCATCAACCTAACACATATAGTTCTTGACATTCTAGGTCTACTTAAATGATGCCCATTGATCAACAACTTGCTAAATTTAAATTCTATCCCTCACACATATAGTTATTGAGGTTGAATATTCATGAAATGTTGCATCATATACACTTGAGTTCTTAAAGTATGTTGTACACATATGGGCCCATGAATTTGATGATATCACATGCAAAAGACTTTCTATGAATTCTAAACTTTATGGAGGGCAATCATCAAATATTTTTACCATTGCAACTCAATATTGATTTGAGAAAATTTTTGGTCCATTTATTT
This sequence comes from Avicennia marina, assembly GCA_019155195.1. NCBI lineage: Eukaryota > Viridiplantae > Streptophyta > Magnoliopsida > Lamiales > Acanthaceae > Avicennia > Avicennia marina. The sequence continues at coordinate 8,420,238 of CM032783.1, read as the reverse complement.
GGTCTTACTCTACTCATTGACAGTTTTATGAACACATATTATATATGTCATAATGATGACACAACTAAGCATGGATGATTGTTGGCTAATACTAGAACCAATTGTAGCCTTTCAATTGAATTGTGCACAAATGTGTATGAATCATCACCAACTCTTGGTCTTGGTTACACAATTATTTTACAAAATTTGTATTTACAAAAGAAATTTTTTTAAAAAGTAGGCTTATGCACATTTATAACTTATGAAAAAATTTTGGCTTATACCATTACAACACAAAATAAATAAATAAATCACATCTGCATGTCTCCTAAGTTTATAATCAGTCAATCAATCCATTGGCAAAACATACATCACATCTATAAAATAAAATATTGCTTTAATGATATTCTCATTATTTACCCATCTAATGCTTTAGTTTCCTGCTATTAGAAAAATCTTTTCCTAGATTTTAAACTAGGAAAAAATATTTTTTGAAAGCGTGTGTATGATGTGTGCACGCTCTTGAGCTGGCATCTTATGGCAGCTATGCACCTGTCTTTTCTAATTTTGTTGTTTTCCCATGATTCAAAATTATGTTGTAACAGTTCTTGTAGAAACAAATATTTATCAAAATATAAGTTTGTATTTGTAACAAAAAAACCAACAAAAAATCACGAAGAGAATATTTGAAACACATGGTTATAGGTAGAAAAACAATAATTCTGATTCTACTGTTGGGTTATGCGGGTTTTGGGATGTAAAATTATAGATTAAAATTTTATGAATACATTCAAACATAAAGAAATAAATTTTCAAAGTCAATACATTTTTCTTCCTGTAACACACATAGTCAAGCACACAAAGAAATGATTTGGTTCTTATCTTTAACATCCACCTTCAAAATTCTTCCATTGTAATCTTGGAACTATAGGACTTCAAATGTGGACTTTAGTTTGTCCACACAAAAAACCACTAGAATAGAATCTACTTGCTCCCTCACAAAACTCTTTTGAATGAATTGGAAGATAAAGTTGGGAGAGTAAAAAAAGTCTAGAAAAATTCTCTTGTATAGTCAAAATTGGTGGGTGGCCAACATATATTTATATGTGGGGTTGGAGTGTCTTCTCCAACCTTATTTAGTTCAAGACATGATTCCTTTCCACATTATATTATGGAAATATTACCATATTCTTTAATTGATAAGGAAGTTGTAATGGTGTCTGGAATAGAACAAATTAGGCTTTTACGTAGACCTTAATCCTAATTCAAATTTAAACTATTTTTAATTATTAATTCAATGAATAACTAAAGCTTGAATCATGTCTTAAATTTTAATTTTAATTAATTAAATTAATTGAATTAGAGGTCTATTGTGTTTCCAATTAACAATCACATTATCAACGAACACAATGAAAATTAAATAAAATTTGAAAGACCCAATCTCATTGTAGCTTATAAATTTTGATCATTAGAATTCTCAAGTCTTGACCATGCCAACCACAATAAATTGTTATCTTGCCCTTGCATTGTTCTTTTGTATGTAACTCTCTAAGTTCATTTTTAGTTGGTAATAAGCATAACTCACATAATATATGGGTACTACCTAACTTGTGACTCATATTGAATCACAGCCAAAGTGAAGTGATTCAATCACAATAACCTTTTTAAACATAAGTTCCATGTTGTATCGACCATTTGTCTTTTTATGTTCTGATTAAGGATGAGCCATGAATTTAGTCCTCAGTGACTCAATCACATGACCAAATCAATGTACCTCTTGTAAATAATGTCCATGGAGAACCTTTTTTTTTTTTTTTATCATGCATTACCTTGGTTAAGGATTTCTTTCGCATAGGATATTGATTGCTAAAATATACGCTTTGTTCACTAACAAAGGGATAATTACCTTTTTGAATGCACACAAACTTCTGTACATACACGTCCAATGGCACTTTGAGCTCATAAATAAACCAAGATAGATCTAGTTCTTAATGTTCTAATTGATCATGGTATGCATAAGGTAATGATATCATATCAGGTTTAAGGTCCACTTGCATTAAACATGATCACTATGTAACATACTGACAACAAACAGTATAATTCCATTTGTTTGTTATAAGTGATATGTCCACGAATAGTAGTCTTTTATGTATGTATATCCTGTATGGCAAAATGCTATGCATATGCCCCTAAAATTACATTAAAAAGACTTATTTACAGAGACTTTTGAATATGTACTGAAGGTTTTGTAGTATAGAATCACTAAAACTTGTTCATAAGTCACAGACTCTCCGAATGAGATTCAATATGACTTGTACTCCTTGTGCCTATATGGTGAGTGTTATGATGTTTAGTATGAGATGCTAAAAATATACGTGTTGATAAGTTATTAAGAAATGAGTATTTAAATACTAATTCGAGTAATGAAGTAAACAAATAAAGTTCACTCTTTGCTATCAATGTTATGCTTCGTTATTGTGTTAAGTATGCATGGGCTAAAACTTAAGGCGACATGTTTGTATTATGCCCTTAATAGTGATTGTGTCATTAAAGCATTGAGCACCAACATTTATCATGATATGAGAGAAAGTCATGAGCCAAACATGCCATTACCCTACTGTATATGGAGGCATGTATGCATTCAAGAGCCAAGCGTTCGTCCTATATGATTGATATTCCATGAGATGGAAATCCTTAGCTAAGATAGTGTGTCATCAAAAAATAGTTTCTGATATGATATTAGTCTCATGAGGTAATATTGATTTGGTCATATATGACCAACCTAGTGAGTTTCATTAAATCTATGACTTTTGTTTGATTAGGACAAAATAAGATAAAAGGTTTATACCGCATAGTATTCACAATCAGGATATTCATGTGATCCATTCACTTTGTCTTAATTAGGCTATGATATAGGCTATTAGCTAGGAATTGCCCATATCTTTTGAATTATGCTTGTTGCCTATTAACGATGAATTTAAAGAGTCACACATAAAAGGTTGAAACAAGAATAAGTCAGTAATTTAGTTTGGGGGCATAAATGAGACTTGAGATGTCTCATGTTAAATCTATTTTGAATTTAGTTGGATTGGACAAAATCGATATCCCAGTTTACTTGTTAATAATGAGATTTTTAGTTAAAAGCATAATGAGAGAAGATACAAAAGAAATTTAATTATTAATTGGATGAATAATTAAATAGGCATTGGGCTTGATTTAATTAAAGGTTCAAGTTGGAAGCCCATAAATCCTAAGTCATGAGTGCCCTAAGTGCTATGCAAGAAAATAAGAATCCTACCAAGTGTAGGATTTTGTGTCAAGAAAATAATTGTATTTGAAAGCATCCAAATCAATATGCAATCAAATTTTACCGAAGAAAATTCATCACCCCCTCAAGCAAGACTAAAAATTTCTCTAGCCACCTTAGTTTTCTTTGATATCCTAAAGCCATCATACCTAAAGTTGTTTGCATTAGAACCTTACAAAGGAGTTTGTAAAGGTTTTTGGAGGCACTTATTTGCATTTCAACTATGTGGATAAGCTAAAGGTCATGGCTTGAAGTTTGTGGCTCATAGATCATGCATACACCTCAATTGGAATACAATTCCTAGAGATACCTTTTCTATATCTTCAAACTTATTTAACTCTTGCGTGTTATATGTTGAAAGTGGTCCAAGTTTGGAATGTTGTTCCACTATAATTCTCTCTAATTATGCATGTTCTAAAATTAAAAATTTCTACCCTAAACCTATTGAAACCCAATAGTGTTATTAGAGCTGTTATTTTCGTCATATAACTGCTAAGTTTAATGATTTTTTGATTATTATGGTAGTTTTTATTTGAGAATTGATTTAACATGTATTTGATACCCATTTGTGCTTTAAAAATGTTTTTGGGTGTTTTGAATTGAGAAAAGGTAAGAAAAAATTAAGCTACTTCAACAAAGTATTCCAATGCTACTGCTAGCTTGTGGCCATGATATGATCCCAGTGGCAGGATTTACATAAATCCAGCTATTAAGGCCATGGCCAACAGTGACCTTCTCATGGCTGCAGCCCTAACCACAACAAAACGGTCTCCCGTTCTGTTTTGGTCGTTCTCGGAGCCACCTTTAGGCAACTTGTGGCCTATCCTATTATGGCCCTCCTCGTAGCCACATTTAGGTGGCTTGTAGGCACAAGAACTATTCCTATGGCCACCCAGATACTTGTAGAGAGTGTTTTGTTGCTTTTTTTTCCTCAAATTAGAACATAAGAAATGGTTTTCTACAAATGAGAACCAATGTATGAGATGTGTAAGTCATTGAAAAGTCATTAAATGGATTTATTGAATTATGTATGTGATGTGTAGTTGTATGAATGGATATTGTGGATGATTTATAGACTTAGGACACGTGTAGATGAATATACTTATATTTTGGTTTGGTTTTTCATGGATGTATAACTTTTTTCATGTGTTGTAAGAAGATAAGCCCAAGTTTTATTTTTGCATAGAATAGGAATTATTTTTCTATGTTATGCCACTTGTATTTATAACATGGAAGAGATCAAGAGTTGATGTTTATGCAGAGACCAAAAGTTGGTGCCCTCTAGTTCTACATGGCATGGTGGACCCGTGAACGAAGACCATGAACAACAAGACCAAGTGAAGACCAATATTATTAGCCTACGTAATAGTATAGGGTTCACGTTCATGTGCACAATCTAATTGTTGTCTCTAATTAGATTTTGAAGTCCATAATCATCCACATTATTCACTTGTCTGTTTGCTTGTTGCATGTATGAGATATAAGCATGAAAAGTGGCTAACGTGCATAGTGCAATGCAAAATACATGGACAAAAGACTTCCTCATATAATTTTAAGTTGTAATGGTGAAAATCTTTTGTCATGATCCTCTACTATGCTCGAGGTTCTAGACATAGTTTTTGCATGTGATATCATCACATTCATAGGGTCATATTGTGATAGTGTATTTAGGGCTCTAAGTGCATTTGATTAGATATTCAATGGATATTTCACCTTAGCAATTAAAAGGGTCACGAGTGGGGTTACAGATCTGACAAGTCAATCAATGAGTATGACTTAAGTTGAATTGTGATGCTCAAAACTATATGTGTAATTTTTTTTCGGGCCATAGGCTATAGTAAAATATTAGACCATGCATCAGATGTGTTGGCAAGAGTTGACATTCATTAGACCTAACATCCTAAGAATTGTATGTATATGGTATGTTATGTACAATGAGGACCTTAATCACCCACTAAGAATTTTTTTCCAATGGAAGTCTTGTTTTCTAGCTTAGAGAATGTAAAATTCAACAAGTATAGGGGGATGTAGTTTGCTTTAAAGTCCATAATCATGCAGTAATGTTTTTACAACCAGATTAATAATTTTTCTTATTTTCTATAGTTTATATTTTTCTTGAATAATGTTTATACCTTATATAAAATTGCTTGAGACTAATATACTAATCTGGCTCTACTATGTCAATTGGCTTCAAAACTTGTGAATTGTTCTAAATCTGAGTGCATTGGCTTCATTTTGGGGGCTAATATCGACTAGCCTTTGTAGAGATAGATAGTGATGAGTAGAGGTCTGTCCATAAGAGATGGGTTGAAAAAATTTGTGGGTTAAGATCTACATGATAGCTTCTATGATCAATTATCTCCAGAGGACCTATGAGTGTATAGCAAGTGCTCGAGAGACTTTTGATTGCCTATAAGAGTTGTATGTTGAGTAGAGTTGTACTACAAAATATGAGATATCAAAGCAGTTGTTTAGGATGCACATGCTAAAGGGCAGTGATGATAGTGAGAAAGCCCACAAGATGTTTTTTTTGTTCGAGAGGCTCAAGTCTCGATTTCATCATGCATGCTGATCTAAAGATAGGTTTAATCCTACAACCACTTCTGAATTCCTTCTCATAGTTTATCATTTAGCAACACTTAAACGATATTGAGTACACACTAGATGGGCTCTTCAATAAGCTTGGGACTTCATAAACCAAATTGAAAGGAAAAGTGAAGGAGGTAGTTCTTGTTATGCCTAGCTCAGTTGGTAAGACAAAGGCAGGTAAGATAGAGAAGAAGAAGCTTGCAGTTCCTAAGGTAAGTGGAAGTATCAAAAAAATTAAGGCTCTTACAGACAAAGGAAAGTGTTTTTACTTTGGCAAGGAAAGGCACTAGAAGAGAAATTACGTCAAGTATCTCAAGAGCTTAAAAAATGGCAGTGGAGGTAAGTACCTTTATGTTTATGAAATATCTTATTCATTGTCATATTTTTCACTTCTTGGATTTTAGATTTTGTTGATTCATCTCATATCCGTACTTCACATCAAGATCTACCTAGAAGTAGGATACATGAGAAGCGTGAAATGGTGATCATGGTGGGGAGTTGAGAGAGTGTTACAACCACCAAAATTAGGATTGCTCAGTTAAATTATCATCCCTAAAGAGAATTGTTTCCATTCTTTTATTAATTAAAGTGAATTATGAATTTTCTTTTAGAAACAATGTGTGATTTATTTATTATGCTAATAAATTGATTGGCATAGCATCTCTTGTAAATGGACTCTTCTATTTGAATATGGATAATAGTGTTGTGATGAATATTGTTTCCCACAAAAGAGCTAAGGATGGCTTGAATCCCAAGCAATTATGGAACCTTAGAGTAGGCCTTGCTGGAAAAGAAAAGACAAGCAAGTTTGGAGAAAGATTTGTTTATCAACCATCCAAGACAAGAACCCTACCCAATTTATGAGCCTTTCATCCTAGGTAAGGTGGCCATGAGTCTATTTAATGGACATGATGAAAAGGCCACATCAGTGTTAGAGCTAGTCAACACCATTGTTCATGGGCTATTTAATGAAATGGATAGAGGAGTGTTCTACTACTTCATAATCTTTATCGATGAATATTCTTAATGTGTTTATGTAGTCATCCAATACCTTTTTCATGAAAGACTTGAGAGAAGCAACATACATCTTAGGCATTCTCACCTATAGAGACAAAGTAAAAATTTTGATGGGTCTCTTCCAGCCCTCGCAGATAGACAAGATTGTGAAGAGGTTCATTGTGGAAGCTTTTAACAAAGGATTGCTACCATTTAAGCATGATACCTATCTCTCAAAATCCATGGGGCCACAGATAAATGATAAGAGTAGGAGCATGGAAGCCGTTCCATATGCTTTAACTATTGAAAGTCTAACATATGTAATGCTATATATAAGGCAAGGTATTGGCTATGCCATAATAGTTACAATGAGGTTTTAGCAAATCCTGACAACGAGAATTGGAGTGTTGTGAAGTCTATCTTTGAGTATTAGAAAATGATTAAGGATATGGTACTCGTGTATAGAAATGGAGAACTAAGAATAGACAAATATGTCGATTTTGACTTTTAATTAGATGTGGATGAAAGAAAGTCTATCTCTAGGTTTATCTTCACCCTTAATGAAGGAACAGTAAGTTGGAAGAATTCCAAACTAATTACCACTACATATGACATAACTAAGGCCAAGTACATCACAGCATGTGATGCTACAAAAGAATTTATTTGGATAAGGAAGTTTGTGACAGAACTTTAGGTGGTTTTAGACATGGATTAAGCATTGCCACTTTATTACGACAATAATAGCGCAATCACACGACAACGGAATCTATGTCTCATCACAAATTCTAACACACTAAAAGGCATTATCACATTATTTGAGATATCATTAGAAAGGGAGACATCGCCATGTTGAAAATAGTTTCAATGGATAATGTAGTTGACATATTCACCAAGCCGATGATACAAGTGCAGTTTGATCTCTATCTTAAGAAAATGGGCATTAAATACCATAATGATTAGCACTAAAATTATTGGCTTTAAAGTATAAGTGGGAGTTTGTTAGTGATATGTCCTTTAATGCTAATAAATTTTGAGGGATTTTGATTCCATATGTAAACTTTTAATATATTGATAAAATATTAATTTTTCTTGTATCGATTTTGGCAGTCTTCCATACATGTAAATCTTGTATAATGTAAAGTTATGCATGTGCTTAGGTGATTATGTTAAGAAATCTTATTTATAAGGAGTTATGAATATAGATACAAGGCTTCTTAGTATGCAATTACTAAAACTTATTTACAAGTCATGGACACTCTAAATGGACATTAAAGACTCAAGGTAATCTACACACCATGTGTTTGTACAATAAGTATGATGTCATTTAGCATGAGATATTAAGAATACATGTATGTGAATATGTCATTGGAAAATGAGTATTTGAACATTGACTGGAAGATCGAAGTAGACACACAAAATTCTATCTTTGCTATCAATGTTTTACTTCATAATCGTGTTGAGTGTAAATAGGTCTTAGACTTGAGATGACATGGTTGTCTTGTGCTCATAATGGTCAATATGCCATTAAGACATTAAGGATCAATATATATCTTAATACGAGATTAGGCCATGAGCCCAATGTGTCGTCGCTATGTGTATAGAGGCATGTGTACGTTCAATATTAGATTTGTCTCATTGTAAGTGAGTAAGGTGTTTATCCAATGTGATTGATGTTTTATGAGATGGAAATTCTTGACTAAAGTAGTGCATGATTAGAAAGGAGTTTTTGATAGGAAAGTAGTTTCATGATGCAACATTAATTTGATCATATGATCGAACCAGGGAGTTTGACTAAATTTATAACTCTCTCTTGGTCAAAACAAAACAAGATAAAAGGCCTATACTGCATGGTATCTACGATCAAGAGGGTTCATGTGATCCATTTACTTCATCTTAATTGAGCTCTGATATGGGTTGAAGGCAAAGTGTTACCCATATCTTTTGAATTATACTTATTGTCAGTTAACGATGAATGTAGAGACTCACACACAAATGGTTGGATCATGGATAAGTCAATAATTTGGTTTGAGGGCATAAACAAGACTTGGGAAGTCGTGATGGATTCATTTTAGTAGCAATTGAATTTCTCATTGTACTTGTTAACAATTAATTATTAACTTGAAGCATAATGGTGCTTTAATTTAATTAATTAAATTAATTAAATTAAAAGAAAAGACACAAAAGACCTTTAATTATTAATTGGATTAATATTTAAATAAACATTGGGTTTAATTTAATTAAAAGTTCATGTAGGAAGCCCACAAAGCCTATGCCACGTGTGCCTAAGGTGTTATACATGGAAATAAAAATCTTACCAAGTCAAAATCAATATACAATCAAATTTCATCCAAGAAAATTCGACAACCCCCTTCCCAAGCAAGAAAGAAAGTTCTCTGGCCACCTTCGTAGTTTTCTTTATTGTCTTAGGGCCTCTATACCTAAAGTAGTTTATGTTAGGACCCTACGAAAGATTTCATGAAGGTTTTTGAAGGCTCTTGTTCGTATTCCAACTATGTGGACCTATTAGAGGTCTTGGCTTAAGGGTTGCAATTCATGGGTCACTTGTACACTTGAATTGGATTACAATTCCTAGTGGTAATTTTCTATACCTTCAGGCTTATTCAATTCTTACGTGTTATATGTCGAAAGTGGTCTGGGTTTAGAGTGTTGTTTTGTTGCATTTTTGTCTAATTACGCATCTTTTAAAATTAAAAATTTCCAACCTAAATCCATTGAAACCAACACTTGCATCATTCCTCAACTCCATGTTTGAATACGTCATTCTCTAATGATGTATTTATATACATCTATTTTCAATATTTTATATTAAATGGTATGGCAATCAACACAAAAACATATGGTATTCAAGTCTAACTAACATTTCTAATGCCCATTTAGAAACTTTATGACTTGCGAATAGGTTTTAATGATTTTGCACAAAGAAGTCTTATGTTGATATTTAGAACTCTTATAAATAAAACTTTTCAACACAATCTTATAGGTGTATGTAATACTTTACACCATTTACTATTTATATGTGTGAATTCATATTGTTGAAACAAAACATCAATTTTATTAATAATGTGAATTAATATTAACAATCAAAATCCATATAAAGCATGAATATTTGGTGTTAGAAGACATATCACTGACAGAAGGTATTTGAAGAAATTATTCGCAGTTGAAATGTCTAGAATTCATGTCAAATTCCCATTCTCTTCCTCCAAAAGATTCATGCAAAATAAAACACACTTGCTGCTAATATCTCTTTCTTTACTCATTTATGGAAGGAATTCATAAATCTAATTTGTAACTTTTGGTCGAACAATTTTAAGAACTTCATCCATGTCTTCATTTAATGGGTTCGGCGATCTATGAATGTTTACAAAGTATTCCTCTATCTCCAATCAGACACAAACAATATATGAGTGCCACTTAACACTGTCACTTAACACAATGCACAAGAATGGAGAAGAGCCATGTTGTTATCCCCTTCTTTAGGCCAATCTAATTTGCTCCTTTGTTTCCACAACTCCTTGCCCATTCTAAGGACTTTTAATTATTGTTTCAATGGTGCTTCTTTGCCTTTGATGTCATGGAAATTGCACTTGACGCTACCATAACCTTGCTTTGGATGGCTTTTTAAGATGGAAATTCTACAAAATGCCATTTTAAATTGATTTAGGACCAACCATCCTAGATAGTAGAATTCCAAACATTCTGAAACAACTTTTAGGAAGTGCCATATTTTGGAATAGCTTTATGAAAGCCATTCCAAAATCAGGGACGACAAATCTTACCCATCCCAAATTTTGGGATGGCTTCTAGAAAGTCATCCTAGATGTTGGGATAGCTTTGGCATGAGTTCCACAGTTGTTTCCAATACTAATTTAGTAGAATAATATTTAGGATGACTCTAAGACAAACTATGAACAAAAATTTGAAACATCTTTCTTTGGCAATGGTCTAGGATGGCTTTTTTAGGATGGTCTTGTCAGGAATGGGTTTAGTATAGCATATTAGGAATGGATTTTGTATAGAATAATTTGGTACAGAATTGGCACAACTTATTTTATGATAGATCTAGGATTAGATTTTTGGAACTACTTTGGAATGGCTTTTTATGGCATGGTTTAGGGACGATTCTGTTGGGAAGGCTTTAGAACGACTCTTATATTTTATAATTTTTCTAGAACGGATGGCTTTTTTGGAACTGCTTTGGAATACTTTGTATCAAATTTAGTATGAATTTGGAATAGATCTAGAATGGTTTTTCCGTTTTTCTATTTTTAGTTATAAATCATTTCATTGACAAATCCTATATAAACTCCAATGTAAGACAACCAATATGTTGAGGCAAAATGTAATTTTATGGTGCATTGAGTCACTAAACATTAAATTGAAATTCACAAATAGAAATAAAAGATTTATGTATTCAAGTTGTATAGAAACAAATTTTTTGAAACAATTTGGAGGAGAATATTGATAAAATGAAGATAACTAGTCATCCATATCCAGCCTATCCTCATCATTTTTGGCATCGTCATCATTCGTGCCATCCTCTGGGTTGTATGATAGCCCAACTTGATCCAAGGAATGGAGGTCATGCGTCCTACTAACCTAATTCATAATTTGATTTAATTTTACTTTAATACACTTCTAGTTTTCTTCCATTGTTCTAAACTTTTTCCTTTGTTAGTTGCAGTGTTTACTTTATAGACTGTAGTTTTAGAGCAAGGGATGAGGAGTAAGATAGGGATCGTTAAGAAATTTGCCGATAGCACTTTGCTTTTGAACCTATAGCCTTAGACTTCCTTTCCTGAACCCACCAAAAGCTGACGACACTATGTTTCTACTGTTGTAACTTAAAGTTGTTTCCCCTTGGGAATCATAAGCATTAGGGTCATGGGCATTTACATCTTTTTACATCTTCACTATTGTTTCCTGCGCATAAAAGTTCCTAGCATGATGTAATGTACATTTTAGAAATATAAGTTGGGAAATGTATACAAGTGTATGAATGGCAATACCCCTATGTCCAAGCATGAGAGCTGGTCAATTCCCCTAAAGCAGTTTTCCAAACTTTGAAGTACGACTCCAATGAAGTTGGTGGCCTGCCTATTGATGCCTCCTGTAAAGCAACCAAGAAAAGTGGTGTTTAATAAAGTATTAATGGAGAATCAAAATCCATAGAGGGGAGAGGTTTGAAGATGTTGCACTCTCCCAGTACTCACCATGCATTTACTATGGGTAGTCATGAAAATGGACTTGCCATGGTAAATAGTAGAGGCAGGGGCAGTGTCGACCAATCTATTGGCTCTATTTCTTTAGGAGATCCAATCAATCTTTGTGTTGGAAACTCTTTCTCAATATAAGTTTGGATGCCTTTTTGTGAAATTATTCTCAATTGTCGTTTTATCAATTAGGTCCTAAATTCTAACTAGAAAAACAATACATTAGTTTGTTGTCTCAAATTTGTTCCATACATTTAGTATAATATGAAAATGATACCTAATTTCATGATGTCTAACAGTCTTACATGAACTGATAAATGAAATGCAAAATGTGGGCAATGTTCAAGGTTACGCACTTGACCAAGACATGGAGAAAAGTTTTCAGTTTAGAATTTATAACATGAAACTTGCTAATATGAAAGAAAAAGCAACACCCAAAAAATCATTCTTTATTTATAAACAAATATGAAACTATTAAATATATACTTTAATATGAGGTTTGCATTCTTATTCACTTTAAACAACTTAATTAAACCTAGGATAGAAAAAGCCAATTACTTGTATTAGAAGAACTAAATAGCAGAGGCACATTATTTTATGAACTTTGAATTTAAGAAGCAAACTTGTTTGGTTTTGAGAGGCATGTCTGGTATTGGATCCAGGAACCATGGTAATGACAAAAAATAACATCCTTCATATAGTCAATGACCTCCTTATAAGCATTATAAAATATAAAGAGTATAAGTCCTTCAAAGGATTATGCACACACTAAAAATGGCACAAAATCATTAAATCATGCAAACTACACACTAAAATGTCCTTGGTGTGACATGTATGGGCCACTATTCATGATTGGGACCCTTGGGTGGCTTGCACCATTAGTGAGGCCTGAAAAAGATCATTTGGAATGTGTGGTGTTGAGCTTGTTGCTTTGCCTTTGTTGTTAATGGTTGTCAGAGGAATATGGAATGGGGATGGTGAGGAGGTTTGATTCTCTAAGTTGTCAAGGGAGTGAGTGGGCAAGGGTAAGTGCTAACGACTTGTGCCCAGCCTTACGACTCCTCCATGTGAGCGTTGTCCCTTGTATTAGCATATGTATCGCAGGTCATACTCAAATCCCTAGTAAACAATCACAAGATGAGTTGCAACAATGCACAAATAGTTAACAAATGCTAGGTGCAACAAATACAAACGCATGGTCCATCCATTTCCAATTCCTCCCATGAGTACACCTAAGATTTTAAAAAGAGAACATCATTTCTTATTTAGGCATGTTTTAATCTTCATGACTCAATATTTGCCACTTTTAGCTATAATATAAGGAAAACGTATACTTCAATTTTAGGGATAATCAAAAAAGGTATGCACCTAACAAAGCTGCAACTTTACTCATTAATGTGCATTCTAACATTGAAAACACCAAGCATAGCCATGCATACATTTAACTACAAAGACCAACTAAACTTTATTTTTTTTAACTTCTAGATAATTCGTTTCTATACAAATGCATAATCCCAACCATTAGTAAGTTAAAACCCATTAGCAAATCCTTATTTAAATGTAAGTAGAAGGAAATAATACTAAATTTTTTAAGAAAAATCCAATGACAACCCATTCTTTTGTATCTTCTCCTAATCTATAACACATTTAATTCACACAAAAATTCAACTCCTCCACCATAAGTTAACCACATGTAATCTTTCCATGGCATGTTATAAATGAGTGAATATATCTAACAACAAAATAAATAAATTCAATAACCTAACATTAACAACATCAATGGATTAAAGAATCCCAAAATTTCAAAGGTTGGAATTAATTTCTAGGGTTACCTAGAGATTAATGGTGAGGTGTGTTTTGGGCAAATGTGGTAGGTTTTCACTCAAATTAAAAGGTGTGGAGGTAACTTGACTCCTTAGGGGTGAAGCAAATTGAGTTTGCCATGAAGTTTTGGAGTAGGAGTAGCTTCCTAAGGTTGTGTTCGTGCATAACTAAAGGAGAAGGTTGAGGGAGATTATTACATCTTGTGTGAAAATAACAAGGGTTTAGTTATTTATATTTGGATTTGGGATAACTCTATCATAGCAAGGCTAAAAAAAACTATTCCAAGTTTTATTTTTCAAAGCAGTCAAAGCACCCTGTTGTTTTTTATTATTAAGACAAAAGACGTGATGGGCAAAAATGGAAGAAAATATTCATGACCGTCATGCATATTTATGTAGATGTCATATAGGATTTCCATTCTAGAACATTGTGGTGTGGCCATTTTCATGGATGTCTAGATGCTACGCAAGATGAAGATTAATGGAATCCTTTATAATGGTTATCGTGTGTTCCATATAAACTGCCTACACGAATCTAGAAGATATAGATTCAACTGTGAGCTTCATTGTTAAGATGACACATTAGATATCAACTCCATAACATCTGTGTCAACCATCCTACTTTCTCATTTAGACATCACGGATGATGGCTAAAATAGAGTTGCAAATTGCCCTCGTTAAGCCCACTTGCCTTGATGACGGGAACAATGACACTTTAAATTTTGGCCATCTTTGTGGACATGTGATGACAGGCCAAATGGTCACTATTTACTGCATAAAAAGTTGCAACCTTAGTCAAAAAAAGCAACAAAGAAAAAATTTCTTTTCCAAGTGATGTCCAATCCTCCAACAATCTGGTTGGAATACACTTTCCCATCGTGCAATCTAGTATGGAACATGTTTTCATTCAAATTAATGATTCACGCACAACTAAAGAGGTGATGTTTATCACTAGACTACATATTAGGGATGTTGAATTGGTACTTGATTAGGTTTTGTGTTTCTGCAACAAACTAGAACTCCATGTCTTACAGTTTAATGGCTTTAAAAGTATGGTGAGAGGTAGCTAAGGCATCACATGATAGGGATAGGTCTATATCTCAAGAGGACTCAGATAGATACTGAAATGCTATGTGTCATCACACTACCGTGGCTGAGTGAGGTATAGCATAAGTGATAAGGCATTACTATATCTACCACCCTACAATTGATGAATTGGGTTAGCATCAATTCATAATGTAGCCTAAACACAGCATTGCTAAACCAATTATGAGGGAGTTTTATTTAAACATTCCTAAAGCACATGTGTGAGGTTTGGGTGCGAGGCAAGCGTGTTAACTATAGATCAAAAGACATAAACTAGATATTGGGGACCCCCCTTTAGGACCACATAAGGCTAGGTTCAATGTACCGTTGAACTTGAACAATGCTGAGGTAAAAATTTTCTTGAAGTTGCAATGAATGAAAGGGACATGTCTCTCCATGTGTTGGAGTTGAACTAAACTGAGGACAGGCATACAAATTTGTTGGAGCAATAAACTCATCTCTTATGATGCATTCTAGATGTATTTAGGCAACATTTCCCTAAATACAATGGGGAGCAGTCTCTTTATGAATACATGAACATCGTGAATTTTCATACCAATTAATTTTAGTTCTGACTTATCAACAAATCAACCAATATTTGAGGCATAATAATTCAGAAACCTTGATCCTTGAAGCCACTCGAATATCATGCATTTTTTATCTTGATTGAGCGTGTATCTCGTCTTTAACTTGGACCTGTCATTGTCTGGATGCAGCATAATCTTTGGGCAATTACAAATCCTTCCAACATATTGACAAGAATTGAGGTTTTCCTTCATTTTACCTTTGATATTCATAACTATGTTGAACACATTGTCAAATATATTCTTCTAAATGTGCATGACATTGAAACTATGTCTTAACATATTATCTTTCTAATATGGAAGGTCCCACAGTATGCTTCTCTTTATGCACCTGTTCTTAAACCCACAATTAGGTTTTTGTTGATTTAGGATAAATTATGTGATTGAAGCCTTGCACATGTTTCTATATGGATTCTTGATTTTATCAGAAGAGGATAATGGTGCTCTACACGTCCCTTAGTAAAAAAATTTATTCCTTCTATAAGAGTGTTAGACAAGGAGGAATTGATGACAATCTAAATAACTCAGTTTTCTTCCAAATTGAATATATGAAGCCCTCATGTAGTCTATACACAGAGGATACCCATTAGCCCAGCACAACTCTAACATGAAATCATGGAATAACCTGGCAAATTATGAATGGTCCATAACAAAGTAACACTCATATTGAAATAACCTTGGCATAAAGTATCGTATGTCATCACTTCTACATGCCTTAAGATGACCACCTCCTTTACCAATGGTTGAAGATAAACATCAATGAGTCTTTTTAGATTTGTTAGACTAGGTATCACCAAGAATAAAAACATATGTGGATTCCTACAAACAAACTCAATGAATGGTTATATGGTTTCACAACCACTGGCCAACAAGAATATGTGCTACCATATGATCCATACAATGCGAATCTATCTACACCAAGATTAAGATGTATATTATGAGGCTCAACCACAAAATTGGGACGACTACGCTTAAAATGCTTCCACACCTCTCCAATAGATAGATAACACATAGATCCCTCACATGTTGAGCAAGATGCATGCCACATCATATGGTCCACAATCACATCCAATGTATATAATGATTGCCACCTTGAAGTTAAGGGCAAGTAAAGCAAATGGGCATATGTTAGATTTGTCCTTGAACAATTATGGCTTGTCTTGAGCTAGAACCTCGGCCTCCCATAAAACTTACAACTCTACATTACCTTATCATCTTTTTAGTATAACGTGCATCTAGTTCTAACATAGTCTATCTTCTACACCAAGAGTCCCAAATCTCTAATAAGTCATTAGTGCTATAGTAGTTTAGTAGAATTCAATGGTCATGAGGAAGAATTTCACTAATTAAACTATAGACATTAATGAAGCAACTTTCAAACACGCTATGCTCAGCCTTTATACTTATCATGTAGGCTACAACTAACAATTGAGATGAAGTCTTACATCCACAATATAATGGTAGGTCAACCACATGTAGCACATCAAAAAAATCTATCCATTAGCTTGTCAATGTTAGATCCATGGACAAGCTCGGGCCTATCTCTGATTTTGTTAACATCGACCTTATGAGTTGTACTGCTGGGACTTGCTTCATCGCCACATGATGTTAACTAGTGTCGTTAATCATCATATATCTTTTTATACTCCCATGAAATATTCTCATTGTTGCCATGTGCTGCACTTGGGTTGATGTTTATCTCAGATACTTGGACTACAACAATTAGGATAATCATTCTTCTTGTGACTAGTCCAATTCAAGTATTGTTCATCAAACCTTTTCTAAACAAGTGGATCTTTACATCTTTGGGCTCTTAAAACCTAATTCCCTTACATCTTGTGAAAGGACACCTAATCTCTGTACCATCCAAATAATTGTGCTGTTGTATTACCCAACCAATGAAATCATTAACTTTATTTGTAGATTCTATTACCAACCTACACATACAAAACCAAAACCATTCACCAATCCAAACCTAGCCCCCTTCCAATTTTAAAATATTATTCTACAAAGCACCACATAAACTAGCACAATTACACTAATAGCAAGCAATAAATAACAATCCTTGTAATAAAAAATTTCTAGGGAGGTTCTTATAGCACATCCAAGTCCTAATGTTTCTCAACTTTTATACTAGAAATGTATACCAAGACCTAAATGGAAAATTACAGCAATTACAAAACAACAAAATGTACCTGCATATTCAACCAATAATACCTGTTTTTACATATTCAACCATTCACCATTACAAATCCCCTCAAGGATCCATGTTTTAATCAATATGTCAACTCATCAAACTATATAAAAACTTAACAAAGAAAAGAGTTCAATATATAAACAAGGCATGACTAACTAAAAATTAGCAAAGTACCTTAGAAAATGAATGAAGACCTTTCATGTCAATGAAGCAGCTGCACATGGGGTGTTATTGTATGTGTAAAAGGTGGAAGAGTGCATGGAAATGAGGTGGGTGTGCCCTAACTTCAAAATCAATTCTGCATTGTAATAGTTGAGCTAGTTCAAGTAGCAGTCCCAAATCTAAAACGGAATTTATTAGCCATTCCTATTATGTGACAACTTTTATTATCCATTGCAGAATTTGGTATAGCTTTGTAATCCATTGCAAGATTTAGGATAGCTTTTTAATCCATTCAAGAACTAGGGACGGGTTTTGGTCTTGTTCTAGATTTTCAGCTAGCTTTTAAGTGTCCTTTTAGATTCTGGCATGACTTTTTGAAGCTGTCTCAGCTTCTAAAATGTCTTCTATTATACGTTTCTAATCTAGAATGACCTTTCTTGACCATTCTAGAATGTGGATATGTTTCTTTTGACTATGCCAACATAAAAATGGATTGATGAGGTCGTTCTTGATATGGAATGGGTTTATAAAAACTGTTCTAGATTTGGGATAGTTTCGAACACACTGTTCAATTTTTGGAATGGCTTTTTGAAGCTGCCTTGGATCTAGAGTGGATTTTTATTGCCATCCCAACTTTTAATAGATTAGCAACGACTTTTCCATACCATATTCATTTCAAGAATTTGGCAACGATTTGGAATGGGTTTGCTAGAACTATTGATTTCCATCCCACATCGTCCCAAATCCATTTCAATTTGGAACAGATTTTTGGGGGCAATGTTCTTGTAGTCTGAACCAAACGCAATGATTTCCTTTCCTAATTTCCTCATCCTCTCTTTGGGATTACCCATGTTTTCACAACTCCATTTAAGTAAACTGACCTTATAAAGCTTCCATTCAAGACTCAAGCAGTTCGCATTGGTCCATGTTTGCATTGGTTTTCCAAGCTTCAAAGATTACCATCCTACATTCAAATGATCTGATACATATTGCCTCAAACCAAGGAGGTTTCTTTTGCGATCCTTCAAATGCGTGTTTTGATCATTGATAATAGGTCAATATAGGTGAGTGAACCATATGAGCTGTCAAAAGATTCCTCACCACTACTTTGGAAATAACCTGATCCAATCTCTATTTGCACAAGCCCGATCTAAGCACTCTATCACTGTATATGGCGCCTCTTGTTTGTTTGATATTGCCACTAAATTCCTAGTCATGCAATCCAACACCATGGACCGCCTTTCTGAAGCCTGTGAGCTGCGGTTGCTGAATTTGAACAGCCCCTTCCTTTCCCAAAGGATCCAAAATTGAGTTCAAAGTCTCCACAACAAATCCAATACTGATAAGATTGTGAACTAGCCTTTCCTAGCAATGTCTAGGTTTCTTTCTTTTGAGACAGATCTATGGAACCACAAACAAGAAAGAAAAACAATCCATGAAGTCAGCCATCTCGGAAGACCATTTTCCTGGTGCATTACCGCATTGATATAATATATCGAGAAGCTCACTATTTCCATATTTAAATTCTTAGTTCAAAGCAAGCATAGATCTTTTGAATGTCCTATTGCATTTACTCGAAATCCATAAAGATTCATGCTTGATTTTAACCATTCAACTCGATCTGATTTTAGTTTAACAAAAATAATTCAGGAGTTGTGCTCTCGGATCAATTTGCCAGTTCTTGAGTTGTCCAAAACCCCCTAAAAACCTTGGCAATTCCAAGCTAAGCAATTCATTTCACAATCTCCGCAGTTCAGATGTTGATGTGATTATGTGAAAAAAGTACTATCCTTTACTTTTGCTTATCCTCCCACATTAACTTCCAAACATCCTCTCTAGCTATTTTCCTGTATTTCTGACCACTGATATTTTGGGTAGCTAAACTTTTTTGCCTTTTTAATTTTGTTAATAATTGGTGAGATTGAAATGATCACCGGCGGAAAGTCTTCCAACCTATTTCGTGTGTTTTGGTTATTCGGAATATACTTGTCCGAATTGTAGGTTGCCCCATTTTCCATGATCCCCCTCTGATAAATAGGGCATTATGAAAAGCATCTCTTCCTTCTTACACCCAGCTGTTGTATTACTTGTTGCTGCAGCCTGATCCTCACTAGTACGTTGGTGTCTCCCTAGTCTCCTCCTCTTGTGCCTCCACTTCATCCAATTCTGAGGCTTTGGATAAATCCCTCGGTGGGTCTGCTCTTCCTGATTCGGACATCTGATCATTTTAATTATTGGCCACCTGTAGATTTTAGCATGTCTGTTGGGACATGTTTATTTTGTGGAAATAGATTATTTTATCTAAACTTAGTTATAAGATCTATTATAAAATTAAGAAATTGTAAGACAAATAATCTTAGTCATGATTCAATGATCAAAGATGTTGAAAATTATTTATATATCATTTAAATTACTATTTCAACCCTATATTATTAATTGAATAATTTTTATACTAAAGTTACAATGTAAAAATAAATATAATCATATCAAATAATCAACGATACTAAATATAATTGTTGAGCATTAATTAATCAATGCAAATTATTTTATCACGCCGAGTAATTTTTGGATTATAATTCTGTCAAAATAAGTGAACAAAGCCTGACTGTTATGAGAAAATTCAGAATTTCATGAGAATTTTGTCATAGGGTAACATGTCCTAATACTCTTTGCCAGACCCAAGTGGAACGATAATTCACAACTGGTTATATGCCCAAGTTTTTCACTATAATAGCAGACATTGGGAGTACGTAAAGCGCACCACTGGTCGTCCGTACACGTTCCAAACTATGCAAACTACGAATTATGAAGTATTTTTTCAATTTCATCACTTATTTCAAAATATTACAAAAATTATTGAATTAAATTTCCTAATTTAATTTAAAACTTGATACTTTATAAAATATAAGTAAGGATATAAATCTATTTTGGTAGTGTAATGTTAAATCATACCATTACCCTTATTTTAAATCTTTTATTTTCCTATCATTTCCTTCTCCCTTTTTCAAACTTTTTTTTTCATATGTATCTATTCCTCAAAATTTTCTCTCCTTTCCATTACTTTCGATATTTCTTCATTTTCATCTTAAATATTTTTAATTTTGAATAATTTTATTTGTATTATTTAAAATAAAAGCATCTTAAATTTACTTGTATTAAATAGTTAATATAAACAAATGAATTATAAATATATAATTGAGTTTTGTGTTAAATTAATATTAAAATGAAAAATTTTCATTATTTTACTAAGTAATTTCTACGTAAGGCAAATCTAATTATTACAATAATACCGTATGAATGATATCACTACAATCTTGAGTATAAGAAAATAAAATTGTTGAAAAGGAATTAGTTTCTTTTAAAAATATTTGACAAATGTTATAGTTTTTAAAATTAAAAATATGAACCGCATTTTGTTAGTTCTATATATGTTAAATGCATAAATGATTACTTAATTTTATTTATTATATTTGGGAGTTTCAAAGCTCATAACTCCATAATTTGGGGGGCAAAATGGAATTCATAATCTATTTCTTTATGATGCAGAGGCATAGCCGTTGGCCTAATGCCTCTAGACGGCATTCCTGAAGCCGTTTCTTCGTTTTATCCGCCGCACACCTCTTTAATTAATGCATGCACTTGTTCTTCACCACAACCATCGATTCCCCCTACGTCTAAGTAGATTCAATTCGTTCACCGGATTTTCCTCTCACTCCAAAGCAACGAGTTCCTCGATGGCGCTTCCTTCGATCTCTCTGGGAAAGGCAGCCTTCGGCGCTTCCGAATCCTTCAGGGCTTCCAGCTGTTTGGGTTTCAAGAATGAGATTCGCAGGGCCTCCCGGTGGAATTTGGAGAAATCGAGGTTTCTAATGAGCGTCTCCGTGGGATCCGAGGCGGCTGTTTTGGAGGATTCGTTGTTTAAAGACTACAAGCCTTCTACAGCTTTCCTATTTCCTGGTCAGGTCAGATTCTGCTTAGGTTGTTGCCCAATTAATTTTTAGTTTTGTATTGGAACGCGTCTATGGATCTGGTTGAGCTGGTTGGATTTAGATTTTTGTTTCAGAGCTTCGTCTTGCTCCTTCAATTGATGAGTTAATGTGGCGTTTTCTTTCGTGCTACTAGGCAGCCTTTTCCTCATTGAATTGCAAACGTGCACATATTTTATTAATTAATGTTTGCTTTGCTCTAGGATGTTGCTGGTTGAATTTCTTGTTTTAGGGGCGGAGGGTGGGGTTTGATAGGTAAAAAACACCGTTAATTTTTTCTTTAATATTTTCTTAGATTAGTAGGTTTAGTCTCGCTGGTAGTTGTTCTGCTTCTGAAATATTTGTTAGGTTACTATTTTGAACCCTGACATACTGAATTGGTTTGTTGAAGATTTTACTGCTTCTGACGGTGTATTTTGTAATTTAGTTGCCTTAAAGTGTTGAATTGGTTTATCAATGGGAACTAGGAAATGAATTTTTGTTTGGTGAACAAGAATGAAAATCATATTTGTGGTTGACTGTTTATGAAAAAGTTAAGCTGAACGGCACCTAAGGTTAAGATCAGTTACTGGAAATGAGTTTGAAACAGTAGTTGGACAACACACATGAGTTTAGTTTATCTTTCGTATCTCCTGAAGATTTTAATTTAGAAGTGGCAGCTAGCAAGCTATATCAGTCAATTGTTCTAGTCGTGGTACTCGTATAGTCATGGTTAATTGTATCTATATTTAACCTCTGAAGGGTGCACAAACTGTTGGAATGGGATTGGAAGCTCAAAAGGTGCCTGCAGCGGCTGAATTGTACAAGAGAGCCAATGATATTTTGGGGTAGATTTAATATAATCTTTTGCTGTCTTGCTCTTTTAAATCTCAAATCTAAACTTCAAAATTGTTTCTGAATTGACTCCATGATTGTGCAAATTTTGACAGTTTTTAAAAGTGCTTCTCATGGAAATTACCAAAAATTATCTATATTAAAATATCTAGAGTGCTGATGTATGAGAATTAAAGGTTTTAAGTATGCAACTATCGAATCTGTAGGGAAGTAGGATGTTGTATCCCCACGAAGTAAAAATATTTGCTTTGAATAATTTGTGTTTGAAAGAGGTGAATTAAAATATATAAGAAAAATAAACAAACTAAACAAACAAAATAAAATGCAAAGGTTAAACTTAAAAGTGAACAAGAGAAGGATAAATAATGGCAAAACATCAGTCAAATATGCAATCTAAAGTCAAAAGTTAAGAACAATTGTTATTAATTAAAATAATTATCAACTTAATTACTTGTTTATAGATATTAATCACTTAAATCCGTAGAATATTTTATCCAAGTTAGGCTAAGGCTTCAATGGAGTTATTCAATTACTTTTGAGATAACTAAATTGAGAAACAATAACTCAGAAGTTTAAAATAAATTCCTTGTGAATATAGGACCTTTACTTAATAATTCCATTATAAGTCCTTAATTCACAATTGTAACCAAGTTCTTCACTTCGATTTATGTCCGTTATAACCACAAGTTAAGATAAATAAAAGAAAAGAAGTATTGATCACAACTAAATATGACGCGATCTAAGGATCCGTCGAATTTTATTTTAGTATTTATTAATTTTAGTTTTATTGGTTAATAGGCTTAATTAATAAATTGGGTCATATGGGTTTTTTAGGTTAGAATCTGATAGTATTTAGTATAAATAGTAAATTGTTATTCAGTTGAAATAGAATACATGTATACAGATAGAGAGAGTTTTTAATTAATTCAGATTTTTCTCAATTCCCTGAAATTGAGCCTTTCAATTTCTCGTGAATTTTCTATCCCAAATCGAGTTATTCCAAATTGGTCCGTGTGATTCGTAACGTATCAATCAGCAATCGGTGTGCTAATTGTGGTCGTTCCAACGGGTTCAATCCAATCCTACTACGTTGGATCGGCTTTCTTCGTCCGGTTTGTGTCACTGGGATTATCGGATTCGGGTCCGGTTACACCGTTGTATCCGACGCAATCTTTGACCACATCAGTTTGGTATCAGAGCAAGCTTGTGTCGAATTCTAATTCAATATACGATTTGGAGTTTCAAAAAAAAAAATCAAAAAAAAAGAAGGAAATCACCACTGCCACTGCGAATCTACCGCCATTCAACCGATTCACGGCAGCAATCAACCCAGCCGCCGCTGGAGAAATAAGAAAAAAAGGTAAAGAAAAAAAAGAGGCCGAAGAACCCCCGCGCCGCGCCATGCATCCGCCGTTGTAGCCGCAATTCTGCCGCTGTTTCAGCTGATTTCCGCTCGAAAATCACACCCACAGCACCGTCGTCGTGAGCCCATCCCTTCCTACATTGAATCGCCGCCGGAGGAGGAGTGAATCGGCCGCAATTTCACCACGAACCGCCGCAACGCCGCGTGAAATTTCAGCCTGAAATTTGCGCTGCCATGGCTTGAATCGCCTCCCGTCGCCACTGCCGAGACTTCTCTAAAGTTTGCCTAGGCTGGGCCAACCGTTCTTGGCCACTGCCGTGGACGTGCGACGGCGGAATCAACCAATCGCGATTTCACCGCCACCGCCGCTGCAAATTAAAAAAAAGAAAAAAAAAGAGGTTGGGCCAAAGCAGGGAGTTGGGCCGAGGTTTGATTTAGGCCAGTCGTAGTTTGGGCCAGGTTCAAGTCGATTGATCCAAAAAAAAAAAAAAATTATTTGTTGGGCCGACAGTTGATTTGGGCCAGGTTCCGGTAGCCCAACAACAGAAATCACTTGCCAGAATTGTTTAGGGCTAGGCTACCGCTGGGCCAGAGGCTCAGGCCGGAGAGATTGGGCTGGACCAGAAGCTGCTGGGCTGGAGTCGTCCTCGCTGACGTTGTAAGGCCGTGTTTAGTTGCAAATTTCTGTTCCGACTTAAGGCTGTGTTTGGCTGCTGAATTTCTATTTTAGCTAAGGGTCTGTTTGGTTACAAAATTCCTATTCCAACTAAAGGGCCTGTTTGGTTGCTAAAATTTTTATTTATTAATTTTATTTTATTTATTATTTAAAAAAAAGGGAGCCAAAAAAAAAGAGAGAAAGAAAAGGAAAAAAAAAGGAGAGAACAAAAAAAAATAAAATACAAAGTGTGAAAAAAATTGAAAAAAAAAAGAGAATGCCAAAAAGTAGAGGAAGAGAAAAACCAGAGTGAAGAAAATATATATATTATAGAAAAGAGCGAATCTATCTATATTTATTTTATAGGATGTCGATTGATCACACACATTACAAGTTGATACTGCTTGACGATATCCAAAGGTTATCCAGAGTTGTGGATAAGATGCAGAATTGCCTTGCTGAAGATAACCGTACTTTAAGATACGAGAGGACAGAAGATAGACATCCATCGTCAAGGTAATATTGTGATAAAGATTATGGATCAAATGTGAATGAGTACGACGAGACATCCAAGGTATTGGATTCTCATATTGAAAGTCAAATTTAGGTGTGTCTTAATTGCTTTCAGCGTGGGCATAGCATGAGTGAATGTCGAAACAAGGAAGTTGATACTCAGACGACGCATTAACAAAGTTATGGGAGAGAAGAAAGCCCCCTTCATAGGGATGCCATCTTTGACTAAAGTGAGGATTGCAGAGGAGATGCCACCGGAGGATGTACAACATGAAAATAATGGCAATGATAGCACGCATTTGGAAATTGAGGAGAAAAGTGAACGGAAAGAAGTAACAGAATCGATAAAAAGTGAAAAGGATAAAGCTGAGATGGAAGAAGCCATAAAAATTAAAGTGGAAGTTGAGAACAGCCACAAGAACGAAGGACAAGCCAAAGATTGGGAGATTAAACTTCTATAGAGCCACGCGTACATTGATCCATTTGACTATCTGACAGATCCTGTGTCTAATTGTACTGCACAAGAGTGGAAGATACTTCTATCTGCAGAGACTACATATGCATATCCAGATAAGTCATCAGTGCCTTTTTATATTCCTTTATACGGTTTGTTGTTGATATTTCTGTGTTGGGCTCATGGAAGGATGAAGCTGACGCTTCAGCAAGACGATGAAAAGTTAATGAGCTTTCAGAAATTCGTGTTTGATCTAGGAGGATACAAATTCGAATTGAGAACAATTCGCCTTTAAGAGGAGGGGTATGACGCGATCCAAGAATCCATCAAATTTTATTTTAGTATTTATTAATTTTAGTTTTATTGGTTAATGGGCTTAATTAATAAATTGGGCCATATGGACTTTTTAGGTTAGAATCTGATAATATTTAGTATAAATAGTAAATTGTTATTCAGTTGAAACAGAATACATGTATACAGACAGAGAGAGTTTTTAATTAATTCAAGTTTTTCTCAATTCCCTGAAATTTAGCCTTTCAATTTCTCGTGGATTTTCTATCCCAAATCGAGTCATTCCGGATTGGTCCGTGTGATTCGTAACGTATCAATCAGCAATCGGTGTGCTGATTGTGGTCGTTCCATCAGGTTCAATCCAATCCTACCACGTTGGGTCGGAGTTCTTCTTCCGGTTTGCGTCCTTGGGATTATTGGATTCAGGTCCAGTTACACCATTGTATCCGACGCGATATTTGATCATGTCAAAATAAGTAAGCAACTGTTCTTAATTAATAATAAGAGTACTTTCAAAATACAATTAATTATACATAGTTGTTATACATCACAAGGAACATGATACAAGAAAAGGAAAAACGGAAAGAAATCCTTACTGATGTTGCTTAAAGTCTTGTCCCTGCTTCAAGCTTCCTTTGCTTGATGTTCTGCTTTTCAATCTCTACAATGTTCTTGCAATAAATCAATCAAAGATCACTATAGGAGGTTTTAAAGCATTTATGAAGTGATAATTAAATAATTCTGGATGCTCTTGAATGCTTGAACACACCCTATTTATAGGTGCTTTCCAAGCCTTGTCTCAGCCACCCATGCTCTTTCATAGGCGAGCCTCTATCCTTCATTGCATGGCATTAGCAAAAGCCCCCTCGGATTGTAAAAACTGTGCTGTCAGTGACAGCCTTGAAAATGAATTGTTGCCTGCCCACTTGCTTAGGCAAGCCAGCCAACAATGTGCAGCAGAATTTGATTGGTTTTGGCTTCTCCATGGTGGCAGGTGGTGGGCTTAGGCGAGCTAAAGGCAATGGTTCTTCACATAATCGATGCTACAATCTATGATTGAGATGTTGAACTGATTTGGCAGTTTCGGACTGTCATTTTACACTGCAAATTCATTCTTTCACAGCATAAAGTGACTTTTATCTGTGATTATTCAATGAAATTATATGCAATTTTTAGTAAATTTCTTAGAGTTATTACATACTCAACTAAAAAGTGATTTTGCTCCCTTAGCGGTCAAAGTGAGACAAAGAAGTAATAAATCTGAAGCAAGAAACTTTTGCTAACTTTTCATATAATCAAGGATGATAACGTCCCAAGATACCTGGTGGAATACATCAGTACTTTCATTTGAACATTCGAAGTTGATCTAGATTTTCCAATTAATTAGATGGTAAAATGTTCAATTTCATTCCAGCTAAGTTTTCCATCTGAATTTGTTTCTAACATATTTTTTAGTTTTTTTCTCACTTACCAGTAGATGTTCAATTTTTTTTGTTTTACTTGTGACATCAAGGTTTGACCTATTGGACATTTGCATCAATGGACCGAAAGAAAAGCTTGATTCCACAGTTTTAAGCCAGGTATTCATTGTGTGAGTCAGGATGTTTTTAGTAATACATAATCATGAAGTCTTTTTAAAGTTTTTTGTTGTCATTGATGCTTAGCAACTCTAATTTCCTGGGGTTTACATTTCGAAAAACA
Organism: Avicennia marina; assembly: GCA_019155195.1. NCBI lineage: Eukaryota > Viridiplantae > Streptophyta > Magnoliopsida > Lamiales > Acanthaceae > Avicennia > Avicennia marina. The sequence continues at coordinate 8,392,484 of CM032783.1, read as the reverse complement.
TGATTCTGATTGAAGTTGTATTTGTGAAATAAGTCTTGCCTTCAAGTCAGTATAGGGCAGGCATTCATTACAAAGCAAGTGAAAAATATATGTCCTGAATACTGGATTCGTAAATCAAAGCAGAAACATTTGAGTATCCTTAATTGATCACCGAACTAGATATCAACGTTCAGTATTATTTCTTTCTGAAAGAGCATATATTGTTGTTACTTTTATACATTTAATCTGATATTCTTTTGCATCTATCATACACAACTATAGAAAATTACTAATTTTTTATATGTAAAGCACAAGCAAACTCTTATCGTGCATTGCAGCGATAGCGAAGCATCTCCTAATTAAAGAAGAAAGTTGTTGAACCAATGTGTTGTCTGAATTTATTTTCTCAGCCAGCTATCTATGTCACAAGTTTAGCGGCAGTTGAGGTGCTCAGAGCTCGTGATGGAGGTCAGCAAATAATTGACTTGGTGGATGTAACATGTGGTTTGAGTTTAGGAGAATACACGGCTCTTGCATTTGCTGGAGCTTTCAGGTAAATTGCCAACTGAGGGAAGGGTTTTTGATTGGACTATCAACACCAGCTTTTATTGTAATACTCTTATCTTTGGTACATGTTTGCCATTTGATGGTCTGATGGTTTTACCTTCATCATGCAGCTTTGAGGATGGGTTGAAGCTAGTCAAGTTAAGGGGTGAAGCAATGCAGGTAACGTGCACTGTTTCTAATCTGTTGATCTGCTAACTTATTCTTGGATCACTCTCCTTGAAATAACATTTATCATGTTCCCATAATTAGGATGCTTCTGATGCTGCTAAAAGTGCCATGGTTAGTATTATTGGACTAGACTCTGCTAAGGTGCAACAACTGTGCAATGCTGCCAACGAAGAAGTAGATGAAGCTAATAAAGTTCAAATTGCAAATTTCTTGTGCACTGTAAGTTTAATACTTTTAACTCTGGTTTCAGAATGTCAACCTTTGCTCATACAATGATTTAGCCGGGTCCTTTTTTCTTGATTCCATCGTATTCTCACAGGGGAACTATGCTGTCTCCGGGGGCCTTAAAGGAATTGAAGCTGTTGAGACAAAGGCCAAATCTTTTAAGGCTCGAATGACTGTAAATCCCTTTCTGCCTCTCGGTAGGTTTGCTCTTTTGCAAATTATATGCTTCTAACTTTTAACTACATAATGTATAAATAGGTTCGGTTAGCTGTGGCTGGCGCTTTCCACACTGGTTTTATGGAACCAGCTGTGTCCAGACTAGAAGCTGCTCTGGCATCAACGGTTATCAAAACCCCAAAAATACCAGTTATATCCAATGTAGATGCTGAACCACATGCAGATCCAGATACAATCAAGAAAATACTAGCTCGCCAGGTAAACACTCATGTTATTAATCCCCTAAACATAAGATGCACTGTAGCTAATCATTCCTGTTAAACCTGCAATATCAGGTGACTTCCCCTGTTCAATGGGAGACAACAGTGAAAACTTTGTTGACCAGAGGATTGAAGAAGTCCTACGAAATAGGACCTGGAAAGGTAGAAGAAATCATATTTACCACTTGATTGCTTACACTGAACCATGTCCGGAGGTAAAGAACATATTTACTACTTGATTACTTACACTGAACCATTTCTGTTCGATGTTTTAGGTCATTGCTGGGATTGTGAAAAGGATGGACAAAGGTGCTGATATTGAGAATATTGCTGCCTAATGCACATCCTAAAGTTATTCTGAGACTTTCGATAGAGCTTTGTGAAAGAGCCACGGGAGTTTCCCATTATTACTTGACTATAACAGTAGGTAAAATGCTACCTAAATGCATCTGTAGTTGCAGTTGTGCGCATGAGTATCTAATATAGCTCATAAACAGAGTTGTTTATATGTTTCTGAGAATTGTTTTGCTGGTTGTGGTGTGCGACTTTAGCATTTTGGCCTTGTTATAATGCAATTTAGATAACATTGTTGGTGACATGCAAACTTTGATACCACTCGGCACCCTTGAAGTACGACCCAAATAGGGTTCTAAGTCCCAATTGGGGTTGGATTACTCTTTTAGAACCCATTTCAAAATGAGAGTTCAAGGATTTAAAATGCATTGTTATCCAAATAAATATAATTGTTTCTTTATTATGGATTTAAAATTCAGGCCATCAAAATTTTCAATCCAACCGGATCTTTAAAGATTACAAGATCGATGAGTTTAGTAGGGAACTGTATCTTGAATAATTTGGTTAGCCTATTAATAAATTAAACAAACATACAACAGTACTTACGTCCTTTAAGGGTCTTGGCTTAAGTTGTAAAACTTCCTCGAGACCACCATAAATTGCTATCAGATTGCCTTCATTTTTGTCAAAAGTCCCTGCTTGCAGTAAACTTAAGCGTTAAACATTACACGAAATAGTGTTTAAATAGAGTTGAAAAATGCAAGTGTTTGGCTAGAGGAGTTGAGAACAACAAACTTCAAACTTCGGTTCTGTAGTGATATTGTAAATGTGTGATGTGGATGGCAAGTAGGAAGAAAATTTGATTAAGTTTATGTGAGAACTGTTACTTCAAACCAATAATTAATTGCAGGTTGACCTATTTATTATAGGAGCTTGTGGTTGTCACATGGAGTGGCCACATAAAATTATGTCTTTATTTGTCGTAAATGTGGATTCTAATTATAATTTGAACCGTATAGCATACGTTGTCGATATAGGAGACCAAGTAGCCATAGGAATTAGGACTGGTATTTCACATTGTTAATACAAGATTTGCAAATTGCAGAATACGATTCTTTCACCCTTGTTTCTATTAAGTCTAAAGGCCTAATTCCAGCCTTTCAAAATTAATTCCAAACTCTAATTAAACATCTAGATGGAAACTTGAAAGGGAATATATTTAGAGAATTGGTACTTAAAACAACACTTTAGAATACTGCAATGGCAGCAATAGTGTTAAAATGTGAACGGAGAATTCTTAGTAAGAATGCACTTGAATGATTTTAAGGATAAGCCTGTCATATAGTGGAATATATGACATTTTAGCCTTTGGCTTATGGATGATATGCTAATTAACAATTTGTGCAAAACATTTCAATGCAACATTGTTGAGCTCGTGGAAAAGACTTGTTTTGATCACATTGGAGTAGAGCAGACAATATTTGGTGACTAAACTTTAGGTAAACAAAGTTAGGGTTGGAAATAAGAAGGAAAGTTGTGTCTTAAATTTAATAAACTAGAAAATAAAAATACTACCAAACCATTAGATTGCATTCCTAAAAACCTGATAACTTGCATAAGGAAATGTTGTACTGTGATGTTTCAAAATTCATTATGGATCTTGCAAATCATTGCTACTCATGAAGAAGATGGGACCTTAGTATCTCATGCAGCAATTGGGTGAGTGCAAAAGGTTGTCAGTGTTTTGAGTCTCAAGGCCTCGTGCATCTATGCTACAACATAAGCATGTGAAGTTTATGGGCCTAACAGTGCACCCATGAATGGTATCGGGTTGAACATCCAAATCGATATCATTCTTGTAGTTTCTCTAAATAAAAGGAGATCAATCATCAAACTTAAATGAGCTGGGAGATTAGAAGATGACAGGATTATAAAAAAGACAAAGGAAGGGGTGGCAAAAACCTATTTGATTGCATAGACTACTTTATATTGTAAATCGCAAGTTTTGTAAATATGAAGAAAACATACGTGGAAGTAATGCAATAAAAAATCAATAAGTTGACCACTAGTGCTGATAATAACACTCAGTGAAGAAAATGGTATTGATGTTGATAAGAACATTGGCAATGAAGAAAACAGCACTGGTGCTATAACAATGGTTTAAGCATGTATCTAGTTATTTTACAGTCACTGTGCCAATTGGAGCTAAAGCGACAAATAATACTGTCTCAACAAGCACCGAAATCGAAATCAGTACCTTATTTTGAAGTCCAAAACTGATTGTGATTTTTTTTTTCTGTGCACCAATTACTTTTGTATTTTCAAAATTAAATTGATTGACAATGCGTTTTCATAGAATACTTCCAAAAACTAAATGAGCTAAATAAATGCCATGCTCAAACAAGGAATGAGAGTATTTAAAATTTATACCCTTCATCCAATTGGAATGATTTTTCTCCTCTTTACATTTATACTACAATAATTTGTGATAATGTTCTTTCATCTTTCGACAAGCTAAACGAAATAGGACAATAGCAAGTAAAGAAGCACAACTATATCCAACATTGAAAAGGAGGGTGAGCTATTTCTAGCTCCTTGTTTACTTTCTTACAAGGCTATTTGAATTATTACCTTTTCACAGATGGCAAAGAAGATAATAACAAGTCTCTCAACTCAGAAAAAGATTGTGTGGTTTTTCAATCTATTCATTACTTAGACTTCTTGTGATAATTAAATAATTTATCTTTCCACACGCAACAAAGAAGGCCAAGAAAGCACAAGCAAGTCCTTAGCTCATAGAAGGAATGTGAGTATTTTTTTGGTTTTTTCTTTAGAGTTGTGATAATTTAGCGATGTTTATAAATTTCCTCTTTTGCATGTACAAAGAAGGGCAAGGAAACATAAACAAATCACGCTGCTCATGAAGGGAGTATAAGTGTTTATTGGTCTTCCCATACTTTTATACTTATATTAGTCATGATAACTAATAATGTTGATGTGATAAATGTAGGTTACAAGTGTACAACTGTCATCTCAAGTAATACAAGAGAATAGGCTTGTCGTATCCACATAAAATAAGAGTGCTTGCTTTTAATTTTGTGTTTTAGTTAAGTAAATTGAAAAATAGAAAAAGCATTAATGTGAAAGGTTGAGTGGATGAGAATGCAAGCATATGAGAGAGTAAACCTCAATTGAAAGATGAATTAGGCAAGACAATAATAAGGTATCAAACAAAATTTTGTAAAAGCAAAAACACTTGTCAATAAGTAAATGACGATCACTTTTTATCACTTATTTATGGTTATTAATCCTTTAATTTCTTAATATACTTTCTCCAGTTATACTATAGCTTCAATTGTGTTTATTTAAGTATTTATGATATAAATCAACTTGGAATAATTTCATTGCAAATATTGAACTTTGACTTTCATTAACAGTCCCAAATCAACTTGTTAACTCATGGATTCATTTCTATTATAACCACAAGCAAAGATTAAGATTAAAGTAAATAACACAAATAAATAAGGTAATTATTTATTATCAGTAATAGTTCTTGTTTCAACAAATATAATCAAATGATAATATAAGACGTAACAACAAGACAGAAAAGAATGAAAGGGATAGAAAGCTTATTTAATGCATCCTCCTTCTCTTGATGTTTTAACACCTAATTCCTCTTCTTGAAGTTTAATCACTCAACTTCACTTTTTATGGTACTCAATTAGTTAAGTGAATTTGGCAGTGGGCTTAGATGACTCCTAAGCAATGCCTTGTGGCATAAGCAACTCCACAAGTGATAGTTGTGGTCTTGAGCTCATTTGGTAATTCCTAACTAATTTTTAACCCTGCAAAGGTATCCTTTCCCAAGGTCAAGTGATTTTTATTATAAAATGTTACTATTAAGTGCAATTTTTAGTCAAATAATAAGGTCTAAACAAAAGAACTAATATCAAGCAACCTTATCTTTTTAAACATATCAATTGTTTACTGTTTTCCTCTTCACATGTAGTTGAGAAGGTAATTTGATGCAATAAAGCGCATGTAAGTACCTCAACTCAAACAAGGAGTGCGAGTGCTTCCTAGCCCTCTTTTATATTGCAAATGGTTTACAAATAACTTCTTACATAATTTAGCTTGTACTAATAGCAAAAAAAGGACCAACTTGTCAGGGAAGTAAACTAATAGTGATGGTGCTTTATGAGTAAAGTTGGCTTATCTACCACAATATGCTCTTTTGGCTATATCCTGACACAATAATCTCAAAATAATACAAAAAGATGCAAATTTTTATGCAAGCATTAGTCTATTAAAACAAATCCACTAGAGGCGACAGTTGGAAGGATTACTCCTCATAAGTTCAAAGTGGAGGTCAAGAACAAGCCAGGGTCAACACATTATGGGAAGCTATGATGAGTGAAAGCCCAAGTAGGTCACATGAATGACTACACAAAATTGATGTATAAGTGTAATTAGGGTTTTTCATAGCTCATATCTAAGTTTATCAGGTTTGATTGAATTAGAGTGATTTGAATAAAGTTATCAGAGTGACTTTGGAGTTAATTTTGGGGGATTCAATTGATTTTAGTTTAGAATGATTTTTTTCCTTGAATTATTCATTGTAACTCTTATAAATATCCATGCACAAGATCCCATTGTGACACGTTTTGTTTAATTGAGTAAATTATTCTAGTTCCTAGAAATTTAAGTGCCTTCAAATTCTTGTTAACTTTATTTTTCAAATTGAGTCATTCCATGTCATGTCAAACTAGTTTGTGATGCATAAATCAACTTGGTATGTCAACAGTGGCCATTCATGCTTGAGTTCATCAAATTCATTGTGTTAGGGCCATGTTTGCTATAGTTCACACATTAAGATACATTTGAGTTTAGGCACACATTCTCAACCCCATTTGGTCTTCGTTTTGTTTTATCACTTTCATGTTTGCATCAATTGGCATTAGAGTTGACTTTGTTGAATTTCTTTATTCAATTCTAAATTGAAGTACCCTTTCTTCTGTATCATTATTCATTCTTCCATTTCCTTCGAGTTTTGCTTCTTTCAACTTCTCTTCATTCAAAATTAAGAGAATGGTGGGTTGTCTAGTCTATAGAACTAATTAAAAATTTGAATAAAACTTGTTTGGGCTGGTGACTGCAATTGAATTTTTACCTATTTGGTCTGCAATTCAATGAAATTCAGAATTTTTGCAAGAAAATTGAATTGGGTGGTTGAGAAAAAATTGCATAGAAAATACAAAAGCCAAACTTAAGAGAAGAATCAATAAAAGAAAGAATAAGATAAAAAGAGAACAATGTAAAGTTTCTACCTAAAAAAATGTGTTGGGAAAGTGAATTTGATCCATAGGAGTGTGGGATTTGAGCTAATTTTCTGTTTAGGTAATTTTTCATGTGAGCGATTGCAGATTCTACATGAGCAATCTTGACATATCCAATCACCCAGATCATGTACAACCCACTTAATCAACAAGACGATGAGCTTTAGCCTCTTCAAAATTGTTCACACACTTTCATGAGCACCTACATCTACCTTCTCTAGCTAGGATCAATCACACATCTTAGTGATCAACTTTCCAATTGTCTTGCTTGCATGTATTTGAGAGCAATCACAATATATTTTCTTTCTTGCACAAATCATTCTTTCTTGGTCAAAGATTGATTGTGTTGACTATTTTTGCTTTTGAGTTGATTTTTTTTATTCCAAATTGATCATATAGCCTAATTTTTCACTTTCACACACATCTTTATACCTTATTATACTTCCCTTGAGTCATTAGGGACAATGCTTAAATCTTACAACAAGGATGTAGGGATTTGAGTTGCAAGACTATTTTTTAGTGTCATATGACACATGAGAATTGAGGTCGGAAAAGAGTGAAGAGTGTACATTTATTTTGGTGCAGTTTGAGTGGTTGAGCTAGTGATAACATCGATATATTATCAAAAAATTTTATACAATGTCAAATAGTTAATTAGCATAAAGAAGCCTCACAGACAATTATTGGAGATTTCAATATACTAAGGTGCGAGAGAACGAGTGATGGACATATACCATCCACCCAGCAATCTTATGATGAGTAGTTTGGTTTAATAATGATGATGAGGAGTAGGCTCTAAGATAGACACTAGGAGGGTTGATGGTGACAGAGGCATAAAGAGCATTAAGCTTAAGATTCTATCCTTTTAGGGCATATTAGATCTTAATGCATATTTAGAGCTGGAGTGATGTATTGAACTAATGTTGAACTAGCATTAGTATGCGAAGTCCGAGAAGGTAAAGTTAGCTAGAGTTAACTAACTATGCTATTGTTTAGTGGGACTTATTGGGTATTTATAGGAGATAAGTTGTTGAGGGGCTATACAGACTTGAGACAGTTCAAGGCAATCATGAGGAAAAAGTTAATTTCGACTCACTACCACTAAGACTTATATTAGAGGTGCAAACATTAATTTGGGAAAGCTAAAGCATGGAGGATTACTACAAAGAAATTGAGATTACCTTGATTCAAGCTGATGTGGTAGAGGATTAGTGGCCACTATGGCAAGTTTATTTAGTGGCTTAATTGGGAGACAGTTGAGATTGTTAAGCTACAACACCATGTAAAGCTAAAGTACATGGTCCAAACATGATCAAAGTAGAGCCATTGGTCAAGAGGAGGTGTAGAGATAATTACAATCAATTGAACACCTTAGCAATTAGAGTGCACTAATGAAATAGAATAAGAGAAAAACACCAAGTGTAATAAAGCATAAGACTACTCCAAAAATTGATGCACCAAAGGTAACTTTAAACGTTACATCTTCTACTCACAATCAAAATATCTATTTTTTTTAATGATTCCAAGTTTAGGGACATGTTGTGAGCTATTATCCAAATAAAAGGTGACTGTGTTGGGTTTCAACATGCTTAAGATGGAATTTTAAAATTTTAAAACCATAAAACGACAACATACACATTGTAGAATAACATAACAAATTCTTTCTATTTTTGCCATACAACACACATTAAATAAAAAGCACTAAAAAGCATACAAAGAATGTACCTTTGAAATCTTATTCCAAGATGAGCACACTTGTGATCTTTCAGTCATGGTTTTCAAATCCCAACCTCAAGTTTATCCATACGATTGGAACTAGGACTAGCACCTCCTACACCTCTACAAACTCCTTTATAAAGCTCTTACTTAAAACTCTTTTTGGATAAGGAGTCTCTAGGACAATAAAGAAAAGTAAGAAAGTGGCTAGAGAACTTTTATCTTTCTTAGTTGGGAGGGTGGATGAAATTTCCTTTATTTTTGAGGATTAATTTTGATCACCTATGATTTAAAACTCTTCCAAATTAATTTATTTTTAAGATACATTATCCTACACTTGATAGGATTTTTATTTCCATGTATAGCATCTAGGGCACACATGACATGGGCTCTATAAACTTCCTACATAGATTTTTAATTATTCTTAGATCATAGACTAGTTAATTATTAATCTAATTAATAATTAAAGCCCATATGACCTTTAATTATTAATCTCTATCCTTTAATTTAATTAATTTCATTAATCAAATCAAAGACCTATCATTTTTCTAGTTGATAATCACATCATTAACAAATATAATGAGAACTAAATAATTCCATTAGTGCTTTATCCTTTAATTTAATTAATCCCCATTAATTTAATTAAAGGATCACCATTCTTTTAATTAATAATCTTATTATTAGCCAGCATAATGGAAAATCCATTTGGTCCAATCCAATTATAACCAAACTAATTTCTTTATGAAGCATCTCAAGCCTCATACCCTAGACTTCTCAAGTCTTGATCACACCCAACCTATTAACCACTTGTTCCTTATTTCAACCTTTAGTGTATGACTCTCTATATTTTTTTTTAATTGACAACGAGCATAGCTAATGTATATCCCATATAATAGCCGAATTAAGATGACGTGAAATATACCGCATGAGCGCTTCCGATCATGAGTACCATTTGATATGTACCTTTTTTCTTAGTTTGTCCCAACCAAGTGAGAGCCATCAATTTAGTCAAACTTGCAAACTCAATTATATGGTCAATTAACGTTGCCCCAACAGACTAATGCTTCTATTAGAAATTTCTTTCTAATCACACGCTACCTTAGTCGAGGATTTCTATTTAATAAAATATCAACAGCATAGGACAAATTCCTTGCTCACTTACAAAGAGACGAATGACATATTGAATACGCACATGCCTCCATACGCACTTGGAAAATGATACATTAGGCTCATGATCATATCTCATACCAAGATTGATATTTTCTCTTAATGCCTTAATAGTATATTGACCATTATACACAAAAAACAACCATATTATCTTAGGTCTAATTCTCATTCGCACTTTACAAAATCACGAAGCAAGACATTAATAGTAAATAGTGAACTCCATGTGTTTGCTTCATTCTTCAAGTTAGTGTTTGAATGTTCATTCTCTAATAACACATCTACACACGTGTTCTTAGTATCTCATACCGATCAACATAACATTCACTGTACAAATACAAAGTGTGTAAGTTGAATTAACTCTCTAATGCCCTTTAGAGTGTTTATAACTTGTGAACTGGTTTAAGTAATTACATACTAAGATAGTCTTATATCCATATTTATAAACCCTTATGTGTAAGGGTTCTTAATGCACTCACATGAGCATATGCAATACTTTATACCATTTAAGATTTACAAGTAAGAAATATTTGTCATAATATTGATATGAAGAATTCAATATTTTATTAATATATTATATAAGGTACATACATAACCAATATGCTTACAGTATCCCTCACTATCTATTGGCATTAGATAGCATATCACTAACAATCTCCTATTTGCACTCTAAGGCTAATAATGCCAATGCTAATTGCTATGATATCTAATACCAATCTTCTCAAGATTGTGATCCAACTACACTTGTATCATCAGCTTAACATGTGGGTTAACAACATTATCTGCTAAAGCTATTTTCTACATTGTGACATTGCCTTTTTCAATGATCTCTCGAATAATATTGTGACATCTCTCAATGTGTCTAGAGTCCTGATGAGACCTCAGTTCCTTCAGCTGTGCAATTGTGCTGGTTTTGTCATAGTAAAGTGGTAATGGCTGATCCATATCTAGAACCACTTGAAGTTCAATCATGAATTTCCTTATCCGAACAATTTCCTTTGTAGCATCACATATCGTGATGTACTTAGCCTCAGTAGTGGAATTTACACTGGTACTCTATCTGGAATGCTTCCAATTCATTGCTTCTCCATTAAGAGTGAAAATGAACCTAGAAATAGACTCTCAACCCATGAACTCTTATGGAATATTGAGCCACTCGACGCACACTCTCGTGGCCTTGACCCCTCCAATTTGGAGTTTCATTGCCAAACAACACCCCATGCATGGCCTCCATCACTCTAACGGCATTAACACCAATTAACAGAGCATTCTACAAGCCCTCACCAAATGCTAAATGACCTCTCTTCAATTTGGCAGTCTCCTCTTCTACCCCTCCATGGTCCTCGTCGTTGTGGTCAAGACAATTCTCCATTGACCCATTAGGAATGGAAGTTATCAAGGTTTAGATCTTGGTAAGAGAAATATCCTTCTTCTTTACTTTTGACATTGTTGTCGATGGTGAAGCTTGGCTGGTGGATTATTAGAATTTCAGGTTGGAATCGCATCCACATAAGTCATTAAAAAAATCATGGTGGTGGTATAGAACCAAAAAAGGAAAAGTTCAAGTATTTTTTTAATAAAACAACCCTCCTTGTGCTAGTTGGGAATCGAACCTCTATTTGTACTTTGGTAGGCTTCTATTCTACCACAAGACCAATGGTGCATGATTTCAAAGCATGTCAAACGTCTTTTTTTTTTCTTTTTTTTTGTTAAACTTTCCAAATTGAACATAGAAGCATGTTTTCTCTAATCAAATTTGCTCTTTAAACACATTTCCATTTATTCTATTGATTTCAAAGGGGGCTAAGCTGCTTGCACATGGCAAATTCACATGCTTGACTTGAGCTTATTTAGATGATTTATTGCATATTACATTAATGGTGAAAAAAAGGGCATCACAAATTAAATTTTTGTAACTTCATCATCTTATGCACTTGAAATTTTGTTAGTGTAATTCCTCTTTGTATATGTTATCAATATAAGATTCATATTTTTGCTTTCTAGTACATTTTTAGTTAAATTTTGAGAATATTAAGTTGATAAAGAAGTATAACTAGAAACAAGGAACTCCTATCAATATTCCAAACAAGTGGAGTTATTATTTGATAAGTTGCTTTTGGCCTTATCAATTATATTATGATCCAAAACTATGAGAAGCACATAAATTCTTTGCTTTGGCCTTATTTTGTTGATTATATTTGTGTGATTCATGCCAAATTGGATTCTCATAGTTTTGGATGACATTATAATTGCCATGTGCATACTTGGTAGTCAACAAAAAGTTTCTGATAGATTAGATAGATGTCAGAATTTTGGAAGCAAGAAGATGGAAGAAGTGCTGAAAAATAAACTAAAGTAGAAAAGAAATTGAGGGCTGAGGTAAAACTCTTTACTGCATAAAAGAAAGCACCAAACAAAGTCTTGTACTATTACAATAGTAAAAGAAAAGGGCTACTACGTTTCTTGCTCTTGTGGAGCCAAATGAACCTCACAACTATTTATATGCATAGTTCTGAATCACATTATAATTGCCATGTGCTCACTTGATAGTCAAAAAAAATTCTAATAAAGTAGATGGATGTTGGAATTTCGGAAGCAAAAAGTTAGAAAAAGTGCTGAAAAATAAACTAAGGTAGATGAGAAATTGAGGGCAAAGGTAAAACCCTTTATTGCTTAAAAGAAAGCACCATACAAAGCCTTGTACTATTACAAAAGTAAAAGAAAAGGTGTTGGTACATTTCTTGCTCTTGTGTAGTCGAAGGAACCTCACAACTATTTATACTATTCAAATTTAACGTAAACAAGGTAACAACTTCCCTTACCAACAACCATAGTAAAGGAAAATTAATTACTAGGAAATAAATTAACACTATAAAGTAGAACGCCCTCCAAGGAATACTCTTTCACTCCAAGCTCACATCTTTAAGGAAATATCTCTTCCCACAATCTTTAAATCGTATCTTCAACACTTTCTCTTGATTCAAAGTTGCATATTCTAAGTAGTACCTGGAAGAATTCATGCTTTGGACTTGTAAGTGCCTTAGTGAAAATATTCGCAATTTGACCTTGAGTGCTACAAATATTCATCATCACTTCCCTAATGAAGTGAAATCTTGACTCAACATGCCCAGTTTTACAATAAAAGATTGGATTTTTAGTCAGTGAAATAGTGGACTTATTATTACAAAAGATAATAGTCCCTTCTTCTTGCCTTTCGTGTAAATCAAGCAACATCTTCCTCAACCAAACACATAGGCATACTGCCAAAGTTGCTTTTATATATTTTGTTTTAGTCATTGATCAGGTAATTGTTGCTTGCTTCTTAGAAATCTAAGTGATAGCTTTGAAACTAAGTGTGAAGACATTGCAAGAAGTGCTCCTGCTATCTAGGCACGACCATGGTTCCATTTGGAAGTTAGAACAACCAAACCAAACTAAACTAAACTGTGTTGGAACTAGAACCAAAATCATAAAATCAAAACTATGCAACAACCATGCATAATCATTCCTGTTCCTATTCCAAAACGACCAAAAAATAAAAAATTTATATAATATGTATAGTATATTTATATTATAATATATGTGTGTAATATAATATAATAAGTTAATTTATATTAATACTAAGTAGTTAAATGATGTTATGTATTTCCTACTCAAAATGTTTGTTAATTGATAATTTAATGCATTTTGCATCACTTATTATTTGCTTCATGGAATAACAATAAAGTCGAAATATGATTTTTCTTCATTTTGTCTCAATTTACACTTGTTAAAAGTATTAAATATTTTGTTTCATTACTTTTATATTAAAATTAACAAGAAAAAATAATAAACTATAATTTCAAAACTAAAACTTTAAAGAATCAAAATCAAAATCACTAAAAAACTGGAATTAGAATTGTTGGTTCCAAAGCTAAAAGTAGAACTATTGAAGAACTAGAACCGTTGGTTCTAGAATGGAGACCAAAAACTACTATACATGGTTTGGTTCTAGTTCTAAATTTTTTTAGAATCAAAACCAATGCTTCGGAACCATAGCCATGCTACTTGTATCATCGATAGAATTTGCCCAATCACTATCACTAAAACCAATTAATTTGAAATTTTCAATTCGTGTATACTAAATTTTGTGGTCTAAAGTCCTTGTAATATATCTCAAAATTCTCTTTGCTCTTCCAAAATATTGCATTGAAGGATTAGTCATAAATTTTGAAATAACACCTACTGAAAATGGAATATCCGGTCTAATATAAGTTAAGTAAAGCAACCCGCCCACAAAACTTCTAAATTGCTTAGGATTTACCTTCTCCATTCCATCTTCCACTAGCAACTTTTAGTTCGCATCCATTGGTGCTGATGCCGTCTTAAAATTGGAAATATTAAACTTCTTCAAGAATTCCATTGCATACTTCCTTCGGCATACAAAAATCTCAGTTTCAACCTGCAAAATTTCAAGTCCAAGAAGGCAATGCAATCCCAAATCTATCATCTCAAACTTGCTCATCTCGTCATGCTTGAATGCTTCCACCAATGAAGCTTTTGATCCCATATATATAATGTCATCTATATACAAGTATACAATGATAATGTCAATTATATATTGCCTTTCAAATATAACGTAAGTTTATTCTCACTCCTCAAGAAGCCACTTTGATAAAAATAATGATCAATTTTACTACAACTCATCCTCCTTTCTAGGTACCACAAAACCTTTCCACCTCACGCTTGCGACATCTAAGAGTACGATCGCCCGGGGGGGGGGGAGGGGGGCCCTTGCTTGCAGTCGTGAGGATTCATGCATTAGAACTTCAACCTCATTCCTCCATGCTCTTTGTGAATTTTCTCCCCTTTTTTCCCAAGTCCAACCTTCGTGTTCATTAAATACAAATTCCTACTAATAATAGTTTTATCACTAGAAGGATAACAAAAATACTTTTTTTGGACTTCTCATCTAATTTATATCTCATGCCCTCTTCTTGCCAAACACAGACAATGTTCCCAAAGATTTTGAGGTGTTTCATAGATGTCTTCCTTCCACTTTATATTTTATAAGCGGTTTGGTCTTATACAACTTTAGTTGGTGAGATGTTCAACGAGTATATAGTGGTGGCTACAGCTTCTGCCCAAAAGCTACTAGGTTGGCCCTTCTCTTTCATCACGCTTCTTTCTAACTCCACAACACTCATATTTTTTCTTTCAACTACTCCATTTTGCTCAAGAGTGTATGGTGTGGAAAGTTCCCTTTGAATGCCATTAGTATCAAGAAATTGAGAAAATTAGTTACATAAAAGCTCACCTCCTCTATCTAAGCATAACACCTTGATGCTTGCACCACTTTACTTCTTCACTACGGCTTCAAACTTCTTGAAGTTTTTGAAAGTCTCCCTTTTTGTTTTCAAGAAGTAGACCCAACTCATCCTTAAGAAGTCATCTATAAAGAAAATGAAATAATAATTCTATCCAAGCCTTTCCTTTCAAGAATGGTTTCCCATTTTGGTGCACTAAGGAGAGCTTGGAGTTGGTACATATGAATTTGTCTGGACCAATGTGGACTACTTCTCTCCTTAGTGCACCAAGCCTTTCCTTTCAAGAATGGTTTCCCATTTTGCTTCCTTCAAAAGTATCTAAAGACTAAATTTTGAGTAAGTCATGAACCATACCTTTTTTTCTCCAATAAATGTATCCCCTTGATGCTAAGATACCCATATCTCAAATGCTATTTCTTTGATTCATTGTTTTTCTCACAACAAATGCAAAATGCTTCACTTTGGATATTTTAAGTGGAAACATCCTATTCTTAGTCATTTAGATATTTGCCACCACTTGGAACATTTACTTCTCTTATATGACGCACTCACCATCAACAAGAGGTATCCAGTTGCCATCAATTGTCCAACACTAAGCAAATTATGTGCTAACTTAGGAACAACTTGAACATCATGGAGGAGTTTAGTCTTACCTTGAAAAGTTTGAATGGCTACGATGCCTTTGCCTTCCACATGCATCTCTTAGTCATTCCCTAACTTCACTTTCTTCTTTTGATCTTCTTCAAGCTGTTTGAAAAGATCCTCTTGCAAGTCATATGGTTTAAACATCCACTATCCAAAAACCACACTTCATCCCTTGTATTATTGGGGTTTAATTAGGCCATAAATAATTTACCTTCTTCACTTGTCTCCTCCACGTAAATGGCTTGCTTTTCATAGTGCCAACAAAAACGTGACCATACTTTTTACAATTATTACACTGAAAATTCTTGTTCAGGTTTTAGCTCGAACCCTATCTTTTCCATGGAAGTTACTATCACCATGTTAACTTCTCTTGCTTTTGCCACATCCCGCACCTTTATCTTAGTCCTTAGCTCCTTTGCCTTTTGCATGAAAGGCCTTCTCTTCTATTTTCTCCCCCATCCTATTGATCCTTGCTTTTTAGGTGCAAGGATCCCATCAACTCATCAAAGATATATGATGTCAAATCTTTTGAGTCTTCTATTGCTGCCACAATATGATTAAATTTATGAGAAAGACTATGAAGTACCTTTGATACGATAGTGTGTTCAGAGACTCCCTCACCATAGGATCGTATTTGGTTGATCAAGCCTTCAACTTTGTCAAAAACTCTTGCACACTTCACCATTCTTAAGTTTGTCCATGCCTCATTTTCCATAGAAGTGTCTGCTATCTCTAATATCTTTGAAAAGATAAATTCATGAATAGCTTTTTGGATACAAGACAATGCCTTATCTTTTTTCCTGTTCTCCCTTAATCTTATCTTGTCATCCTTATCATTGTATCCATTCTCTGCTAAGTCTCCTAGTTCTTGAGACTGAATATGGTATTCATCTTGATGATTCAAAATTTGTAGTTTTCCCATTTTAACATCGGTAAGAAGGATTGGGTGATGGAATTTCTGTTGGTTCCCTAACCACAAGCCCAATCAAGTGGCTCCAGATAACACAATATTGGAATTTTAAAAGCATGAAGATAGAAAAAGTGCTGAAAAATAAACTAAGGTAGAAGAGAACAATAGAGGAAAAGTACAACTCTTTATAGCATAAAAGAAAGCATTACTATTACAATAGTAAAAGAAAAGGGGCTACTACACTTCTTGCTCTTGTGTAGTTAAAAGAACCTCACAACTATTTGTTCTACTCAAATTTAACCTAAACATGGTAACAACTTCAACTATCAACAACCATAATAAATGAAAATGAACTATTAGGAAATAAATCAATACTATAACATAGAATGCCCTCCAAGATCAAATTTTTATGGTATGTACCCACTATTCAATATTTTCTTCCTTGCATGAAATATTCTTCTTCTCCAAAATCCCATCTTTGAGGAAGTAAATATTCCTACAATCTTTGAATCATATAACAGTGGAAAGCTAGTAGATTCTATCAAAAAAGAAATTGGAATAGGGAATGGATTGTTGTTAATCAGATTTTTGATGGTGAGGGTATTGAATTTATAATTTGAAGTAGTTAAATGTATTGACTATGGAACCATATGCGTGGAGTGATGAATAAAGACATTTAATAAATGTTCAAGGAAATAGTAAATTAAAAAGAAATTGATTATAGTAGTTGTTCTATTTTTCTGATTATTGGTGGCATTTATTTGTGTTGGTTTTATGGGTTTTCAATGGGAAAGGGAAAAGAAGTGAAAATATTAATGGGGAATTTCCATCACCTAAAATGAGGTACCCTTAATATTGTTTTGTCCAATGACTGATTGACTCTCTCAAGATCAAAGAAAGAAATTTCCAAACACAAGTTGGTGTGGATTGTAGACTGGTTCCTCAATTCTGCAGAAAAGACTAGGAAAAGGTACTAAGAATGAACTTAAAAATTGTGAGTTTCAAGTTATGAAAGATACTAGCTCAAATTTGAGATCTCTTACTTTTGAATTGAAAATGAAAGTTCTAAAAGTGTGTAGACAATGGAGTAGAACATATTTATTTATCCACATTGTAGTTATGGTTGCTTAAACCTTGAAAGTCTATCTCTTAAAAATGGATTTTCCAAAGAGAATACTAAGTAGGAGAAACTTTAGTATAGAGAAATTTGGCTATGGTTGTGATTACACTTACAAATTGTTGAGGCCTCTATTTCTCTGAGAAACCTAAACCTTTCAACGGTTTCTTTTGTTTTCAGAAACACTTCAGCTTTTCTTGATAAACTCTAATTAATTCATACATTGGAAAGACCTTAACTTTCTTCCACTTCATGCTTGTAGCTTTGAAAAGTGTGGATCACTCCATATAGGCGTCAAGAGAAATAGCATTATCCTCATCTCTGTCCCTTAACTCTATTCAATTTCCACACTGTTTCTTTAGGTTTATTGCCTAACCTCATTTACACCGCTTAGGAGTCAATAAAAAAGATTTAAGATTGTAAAGCTAAGTTTATCATTAGTGCTGAAGATTTGCTACCAATGGTTAAAGATTTTGGCTTGTTATTCTTTGGGGTACAATGAAAAGAAATATATGTAAGTTAGGTTGAAATTGACACTCACAAATGTTGTAATAAGGTTAGGAATATGCACAACCATGCAAGCAACAACAAAGAAAATAGAATGAGATGCAAAGTTATTAATATAATTCGAAGCAAAATCTTTTACATCTACAAGGCCTTATTCAAATCCACTAAACTTAATAAGGTCAAGAGGCATCCAAAAAATCTCTAACCTAATTCACTACCCAAATCGTAAAGCTTCTAACTTCTTGTGAATACACTTACAACACAAAATCGATTGTGTCTAAACTAAACCCACTTTAAGTTCAATATTCTGTAATAATGTATTCCTCTTAAGAGATTTTAACCTCACAGTCTTTACATTCTCATGCAAAAATGAGAATGAAGTTCAAGTTCATAGGCTACGAGACATAAACTCTCGAGTATAAACTTAGACTCTCTCTAGCCTTTTCCTTCGCTTCTCTGCTCTTCATGTCTTCTGCACTCTTTATATAGAGCGGAAACCATAAAGTTTAGGTTGTACTTGCTTTTTGTTGATCGATATCCATTTGACTACAAGTTAGGAGAACTTCTTTCCAATGTTTTATGTTTGTTAGTAACCATCCAAAGACATAGGATTGGATTAACTTAGACTCTTTATGATTTTTATCGAAATGAACTTCTATCTTTGAGGGATTTCTCCAGTAGCTTTCCCAACTTCTTTGCATTTCCTCAAATACTTTGTTCAAATTTATCAAGTCATATACATACATGACATGTTATAAAGTCCAACAAGTTAGGAAAACTTAGTCGAACTAATTGTTGTCCATGATATGCCAACATTTTAGCTAACAATCACCCAATTTTGTATATTGTGGCAAAACACACATTTCCTAACTTGGTTCAAATAGACAATCAACAAGTCACTTTAAGAAAATGCTTTTATTTATAGTCATTTGACCATTTGTATCAACTAAGCATTACTGGAAGTACAATCACATTCGTAGTGTTGTATATGGATAACATACTATTAACTTGAAATAATGTTAGAACATTAACCTTAGTCAAGACTTGGTTATTTGGTACCTTCTTTATGAAAGACTCACGAGACGTCTATAGAGATAAAGTGAAAAGATTGTTAGGTCTCTCCGAAGCTTTGTACATAGACAAAATACTAAAGAGGCTTAGTGTGGAAGCCTCTAAAAAAGAATTACTGTTATTCAGGTATGACATCCATCTCTTAAAATCTATATATCCAAACATAGAGGATGAGAAAAGGAACATGGAAGCAATTCTACATGCTTCAGTTATAAGAAGCCTGATGTATGCAATCCTATGTACATGACCTAATATCAGCCATGCTGTAAGTGTTATGAAAAAGTTTCAAGTGAATCCTGACATAAAGCATTGGAATGATATCTAGTGTATCCTTAAGAACTGAAGAAGGATAAAGGATACGGTACTTATATCAGAGACGGTGATCTAAGAATAGGCGAATATACTAATTCTAACTCCTAGTTATTTATTGATGATAAAAAATCTATCTTTGATTTTATATTTACTCTCAATAAAGGAACAGTTAGTTGGAAGAGTTCCAAACAAAGTATGATTGTAGACTCCACCACTGAGGTTAAGTATATCATGTCAAGTCATGCTACGAATGAGGCTATTTGGATAAAGAAGTTCGTGGTGGAACTACAGGAGGTTCTAGATGTAGATTGGCTACTGCCACCTTACTGTGATAATAATGGTGCAACCACATAAGCAAAGGAACCAAGGTTTCATGAAAAGTCCAAACACATAGAGAGGCATTACAACATTATTCAAGAAATCATTTGAAGAGGCAACATAGTGATGCAAAAAATAACTTTAGCTAGCAATGCGGCTAACCCACTTACCAAGCTAATGACTCAGGTGTAGCTAAATCACCATCTTGAGAAGATGACTATTAGATACCATAGTAATTTGCATTAGCACTATTAGCCTTAGAATGCCAGTGGAATATGGCTAGTGATATGCCCTCTAATTCCAATAATAAATGAGGGATCCTAGAAGACATCGTGGTTGTGTGTGTACTTTTTCATAATTATTAATTAAATATTGATTTTCTATATCAATATCTAGGTAAGTTTATCCATGCATGCAAATATTCAATGTCTTAAAATAATGCATGTACCCATGTGTTTTAGTTAAAAAAACCTTATTTATAAGGAGTTATGAATATAGACACAAAGTTGTTTTAGTACTCAATAGCTAAAACCAATTCGTAAGTTATAAACACTCTAAAGAGCATTAGAAAATTGGTACAACTTGTATTCCTTGTGTTTGTACAGTGAATATCATGACGTTTAGTATGAGATAATGAGAAGACATGTGTATGGATGCTCCATTAGAGAATGGGAACTCAAACAATACTCAAAAACAAAGGAGACAAATAGAGTTCACTTTTAGCTATCAATATCTTACTTTGTGATTGTATTAAGTGTGTGTGGATCTTAGACTTGAGACGATATGATTATCATGTACACATGACGATCAACATGTCATTATGGTACTAAAAACCAATATCTATCGTAACATAAGATAGGGTCATGAGTACGACGTGCCATTTCCCAAATGCACATGGAGGCATAAATGTGTTCAATATGGAATTTGTCTTTTTATGAGTGGGCAAAGTATTTGTCCTATGTAGTTGATGTTTCATATGATGGAAGCCCTTAGCCAAGGTATTATGCAATTAGAAAAGAGTTTTGGATAGAACCATTTTTCTTGTGATGCAATGTCGACTAGTCATATGATCAAGTTTGAGAGATTGACTAAATCCATGAGCCTCGCTCAATTAGAACAAAGCAAGACAACAGGTTTATACAATGTGGTATTCATGATTGAAAGGGTTTATTGTGATCCGTTTCACTTCGTCTTAGCTGGACTATGATATGGGTCATGGGCTAAAAGTTATCTATATCTTTCGAGTTATGCTCATCACCAATCAAGCATGAACCTAAAGAGTCATATACAAAAAGTTAGAACGCATGATGAGAGTTGAATTAGTGTCTTACAAATGAGATATGAGAAGATTTTTGAAATAATTTATTTTGTTGTTGTTGGATTGGATTAAATAAATTGCTATTATATTTGTTAATGATGAGATCAATAATTAAAAGTACGATGGACATTTAATTTAATTATTGGAGATTAATTAAATTAAATAAATTAGACAAAATTGGCCTTAATTATTAATGGAGATTAATAATTGAGAGGACTTATGGTCTACTTATTATTAGGATTAACAATAAAGCTCAATGGGCTATGTTTTATTTAAAGGTCCATGTTGGAGGCCCATGGAATCCATGCAATGCAACCCTAATGTCTTAACTATTTGAAGTGTGCTTGAAGAGTTTAAGATACACAATTTAAACAACAAATTTTTGCGCTCCCCTCCAAGTAAGTAAAAAGAAACACCCTAACCACCCTAATTTATAACATGTGAAATTATAGCTTATCTATACCACATTTGTGCTTAAATTTTGCATGCATGTGAGTTAAAAATGCAGAAAATATTTCATCATACATGAAATATATTAAATATGGTGATTTGGAAGTGTAGATGTACAATTAATTATTAATTTTGGATATTATCTATACTAAAATGCAATTTCATGTCCAAGGGCAGTGTCGCAATAGTGAAAGGGAAAGCCGCGATTGTGAAGTGTAATGGCGCAACCACGATATTCAACTACGAAGCATTTCAGAAATTTTCCATTTGTTGATCACAAGCAAAAGGTAAAGCTCATTGGTGCAGGAAGCTTTGTCTTAATAGTAGAAAAGGAGAGCGAAGTATCCTAAAATTTTTGTAGGCAAAGTCATGAATGTGAGTATAGAAGTCATTTGTGTAAGGAGTTGAGGTGCATGCATGGATCACAATTATCAAGTTCACGTAATTATCGCAACCAAGTCATGGGTGTAGAGGAAGAAGTCACAATCGTAGAACAAGTAATTGCAATCATGAGTGATAGCACAGCAGACAATTTATATGCAATCTTGATTTTTTTTATGGGATTTTCTGTCTTTTTATGTATGTACATGCCAACCCTAAGTCTTGGGATAATAAATACTTAGTCTTCATGTGTGTTTAGGGGTTCCTAGCCTAATTTTTATTTTCTAAACACTTAGAGACATAATTTAGATACATTAGAGAAGTGGAGGAGGGATTAGTGCCGAGTCTTGGGAAGAATTCAATAGTCCACGCAACACTAGATTACCAACAGAAGTTTTCATACTTTTACTGTTAGTTTTATGTTATTTGGGATGTTGAATATTTTAGCTATGGTTTTTATTAATAATATTATTCTAAATATCTATCTAGCCTCTTTTTTTTGTATTTGATTGAATATGTGTGCATGGTTTGGTGATTATTTTTCTTTACTTTAGTTATTCACAACTATAGGATTGAATAGTAATTAGAAAAATTGGTCACTTTTCTAATTAATTTGTTGCTATGTGAGAAATAAAGAAAGTGAAACTTGCATACTAGATGTATAGATGTGAACATTAAAATTGTGAGAATAAGAGGAGTGAAACCATGGGATTAATTCAAATAAAACATTATTATTCACCAAACTAATTACTCGACTCGGTAGTACTTGGAAAAATCCACTACATCTTAAGTCGAAGCGTTATCAAATTTGGGAAGATATTCTGAAGACATTAGGATTAACAACTTATAACAAAGTAATTAAAGGGAAAATAAACATAAATTGGCATATGTAGGAAATCAATGCAATACAAGAAGCTAAACTTTTTAATTCTTGATACTTCACGTATTCAGGTTTATGAGTTCATTTTCAAGTGCTTATCTTAATTATTTTATTTCTTTTCAATATCGCTACATTTTTGTGACCTAACTAATAAAAATTTAGTTACATAAACCTAAAATGCTTCCTTGTGAGTAGAGCATCTATACTCACCACAATACTAGTTTATATTGAATTAATTTTGGTGTGGCGATGACACACACACTCGTCCCTTCTTTTAATGTCAAAAATTCTTTTTAGCCTAAAGTGTTTGCATAAGAGCCTTGCAAAAAGAGTTTCTCAAGGAGTAGTTTTACAAGGTTTAGAAAGTGCTCATCGTCCTTCCAACTATGTGGACAAATTGAAGGTTAGGGTTCGAAGGCCATGACCGAAGGCTCATAGGAAAATCTATTGGAAAACATTTACAAGGGTATGATTTTATGTTGACTTGTTTATGCAATATTTTACATGTTTTGCATCGAAAATGGTTAGGATTTGTTATGTCTATTCTTGTTACATACCTAAATGTTTTCATGTTTTCATGTTTTATTGTTTACATGCAAAACTCAATGAAATCCAATAATTATAGCTTCTACTAGATGTTTCTGTGGATTCTTAATGAGGATTTACAGTTTAAAACGGACTCCTACTCACATTTTGCAGTTTTCATGTTTGGTGTTCTAATATTCTACGCCATGTTCTGTTCAATGTTTCCGACTTTCTTATCACCCTGATTATTGATACTAAGATCATCATCCACTTTTTCTTATTGATTCACTAATCCTGTAGCTATTGCCTCTTCATCATCCACAATAATATTTATAGCCTCCATCATGCTCAAGGTTCTAAGTTATAAATTTTATGTGCCTCACTTGTGTTAAGGAGTCCAACAAAGAATCCCTAATCACACTTGTGGGCAAACTTATTGAGAATGTCACAATCTTCAAACTGTAGCACTTCCAAATTTATAAAAGTAAGACACATTAGGCTTCATACATTTCCATATCTCAAAGAGTGTTTTTCAATAGAATGTTGCAGACATATACGTTATTTATAATGTAGCATGTTGTGTTGACAGCTTTCACCTACCATTTGGTGTTTATCTCCTTTGCGCTAAGCTTGATTCTAACCATCTCTTGTAAAGTTTGATTCTTGCGCTCCACTACTCTATTTTGTTGTCGGTGTATTGGAAGACAAATACTCATGTTGCATATCATGTTAGGAACAATAATCATTAAACTATTAATTCTCAAAATCTTTACCATGGTTTATTTAGTTTCTCACAATGTTGTCAATAGCTTTTCCATTTTAGTCTGCAATTGAGTGCATAGCTTTTTAAAAGCTTGAAAGAATTTTACTTTTCTTTTAAATATTTTGCCAAAGTAAATCTTTTGATAATCATCAACACAAGCAAAAATATACCTTTTGTCTCCAACATTTGTAATTCTTGTAGGACCCATCAAGGCTATATGTAGTAGTTTTAGAATACTTGTACTCAACTATTGTGATGATTTATAAGACTTTCTTCATTGCTTTCTCATTTGACAAACTCCACAAATATTTGGGCTAAATTCAATTAATGTTGGCAACCTACTAAAACTCTAGTTTTTGGCAACTTCAATAAATTATAATAGTTGATGTGTTCAAGTTTTGAATTTCATTTTTCACTTTCCTCAGTGCTAGACTTCCGATAGGTTGTGATACTACTAAAGGTATAGTAGTTTTCGTGTGACTTGTCCTTAACAAGTACACAATAATTATCTTTGTAATAAACTTGACGTTGATCTTTAGTGAACTTTACAAATAGGTTTTGATCACAAAATTGACCTGTGCTAAGTAGATTAGCTTTCAATCCATAACCATGTAGCACATTCATAAATTTAGCATTTAATTGACATTGAGGGTATGTTTTCCTTATCACTTTGACATTTTTCATCATCACCAATTGTGGAGTGCCCTTTATAAATACTCTTATGGTTGGAAAGATTCTCTATCACCTGTTATATGCTTGGAACAACCACTATTAAAATACAATATTTTTTAGAACATGCTTTAAATGAAGTATAGCATACTGAACTTTTAATTTTTGACTTCTAGATCACACTCAATTAACTAGGTTGTTTGTTCCTATGAATGTTGTTAACATGGTTGCCAATTTGTCTTCCATGTAGCCTCAATAGAGAAAGGTACATAGTCATCCAGTGCCAACCCTTTTTTTTCAATAGAAATTACAAAAGAGGTTTCTTTTTCAGTTCCTCCTTTTTTTTGATCTATTTTAAATTGTCTGCTTGTTGGGAACAATCAATCTAACTATAGAATTCGTGTTCTTAACAAATTTATTTTCCTTCTCAAAACTGTGAGCTTTTGCATGCTCAAAGTAGTCCATTTCCACATGATCAATTGTAAATTTCCGAATAGGCAATACATCTTCTAACTTCTCTTTTCCTATATTTATCTTTTTCAAGTTGACTCAATTTCTTGCATTACTCATCAAGTTTCTTGCATTCAAGTTTAAATTTTGATCATTTCTCATTTTAACATATGTTTAATTTTTTAAGAGATTTTATTGCTTTCTTTAAGACATTATTTTCTTATTAGAATGCTAATAACTTGTAGCACATAAGTTGATAGGTGGTATAAGCTCCGTATCTATATCACCACTACTTCTATATTTTGATTGGCTATTATTAGATGTTGCAACATGGTTTATAATATTTTTCTATTTTGTACTAACCGAATTGAAAGCATCTTGATTGTTAGTATGATTGGCCCCATCATCTGATTCTTCAGAATTTCTTCACTCTAGATAGAATTTATGGACTTCCCTTACTTGTTAAGTGTATTTGCTCATTCAAAATAAATATGGCTATAACATTTGCATTAATGACACTGCACGTGTCTCTTCTTAAGCTAACCCTTCTCACATTTCTTCAAATTTTCTTCTAATCAATGGGAGGATTTTTAGATAAATTACCTAACTTTTAGTTAAAATTTTGGTTCCTTCTCGTCAGAAACTTCTTCAATTTCTTTGCAACATAAGTTGCGTCATCATCAATGTCATAGCAATCATCTTAATCATCACCATCACCTTGTTTAATGCTAAGGAAGGCAAGCTCTTCTCTTTCTTGGTAATATTTTGGTTTATCTCATAGATTTGTAGTGAACTTATAAGTTTATCCAATCAAATATTATCTATATCACAAGTTCTTTTATTACAGCTACTTTTGGAGCAAATCTCTCAAGTAAAGATCTCAAGATTTTCCTCACTAGATTTACTTCAAAATACTTCTTTCCTAACTGAAAAGCCTAATTGGCAATATGTTGTAACTTTCCATTAAACACAATAGTAGTTTCATCTTCTCCCATCCTTAATATTTCAAACTGTGTTGCCAACATTTGGGGCTTTGAAGATCTAACAACACTAGTCACTTCGTGAATATTCTCAAGGATGTCCCAAACTTTTTTGGCTATGTCACTAGTAAACATCAGCTTCAATTGCTCTTCATCAATGCTAGTGAAGATTACATTAATTGCGTTGGATTTTCCTAATTCCACCTTCTCATCTTCATCACTCCAAGAGTTTACATCTTTAGGGACTTCAATTTCTTCATTAGTTTGAATAATAGAGAGACACCAACCATGCTCAATGGCATACCAAGTTTTCTAATCATGTGATTTTATAAATTCACGCATATGTGCCTTCCACTTGGAATAATTGCTTTCATCAAGAAATTGGAATCGTGTAACAACTACTCTCTCTTTAACACTCATTATTCAACTTTTTTAGATCTGACCTGCTTTAACAACCAAACAAACCTAGTAAACACACTTTGGTACCACATGTAAGTTAGGTTGAAACTGACGACACACCTATAAATATTGCAATGAGGTTGGAAACACACATAACCATGAATACAACAATAAGATAAAAAGAGTGAGGCACAAAGTTATAACACAGTTTAATCTCATATATTTTTTAGGCCTTCCTTAGATGAAAACTTCCACTAAGCTTGCTAAGATGAAGATTCAAATACAAAATTTTTCACATAATTCACTACCTCAATCTTAAGGTTTCCAACTTATTGAGAGTACAAGCACAATATAGATTTGATTGTATTTAACTTAAACCTACTTTAGTCTTAACATTCCATCATAGTTAATTCTTCTCAAGAGATTTTGACTCTTACTCTCTTTACACTCTCACTCAAACAATGACAATGAAGTTCAAGCTCATAGGTTATGAGACACAAACTTTCATGTATAAAGTTACTTTCTCTACCCTCTTCCTTCACTTTTTTGCTCTTCATGTCTTCAACACTCTTTATATGGACTTGGAATCATAAACTCTAGGATGTAATTACTTCTTGTTGATCAATATCTACTTGCCCAAAATTTAGGTGAATTTTGTCTCCAACGTTAGATGATTGTCAACAACCATATGAGAACATAAAACTAGATCAGTTCAGACTCTTCATGATCTTTATCTAGGTAAACTTCTAGCTCTAAGGGTTATCTCTAGTAGATTTTCCAACTTTTTTGCATTACTTCAGTAACTTCATCCAAGTTTATCAAGTTTCATACTGAAACATGCCATTTTCAAAAAGTCCAAAAGTTAGGGAAACCTAGTCAAAATAATTGTTGTCCATAATGTAGCAACATTTTAGCCAACAAGTTCCTTCAATGACTTGGCTTTCTAGGATTGTGAAAAATGAAGGTTCTATGATTTTAGATGGGAATTTCTAGTGGAGTCAAGCAAAATGATACTTAGTTAAAGGAATTTCATAATTGTATCATTAATGATCACTTCTAATTAGAGATTAGCAATTACAACGTTGCAATGTTTCCATTTCAATGTCAAAGTCTGATTTGGAGATGATTTTGATGACAATAAAGAAGTATGTAATCATACTGGGTTGGCAACACATTGCCCAATCAAGAGGTGTAATCTCTCATCCTTGATGTAGATTAGATCGAGGACTACCCCTCTCACTGAGGAGTTGATGCAAATTTGTGCAAAGAATTTCCCGAAGTTGTTGTTTGTCAAGGTGATGGACACTCCCAATACTCTCAATCTGAACATACACTAGATGCTATCAATAGAGAAGCTATCTAGTAGACCTACCAGGCATCCACTTAGGTTCATCTTGTTAACGTGCGACCTTTATGGGACTGTTATAAGGAAAATTTGATGATGGAGAGAAAGATGACGCTGGTTTACATTCCAAAAGTTCAAGATAATCATGCTTAAAGGCCATGTAATCCCTAAAGGAAGTTACTCTCTTAACTAAATTTATGTGTGATATTTTTGTCTATTTATAACAGGTTTCATAAACTAAAATCCTACAAAGAGGAAAGCCACCACACACTACAAGCTAGTGCTTTAAGCACAATGAGCACTCACTGTATGCCTCCACTTTGGTTGAAATATGGCACAACAAAGCATGTTCGTGTGCCGCTGCTAGCGCCAAGACAAAGTAGCCCATATACCTCTATTAGTGCAGTGAAAAGCACGAGCTATATGACATTGCATAGCGACAAAGCAACATAGGATAGCATCAAAATTGATTACAAAAACCTAGAGAACAATGATAATTGTTATCATACTTTGATGCATTTTGATGCATTCATGAAAGTTATTAATCGTGTTTGTTCTCAATTTCTAGACTAAAACAACACGCACTACAATGTTTACATTTTTCAAATTTTTTCCCCTATCTCTCCTTTATTTTTACATGATTTTCAACAAAAATACACTAAATAATACATACCAAAAAGTGAAAAGAAACATAGCCACTATATCTTATATATAATACCATTATTGTCTTTGGTAGAGTCAAGAGCACTCATGGCTAAAAGGCATAGCATTCAAGGAAAATGAAAATTTAAATCAATTTTTTAATCAAATTTTGTTTTGGAGTAGTGATGTATCCCTTAATTATCACCCCCATTATTTCCATTAACTATTAATTATTTATATAATTAAACTCCAATTATTTTTTAATTATTATTTATAATCCCCTAGTTAGATGGCAGAGTGAAGGGAAGGGGGAGAGGGGGGAGAATTTTTAGGTTTTGGGCAGTTATTTGTTATTAGAGAAGAGGGGAGAGGTATCCTTGACATTTTCTTCTTCACAACTCCTCTTCCTTCTCCATTCTCTTATGGAGAAAAAAAACTGCTTGGAGAATTTACTTGTACTGTCTTTCTTTTCTCCACAAATAAAATACACAAAAATCTCTCCACATAGACGGAGGCCAAATTGGTCGAATCAAATAAATCCTATGTTCTTAATTTTATTTTCTTTGGTATGATTCAAGACAAATTAGACTCCCATAATCTTAGACCGCATCAATCAAAATTTTAATTTAATATCTAATATATTATTGAATTTGTAAGAATCAATGTCCTCTATTTAAAGTTTTAAAAATATTAAATATTTATTTATTTTGCAACTACATTTATTATTGTGATTGTACGCAACCTCCACATCTTCACATGATGGATTGGATTGATCTTCGCGATCCATGGATAGATAAAACGAAAACAAGACTTTTTGATTGCGATCGTTAAACCATGGTCTCGATTTTAACATCACTTGAGATTGACTTTGAGGACAATTTTTGCACATTTACAGGTTTTTCATCCACTCTTCATTTATTCTCTTCCACATCTTAAAGATTGACATAAAACTTAAAATTTCATTAGATTAAATCACAACTGATCTAATAGAAGTCATCAAATGTGACTATCATCACATGGAAAAATTATAATTAAATGCAACTATCAAATGCAATTTATTTTATTCACTTAGTAATTTTTATTTATTCTATTTTTTCAAGCCTCTTCTATATCCATATTATATACTAAGTAAATAGAAAAGTCTGGTTATACGTCAAATAGTTAATTAAATACCCTTAATTTTTTGCATATTGTCTTTTCATTCACTCCTAAATATTCATTTTTTTTTTATCCACATACTGACTTTATTTTATTTCTCAAATTTCATTTTTTTAATCTATTCTATATATTTAACAAAAAGACATGATTTTGGTTGCTCAATATTAAATTACTATGATGCCATTATTTAAACATTTTTATTTTTTTCTTTCCTTCTTCATTCTTTTTTAATATAATTTTATAATTTTTTCATCTTCCAAGTCATTTTTTTTTTATTTTTGTCTTTTATCTATGATTTTTTATATACTTCAGTTTTAATTAATTTAATTACTTTCTGGGTCGTTCGTATGAATAAAAGATCATAATTTATGAAAAATTTGTCACATGACTAATATATATATATATATATATATATTTATATTCTTTCTCCTGCTTTAAATTTTATTTATTTATTCTTTTTTCTCAATTTTAATTTATTATATTTTTTCTAAACCTCCTTCTTTCCTTTTATTGAAATAATATAAATTTTATATTTAAAAAATATCATCATTTTATTTATTTGCATTCGTATTGACCAAGTCTTGATATAATTATTTAGCTCTCTTATAACAGTACATCCAAACCAAGAGACTTTTCCTGTGAATCTGACTGTAAAATAAGTCTGGCCTAGCTGGCTTCAATTAATTTGAATGCTCGAGGAAACTATCCTTCTATGATCCATGCATAGGCTTGCCAATTTCCAAGTTGCCTAGCCAAAACCAAAAAATTCAATTGTAACTTTTTCACATTAAACTTGGTCAAATGACATGCAATATTTTCATTCTTAAAGTCGCCTCTTTCACACTTGTATTCGAAGTCCTTTCTTGAAAATCAAACTACAATCTTGATCACAACTAGAGGTTACTGCACACTAAATATGCGTGGATTTAAATAGAAAATGTGCTTTATCATAATGCAAATACAGGCTAATGTTGTTGATTAGAGATTTTTATAGGGCACTGAAAATGAAAATTATGTCTAATTTAAAATTTTGACAGAATTAGAAAAGTTGAAAACATAGAAACAAACTTAGACGTAGAGTTTTGCTTTTATTATATAAATATTTTTAATCATTTAGTATTTTATTTTATAATTAAACTATGCTTTGTATGTATATTATTTTATAATTTATCAACTAACAAATATCTTCTTCTATGTATATGTATAAAATGATTGAAAATTGTATAAATTTATTAACGAAGATAAAATATAAATTAATATCATTTAATAATAAAAGTAAACTATTGGAAAATTGAAAAATTATAGGAAAATAAGTTGAAAAAGAAGTTTAGAAGAAAATATAGGTAGAAATGAAATAAATCACATTTCACTTAAAATCAAAGAATTTGAAGATATAAAAATATGATAGATAAAATTGCAAAATTGTTCAAAGAGATCATAGAGAAAGAAAGATACAATACAATATTATAGTAATTTAACATTATGCAACCAAATATTATTCAATATCTTTAATAACATAGAAATATGATATAGATTAATGGGAAAACTCCCTTTGAATCAATAAAAAGGAGCAAATGACTTCTTAATATATGACAAAATGCATACAACTCTACCTTCGTAAAAGGAACTAAATATTCCTCTAGTGTATTTAAAATGAATAAATATTATATCAATAATATTTTATCTACTAACTAATTTTAATTTGGAATTGACCAATGTAACCGTATGCACGTGTCACCGAAAATTATATGTGGTTTATTGGGAAAAAAAAAATTATAGCGCAATATGAATAGAAATATTTTATTATACACAATGATTTGACCGATAAGTCCTTATTATAAAAATGTAAAATACTTTCAGTAGCTTGTAAATTATCAACATATAATTTAGAAGCAATCATATTTCTCAAATTATTTTTTAACTTTTGAGTTTAAATTAGTAATTAGCACGTAATACTTACTAATTTGTTTTTCTCACTTTTTTTTATTCATCTGAGCTATCAAGACATAATTTATTCCTAGTTGACAGTAATAACATATAAATAAGTTAATTTTTGCTATTAAAGATTATAAAATAAATAATATAAAGGGACAAATATTCATGCTGACAATATAGATTTTACATATTAATCAAGCAGTATACGAGTTTCTTTTCATTATTGTATTTATTTTTTTTATTAAAATACAATTATTACAAAAAAATAAATATAGAATTATACTTTGGGCTATTACTTATATAGAATAAAAAAATTACATAAATTATATTATAAAATAATACATAAGTAATTAATTTTTATAATTTAAAATTCAGATTAAATTTTATTAAAAATCAAATTTCAAATGACAATTTTGATTTTTTTGGCAAATTCCTATTCTACGATTACTTTAAATGCACAGAAAAAATTAAAATCGCACTGCACGTGATCACCTAACCGACAAAAGACGTAGTCAATTGACGAAGGCTATTTAAGTTATATTTTATCCCTTATATAAAACGGTGCCGTCAATTATTTCATGTACTGAATAAATGTATCAAACAGACCCCCGTTTTTAATTAAACTTGTCCACTGTCAGTCACTTCCCCTCTCTCTATCGATCGATTGCAAATTTAAATTTAGAACACACTATTTATTTTTGAGAGTTAAAGTTTTAAGGTGTATACATTTGAGTGTACTTTAAAAAATAGTACATTGTATATATGGTCTATTCAATTTTGACTATTTTGAAAGCTAATATTACTATAAATATCAAATTATTATTATTATTATTATATATCTGATCACTAAAAACACTTGCATATATTTATATATAAGGATTTGAGAATATATATGGCAATGATTAGTTTTAAATCTGATTTTAAATGAGAATAATAATAGAATTTTAAGTGTATATATATATAAGTATGTATGTATAGTTATACTATATATAAATATGTATGTATAGTTATACTATATGGAGAATATAAGGCTCTTTCATTTTCAATTGAGCAATTGCCTTTACTTCTTTATGTATTTCTTTTTTTCAAATTCTCCCCCTAATTTTTATTTATTTTATTTTCACCCTCAATTTTAATTTATTGTAGCCTTGTTCCTTCCTTTTCCTCTTCAAAGTTTAATTATCCCTTTTATCTCTTTTTTCAACTTTCCTTTTTATTTTCTTATTTTATAAATGATATAAAGTTTGAATCTAAAAAAATATCATTTATGCATTTTTATAATCGCGGACAGGTATTTAGTCTCCCTCATATTAATCCTACTACTACTACACGCATATTAAGTCTAACATGTTACATCATTGTCAAATCTTAAAATAGCAAAATTAAGGACATATAAAAGTTGGTCCTTTCGTCTTTCATACTCAAAAGTGTAGGTAATCCTCCCCATTAAAGCAGGACAATATGCACCTCCACGAACCCATCTATGTTTCTTTATAAGGGAACACGTATGTATGATCTCTATATAACCTACACCAATCAGCCAATGAGCACAAGTCTTTAGTCCAAAACAATATTTATTATTAGTTAAATTGCAGTTCTACGTACGTGAGCAAATTTATTTAAAAATAATAAAATTATTGTATTCTAAATAATAAAAAGGTAGAATAATATTTAGAGTAAGAAAATAAAGAATGGTAAAAAGAAATTTGATGAGACAAAAAATTTAAGAAAGAAACATATAAAATAAGTTAAAAATAAAGAGACAAAAAATGATTAGAAAAATAAAAGAATTTAAAATAAGAAAATTTGAGTAATTTTATGTGTTGGAACAAAAAATTTTATTTCAATAATAATATAGTATAGTCAAAAATAATGGAGTATTAGTTGTTACATTTGACTATATTTGGTCTCTTTAATTAAATATATTTATTTCATCGTAAACTCATTATCTGCTGCATTTAATAATATAATATAGATTATGTATCAAGATACACACATCAAGCATATATACTTCAAACGAAATAGAAAAAGAAAATTAAAGTATTAAATATTGAATCGATTGTTGAAGATTGAAGAAAACTCATCAGATGTTTGAAAGGAATCATATATCGTATCAAGACATAGTGGAATTATTCTTTAGCTTTGAGAAAAGGTCTATAATTAATTACTGGTTGCTTTGTTGCAAACAAGAATTACTCAAGCCCATGTGGGGGTTGCATTTTAAAGGACAATGACTGTGGCTATAATTTGCCTTCAAAAGCACACACCCATGGAAAAGTCATCAGAAGTAGTTAAGAAAAACTACAAGACTATGTTATAATTAATTAAGCTAGTTAGGTGAATGAACAAAGAAGCAATCTGGCATAGGCATAGCTAGCCAAGCTTCAAAGTAGAACTTTTTCAAGTCCAAAGGGATTCTCTCTTGTGAGGGTCGTCTTGCATTACATCGGAAGAAGTAGAATCAAAGCCCAGGTAGTGTTGAAGGTTATTGAAGTTGTTACTGGCAAAGTAGAACGATTTCACGTCATTATCTTGAGGAACTGGCAAAGCAGAATTAGGCTGCTCTTGTTGCATTTGGATGCTAAGCATCTCAGCTTGAGCCACTGCTAGTTGCATCTGCAGCTGAGAAACTTGGTTCTGCAAGTAAGATATGGCGCCTACGCACCCGTATACGGGGTCTCTCATCCTTGCACTTGCTTCATACACTAAACTGCTCACTGCATCTGCTCGCTGGTGCACTGGAAGCTCCTGTTGAAAAAATCCCAGAAATGTTACCCAAGGAAGGATACCTAAAAGGGGCAGGGAGAGATTTTTTACCCCGATTTTTATTTTATTTTATTTATTTATTTATTTGAAAAGAATGCATGACTATAAAGGCTAGCTATTGCATCATAGATCTGGTTATATAAAGCCGGACTATATACATATAAATATATATATATCCATTTGCACACTTCTGATAATTCTCCTGCGATTAATGGCAAGTCTTCCAAGCCCTTAAGCTTCGTTTGCTTCATGAGATTTTGCTAATAATATATACATCACAAAAGAATCATTGATATCTGTACTGTTTATGGGAACACGGCATACGAGCATGCTTCGGTCACCACTCACCGTAGACCCAAGTGGCTTTTCAGGAGAAAACCATGAGGTTCCAGCTTCCAGTGAAAGTTAACGACATACCGCATGCAAGCACAAGAGATTAATATAATGGCAAGTTCTGTACACCTTTTCATTTGTTACGTGATGTAAAAGGGCTTTCTTAGCGTCATAGATGCCGTAAATTTGATAGAGACGAATCAGACTGACGTCAGAGGACGTACCTGCAACATCTTGCTGACATTGCTGGCACCAAAAACCTTGTGAACCATGGCGAATTTATGAGGGTCGTCGGGAGGGAAGTGTGGGGCGAAGATGCAGTCCTTTGCGCAGCGGCGTCTCAGCAGCTTGCATGAAGCGCAGGGCGAACTTCCTCCTCCCATTTTTTGTCCTCTACTTTCGAGCCAAAGAAAATTGCTCTTCTCTACTTGTTAAATACCACACCGAACTCAGCTTACTTAAATTTAATATGCGTTTGCTGTGTGGAATAGCAATAATGACCATATAGAAGTTTGTTTGGAAGAAGATGGCAAGGGGGAAGCTATTTATAATGGTGGAAACAGAGTTTCTGAACGCCACAGATGGAAACGGATCCATAACAAAATACATGTGTGCTTGTCCTAATTTCAAATCTATACGTATTTTTCATAATGTAAACAGTAATCATATTGATTAGGACACTATTTAACATGTTGAAAAACCATCTTGGCTAGTGGCACCTACCTAATAGCTTGCTAGTTAATTTTACTTTCATGTACAAAATTTAGAAAACACCGCTGTTATTACATGGAAAAGAATAATCAAATATGTTATTTGATTCTGGCTCCTTGCGATTAATTATTAAAAGATAGTTTGAGGACAATTTATTTAGACAGCAAATCAGATTTGGACATATTTTTTTTCAAAAATATTTACAACCTGACTTGATTAAATATGCTTTAAAAAATCAAGGTACTAAAACTCAAACCGTGTTTAGCTTAATTAAATTTCAACTCAATTTATTGCCTAAGTACAACTTGTATAATTTGATTGTAATTTTATTAGGTCCCATTCAGATTGAAGGTTTACATTGGGAAGAAGTAATTAAATAAATATATTCCAAGTGATTTAAAATAACTAGAATTTCAAATTCCCTACAATTACTAAAATACAGTTTAAAATGAGAGTTTAACAATTCAAACTGAATCATAAATAAATCATTTTAAACAACTGTATTGGATGAAAACTCATTCCTTCAAAATCTTTCAACTGAAATGCATCCTTATTTTAAATATAGGCTAATTCAACTCGAGCAAATTGTTTTATACCTTTATTTCATACCATGGGCATTGTGGTTATTTTAAGCGGAAGATATCTTCTTCATTACAAGGGGTTGACCACCGCCAGGGTGCATGAGATCTTGCTTGCTAGTTTTCAATATTGCTCTAGTTTGACTTCATTTCACAGAATATTTGTATCTATGTGCATTTGAGTTCGTCAATAGCTTGAGACGAAGAATAAAAATAAACATAAAAGAAATGGGAATTTCAAGTGTTATGTATATATATATATTAAAGATTAGGAAAGACAAGAGCAATAAATTGGCGAGAACAAATATATATATATTAAAAATTAGGAAAGACAAGAGCAATAAATTGGCGAGAACAACTAGGATTAGCGTTTTAGTAAATTGTTGCAACATTTGTGACGTTTAACGATGCGATTCAAAGGGGGTTGATGATCGGTTCGACGTGAATGTTTGTTACAGGACATTCACATGGAAACGTCAAAATTACACGCACACACACTTGTAGAAATAGATTTCATTCTACTTATCAATTTTTTTTCTCTCTTACTATTGTATTATGTGTTATATATCTATCGCAAGTTAAACTAATAGAGGAAATTTATAGATAGATAAAAATTTACCTTTTATCGTTTTTTCCTCATTATGAAGAAGTCTCTATCATTGATTTCTTGAACTGATATTTCTTTTTTCTGTGGGAAAGAATAATTTAATTCAACAAAAGAATTAACTAGTTAGTGCCGATGGCTGGAGTGAGACTAGTTATTTAATTTAAAGAAAATACAATGAATCTGCACGGACAACTCTTTAACGAGGGCATTTATATATGGGAACAAAATTGTGGATTTAGTAAAGCTCTAATTAGGAATTTATTCATAAGTTTGCTTTGATGCTAATTAATATTATTCAGAAGTATTTTGAAATCAATGATTTAATCGTTTTTCCCAAAACTGCAGTGTCTGATGGAAATACATCTATGACAAACAACATTCAAGACCAAATGTAAGAAAGAAGTCAACTTTTAGGTTAAATCTTCAATAAATAATTAACGATAACAGAGATAAAGAAAAACCCAGCAATTAATGTTATCCGACATGAAGCAGAAATCTAAGAGAAGTACAAACTTCAAAAGATCAAAAAAAATCAGGAGCAAATGCAGAGTCTAATTAAATATTGAACTGAGAAATCATCTGCACATTAGATTGAGCAGTATGAGCTTTTAATTAAAAATGTAATAGCATAAATTATTGTATATACTAATGATAAAAATTCTCCACCAATAATTCAAATTGCCAACACAACATGATGAGGTTCATTATATAAGTACGATCACGAGGATCTCTAAACTCTACTCTAAATTACAACACTAAGACGGATTCCCTCAACATCGCATTTAATGCTCATCACATGATTCCAAGCTTCTAATCTGCTGTTCCGAGAAAAACAGCTCCCCTGCCCACCACTCTAATTATAATATATCTATTAGTAACATTTTTTTTAAGAAATAAATACATAATATTAAATAAAAGTATATTTGTTTGCATTGAGTGTATGCATATACTCGGAAGTAGTTAATTAGATTTGTAATATAGATCATAATGATCGAATTTTGAATTTTAGTGTGAATATTAATATAGATAGACGATATAAAATAAATTTTGTAGTATTATACGTTTAGTCCTTGTTTTGGGGGTGTATTTTGGGTAAAATAGATTCTAATTCCCAAATTCCATTTTTTTTTTTCAAAGTTTAACATAATTCAACAGCACAAATCAATTATACAACATTTAGAAACACTGCAAACAATAGTTCTTCTCATTTATATATACATTATGGGAGTATGTGGTCGGGTTTGGTCAGATTTAGATAAAAATATAACGCAACCTAATATTGACGGGTTTATAAAAATTTAAATTGTAATAGGTGATAAAACTTTTCAAATTATTCAACTCAGGTAGGTTGGTTTGTTAACCTTTTACGAGCAAATTTGCAGGTTGTAAAATTCCACAAGCAATGATTTGAAATAGATGTAAAGTTAATACATTTTAATTTAGAATTTATAAAACACCAACCAAAATTTTACAAAAAAAAGTAATAAAAATATTAATGAAATATAACTAACAATCATTTAATTTTTTATTGCATTTAATTAATGAATCTCAATTTAACTATAAGAATTTCAACTAAAAAAAGCGCTAATCATTTTAAAATAAATACAAAATTCAATTTTATAAATTAAACTAATATTATTTTCAAACACTTCATATAAAAGTGGAAAATAAAGCAACGAAGAAAGCAAAACAAAATTGTAAAATTTTGATTTTCATAACTTTTATAGTCAATTCAAAATGTGATGGCTCTTAGGTGAATGTTCTATCGTTAGTGATGATTATTTTCTTTAGTTTTTTTATTTATTTATTTTTGTTTTATCAAATCAAATACTGTATGTAGAGTTTTATTTTAAAAATTTTAACATTGAACTTAATTATTTTTTAGAGTAAGCTATTCAAAAGTGCTAGTATAGATTTAAAATGTATCTATAAGCAAGAGAAAAGACGTCAAATTACATAACAGGTTTTGTTCAATTTAAGTAACTTTTTAAAATTAATAAATTATTGAAAATTTGAAACTTAAAAATCATAACTCATGTAAGAAGGAATCAGTAAGCGAAAAAATTAATGATTTTAAAATTTTATAGTGTTGAGAAAGAATTAATACACAAGAAAAAAAAAAAAGAATAGATAAAAGAAATATTAACTAATTTATTATCTATTGTGATGGACAGCTTAGGTAGAAGGGAGTTTTATTTCATAAACCCGCCACCTAACCTACTTTTGGCGAGTAACACAATAAAGAAACTTGAGTTAAAATTAATAAGTTTAAATCCAACATGTTTCAAGCGGAATTCTTTTTGGCCGGTCAGACAGTTGGATCGAATTTATGTACATCCTTAATATACATTAAAATAAATATTTGAAATAGCTGTCTTTGTCCGAATTAAATAAGTGACTTGTATGTATATTTAAATATATATACATGTGTGTATTTAAAAAGTCCATCATTAATTATACGTAAAAACCAAATCATTTAATAAATACGCAGCATATTTCATATATAAATATGGACACACACACACATATTTTACCAATGAAACTTGACATGTATAGTAATTTTGAAGTTCAAAACAAGAAAGCAAACCAAGTAAGCATCTTTTACAATTTCACTGTTTATATACATAATATATATATATATATATATATATTATTTATAGCACGAACATCCAAAAAACACACAATACAAAACGAGAAAAGATGAGAAGCAAACAAAATCGTGTTCCCAGGGAAAATTGATGAGAGGGTGGGAGTAGACAGGATCAGATAAGAAGCTTGTAAAGTTTAGTTTAATCATTAATGGTGCCTGTGGAAGC
Source organism: Avicennia marina (assembly GCA_019155195.1). Classification (NCBI taxonomy): domain Eukaryota; kingdom Viridiplantae; phylum Streptophyta; class Magnoliopsida; order Lamiales; family Acanthaceae; genus Avicennia; species Avicennia marina. The sequence goes on along the minus strand of CM032783.1, from coordinate 8,352,706 downwards.
GTGTTTTCTTGGCTTTTATTTGGTTAATAATTGTTAATGAGCGAATAGAGTATTGGGAAAAAAAAACAGACATCTTCACCGTCTTCGAGAAAATAAAATGCGCTCCCACCGATGCCATTTCGCATTTAATGCTCATAGTGATGTGGAAGATTCTTTTTTGGGATGTGGATGTTTTTCAAACATATAATGGAGACGAGCAATCTTTGACAACTGCAATTTCCATGTGGAACCCACTTTTAGGGCATGTCTAGTGAGTCACTTTCACATTACTTGATTACAAATTAGTGTTTTTCAAAAGTGTGGATAGGTAACATGTGATTTTTAGAATTTAGGTGGCTCTGGGACCATGCAGTAATGCTCGTACAATGTTGATTTACTACATGATGTCGATTGAATTAAAAGGATTTCCTAAATTTGACACGCAACACACAAATAAAAGTCAAAAAAAAAAAACAAGATAATTTATGTAGTTTAACTAGAATTAACCTACGGGCTTGTATAAGAATTTGAAGTTTGGATTATTTTTGTTTAATTTGTTTTAGCACAGGATTACCTTCTTTTTTATACCACTAATATAATTCGTTTATGTTCCCATTATAACACGATGATATTATTACATTACTGATCATAACTGTTCTGACAATTATTCACATTGTGGATTATTAATATATTTAATCTTAAAGGTCTACTTGAGCTACTCACTAGCCGAGACTATCATTATTTGTCTGAGTGGTCCCCAAGTCTAAATGACCCAACTTGAGTTTCGAAATGGTCGACTGTTGCCTTGCAAATCTTTCTCTTCCACCCTCATCTATCTAAATGCCTTTTCCGACATATCGAACTTCCATTATCTATGAGGTACTTGGCTACTTTATAGTTAGCGACGATGGAAGTAATCACCAGTGCATTTTGGTGGGGAATTACAACCCTTTGGAAATCTTCCTCTCTGAATGTGATCAATGTTTCCTATTGAAAGGTTCTCAACTAGCTTTGCCTGCTTCTCTCCAAGCTACTCATGCTTTACGTTTCGGGTAAATTGCTTCCTCCTACGATTTGAAGATTCCCCCTCAAATCCTCTTGTGATCATATTGATATACCCCCTCCCGGGCTTGCTTCATGTTATGATTATCCTTCTTAGCCTCCTTGCTCAGTCATTGATTCATCTCTTGTACAAATTCCCTCAATTGTCCTTTCCTAACTAATGCCTCTACCTCCCTTCTCAACTTGCCACAAGTCTCAATGGCGTGGCCAAATTCATTACGGAATTTATAAAATTCCATCCCAAGTGGATTCTTGGAAGGGCCTTAGTTGACTTAAGCTATTTGAAGATGTCAGTGTACGGTAAAGTATTCAAAATATGCTCTCTACTAACCTTTGAGGAAATTTCCATTGATTGATCCTATTTTCTTTCACAACTCCTTATGCATAATTCATTGGGTGGCAGATTTTGCTTGACTCTTTTATTGGTCTTAGCACTCCTTTCACTTATTTCCCTTCTTACTTCATCCATTTTAATATACTTCTATGCTCAAGCCAATATTTCGTTGAAGTCCTTGGGCATCTTCTTAGCTAATGATCAGAAGAATTCTCCATCTCTTAGCCCTTGAACAAAACCGCTTGTTTCAAACTGAAAAGAGATGAAGCAATCTTTTTGTACCTTTTACAACTCCCAAACTGGTGTAAGAATGAGGATGAAAAGTCCTCAAAGTATCCTATCACCCCAGGTGGAAAATGGGCAAACCTCTATTATGCAGTTTCCCCTTAGGTAATGAGAAACACTTGGCATTTTAATCCATCTGAATACTAATGAAGCAAGGCTTGATGTTTGAATCTAGCCAGATAATCAGATGGATTAGAAATGCCATTGTACTCTACCATTGGCGCAGTACAAAAGTTTTCTTATAGTGGGTCATTTAAAACCTCCTCAGAAAAAGGAGTACTTTCATTTGACACTTTTTCTTTTCGGATGCCAGCGTCCTTACTTTTCCAATTAGAATCCTTCTCTTTTGAGCCTCCTTGTATGCACTCTACATCATTAAAAGTACTTCTTTATTCATCGAGAGAGACAATATCTAGTCTATCTTTTCCCTAGGTTGAGGCTTTCAGGAGTGGACGCTCCCGCAAAGCCTATTGCACTACCATATTTATTATAGACTGAAACGGTTCTCTTGTTAAACTGAAAGGTAGGGATGAGAGCCGATGCTCTTCACCTTCCATGACAGCATGCCTAGTTTCTCCTCCTTCTACTCCAACTTCTCTAGGATCCACAACCTTTTTCCGATTCCCATAAACTGTGACAAAGTGATGTTGATCAAATTAAAAGGGTTTCATAAACTTGATGCGAACACACAAATAAAAGCCATAAGGAGACAAGATAATTTACGTAGTTCATCTAGAATTAGCCTACGTACACGGCTAAGAATTTGTCGTTTATATTTTTTTTGTTCAATATGTCTCAACATAGGATTGAATTCCCTTTTATATTACTAATACAATCCATTTATCTTCCCATGATGACACAATGGCATTATTATATTACCTCTCAAAATTGATCCAGCGGTTATTCACATCGTGGATTATTGATATGCTTAATCCAAAAGGCCGACTCAGACTACTCCCTACTTGAGACCATCATTATCTGTCTAAGTGCTCCTTTTGTCTAAATGACCCAACTCGAGTCACGAAATTGTCAACTGCTGCCTGCAACCAAAAGGGAATAACCTAACTGAACTGTTTCTTCCTTGTCTATCCAATTTACCATGACTGCCTAACAAGTATCACACTACTGTATATTCATATGAATCTAATTCAATTTTTAAAAGAATAAGTTGTCTAAAGTATTTGAAGTTAGCGATTTTATTCTTAACTAATGCGAGATGAAAACCTCTAAACTTTCTTCTAACACTCAAGTACTTATGAAAGTTATTACTTTGTTTGTAAATTTTGCTATATGTTTTTAGGTATTTTTTCCTTGAGAATTATGTAAAACTAAGAGAGAAAAAGAGATAAAAAAAGAAAAGTAATAATTGACTGTATGTTTTCAAAAGGTAGATAATTGCAAAACAAGCATAGCCAATACCTTTACTGAGTATTTTGAGCACTCATATATAGATCTTACTTTGATATCACTTTGTCAAGAATTCAAATGATCTTTGAAATGCTGATTGTTTGAGAAAAAACATATTTTACCATTTAAGTTGGTTTAAAATTTCTTTTATTGTTAATGCAGGATGGAAAATATTACAATAAGTTGTGTAATTAAAGATGATTTCAACAAAGTCGTATTTCATAACCTCGCTAGTTTTATTTTGATTGTCATTTTTTAATTCACATATGAAAATGAACTTGTTTATCTGTTAACTAAGTTTTAAATGAAAAATGAAAAAGTGATTGAATTAGGTGGTTTTATTGTTTAGTAATGTTACATCAATCTGTATGTTTATTTATTAGTTAAAGGTGAAGGTGAAATATTTATATATAAGCATATACATACATACATGCATACATGTCACGACTCTAACTCAAAAACGCCACACGACAGTACTTACGAACAACTTTAGCATGCACTAAAGCTAATATATCAAAGAAACTAACCATAAAATTCATTTATTCCAACAAATGGTCAAATGGATCGCAGTAAAAATAAATAAAGTAGAGTAACCTATTCTATTATAGCTCATTATCTTATTTTTTGGAAAATAAATAAGTGAACCTGCCCTAATATAGCATAATCTTATTTGATAAGCACTTTAAAGCTAAGTTCTCTGTCTTCTTGCTTTCTACTATCCGCATGTTTCTTCTTCCTTACTGAGGTTTTCTACAAGAAGTTTGAAAAATATTTGAGTGACTAATAGCTCAGTAAGCAGATACATTCCTTTTTGTTAAAATGTGAATAGAGCAAAGCATTTACAAAATTCATATATAATCATAATAAAACGTTTACATAACATTGCAAGAGTAACAGTTAATCTATAAGTTTCATGTTACACATTTGTTTTCACATGTACTGTGCTTTACATGCCTAGGGTCTCAAGTAGTTCATATATCATTTTTATTGATCAAGATTTTAGTTTATTATTCCGGCTATGGAGGGTTGAGGCTCTCTTATTATTCCATATATGTGCCCTATATATGGAAGTTAAGGCTCTCTTAGTTTTAGGCAAAAACTTCACACGAATTTTTGGGGTTTTCAAGCCAAAATTAGACTTAATCATCCCAATTTAGCCTTATTTACTCGTGTTAATAAGTCTCCATGAATATCCCAATTTTTGGTAGGCTTTTCTTGCATCCTTAGGCGTATATTCCCTTTCTATAAATACATGGTTATTACAACCAACCTTCTGCATGAAAATTAATGATAAAATCAAAATTGTCGTAATTTAAATCTTTTAGCACAATTAAAATAAATATTGCTATAGGGTCCCAAAAACCTTGGTGTATTATACATCCTCTCCCTTTACAAGAATTTTTGTCCATGAAACTTAGACGAACCTATTCTAATATTAGATGCGGGTATCGATTCTTTATATCTTCTTCTAACTCCCAAGTAGCTTCTATTTTCACGTGGTTAGATACCTGAATCTTTACATAGGGTATTGTCTTAATCCTCAAGTTCTACTCCCTGCAGTCTACAATCCTAATCAGACATTCTTCATAGGTCAAGTCCTCTTTGACTACCAAGGGTTTTGGCTCGAGTACATAACTCTGGTCCAGTATGTATTTCTTAGGTTGGGACATATAAACATATTATGTACTCTAGCTAGTTCAGGGGGTAACGCTAACTAGTACACTAGCTGTCCTACCTTTCTTAGTATCTCGAAGGGTCTTATGAATCATGGGCTTAGTTTCTCAGCCTTTCCAAATCTCATTATTTGTGCATAGGGGAAATATTAAGGTAAACCTTCTCTCCCAATTAGAGCTATAAAGGTTTCCTCTTCAAGTTAGCCTAGCTTTTCAGTTTATCTTGTGCCTCCTTGAGCCTCCTTTAAATAACTTCTACTTTTTCTACCATTAGTTAGACTAGATAAAGTTCAGTCACCTTCCTCTCGCCCACCTCATCCCAACACATGGGTGAGTGGTATTGCTGTCCATACAATGTTTCATAGGTAGCCATCCCTATCCTATTACAGTAGATATTAGTATAGGCAAACTCGACTAAGGGTAAGTAATCGCTCTAGGTTCCTTTAAAATCAAAAACGCATGCCATAAGCATATCTCCTAATGTCTAAATTGTCTACTTAGATTGCCCATCCATTCAAGGATGATAAGCCGTGCTTAGGTCCACTCTAATTACCGTGGCCTTTTAAAAACTACTCCAAAATTAGGACATGAATCAAGGGTCTCTATCTAACACTATGCTTCTTGGAATGCCATAGAGTCTTACAATGTTGTTCTCATGTACTTTGGCCAGTTTATCCAAAGATGGAATTGAATCCCTATAGTGTCCATGGCAATCCTACTACATAGCCCATGGTTATACATTACCACTTCCACTCAAGTATCTCCAACAACTAAAGATAGCCTCTGGATCTTTGGTACTTGGCCTTTATCCTTTGGCACATCATCCACCTTGCCATATAATCAACTATGTCCTTCATCCCATTCCACTAAAAGTTCTCTTGTAAGCCCTAGTACATTTTTGTGCTCTTGAGATGCATTGTGTACTTAAATTGGTGTGCTTCTTACATTAACTTATCCCAAAGTTCTACTACTTGCAGGACACATAATCTTCCCTTTATGTATAGGACACCATCATCTACCACTTAAATGTTTGGTATTAGACATTGGTCCTCCTTATCCTTAATTGCCACAAGTTTACGGTCTATGCCTTAGGACCTCTTAGTCTCCTCATATAGCAAGGGTTCAACATTTAAGGATGTGAGAACACTTTTGATGGATTCCACCACCTCTAGGCTTAGCGAGTCCAATTGTTAAGCTAGTGTGGTTGCCATTACTATTGTTCCCTTATGACTTAAGGCATTAATCATAGTCTTTTTATTAGTTCTAGCCAACACCTTTGCCTCATGTTTAGTTCCTTCTATGTGAAGAGGTATTTAGACTATTGTTGTTAGTGTAGATCTCACACTTCTTATTGTAAAGACACCGTTTGTAAATCTTTAAGGTGAACACTATTGTGCCACCTCTAAATCATAGGTGGGGTAATTTGGCTTGTACATCTTTCATTGGCTCGATGCATAAGCGATCACTTTGCCATCTTACATTAAAATGCATCCTAGTCACCTTTTCTAGCATCACTGTAGATGGTGAACCCTTTACCCTCATTAGGTGTGGCCAAGACTAGCACTGAAGTCAATTTCTCCTTCAGCTCTACAAAGCTTTGTTTGCACTCTGGGGTCAAGTCGAATTTTCTTCGCTTTTAAAGGAGTTAGGTTAGAGGTGTCACTATCTTAGCAAATCCCTCGATGAACTTTCAGTAATAACTGGCAAGTCCTAAGAAACTTCTTACTTTTTTATAATTGTGGGCTTATGCCACTGTAGGATTGCTTCAACCTTCTTGGAATCCCTTGAAAGCCCTTCTTCTGATCTTCAGCTAAAATTCACATTTTGAATTTGGCATACAACTGTTTCTCTTGGAGCATTTACAGGATTATTCTTAGATGTTCTCCAGGTAGCTGCTCAGTTGGACAATAGAGTAAAATTTCCTCTATGAATATCACCCTAAAGTCATCTAGGTATGACTTGAACACTTGGTTCATGAGATTCATGAAAGTTAAGATGGCATTCGTTAACTTAAAAGGTAGAACTAAAAATTCGTAGTGCCTATACCATATCCTAAATACCATCTTGGGAATGCCCTAGCTTTTATCTTAAATTGATGGTACCCCAATCTCAAGTCAACTTTTGAAAATGCCTTAGCCCATTTGAGCAGATGGAACAAATCGTCAATCCTTAGTAAGGGGTATTTATTCTTGATCATGACTTTGTTGAGTTCCCTATATTCGATACATTACGTCAAGCTTTTATCCTTCTTTTTCCCAAAAAGTATAGAGGCTCCCCAAGGTGATATGCTTGGTCGGATTTGCTTCTTATCCAGAAGCTCTCACAGTTGTGCCTTCAGCTCCTTTAGTTCTACTGGCACCATACATCTAACACCTTTGAGATGGGCACGGTTCCTTGTGCTAAATTAATTTCAAACTTGACCTCCCTATCCAGGGGTGGTCCAAGCAGGTTATTATGAAAAATATCTAGAAACTCTTTAACTAATGAGATATCTTCCACCTTTTACCCCTGGTCTTGTGCGTTAGTAACATAGGCTAAGTATGCCACACATCTCTTCTTAATGGCCTTATTAGCTCAAGCTACAAAAATTAGTGAGCTGAGTTTACTAGACTGGTCCTTGGCATTCTTATAATAGGAAATTGTATCGCCAGATGGTGGATGGAAGTTTACCACTTATTACCACGTATAATAGGAAATTTTATCACTAGATGGTGGAAATTACTTGGCGTTGTCACCTCCTCTTGGGTCATGGCAAACACCTGTGCATTCCTTTTCTACTTCGGATTTGATTGGTTGGACTTAATGTTATTATTATTGCCATTGGAGCTGTTCCTATTAGTATTGGTAGTAGCGGTCAATCCGACAATACCTTGCAGGCAGTTAGCAGCTGGGTAGCCTTTCTGACCAAATCAAAAGCATGCTCAGATCATCATTTGGCACACCTTGGTGTGTTGGCGGTGATGGATATTACATTCTAGTAGTTGCAGTAGGGCCCGCTCATTTTTAACCTTATTAGCCCTCTTGTTAGCTAGTGGCCTAGTCGGGGCCCCAAGCTACTTATTCCCAGACTTTGGACTTGCTTAGGGTCCTTTCAAGTTGTTTTTAGCCTCCGGTTGATTGATATCAACCTCAACCCTTATTGCGGATTCCAACAAGTCATCAAAAGTCTATACATCATATAGTGCTAGGGCTATTTGCAGGTAGCTCTTTAGCCCCCAAATGAACTTGTGCATCTTAATACCTAGGTTTGCCATTACCCTCGACGAGTACTTCCTTAGAGAGTGGAACTTCGTTGAGTATTCAACCACTAACATACTAGGCGTCTGCATTAAGTTGTCAAATTCTACCTTTTTCTACAAGCAAATAGCATTGGAGTAAAAGTGGTTTAAAATGCCTCACAAAATTAGGCTCAAGTAATAAACCTTTCTTCTAGTAATACGAATGGAGAGCAGCCTCGCCAACTAGGAAGGCTATCATCACCTTTTGCCATACTTTAGCTAGAACCTCCTGCAACTTGAAGTTGTCCTCCATCTCCTTCAACCACCTTTAGACAACTTCTGAATCATGCGAACCATCAAACGCAGGTATGTAAGCTCTCCTTAACACTTCATTATATGCCTTGGTGCCCCTGTTGGTTTGAGCTTGAGTTGGGGCTGGAGCTTGTCATAGGTTCCTAGCCACTTGAGCTACTACTATAGTTATGACCACTAAATCTTCTGGCCTCAAATTGGTGAGACCCACCATCGGTGGTGGCTATGGTTGGGTATTAGACAAATTGCATGAGTTGATATACACGTATACGTATACGAAGAATAAAGGGGGTCAACAAGAAGCAAGTAAAGTAGCAAAGCACACAATGGCCATAAGAAAATAACAATTTTATTATTATAACTCAAAATTGTGAATTACAATGGACAAGCTAGTCTTATTTGTATCATAATGTCCCTATAACTCTACAACTCTTAATCTCATCTATAGTTATGGCCCTAGTCTAAAAGAATTCATCTATAACTATGACTTTTATCATTTGGCTCGGCCTAATCAAAAATCTCCTCTAGCTCCTCCTTAGAATCTAGGTCCTCAAACTAGTGGTGAATAAGGCCGCAGAGCTCGTCATTCTTGCGGCTGAGATACCCCACCTATTGAGCCAACTCTGCTCGCTCCTCCCATGCTACATCCATAAGGTGCTGATAGCCCTTTCACAGGTACACATTTGTGTACTCTAATTCTTCTACTTTTCTCCCGAGGGTGTCTTAGTGATGCCTTAATGCCTTATTCTTAACCTCAAGTCTGTCACGCTATCACTAGACCTCAGCTAATGCAGTAGTTACATCTCCTAGCTGGGTGATCATGATGAAAGGTGGTTTATGACTTCCTTAGGTAAAATGCTGGAAGGTGCCTGCTCACCCGAACTGTTGGCCTCATCCATTCCCTATGTCAAGTGTCACATTTCTAAGGCAAGATAAAATCAATTCTATCTCTTATGCATGTATGAAGTGAGCCATTAAATTCTAAGTTCTCATGATGTGATCTTCTATGGTCTAGTCTATGTCATGTGTTCTAGGTTCTTAGTGTCAATATTAGGCTTTGATACCATTTCTGTCATGCCCTCAATCTAAGAACACAACACGATAGTACCTACGAACAATCTTAATAAAGAGCAAAGCAAACATATCAAAGTAACTAATCATAAAGTTTATTTATTCCAACAAATGATCTAATACATTGTAGTGGGAGTAAATAAAGTAGAGTAACCTATATTACAATTCATCATCTTATTTCTTGGATAATAAATAAGTGATCAACCCTAATACACCATGATCTTGTTTGATAAGCACTTTAAGGCTAAGTTCTCTTTCTTCTTGTGTTTGACCATCCCCACATTTGTTCTTCCTCACTAGGGCTCTCTATAAGAAGTTTGAAAAATGAATGAGCGATCAACTAGTAAGTGGATACCTACCTTTTTGTTAGGATGTGAACACAGCAAAGGATTTATAAAATTCATACATAACCGTGATAAAATATTTAGAGAACATTTGCAAGAATAACAGTTAATTGATAAGTTTCATTTTACATGTTTGTTTCACATGTATTGTACTTTAGCATGCTCAGGGTCTTAAGTAGTTCATGTATCATTTTCACTGATTAAAACTTTAGTCTATTACCTCAACTAAAGAGGGTCACGTGTGTCAACCTACAGCTCAGTTGAGCAAGTCATGTATCTCAACCTATAATCCCAATTGACTGGGTCGTGTATCTCACTTATTGCCTAGTGAGCAAGTAAAACTAGCTCCTACACTATCCTGGTCGATCCCCTAATGCAAGTTTCACAAAGTTCCAATGCAATTAGTTAACTAGTCAAATGATTCAAATCACAGTTACATTTTAGAATAGTTCAAAAATTGATATTATTCAGCATTTGTCTACATCTAAAATTCGTTTTTAGAATTAATCATTGCAGAACAAATACAGGATTTCTAGGAAAATAACTTGAAACGTAATTTTAGTACAACACAACAAACAATTCATTTAAAAGGCAGTTGAAAAATATGTAGATATCAAACTTCTTGAGTATTAGCCAACTATTCTTAAAATTCACTAGTGTTTTCCCCTCTATTTTCTAATTAAGTTAGCATAATTTCCACTTCAATTCTCAGTTTAATGGAAATTTACTCCCTATATGCTTTTGGATGCACATCCTAACCGTCATCCTCTTGGTTCTTATATCTGGTGCTCATTTTCCACTTAATTAGCTTGTTTGGGTTACCAAAGTGATAAAATTGGATGTGAAAATTATTAAAAATTGAAGGCACATTTAGATCTTGCCCTTGCAAAAACGTTGCCTGCGACCGCAAAATCGAATTCCCCAATTGCACAATGAGCCATAGGGCATTCTAGTGTGCCCACACCCACACTCATGACTGTGGAGGGCTTCCTCGCGCTTTTGGGGCTAGCCACAAAGTGTTCTAGGATTCACACTGCTTACTTCGCAACCATGAAGACATCTACCACATGGTTTACTCGGTTTGCCTGTTGTTTCTCTCGCAACTGCGCGGACTAACACTGTGGCTGCGATGCACGACGCAAGTTTTGTGTGGTTTTCCTTCATGAGGCTCAACTATATATAATGGTCTAAATTTCACATTAATAATTATTGCCTCTAATTTATCATGCTTTTTGGTGCCTAAAGATGTGAAAAATGATTTCTTATGACGTGCAGATTCTATCGAGTCTTAGACTGAAATTTTACCTCGAATTCCCACACATTTTTGCACTTGGATGTCTCTCCTCTCTTACACCTATTGTTGGGACTGCTAAGGGTTTGGGGGTGAAAAAATAAATTTTTTTCCTTACGTTTAAGGCCACATTTATATTAAAGTATGATATGCCCCATATATAGAAGTTGAGGCTCTCTTATTTTTGGGTAAAAAATTCACAAAGAATTTTTGAATTTTTTGATAGTTTTCAAGCCAAAATGAGGCTCAATCATCCCAATTTAGCCTTGTTTACTCAAGGCAATAAGTCTTCATAAATATCCCAATTTTTTGTAAGTTTTTCTTGCACCTTTATGCAAATATTCCCTTCTCATACCTGCGTGGTTATTCCAACCAACCTTCCACACAAAAATTGATGATAAAATCAATTTTTTCATAATTTAAATTCTTTACCATTATTAAAATAAATATTGTTACATGATTTCTAAAATCTTGGGATATTACAATACATATATAACCCAATTGATTTAAATATGTGTGAATATATATATATAAAGTAATGCTTATTTTTAGGAAATATGATATACGTTGATTTGAAACTAAAATGTGGGGAGAGATTTATGAGAATACAATTCAAATTCAACGAATGGTTCTCAATTCATATGCCTATGCAATTATAGAAAGCATGAGATTCCTTTTAATCACATGATCCAATTACAAAAATTCAAAATCTATATTCAAAATGATTAATTAGCAAAATATAAACCTCTGCTAGCACTATGCGCTTCACTCCATATATAAATTGACCCCTAAAGTAACCATGATGAGACGCACAAAGTTAAATTATAGAATTATTCCTCTTTCCATAGTTACTTATTCATTTCTTTTAATGTCTTTGTTCCTTCTATTTTATTTTTTATGTTTCTTTTGTTTCTTTTCCAAATTATTTATAATTTTTTTCTTTTCACATTGCTATCAATTTTTTAGTTATAATATGCTTTCATCCCAATTTTTGTTTGACGCAACGTTTTGAATATCATTAGCCTGCACCCTAATTAAAAAAGGTATAATGGTTGGAACTTGGACGACGGTGCCGAGATTTGACATCCTCTTTATACTTAATAATTTCATGACACCTCGGATGTGTGTGTCTGTGTGTATAACTGTGTGTTTTGTCCAGAGCAATTTGAATGGGCAAAACCAGGTAAAGCAATATTGATAATATAGGCACGTGACAGAGTGGACTTGGTCGCGATCCAGTGCCCAGCTGGAGTGGTAACATTTCTGACTTGAAATTAATGGCAGATTCCCTGTGACAATTTTGAACCCAGAAAAACAAAGAGTTGTTGCATTTAAGATCGGGCATGCTATAGTTTCACGTAGTACGATAGAATACATGGAAATGAAGAGACAGGCAGGTAGAGAAATTGCATTGCGCTTAGTTCATTCCTTTTTTTTTATTGACAAATCACAGTGACATTTTCTGTATTGATTATATTGATTAAAATCTAATAAAAATTAATGAAATGATCAAAATATTTTGATGTGAAAGGATTAAAATATAATGAAGAAGGGAACAGTTATATTGTATATGAGGTTAAGAGTATATTACAATAACCCCTAGGTATAAAGAATTAAAAAAATCTCTCTTATGTTAACTATATTGACCAAATTCTAGTGAAAATTAATGAAAAAGTTGAAATGCTCATAGTCATAGAGACTAAGACTAAAGCATAATAAAAAAATATTAAAATTTAAAAATTATAAAATGACTCTTTTTTCCCTTTAGGCATATGTTTTATATTTTTATAATTTACACTTTTAAAATATAAATATTATTTTTATATTTTTTATAAAACTTATTTTTAAATACTTTATATATTTTGAAAAATGTATTATAATATCCTACTTGCAAGATATTCTAAATTAATATTTTCTAAATCTTATTAAATTTAAAATTTTATTTATGGCACGTAATTCTTAAAATATATTTATATATATTTTATTCAAGTAATCTATTTGGAATAAGTAACAAATTTTGAATTTTTTAATTTTTATAAAATATAAATCTTTATTTTTCATTTTTAGGAAATTTTAAAACTAAAATTTTAAATTTATTTTTGAGTTAGAAAATAATTTTTTTGCTCTTATAAAATAAGTCTTAAAAATTATTTTTCTATTTTAATTAGAAATTAGAAATCATTTTACTATATGAAAATAAATGTTAGAGGTATGCCTTTATGATAAAACATTTAAAATATATAAAAATTTTAAAAGTACAAAATTATTTAACAAAATAGAAATATTTATTTTTTAATTTATTGTCTAAAGATCTTAGAAAATTTATTTTCTACCTCATAAATTTTAAATTTGAAAATATAAATTTAAAATTTTTAATTTTTCTGAAAGGTTGAGGAAAAAAACTTATATTTTCTAAAAAATATAAAATTCAATTTTTATAACATTTCACAACAATGTTATCAAAACAATATAAAAAAATATATTTTATGAAATTATAATAAGATAATTACAATATCCTTCCTTAAGGTTTGCGCTTTTTGCATAACATTCCCTTAGAAATTTTTGGTCAACTAATTCTAAATTCAATTGACGGTGAAGTAGGATTTTTATATGATTTTTTACTGATGTCATCATTTTCTGACCACCTATTTATTAGATGGACTAAACAATTAGTTGGAGAAGTAATTTCAGGGAGGTTAGTATAATTTGTTAAATGTAAAAAAAATCCCTACATTCAGCCCAAATGTGAGGAAAAGTCAGTGTAATCCACCCCCCACCTCCCCTCCCCCCAAGAAAAGATAGTTGAATTATATTATAGCCTCTTTGTGAAGCAAGTGCAAAGCAAGACAAACAAATTGGGTTGAGGTTAGTATGTTACTGTTTTAATTTGATTGAATTATTGTCAACTTTTGAAAAAGTTGAAATGTTCATAGTCATAAAGACTAAGACTAAAGCGTAATAAATAAAAATTAAAATTTAAAAATTGTAAAATGACTCCTTTATCCCTTTAGGCATATGTTTTCTATTTTTATAATTTACACTTTTAAAATATAAATATTATTTTTATAAAACTTATTTTTAAATACTTTATATATTTTGAAAAATATATTATAATATCCTACTTCCAAGATATTCTAAATTAATATTTTCTAAATTTTATTAAATTTAAAATTTTATTTATGGCATGTAATTCTTAAAAATATTTATATATATTTATTCAAATAATCTATTTGGAATAAGTAACAAATTTTGAATTTTTTAATTTTTATAAAATATAAATCTTTATTTTTCATTTTTAGGAAATTTTAAAACTAAAATTTTAAACTTATTTTTGAGTTAGAAAATAATTTTTTTTGCTTTTATAAAATAAGTCTTAAAAATTGTTTTTCTATTTTAATTAGAAATTAGAAATCATTTTACTATATGAAAATAAATGTTAAAGGTATGCCTTTATGATAAAACATTTAAAATATATAAAAATTTTAAAAGTACAAAATTATTTAGCAAAATATAAATTATAAAAATAGAAATATTTATTTTTTAATTTATTGTCTAAAGATCTTAGAAAATTTATTTTCTACCTCATAAATTTTAAATTTGAAAATATAAATTAAAAATTTTTAATTTTTCTAAAAGGTTGAGGAAAAAAACTTATATTTTCTAAAAAATATAAAATTCAAATTTTATAATATTTCACAACAATGTTATCAAAACAATATAAAAAAAAATATTTTATGAAATTATAATAAGATAATTACAATATCCTTCTTGAAGGTTTGCGCTTTTTGCATAACACTCCCTTAGAAAAATTTGGTCAACTAATTCTAAATTCAATTGACGGTAAAGTAGGATTTTTATATAAATTTTTACTGATGTCATCATTTTCTGACCACCTATTTATTAGGTGGACTAAACAGTTAGTCGGAGAAATAATTTAAGGGAGATTAGTATAATTTGTCAAATGTAAGGAAAGATCCCTACATTTAACCTAAATGTGAGGAAAAGTCAGTGTAATCCACCACCCCCCCCCTCCCCTCCCCCCCAAAAAAAGATAGTTGAATTATATTATAGCCTCTTTGTGAAGCAAGTGGCAAAGCAAGACAAACAAATTGAGTTGAGGTTAATATGTTACTGTTTTAATTTGATTGAATTATTGTCTAACTTTTGAAAATCATGTCTTGGTTGAGCTACACTTTAATTAGATATAAACCCTAAACTTAAGTCGACAAGCAACTTGATTCTTTTCGACATATTTTATGATTTTTTTTCACTAATCTCATCGAATTTGAACTGAACTTGAAATATTACCTAACAAAATACATGTTTAAACTCAAGTTCACTCTTATTAGTTCAGTTCGAATAAGTATTCGAACAGTTTGATTTGTTCTTAAGTGGTACTTGAAAGTGTAATATAACTGTAATGGGTGAAAATAGCAAACCGATAGTTTTTGAAAAACAGTACGTCAGGCCTTTTAATTTATGAAGGCCATCTCATAGATTGTATAGCTCTTATATTCTAAGGTATTCAATACTTTGGCAGATTTTCCCTATCACAGTCCTAGCAAACCACAATATGTGCAAAATGATAATCTCCTGCTTGACTCGTTGGCTTTTGTAATGTGAGCATGGAAATGGATTGAAAGAGAGAAGCAAGGAGTTGATGGAGATGGAATTTTGGAGGCAATGTTAGTTTTGTGGTGGTTACAATATGTGATGAGTTGTCAAAAACAAACTAAGAAGAAGAAGTTTTTTAAAAAAATAATCAAAGAAGTTGGAAGATTATGGATAAATGAACAAACTTCTATTAAAAAAACTAAAATATGAACTAAATAAGGCCTAACTACTACAGACAAACATGGGTGCTGCTACCCTAATGTTTCATTTATTATTGCTCTCTATTCTTTCTTTGTTTTCTCTTGAATATAATGCAACAATACATCTCATATTTAGAGCTATCAACTAACACATAAATTAAGAAATTACTTAACCTAGTAAACAATATAAATTATAGTAATTAATCAACCATAGAAACTCCTGATTTTGAAGCACCTTTCCAAGATTCAACCTTTATTGTAATTCTCACCTTCTCAATTATTGATCTTCAATCTATCATGTCCATGAAATGATTCAATATCTACTTTGAATCAATCTCCAACACTCACTTTTGATTCTAAATTTTTGTTCTCCAAACAGTACTTTCAATATTGACATTTATGGTATATACCAACATCTAGCTTCCAAACATTTGGTGGACTCTTCCTTCCATGGTTGAACTTAGTTGCCATCATCAACTTTCTTTTATTTGCACTTTTTTGTTCATTCTATGCAATGTAATGTCGAAGTTTTGTACTATCATCAACATTATTGTACAAATCATCATCTAAAATATTCTAAAGAGCATTATGGACTTAATCCTCAATGCCTTTCATTTTGACTCACCCAATTAATAATTCATCATTCACTTCATATACATTTTCCAAACTTGGTTTTTCTTGCACATATAACATATTGCAAGGTCCAAAACTTCCAAAGTTTAAAACTTATACAATCTAAACTTGGAACTTGAAACTTATTAGGAATTACCTCCAGTGGTTGCAATATTTTAACATCATCCTTTCCTAGCTTAGGATAATTTTGTTGCTTAGCACGTGATGTAATTATTTTTGTCCTTGCCATTTTGATTCCATCTTCAAAAATTGACACTTTTGCCCATACTTGCACACATGCTGCCTTTTCAAGTTCAATCTCTTCTCTCAATCTTTGTATTTTATACTCAAGTTCTTCAATTCTTTTTCTATCATTTTGTGAATTTTCTCCTCTTTGTCCCAATTTAAATTTACATTCATTTTCAAACCCTCATCATAAAAAAAAAAAAAAAGATAAAATTTACCTTGACTTACTTGTGTAGTTACCAATCCTTTTCATTTTTTCTTACATCTCTTTATCATAGGCTATGAATAACCTACTTTCTACACTTGTGTCTTCCACAGAGTTGGCTTGTTTGTTTTTGCAAGGATCTTATTAATTCATCAAAGAAATAATTTTCCAAATCCTCTAATTCTTCAATAGCCACCACTACATGATCAAATTTAGGAGTAACGCTACGTTGTACCATAGTCACGACAATGTGTTCAGAGACATCTTCTCCATATGATCACATTTGGTTGACTGCGCCTTCCACCTTAGCCAAAAAGTCTTATACCGATCCTTCATCTTTGATGTGGAGATTTTGAAACTTACGATTAAGTTTTTGCAACTTAATTCTTACCACAGTGGATAATTCATGATATGCCAACCTCAAGGTAATCCATGCCTCATTTGCCATAGAGGCACATGCAATTTTGGAGAAATTTGATTCATCGACATCTTGTTGAATGCAAAACAAAGCCTTTGCATTATTCTTAAAATTTTTTCCTTAGTCTTGCCTCCTCATTCATTTCATTGTAGATCAGCAAGGAAGGTTGAATGCCCAATCTACGATTGACATGGCTATTGAACAATATTAATTATGGTAAATAATCAACTATGGAAACTCTTGACTCCCAAGAGTTTATATCTCTAAGATTCAATCTTTGTGGTATTTTTTGATATCTAAGGTGTCATGTTCATTGAATGATTCATTACTGATTTTAAATCAATTTCCCATAGATTGATAGTCAGCATAGCACAAACCTAATAGAAATCTTACGATTGCAACTTAAAGCAACAAATCCCACCAAAAACTCAGGAGGATGGCCAATCAACACGATAAAGTTAATTGATGCATCATAAAGTATTCAAAATATAATTTGAATAGCCAAATTAAAAGAAGAAGAACAACAAGAAGAAGAAGAAGAAGAAAATATCACACTAAATTCAAGGAAAATGAATAAATTTTTATATAAAGCTTCAATAAATGTTTACAATGAAGAGTAGGAAAGGCAATGCAAGTAGGTGACTGCAAACACCTATCCCATGAGAGAAATAATGGGGTAGAGCAAGGGCATGTGATGACTCAACAAAAGAAACCATTTATTCTATCCATTTCATTTGATATAATGCTAGAATACTTGAATTTTTAGACATTTTGTGGCATTTTTTGCATAGGTGGAGAAATTGATAAGAATTAAGATTAATTTATTTATCCTTTGCATAATTATGGTTAATATTAGTGTTTTTTTTTTAATATGTTTCAGTTTTGAAAATTTTTAGATATTTATAACTTGAAGGAAAAAAACAAACTTGGAAGGAGTAGCAGTTTAGGAAGAAAGATTCAGGAAAACCCTTGACTCAATTAGGTTTAGAAAAATCCACTGATGTCTTAAGTTGAAGTTGTAGGAGAGTCCGAAAGGATATCTTAAAAACTTTAGAATTAACAATCAGTAACAAGTCAATTAAATTGATAATTAACATAAATTAGTATACATTAAAAACCAATACAACGTAAGGAGTTAGGCTCTTCATTATAGAGATTAGCTACTTCATACTTCTGAATTTATTTTTGAAGTGTTTGTTGCTTTTGTCCATTTTGTAATAGCCTAAAGACAACTTTAACTAACAGATATTTAGTTGAATTGATAGACACATATAAACCCTTCTTGTGGATATAGTAATCGTACTGACAAGTACTTCTCTCGCATTCATAATTTTGGTATGTTGATAACACGCATAAAATTTGGGTTGGTAACTATGGACACCTATACCACAAGAAACATGATGGAGCACAGCAAGGGCAAGCTCTTGGGAAATAATTTTTCCTCACTTTAAGGTAGAGTGGGGGATAGAGGAACTTATCCACACCCCCCCCCCCCCACATATGCTATATGTGTGTGCATGTGTATTTAAATTATAATAAATTATAAGTTTGTAATTAATTATATGTAAGATTTTATCATTATTTTGTATATATTTTTATTTCATTAATTTGAACTTTAGTTTGTTAGATTTATATTATTAGTTTGTCCATTCAATGAAAATTAAAATAAAGAACTTTGCAAAAATTAATTGTGATAAAATTAAATCTTGTCACAAAAATCATTATTTTTCATTGCAATAAAAATTGTAAAATAAGGCAAAATCAAATTAATCACTATTTCTCTCCTTAATTATAATTTTTTCTTTCTATTTTTCTTGATTTTTGTTATGTACAAAATTGAGAAATGTTTTATTCATTACTTATAATTCATACGACTCTCAAACAATTAATGATTTATCATTCTATTTCTATATTTTTTTGCCAAATAGATTTGATATACTCTATTTTTTCTATATCTATCATTTTATTTTCAATTGAATAATGAGTTACCTTTTTTTATAGATTGAATATACACATGCTGTAACTCATTTATATATAATATTTGTATACAATTTTCGTTTGATCAATTTTGATTCTTTTTGAAATCACAAAAAAATTCTTTTCGTGACTAATGTTTTATAATGAAATTAAATTTTTTCACACAAGATATACTAATATAATAAATATATTATTCCTTATAATTATTTTAAATATACTTAAATGATGAATATAATATATTTACTATTTCTATGAAATTATTTGGTCTATCGGATTTTTAAAGTTTATATGGAAACAAATATAATTAGTTTTGTAAAATATAAATTTTAGATAAAAATTAAATTTTCATTCCCCAACAAGCAACACGATGGCACCTATGGGGATGGGATGATGCATGCACAGAAGTGTGTTATGAAATTGATAGAGGCATAGTCCAAACTCATGTGAATCATGCTCCCACGAACTGTAGGAAATGGCCTAACACAACAAATTATGAGAACTCAAATAGCAAATAGCCACAACCTACACCCCTATATTGGTTGATGTGTCATGAATCTTCCAAGGGAAAGTTTGGAATAGCTTGATTAAGAGGAAATTTCAAAAGAATTGTGAGCACTCAAATTCTAGGAAAAGAGAATAAATTTTATTCAAAGTGGCAAAGGTTTAAAAGTTCTTCCAAAATACCCTAAGAACCCATTTTCTAGTGTAAGGGTCTAATAACAAGCCCTAAAAAGTTGTCCAAACTAATCAGGAAACGTGTATGTAAAAATTGGTAAAGAATTCTAACATGGAAAGCTTAGGCTCCAATTTGCTGTCACGATCAATCACCTATCTTGTGGATAGATCTTAATGTCAATCCACCTTATGCAATTATATTTCGATAGAGTTTAAGTTGTCATGCTATGTTGATCAACTACCTCACAATCAACTTGAAATAGTGCAATCAATGGTGATATCAATGGGATGTTCCCTAGATCAATTGCCCTCATGCTGCATCGTAATCTTAAAAGGCACATCCATCTCTAGTCAATTTGCTTCATCCTTAGATCAATCTCATGCACCTACAATCAATCTACCCTTGCCCAAGATCAATCTTGAGGTTGTCTAAGTGCCATATTCTGCCTTACATTGTACCAACTTGATCCACAAATACTCCTTCAACTCTTTGAACCTCTCCACATGTCCAAACTCTTTTTTAAACTCCTTCTCTAGCATTTTCATCAACTCTTTGAGCTTCTTAGCCTTGGAACTCATCATTGGATTACCAATCAATCTTAGATACTCTTGCTTCACCTAGATGTTCGTGTTATTGCCTTTCTCTCAAGAATGAATTACCCTCAATTCTTATTTGTGCTCATCTCTAGCATCAAATGGGCTAACATCAATTACATTAAATGTAGCGCTTATTCCATACTCACTTGGTAACTCCAATTTGTAGGCATTGTTGTAGATTTTTTCTTGCACTTGAAATATACCACCTTCTGTTAGCATGAGCTTGAACTTTCGTTATTCTGTGAACCTATCCTTGTGCATATATACCCAAATCCAATCTCCAGTCTTAAATGAAACCTTCTTATGCCATTTATTAGGTTGTTGTACATATTACTCATTCCTTCTTTCTACATTCTATAAGACTCTCTCATGAAAATGCCAAAGAAGCATTGCTTTTCTTTTACCATTGGCACTGACTAGCTTGTTGCATGATGACAACAATAAATATAAAAGGGTTAAAGGATTAAAACTATACACAACTACAAATGGTGACACGTGAGTCCTGGAATGGGTGCTTTTGTTATATGAAAAGTCAACATGTGGTAAACAATCTTCCAAAGTCTTAATGTTTCTGTTAATAAATGCATGCAATAAATCAAAGTCTTATCTACTTGCCCATCTGCTTGTCGGTGGCAAGTGGTAGGAAATATCAACTTAGTACCCAACTTACCCTACAATGACATCTAGAAATAGCTTAAGAATTTTACTTCTCTATCAAAAGCAATCGTCTTTGGCATACCATGCAATATAAAGATTTCTATGAAAATCAAGTTAGCTATATGAGATGCATCATCAAAATTATGAAATGAAATGAAGTAACCTATTTTAGAAAATCTGTCAAACACCATAAATGTGCTATCCTTACACATTTTTGTTCTAGGTAAACCCAACAAAAAATCTATGGAAATATCAATCCATGACACTCTTAAAATAGGTAAAGAAGTATACAGTTCATGTGGTTGTACCTTAGATTTGGCCTCATGGTCTATATAAATTACAAACTCCTTTGGCCATAGGTAGTGTTGTCACGTCTCCAACACCCTCTGATAAAATCAATAGAGCGCTTAGAGAAGATTAACTTAGAAGCTGCCAAAACTTTACCAAATAACTATCTTGATGACTTGGCCTTAGGTAGTTATCTTGGCTATTAGTGACAGTTTTTCTGTTAGCTAACAGAGTCTAGTTTAGCTTAAATGCCAGGGTTGGTCGTTTAGAAAAGCAAGCTAGCAGTTTTCAACATAAAGTGAGAGCAGCCCTACCTGCAGGATTTTTAGGACTGCTTGCTGTCTTTTGCTTTTTTTTATTATGCTTTTTGTGCATGTTGTTGGTTTCTTGATTGTGCCTGTTAGTTGCTGCTTGAATATAGATGTTTCACTCAGAAATTAGTAGATCAATTCGAAGGAAGCCACTCACAAATCAATGGAATAGTAACCCTGCCAAGAACAGAAATCTGCTTTCTTTTTCTAAACCAGCCTTTTTTTTCATCAACCAAATTTTTACATGGTATCAGAGCCACTTTAACCCGAATATATCTAGATCTCTCGATATTCCCTTAGGCTGGAGATCCACCCTTCTAGTCCACTATTAGTTGATGCTGCAAGCTATTTCGCAGACTGTCATGGCTTCAACCTCAAGAAACTCAATCCATCAAGTCAATCAGAGCATTACTTCGGATGAAGCTAGTTCACCTTATCACATTCATCCTTCTGATAACCACATCACTACCTTGGTGCACGCTAAGTTGAATGGCACAAATTACTTGACTTGGCGTAGGACTTTCACACTGGCTCTTTTAGTGAGGAACAAGTTGGATTTTGTCAATGGAGGAATAAGGGAGCCAGAGGCAGGAACTTCATTGCGTCAAGCCTAGAGTAGATGCAATGATCTGGTTGTTTCCTAGCTTTTAAGAGGCATGAGTCCACAGTTTGCCTCCACTATCTTCTATATCAAACATGCCTACCAGATTTAGGAACTACTGAAGAAACAACTCATTCTACTAGATGATAATAGAGTATGCAAGCTCTAAAATGATCTCTGTGGCGTTACACAAGGAACTAAGGAGGTAAACTCTTACTACACTGAACTAGTAGCTATATGAGAGGAATTAACGTATTATAGGCCACCTCCACTCTGTTATTGTGGAAATTGTGATCTTAAGTGCTTCCAAAAGTTGGTTGATCTTCATGACAAGGACAAGATTGACAAATTCTTGAACGGTCTTAATGAAACATACGTAGCCAACTGGTCATAGTTGCTTGGGAAGAAACCTTTCCTTCCTTGGATGAAGCCTTTAATGCCATAAGAGTGGAAGAAGCACGAAGGTAGATTAGTCAGACTCACACCTCTTGGACAGAAACTGTAGGTATGGCAACCAGCTCAAATAGAAAGGAAAAAAAGGAGAGAACAGATCTGCAGCCACTGTGGAAACAAAGGACACATCAAAGAGAGCTACTATAGGTTGATTAGTTTTTCAACAAGCTTCAAATTCACCAAAACAAAGGGAAAGAGCATGCAATCAGTAGGAATGGTTAACCAAGTGGACATTAATGTGAGCTCGTCTTTGGATCAGAGGAATGAGACTGTCCTGACTTAAAAGCAAGTGCAAAAGTTGTTGGTGCTACTTGGCTCTCATGACATAGCCAACCCCAAGTTAGATCAGGGACAAATTCAGTAGGATCGATGCTCCTACACACAAACTAGAAACACTCCCCTTGTGACAATTTTGCAGGTATATTTGCTTCCTATCGTCCTAGTTGCCACATGACAAATAACCTTGCATCAATTCTTTCCAATCCTAGACAGACTCGTTGGATTATTGACATGGGTGCTAATGATCACATGTGTAACAACTTGAACCTATTTACCTATTGTGAGCCTACTAAGAACTTATTTGTCAACCTACCTAATGGAACAAGAACATCGATCAGCCACATTAGTTTAGTAACCATTTCATAGTCTTTAATAATCTATGATGTCTTATTTGTTCCAACCTTCAAGCATAATCTCCTATCAGTAGCCAAGCTCACCAAAACTCTAAGGTGCTGCGTGCTATTTGACTCAAACTTATGCTTCATTCAGGTTTTATCCCTATGGATCAGGATTGGCATTGCTAAGTTGGATCAAAGGGTTGTTTATATTGCAACATGAAGCAAGGCCAGTTAATCGATCTCCTCCTTAACATCTTGCGTTGTCAGTTCATTCAAAGTCTCTTCTCTCTGCTAATGTTATATCCTTTTCGTCTGATATTTGGCATTTTAGACTAGGATATCCTTCTCATGATGTCACTTCTTGTATTGAAAAACAATTTCCCTTTATTAATACATGCAAAGATAAAGTGTGTGAAGTCTGTCCCTTAGCAAAACAAAAGAGGCTTCCCTGTCCTGTTCATGAAAATGTAGTAGTAGTCCTTTTCAACTCATTCACATAGACATTTGAGGGCCTTATTCAACTGCAACCATAAAAAGGTATAACTACTTCCTAACCATAGTAGATGATCACACAAGATGTACTTAGACATCATATTTTCTAAATCATAAAAATGACGCTGGAGTCTATCCGTCTACTTTCTATCACCTGATTGTTGCTCATTTCCATACAAAAATAGAAATCATTAGGTCAGACAATGCTGAAGAATTGAAGTTGAATTCTTTCTACTCAGAAAAGGGAATTCTTCATCAAACTTGTGTAGAAACACCACAACAAAATGCTGTGGTGGAAAAAAAACATCAACACCTCGTTTCCATAGCCAGGGCCATCTTGTTTCAGTCACAACTCCAATTGAAATTTAGATGTTTAGCTTTTGCTAGCACCCTTAAGAGAGACAGAAGAAAATTCCATCCTAGATCATGAAGATGTGTGTTTGTTGGATATCCTATAGCAACAAAAGGATTCAAGCTTTATGACATAGAAACCAATGAAATTTTTGTGTCCAGAGATGTGATATTCCATAAGCAGGTTTTTCCTTTTAACAAAGATCATTAGCATACCCTCACCTTCCCTACTATCTCTTTTGAGCACCAGCATCACCATTCTAACCATCGAACTACCCTATTGAATAATGATAAACACTATTAGCAGCCTCCAAAACAATATCCAATAAGGGAACCTCAAACTCACATCTAGGAACCTAGATCAGAAAACTCACACACTCCAAGTCTAAACAACTTTGAACTAGAACCATCAGCTATACCTGCCTTAGATCAAAACTTACTTGCTCATCCTCAACCCCAACTTAGAAGATCTTCTAGACATAAAACTCTACCAAAGTATTTGGAAATGTACCGTCACAACCTTAAAAACCCTTCAACTTACAAGACTGGCACGGATCACCCTATATCAAGATATCTTAGTGTCGACTAGTTATCTCCAAACTACCTATATTTTCTGACTACACTTATCAAAGTTAAGGAGCTTGCATCCTTCTTTGAGGTTGTTCTTGAGCCACAATAGAGGGAAGCGACAGTCTTGAAGCTACAGGATTTGGAAGAAAATGATAAATCAGAGGTAGTGCCACTGCCTAAGTGGAAAATTCAATAGGAAACAAGTGAGTATACAAGGTAAAGTTGAGATCAAATGGTTTAGTTGAGAGGTGTAGGGCTTGTTTGGTTGCCAAGGGCTATAGCCAAGTTGAAGGGTTCGACCATCATGACACATTCAACCTAATGGTCAAGCCAACAATAGGCAGGCTTTTCTTTACACTAGCGGCTGTGTTTGGATGGAAAATGCTATAGCTTGACATTAACAATGCTTTCTTGCATGGAGAACTTAAAGAAGAGATCTAGATGTTGCTACCTCAAGGCCATAATTTAAAGAAACAAGGACAACATGACTATCATTCAAGGGAAGATCAAATTTCAGCATAGAAGGTTAGTATATTGAAGAAGTCCCTCTACGGCTTGAAGCAAGTCTCAAGACAATGGAATTGTAAATTTACACAAGCCTTAACTACTTATGGTTTCATTGAGTTTAAGGTAGATTACTCCCTTTTCTGCATGGATGTTGGAACAGAAGAAAAGATGTTGGTGCGATTGTATGTGGATGATTTTATAGTGGGCTGCAAATTAGAAATTGAAATGGAGAAGTTGGTAACATATCTGAAGTCAAAGTTCAACTGAGAAGCCTAGGAACCCCGAGGTACTTTCTAGGAATTGAGATCACCAATTCTCAAGCTGGGATATGCCTTAGCCAAAGGAAATACACCTTGGACTTGTTGGAACAATATGGAATGCTTGGATGCAAAACAGCCTTGACACCTATGGAGATCAATGTTAAGTTCAAGGAAGAATCAAGCACAGCAACGATAGATGCCACATCTTATAGGCAACTTATAGGGAAGCTGGTTTACTTGTTATTCACAAGACCAGATCTTGCGCATTTGATACAAGTCCTGTCTCAGTACATGTTAGCCCTAAGACAGTGTCACGTGGAAGCAAACTTTAGAATATTGAGATACCTCAAGAGCTCACTAGGAAAAGGGATGTTTCTTTCATCATAGACTGATTTAAGTTGAGAGGCTTCTCAGACAGTGATTGGCATAGTTGGTCTGAAACTCAAAGGTCCTTGACTGGCTATTGTGTATATCTTGGTCAAGCATTGGTGAGTTGGAAATGCAAGAAGTAGCAAGTGCTAGCCAAAAGCTCGACTGAGGCTGAATATAGAGCTTTGGGAGCGTGTGTGTGTGAGCTCCTGTTTATCAACAATTTGCTGAAGGATTTTGGACTCAAGATGCCACAACCTATCACAATATGCTATGACAATCAAAGCATTTTCATAGTTCAACAAGCTGCTAAACAAGATGAGCATGAGAGATATCCACACTCTTCTTAAGGGAGGGTGAAAAAATTAGTAGAGAGCTTAGAGAAGATTAATCTAGAAGCTGCCAGAACTTTACCAAATAACTATCTTGATGACCTGGCCTTAGGTAGTTGTCTTAACTGTTAGTGGTAGTTTTTCTATTAGCTAACAGAGTTTGGCTTAGTTTAAATGCCAGGGTTGGTTGTTTAGAAAAACAAGCTAGTAGTTTTTCAACATAGAGTGAGAGCAGCCTTGCCTACAGGCCTTTTAGGATTGCTTGTTGTCTTTTGTTTTTTGTGGTCATGCTTTATGTGCATGTTGTTGGTTTCCTGGTTGTGCCTATTAGTTGCTGGTTGAATATAGATATTTCACTCAAAAATTAGCAGATCAAATTCAAGCAAGCCACTTACAAATCAATAGAAGAGTAACCCTACTAGGAACAAAAATCCACCTTCTTTTTCTGAACCAGCCTTTTTTTTCATCAACTAAATTTTTACACCCTTAGTAACGAATACAACACTTTATCATACGTAAGATAATTCAAGGCTGGTCCATTTAGTTTCTCACTAAAGTAAGCCATGGACCTTCTCTCTTGCATTAATATAGCTTTAAGACCAATAGAAGCATCATCACATTTAAGTTCATGGTTTTAGAAAAATCATATAAATTAGGAATAGGAGCATTAGTAAGCTTATTCTACATGCTATTAAATGCCCGCTGCAAAGCTTCTCCCAATTAAAGCCTCTCATTCAGTTTAATAATGGCTTTAAAGAATGTTGCGATGGTGCTAACATCACATATAAACCTTCTGTAAAAACTTGCCAATCCACGAAAGCTTCTTACCTCTAAAATAGTAATAGGCCTGGGCCATTCTCAAATAACCTTTGTCTTATTCTCATCCACTTATATGCCTTATGTACTTGCAATAAATTTTGGAAATTTGCAATGATCAACACGAAATGTGCACTTCTTAGGGATTGCATACAATTTTTCTTTACATTAGCCTTAAACACACATATCTAATATTCAGCTTGCTCTACTATGGAATTATAAACTAAGACGTCATTAAACTACACAATTACAAATTTACCTATGAATGTATGCAAAACAAGATTCATTAATCTCATGAAAGTACTAGGCTCATCCATAAGTCCAAACAGCATAATTAACCACTCATACAATCTAAATTTTATCTTGAAGTCTTTTTTTCATTCATCACCTTTCATGTGTATATTTGATGGTACTTGGTTTTAAGGTCTACTTGTGAAAATATAGTGAAACCATGCAATTCATCTGGCATATCATCTAATCTAGGTATGGAATGTTAATACTGTACAATGATGGCATTTACAAGTCCACAATCAACATATATTTGCCATGACCCATCCGTTTTTGGCACTAACAATACTGGAACTGAGCATTATCTCGTACTCTCTCAAACCTAACCTTTGTTGATTAATTCTTTAGCTTGCCTTTAGATTTCTTTAGTTTCTTCAAGATTTGTTCGATACACTAGTTTTTTTGGAATGGTTGCACCTTGCATGAAGTTGATTTAATGTTCAATCACTTCAATGAGGTGGCAATCCACTAGGTAGCTCTTCTAGCAACACATCTTGTAGTTCTGCAAAACAAATAATACTATCTCAAGGAGGGATTATGTGACCTCTTCAAATAGGAGATAAGGTTTTTTATACATTAGTAATGTCACTCTTCTCTCACTTCCTATAGCTACCCTTAGATCTCTCGTAGTGGCTAGCATCATTCTTTCCTCTCCTTTTCTTTTCACTTTCTTTCTATTCTCTTCCATCTTCTCACTCTCCTTTTTCTTTTTCTTCTCAAGATCTAGTTCATATTGTTGCTGTAGGTACTTTTGATCTTCATGTACTTCCTTCAGTGTGAGTATTATCAATGTAATCTTATTGTTGCAATGATTGAAAGTATAACTTTTAGTCTTGCCATCAAATGCTACCCTTCTATCATATTACCATGGTCTTCCTAAGAAAATATGGCTTTCTTACATTGGAACAAAATCATACAATACTTCATCTTTATATTTACCAATCTCAAATGTAACAAGTACCCGCTTTATTACTTTAACCTCTCCATTACTGTCCAACAACTACAGTTTATAAGACTTGGCATGATTTCTCAATGGTAAAGGCAACCTTTCCACCAACATTATACTAGCTGCATTGGTACAACTACCTCCATCAAATATGACATGGTAAGTCTTAACTTAAATTTGGCACCTCATATGGAAAATATTTTCTCATTTTTCCTCATACTAATCTTCCTTTACTTGAGCATTCAAGATGCACGACCGCCAAGTTAATACTTCCAACCTTAGCACATACTTCATCATCATTCTTTGAAGACACCTCCTCTAATGGTATCTTTGCATCCCCACCACTTCCTTCTCATCCTTGACTATTTCGCATTTGTCTGTTAACACCATGGTCCTCCTATTTGGGTATTTCATAGTAATGTGCCTTCTACCTTAACACTTAAAACACATTATGTCATGGTTAAGTGTAGTAGATGAAATAGAATTAGAAGGATTGTGTACTTTAGGTGCTCCACTTTCGCATTACTTTTGTCTTGCGATTTCTGACAAGTGGTATCTTGTCTTCTCTCCTGAGAAATGCCTTAGAAGTGGTGCCCAATTACAATTGATTTTTGCCTTTCTACTTGAATTGATTTTCCACTTATATGGTCAGTCTGATGTCCTTTGTTTTCCTCATGAGGATGTCACTTCCAGAAGAGGATTAGGAGTACCTCAGAACCCTATATGCTACTTGCAAGTAAGTCCTTCCAAGATTAATCATAAACTATGTCAACACCTATACAAGTCTGGTAAATTTCAAGTAAATCAGCTTTCAAATAGGCTTTCTATAGAAATTTCCATCCTTTAGTGTGCTCTAGTATTCTCTTGTCAATTTTGGTTGCATTCTAATAGTGTAGCAGTCAATTTAGCTCCCATCAAGATATAAGCCTCCAAGAAATCTAAGGTATACTTTCTTGAACATGTGAATAATCATTCCTTTATCCTTGCAATCTCAATACCAAAGAAATACCTTGGTGATCTAAGATCTTTCAACTTGAACTTGGAGCTTAAATTCTACAACTTTGTTTATTTCTATTGTACTTTTACTACCAACAACCACATCATCAACATACACCAAGAGTGACACCTTGTCTTGATATTCTTTCCCTTAAATGAATAGTGAATGATCTAAGCTTGATTGATTGAAGCCATATTGATAAAGAGCTTCCATAAACTTCACATTCAATTATCGTGAGGCTTGTTTCAATCCATAAAAGACCTTTCTCAATCTGCACACTAATTTCTATCCCTTGCCTACTTGTTGATCCTTAGGTTCATATCCTGGTAGGATTTTCATGTATACCTGCTTATCAAGTGCACCATTTAGAAAGTCATTATGAATATCCTATTGCTGCAAATGCTAATCACACACAATTGCTAATGAGAAAAACATCCTGATAGTGGCTTGCTTGACTACGGGACTAAATGTTTCTTGGTAGTCAAACCCTTCTAGTTAACGATACCCCTTTGAAATCAATCTTACTTTTTACCTTTCAACTTCTCCATCACATTTAAGTTTTGTTTCGTACACCAATTACATCCAACAGGATGGCTTCCTTCTGACAACACCACTAATTCCCATGTTTTGTTGTTTTCTAGGACCTTAAGTTCCTCTAGCATGGCTTTCCTCCAATGTTCTTAGCTTGTAGCCTCTCAACAAAGGAGCTAGGTTCCTATATAGTATCTAAAGAAGCTAGGTGATATGTATAATATTTTGAAAATATAGATGTGTTAAAGAACTTGGATATAAGGTAAGGGGTGTTGTTTGCTTAACTGGGTTATCTAAGGTTGTGGTGGTAGATATCACGATATTCAAGCAATCTTGTAACTCAATTTGTTCTTCTTAGTTGATTTCGATGAGGTTTAAAAGGTTGTTAAGGTTGAAATGATTCTTGGTTAGATACATCAGTTTGTGGTCTAGATATGGTGAGTTGGTCATGAGCACATCAATAGGTCCACCTAATGGCTCAAGTCCAGATGAGTTTAGATCACTTTGTTAATCAAATAGCAGATGTTCAAGTACAACAAGTGCAACAAAGCATTGTGAAGAGTTTGGGGTTTCGAGGAAGTCATGGAAGTGTTTGTCAAAGGGAAAGAAGTACTCATGAAAAATTACATCCCTTGAGAAGAATATTTCTTAGCTATCAAGATCAAACCACCTATAAGCTTTTATGCCACTGGGATAGCCTATAAAGGTACACGTTCTCGACCTTGAATCAAATTTTAATCTGTTTCATTGAAGGGTGGAAGCAAAAGCCAAGCAGCCAAACACTCGAGGTGTTAATAGTTAGGTAGTTTGTGGAAGAATGTTTCAAAAGGTGATTTAGAGTTGAGAATTTTTGTTAGAAGCCTATTTATGATGTGTATTGCGCATAATACAACATTGTTCTTAAATTTCTTAGGCTTGAGGTTTGAAACTATAAGGCTTTAATAGTGTAGATAATGTGTTGATGTTTTCTTCCAACAATGTCATTTTATTAAGGAATTTCCACATAGGAGTACCAATGTTGTATACTGAGTTTAGAGAAGAATGAGGAAGATGAAATGTAAAGGCATTGTATGTTCTTATAGTAAAAACTTAGCTATCAAATTGAGTATAAACTAATTTACAAAAGGAAGGCAATAAGCAAGCAACTTGATTTTTATGTCTCATAAGATATCTCCATGTACACTAAGTGAAATCATCCACAATAGTAAAGACAAAATGGTAACCATTTATTATAGCTATTGAGTAGGTGCCCCATATGTACACATGTAAAGTTGGAATGGTCTAATTGTAGACATATTATGTACAAGGAAAGGTATTTTCTTTTGTTTTTCTTGTGGAAAAATTTGACATATCTTGTAAGGCATTACATTAATGAAAGGGTGAGAAGATTGCACTATTTCAGCTATGTGATGAAAAATGTGACCTAGTCTAAAGTGTCAAAGTTCACAATTATTTTGAGGTGATGACTTTTGAGAACACATAGCATTGTGTGTTTGAGGGTTGAAGGAAGCTCTTTTCTAATGTAGGCTATACATGCCTTGATATTGTCTAGCAAGTCCAATCCTTATCCATGATGAGGGGAACTGAATAAGGCATGCATTAGAATTGAAGACTAGGGAACGGGGGTGAGTTTTGGTGAGCTGGTTAACAGAAAGCAAATTAAACTTGAAAGCTGGCACTTATAGCACCTTACTAATGGCAAGGGAATATGAGATTACCATAGTTTCTAAATTAGTGACAGGAACTTTAGACTTGTTAGTAAAATTTGTAAATACATGTGAGACTAGTTCATATGATTAGAATAAATCAAGGAAACAACATATGTGATTTTAAGCTCCACTATTAATGATCTAATAAGGTGAATTTAAGGTTGGTACTCTATCTCTTCTAAGTTGGGCATTGTTACTAAGGGATGTAAAGGAAACATTGGACACAAGTTTAGTCAAAAGGGATGAATGGTTACTTTCAAAGTTAAAAAAGAGGAGTGAGGTTGGTTTGGCTTTGGTTTGCTGGTATGCTCCTACTAATTCTACATTATAGGTTCACTGAACAGAGCTATGCCTTAAGAATCTAGTAGTTTTATCAGCCTTTTGATTTGCTCCTAAGATAATATCAAATCATCAGTTTCCTCATTCTTTCTGAACCCTGTACCAAATTCAATAAATGTCTAATTTGCTACTACATGCACATGTGATACTTGCATTCTCTTTCCTCTGCCTTTCATAAATTTGAAGTTTGATGCAAACCTTATAATTCTGTAACACTTATCCTTTCAGTGTCCCTTCTTCTCATAATGTGAACATATTAGATCATACCTCTTCTCTTTCTTGTCAACATGAGAGATCATAACAAGGGGTTTAGTTAAGGATTTTTTTATAGCTATGATTGTTTGTTTCTTCCATAGCAATTGCATTATATGCTTCATCTAAAGATGGAAAAGGCCTTTATCTCATCAATTGAGACCTATTAGTCGAGTATGGATCATTTAGACCATTGAGAAATTTGCACACTCTATCCCATTCCTACATGTCAATGCAATTTGAGAAGCATTCCTCTTTGAATCTCCTGCATTTTCAATGAGGAGGACGAAATTACCTCAGCTCTTCCCATGTGGTCACTAATTCTATGAAATAGGGATCAATTGATCTGGTTGAGTAACACTCAGTAATTCACATTATAGCTTACATATTATATTATCATGAAGCTGTAAAAATCTCTTAGAGAAGGTCTACCATGTCTAATGTGCATATTTTCAATCGAAGACTATGTCAACCAAAGACAGAGTCATGGATTTTAAGAGTCACACCACAATTAGATCATTACATTTCATTAAATCTTGCTATGAAGGACCATTAGGTGGTGGTTCTCTGATGCTACCATCAATGAACCCCATCTTATTTTTGATGGATAAAGCAAGAGAGAAAGAATGGCTCCATGTTGCAAAGTTGGAGCCTGTAAGCTTAGGTTGAGTGATAATGGTGCTAAGATTATCACTGGGGGTGAATGTAACATGGAGAAGTTAGACCTTCCACCAAGGCAGTAGATGCATTGTGAGTAATGTGAATGATGAAGCATGATGAAGATTCCATGGAAGTATGGAAGAAAAATCAACTGATAACAAGAAGAGAATTTGATAGTTGAATCCAAAAAAACAGGTCCCTTGCATCTCTCATTCCACGTTGAATCACAACAAAGGGATGAAAAAAATTGAAACATAAGCTTTTATGCTTGAAAGGACTTCCAAGTGATCAAAAAATCACACAAAAGAAACTCAAAAGGGAGGAGAATTCAAGAAAGAGAAGCTTTATTCATATTCTTCACAACTGATTCACAAGTATAAATTCCACTATTCCTTGATTTTTCCCTTCAGTTTTTATGTTAACTAACCTAAACTACTTTTAGTTAATTAACTACTTTGTTATACATTAATCAATCCAACTGAGCACCACCAACTCAGTAAGGAATCAATTGTTTTAACCATCCAAGTAAGTTAGCGCCGGTAGTTCCAAGCTATCATGTTGTTTGTTGTTGTGTTAAGTCAAACAACCATTCCTTTTTAGTTCTAATCATCTTCATATCAAGTTCAACAAGAACCATGGGATGGATTGAGATTTTATCAAGCGAAAGCTAACTTTTAGAGACATGGAAATAGCGTTTGAACTTTTTCCGTGAGGATTTAGTCGAAAGTTTGACTGTCTAGTAGGTCATTAAAATTATTTTATCAACAGATCCCTTCCTTCACCTTTATATGTATCAAATATTTCCTTCATCTTCCTCAAGAAGGCTTTGGGGAAAATGAAATGATGAATTGAATGGGAAGGATTCAAGATATGGAGAAAAACAATGTGAAGTCTTTTTAATGAAGAACCCTATCAGAATCTGAGGCTCAAAAGTTAATGTTTGAGTTGGAAGAAACCCAGGCAAGCCTAGTGAAATCTCAGGAAGAAATTTGGACTCCAAATGTAAAATGAAAGTTAATCGAAGGCAAGGTTGATACCCTCGTTGAGTCTTTTAATTAGAATCTTAAGTCAGCTTGCACTATTGCTCGGGCTTCTACTATTTGAGATTTTATTGTGAGTTCAAAGGGAAAACTAATTTGTCAAGCTATTACCAGGTTCACTCTATTTGAGTATAAAATATTAGTGGATTTCAACAAGCACTTGGTCTATTGAGCCACCATATATTAATGTCGTGGTTTAATATTTACTTAGATCAATTGGTGCAATGAGGGTTCCAGACATCTAATTTAGATACGAAATCTCCTAGAGGAAGGGGCAAGGTTGAAAGATCTACCACTAGATGACCTCTTGATAGCCTAGCAAGAAAGATAAAGAGAGAGTAAAGGTTGATGTCAATGGTAAGCCAAAAGACCTATTTGAGATCTAAAAACTACCCCAACCCAGTGACAATTAGGACAGATACCATAACAATAACACTAGAAAACCTAACACACTTGATTGATCTCAAGTGCAAGGTGAAGTTGTAGCTTTTGAATAAGTACGAGTATCATATCAAGATGACGTGTGTTTTTATGGAAAGTGTGTGATAAAATGACTATTAAAGTAAAAACAAGGAAAGATTAGTTAAAGGACCAAAATAATTAAGAGAGATAGATTAAATATATATAAAACAAAGAAATAAAAGAACAAGTTTAATCCACTCTCTTCTTCAAGTTAGCTAGAACAATTTTGGATAAAGGTTCACTATGCCTAAGGAATCAAAGAGAAGTCATTCTTAATGTGGCTTAGTGCCAAGAGATAATTGGATTGATTGCCTAAAGATTAAAGAATAATATTCGACAAGATAAGTGCTGAAAGTAACTGCTTTTCTCAATAGACACATTGTAAGTGACAGCAAAGTAGGGAGAACTTTTGAAATGATGACTCTAGTATTCCCTAAGAATTAATTACAGAAACATTTACCACAATATCTAGTTGAACAACCAAAAATCTACTATGGAATATGTGTCATAGGTTCCATCACTACAAGGCTTAAGATATTTTGTTCGTATCTAATAAATAGAGCAAGGAAGATGGAGAATTATGTATCAACTAAACAAGAATGTTGAAATGTCCCTTTTATACTATCAAAACAACACATCATTTTATGACCTTTGAAGTGAGTGTCCCTTACAATGGAGAGAATGAGATGGAGAATCTAGAAAAATTGTGTGGAGAGACCTTCTATTTATGGATGAAACTATCTTGGATCACCTAGCTTTTGTGGTCTAGTCTGCAGTAACGAAAGATTTTGTTAGTGATATGCCTTATAACATCAATAGATAATAAAGAATATTGGTTGTATATGTAAATATTTGATTGATTAAAAAACTTAATCTTTGTTTGCATCAATATTTTGGCTGTTCTTCATGTAAGTAAATCTTATATGGCATAAAGTTTTGCATGTGCCATGTAGTAGTGTTAAGAAACCTTATTCATAATAGATTACGAATATGGATATAAAGCTTTTTAGTACATAATCATTAGTAGAGCTTGTACACCTTGTGTTTGTATGATGAGAGTGAAACCATTCAATATCGCATACTAACGACATATGTATATGGATGCATCTTTGGAGAATAAATATGTGAACACTGAGTAATAGAATGAAGCAAACCCATAGAGTTCTTTGTTGTCAACGTCTTGCTTTGCAATCATGTAAAGTGCGCCTTGGCTTTAAATCTAAGACAATATGATTATCTTGTACACATGATGGTCAGCATATCATTGAGGCATTAAGGACTAACATTTATCTTAATATGAGATAGGGTGATGAGCCTAAAAAGCCATTGTTCAAGTGTATATGAAGGCATATGTGTATTTAATAAGGTAAAGTGTGATTAGAATAGAGTTTCTGATATAACATTAGTCTCATAAAATAACATTGATTTAGCCATATGACTAAGCTAGTGAGTTTAACTGAATCCATAGCTCTCCCTCGATTGAAAGAAAGCATAACAAATGGCTTATACTGTATGGTATTCAAAATCAAAAGGGTTCATGTGATCCAGTCACTTCGTCTTAATTGAACTACGATATGAACTCTAGGCTAGCCATTGCCTATATCTTTTAAGTTATGTTCATTGCCAATCGAGGACGAACCTAGAAATTCACACACAAGATGTTGGAATGAGAACAAGTTGATAAATTAGTTGGGGTGTGAATAAGGCTTGAGAAGTCTTGTGAAGAAATTAATTATGGGAATAATAATAAGAAGCATAATAGACCTTTAATTTAATTAATGAGATTAATTAAATTAGAGGACATCACACAAATAGGCTTTAATTATTAATTAGATTAGTAATCAAATAAGCTTTAAGTGTGAATTAATTAAATATCTATGTAGAAAGCTCAAAGAGCCCATACTATGTGTGCCTTTAGGTGCTATACATAGAAATTAGAATTGTACCGAGAATAGGATGTTGAATCTTGACACTGTAAGATTTGAAAGAGTTCCAAATCAACACATAATCAAAAAAATTAAAAACAATTTGTGCCCCTTACCTACCAAGAAAGAGAAAATCCTATAGCCTCTCTTAAATCTCTTTTTTGTCTTAAAGCATCCAAACCTAGAAGTATTTGCACGAGGACCTTGTAAAGAAATTTGTAGAGGTTTTGGAGGCAATGTTTTGCGTTCCAACTATATAGACAAACTAAATGCCAAAGTTTGAAGGCTATGACTTGTGGATCATACATATGCTTCTACTAGAATACGATTCCAAGAGGTAAGCTTTATGTGTTTCTTTGAATTTTTTAAGATTATGGGTGTTATATGTTTAAAAATTTAAAAATTTTGATGTCAAACCTAATGAAACCTAACAGTGGTGTCACAGCCACTATTTTCTTCATATAACTATAAAGTTCAAGGATTTTTCTATTGTTCATGATAGTTTTTGTTTGAAAATTATTTAGACATGTATTTGAGACCTCTAGCAAATTATTTTGTGGGTATTTTGAATTGAGAAAACCAAGAAAAATAGAACTTAAGTGTCATGAAATCATTTCAATGCAGCCGTTGTCGACTCGTAGCCACCAACCTAGGCATACGACTTACATAAGTCTAGCAGTTGGGACCACGACCACAGACAAGCGGCACATGGCTGTGGTAGTGGTCATGCAAAATGGTCACCTACTCTATCGTGGACCATCATGCAACCACCTTTGTGCAGGTCTTAGCCACAGGAATTATTCCTGTAGCCACCTTGATGCCTACAAAGGATGTTTAGTGCTTTTCTGAAATTTAAAACATGGGAAAAGGGTTTTTCAAAAAGTATAAGTAAGGCATGAGATGAATAAGCCATAGAAAGGTAATTAAATAGATTTATTAGATTATGCATGTGATATATAATTATTTGAATAGATAGTATGGATTGGCTACATACTTAGAACACTTGTGGTTGAATGGTCTATCAATTTGAATTAGTTTTTCATGGTTGCATATTTATTTTCATGAGTTGTAACGGCATAAGCCAAAATTTTATATTTTGCATAAAATAGAAATTGTTCTCCATAGTACGCCACATATATTTGTAACATGGAAGAGAACAAGAGTTGATGTTCGTGTGAAAACTGAGAATTAGTGTTGTTTGTTGTTCCATGGCACGGTGGACTTATGAAGGAAGCCATAAAGATCATGACGAAGAGAAGACCATTATTATTATCCCATGTAATAGTATAAGGATCAACACACATGCGCACAATCCACTTGTCGACTCCAATTGGATCTAGTCTATACTACTCCATCTTATTTGTTTTCTTACTTTATTGCATGTATAAGATATATTCATGAAAATGGCTAATAAGCAAAGTGAAAAATATAATTCCTGGACAAAAAAAGTTTCCATCTTCAATATTAAATTGTAATGGCAAAATTGTTTCATTGTATCCCTCCACTAAAACTGAGGTTCTAGGTGTAGTTTTAACTTGTGATATCATCACATTCATAGGGTCACAATATGACAGCACATTTATGGCTTTAGATCCATTTGATGTGACATTCAAATAATACTTTATCTTAAAAACTGAAAGGGTTGCTAGTGGGGTTACCAATCTAGTGAGTTGTCAATCAATGGGTGTGACTTTAGTAGACTCACAATGCCAAGAACTGTGTATGTGAGGTTTTGTTAAGTCATGGGCCAGAGGAAAAGATTGGACTTTACATGAGATACATTGACAAAAGTTGCCATTCATTAGGCCTATCATGCTAAGAACTATATGTGTAAGCTATGTTATGTCTAATGAAGACCTTAATTACCCATTTTGAAATTTCTCCAATGGAATTTCTATTTTCTACTTGAGGAAGTATAAGATCCAAAAATCTAGAGGGAGACCACCAAAAAATCTAGTAAGAGACCATTTATTTCAAAGTTCATATTCATATGGTGTCACATTATACAACCAAACAAATAAATTTTGTTTACAATCTGTAGTCTTTATTTATCTTGAATAACGTCTATTACCTCTTACAAAATTACTTAAGACCACTAGATAGATTGGGCTTAGTATGTCGACTAGCTCTAAAACTTGAGAATGGTTCTTAATCAAGAGCACATCAGCTATGTACTAGAGGTTGATATCTCACTAGCCGCCATAGAGATGGCTAATAAGAGAAGGAGAAATCCGCCCATAAAAGAGTGGTAGAAGACAATCTACGGGTTAAGAGCTATATACTGGCTTTCATAACTAATGATTTCTAAAGAATCCATGAGGGCATGGTAAGCACTCAAGAGATTTTTTATTGCCTCCAAGAGTTGTATGGTGAGTAAAGTCATACAACTAGATACGAGATATCAAAGTAATTATTAAGGATACATATGGTATAAGGTGGTGATGTTAGTGAGCAAATCCTCAATATGATTTTGTCCATCGAGAAACTTAAGTCATTGGACTTCGTCATAAATGCTAATCCTCTGACAGATTTGATCCTATAGTAGCTTTTGAATTCCTTCTCATGGTTCATCATGAAGTGTCATCTCATTGATACAGGGTGGACTGGCTTGGCTCCTCAATAAGATAAGGATTGCACAAACCATGATGAAGGGGAAAGGCAAAGAGGTAGTTCTTGTTGTGTCTAGCTCATTTGGTAAGATCAAGAAGGGTGAGATAAAGAAGAAGAAGATTACAATTACCTAAACAAGTAGTAGAATCAAAAAGGTTAAAGCTCTTGCCATGTTCCACTATGGCCAGGATGGACACTAGAAGAGTAACTGTACCAAGTACCTCAAGAGACTAAAAAATGAGGTAGGAGGTAAGTAACTTTATGTTTATGAAACATCTTATTCCATTGGTGCATTTTCTACTTCTTGGGTTTTAGATTCTAGCACTTACTTCTCATATTCGTACTTTGCATTAAGATCTATCTAGAAGTAAGATTCTTGAGAAGCATGAAGTGATAATCAAGGTGAGCAGTAGAGTAAGTGTTGCAGCCAGTGTGATTGGGTGCGCTTCAATTAAACTCTCATCTAACCATATTATTATTTTAAGAGATTGTTTACTTTTGTCCAACTGGTTTATGAACATCTTTTCAATTCTATTATTAATAAAAGAGAATTTTTGAATTTTTTTAGAGATAATATGTGCTATATTTATTATAGTAATAAATTAATTAGCACAACATGTCTTTTGAATAATCTTTATTATTTGAATATAGATAATAGCACCGTGATGAATGACATTTCCAACAAACGCATTAAGGAAGCTTGAATCTCAAGAAATTGTGGTATTTGAAATTAGGCCATGTAAGGAAGGCAAGGATAAGCAAGTTAGAGATAGATAAACTGGTTGACCCATTCAAAGAGAAAACCCATCCGACTAGTGAATCTTGCATCATAGCTAAGATGACCAAAATTCCATTTGATGAGCATGTCAAAAGGGCCACGTTAGTGATGGAACTTGTCCATGCTGACATTGCAGCCTAGTTAATGAAATGGCTAGGAGAGGTTGTTGCTACTCCATAACAATTACCTATGATTATTTAGTTATGGTTATCTGTAGTTGATAAAATATAAGCATAAATCCTTTGAAAAGTTCAAAGAATTCAAAGCTCAAGTAGAGAAGTAAATTGGCAAACTTGTGAAAGCACTATGATCAAATTGAGGGTGTGAGTAAATAAGTGTAGAGTTTGTTGAGTTCCTTAAAGAAAATGGCATTGTGTTGCAAATAACATCCCAAGTGACTCCTCAATTATTTTATGTAATTCAGTGTAGCAATTAAACCTTTTTGGACATGTTTTAATCTATGATTTTACTCCACAGACCTTCCCATTTTGTTATGGGACCATGCACTTCTAACGGTCATGTATATCTAAAATAGAATTCCCTTTACGTCCATTCCTTCTACTCTGCATGAGATGTAAAGTGGGAGGAAGCCAAGCTTTTGTTTACTCAAAAATAGTTCATTCAATAAGAGGATGTAGGTAGAACGGTTGTGCTTAAGGAGGTTAAGCATGAGCAACAAAACAACAAACCCACATAGCAAGTTCCTATTCACCAACAATTTTCTAAGATGCAAGCATTGCAACGATCTAGTAAGATCTCTTGAGTGCTAAAGAGATATAATTATATCCTAGAAAACAGATAAGAGTTGTTTGTTATAAGTGATAACAATCATAAGAATGATCCTTCTACCTTCGATCAAGAAATGTTTGATGATGACTCCACCAAGTGGCTAGAGGCTATGTTGTCTAACATGGATCTAATGCATGCGAATCAGGTATAAAACCTAATGGATCCATCCAAGGGAATAGTTCCTACAGAATGTAAGTAGATACACAAGAGAAAAATTGCTTCAACTAGTGAGGTAGAGATCTGTAAGGCTGGGCTCATGATGAAAGGCTATAGTCAATAGGAAGAAATTGAATATAAGGAGACCTTATTATCTATAGCAATGTTCAAATCCATTT
Organism: Avicennia marina; assembly: GCA_019155195.1. Taxonomy (NCBI): domain Eukaryota; kingdom Viridiplantae; phylum Streptophyta; class Magnoliopsida; order Lamiales; family Acanthaceae; genus Avicennia; species Avicennia marina. Next base: position 8,311,901 of record CM032783.1, on the reverse strand, counting down.
GAATACTACTTGAGATAACCACTTACTCAGATTATGAGATTTGACAAACGAATGTCAAAACTGCTTTTCTGTACAAGTTTCTTGAGGAAGGCATTTATATACTGTAGCCATAAGGTTTTGAAGTCCAAGGGGAATCTCATAAAGTATGCAAGCTTAAGAGGTCCATTTATAGTCTTTAGCAAGCATCGAGGAGTTGGAATCTTTATTTTAATAGTGCAATCAAATCGTTGAACATCATAAAAATTGAAGATGAACCTTGTATCAGCAAGAAGCTTAGTAGGAGCACCACTTCATTCCTAGTACTGTATGTAGATGATATACTGTTGATTAGAAATGATATGTGGATGCTTACCTCAATGAAGACACGTTTATCTAATACCTTCTCCAAGAAAGATTTGGGAGAAGAAACCTATATCTTGGGCATTCATATCTAGATAGATAGGGCAAAAAGATTAAGATTTCTTCCAAACATTATACATAAACAAGATATTGAAAAGGTTCAATATGGAAGCCTCTAAGATAGGATTACTACTGTTTAGGTATGGCATCCACCTTTCAAAGTCCATGTGCCCACAGATAAGCGATGAGAGAAGCATGGATGTTGTTCTAGGCACTTCGGCTATTAGAAGTATAATTTGTGCGATGCTATTTATGAGGCCAGATTTAGCCTACCCGTAAGTTTTATGAGTAAATTTTAAGTAAGTGCTAGCAGAGAGTGTTAGAATATTGTCAAGTGTATCTTCAAGTACTTGGAAAAAACTAAAGATATGATACTTATATTCGAAGTGGAGATCTAAGAATAGTTGGACATATAGATGTCGACTTTCAATTGGACGTGAGTGATAGAAAGTCTATCTCCAAGTGCATCTTTACCCTAAATGGAGGAGCAATGAAGTGGAAAAGTTCTAAACAGAGCACCATTTCAGATTCCACTAGAGGGATTTAGTACATCATGGCATGTGATGGTGCGAAGGAAGTTGTTTGGATAAAGAAGTTAGTGATAGAACTTCAAGTAGTTCCAAGTATAGACAAGCCATTGCCACTTTAATGTAACAAAAGTGGCATGATCGTTCAAGCAAAGGAACTAAGGTCTCATCACAAGCCCAAACACATTAAAAGGCATCATCACATTATTTAAGAAATTGTTAGGAGGGGTAACATAACCATGAAAAAAATAGCTTTAGTAGATAATGTGAGTAACCCAATCACTAAGTCGATAGCACAAGTACAATTAGATGGCCATCTTAAGAAGACGAGTATTAGAGACCACAAAAACTAGCACCAGGATTTTTAGCAATAAAGTGTAAGTAAGAGATTGTTAATGATATACCTTCTAATACTAATATATACTAAGGGATATTGGTTTTATATGTAAACATTCCATTAATTAATAAAATATTGATCTTTGTTTACATTAATATTTTAATAGTTATTCATCATGTAAATCTTGTATTGTGTAAAGTTTTATATGTGTCCATATGATTACATTAAGAATCTTTATTCATAAAGGGGTATGGATGTGGATACAAAGCTTGTTAGTACATGATCACTAAATTTTTTTTGCAAGTTACAAACTCTCTAAATGGGCATTAAAGTGTTAGTATGACTTTCATACTTTATGTTCGTAAGAGATGTGTCATGCCATTTAATATGAGATATTGAGAACACGTGCGTATGGATACTTCATTACAGAATGAGTATTCAAACACTAACTCAAAGAATAAAGTACACACATGGTATTCACTTTTTGTAGTCAATGTCTTACTTCATGACATGTTTTATGTATGTACTTGGGATACCATAATTGTTTTGTGCACATGATGATCAGCAAGTCATTGAGGCATTAAGGACTCACATCTATCTTGACATGAGATAGGGTTATAAGCCCAACATACCCTTGCTCGGATGCATATCTAGGCACGTGTGTTGAAAATAAGGGATTTGTCTCTTTATAAGTGAGTAAGACATTTATCCTATACTGTCGATGTTCTATGTAACAGAAATCATTAGTCAAAGTAGAGTGTGATCGGAAAGGAGTTTTAGCAATGACATTAATCCTATGTGGCAACATTGATTTGGTCATAAAATTAATTCAAGATCTATATAAGAAGCCCATAAAGCCCATGCCATATACGCCTTATGTGCTTTGCATGGAGATAAGAATTCTACTTAGTGTAAAATTTTGTATCTTGGAAATATAAGATTTGGAAAACTTTCAAATCAACACACAATTATAAAATTTTAAGAAAAAAATTTTGTGTGAACTCCCTAAGGTGTTCACGTTAGGACCTTACAAAGGAGTTCGCAAAGGTTTTGGAGGCACTTGTTTGCATTCCAGTTGTGTGGATGAACTAGAGGTCGAGTTTTAAGGCTAAGATTTGTGGTTCACGCATACACTTCTACTTGAATACGATTCCAAGAGTTAAGCCTTATCTACTTTTTAGATTTATTCAGTTTATGCATGCTATATGGAAAAAAATGGATTAGGTTTTGTTTATTCTTTCTATTGCATTTTCTTTGATTTTGTATGCTTAAAAATTTTAAAAAATTCAACCTAAACCCAATGAAACCCCATAGCTTTGATGTAATGTTCCATGGTACCAAAGTTGTTAAAAGCATATGGTGTGCCATATCAAATAAGATGATACTAATTAGGTTCTAGTTGGTTCATTCATGTAGGCCTTGTATTCTTGATCCCCATGCTAAGTTGTTTTAGGATTTTGCATTTCCACTATCATGCTTATCCTACATTCTCCTACACTCTCCTACACTACCACCGATGCGCATGCACACAAGCACAATTACCCACTATAGTGGATAACCATGGATAATTGTTTGCTGTAGTGTACACAATATCTCTTCTGTTTACTATAGCAAATAGGTATAGATCTCTTTCTATATAAGCAATTCTATTGTAATTTTTGTTCTAGCACATGTTTCTTCAACAAACACTTGAGAATATCATCTTTTTTAAGTGTTTTGGCTGCAATTAAATATGTGATTCCTGCCAATCTTTCTCATAAAAGCACTGAAAGGTGATATTTATTCTAAAAAACTAGTAAAAGTGCATAAGTAAGTCTAATTCTAAATAAATAGAAACATAAACCAAGTCATGCAAATATTTGGATACCTATACTAAATCATGCAAAAATCTAGGAATATAGCAATTTTTGCATCAAAAATTGGGGAAAATAACTACTTAAAATGGAGTTGTCGTCTAATCAAGCCATGTATCTCATGCTATCAATAGGAATTCTCAAGGCCATTATGACACTTATATTGGATGTTTCACATCTTTCCATTTACTTTCAATTTCCAAGGAATAAGAATATTTCTTGTAATATTGGCATCTTTTCTAAGAAGAATCTACATATGAATGCACAATTTTTTTGCTCTTTTCCATGTTTAATTTGATTGTTTTAACCTCTCGAACTCCGTTGAGCAATTTTGCCTTAGACAACTCATTTGTTTTAGCATCTTGACCTCAAGTGAGAGCTTTTACCTTTTTCAATTTGTCTAGTTTAGCCTCTCGAACTCGCCCAAAAGCTTTTGATTTAGTCAATTTGTCTATTTTAGCCCCTCAGGCTCAGCTAAGACACTTTGAGTTAGTTAATTTGTCAAGTTTAATTTCTCAAGTTTGGTTGAGAGCTTTAGACTTGGTAAATTTGTTTTCTTTAGCCACTCTGGCTTTGTTGAGAGCTGTGGCCATACTCAATTGGTTTACTTTGGCCTCTCAAGCTCTGTAAACAGCTTGTGCCTTAGTAAATTTGTTTGCTTTAACCTCTTAAGTTCAGAAGAGAGCTTTGTCCTTAGATTTGTCTACTTTCATAAATCTATTTATTTTATATCAATAAAATATTGACATATTATTCTATCAAAAATCTAGCAATTTTATTCTTACATGTAATTCTTGATTTGGCGTAACATGATGTATATGTCTATTTAATTACATTATGAAATATTATTCATAAGATTAATGAATATGGACACAAACGGCAATCTTGCCACCATGGACTCGAGCACAGTAATTACATAAACCTGGTCATTATCATCTACGATTGTGACATTTTCTCCTGTGGGCACGACCTTTTACTTCACCATCGTGATTCTCAACTATGGACGTTCTAGAATATTTTGTGTTCCCCTTCTACACTCATGGCTTCAACTCCTATTGTCGCAAGACCCAACTTTAGGATCACTATCCTTAGCTACAGAAATTCTAGAATGCTCTACCCTGGATATTGCAACTGTAATTCTTTCCCTCATTGTCACAGATCTTGCTTTTGCATTTGCAAAGATACTTGTGCCTTTCGAGCCACTAGCGCAATGATCTCATCCATGAATGCGAATTCATCTTTCGTGGCCATGATCTTACAAGCAAAATGAGTTTTATGGTTATTTTGTCCAAGAAAACTTAGTTTCACTCCAAATTAATCAATTCACATTCCCAACACATTATTATCAACTAAAAGCACTCCATGAGATTTGAACAATAAAAACATAAATTGATCACAAAATCGCTCAAGTAAGGGGCTAAAATTTCTATAAAATCAGATACAATCGCACCCCCACACTTGAGGTTTGACAGTCCCTTGCAAACAAAAATTGAACAACAAGACAAATGACACTTGATGCATGTATAATTCAGATATGCAATAGCAGAATTATGTTGGCCACCCTTCTTAATTCTAAAAAGGTTCTATCAAAATGAAGTCAACTAATTCCAAAATTATTCAAGAACTTAACATCCTTAACCATCCAACTTCAATGCAAATCCCCGTATAAGTGTGTGTGCTTCTCCTATTTTCCAATCACTTTAGTCACTTGATGGTGCTATAACCTAGCAAGGACAATTAATTCTTTAAGAGCTAACCTAAATGAATTCACTTATCCATCTTTACACAAACTCAAACAATGGATGAAATAAGATCAATTGGACTTATGTAGGGTTAGATAGGGTTGCATATGGCAACATCAACATCACTAGATTCTTCCATTTTCACCCCTTATTACCTTACCTTTCTTCAACTTGACCACTTGTTTGGGGGTGATATGAGGTTGCAATATAATGGGATACACCATATTTTTTAAATAAAGACTTTATCCATTGGTTGCAAAAGTGAGAACCTTCACACTTAAGATTGTTCTTAGCACCCCAAACCTAGTAAAAGTATTCTTTTGCAAAAATTTCAAAACATGGTTTGACTCATTAGTAGGAAGTGTAATGGCTTCAACCCATCATGACACATAGTTGACAACAACTAAAATATATTTATTACCATGGGAGGGGGGAAATGGTCCCACAAAATCAATGCTCCAACATCAAATAACTCTACTTCAAGGATATTCATGAGAGACATCTTATTTCTTTTGGAGATATTCCCCAACCTTTGACACCTATCACATTTTTTAATGAATGTATAGGCATTAGTATATAAAGTAGGACTGTACAAACCAAACTAAAATACCTTATACGCCATATGGTTAGCTCCAAAGTGACCCCATAATTGAGCGCATGGCAATGGTACAGTGTGTTGTCCATCTCCTCTTCTAGTACACACCTATGAATAACCTGGTTAGCATAAATCTTGTACAAGTACGGTTCATCCCAAAAATAGTGTTTAACATCTGATCAAAATTTCCTTTTTTGTTGGGAAGACAAATCAGGAGGTACAATGCCATAAGCTAAACAATTGACAAAATCAGCAAAAAAGGAGTAAGAGTAGAGAAAAAGGCAAAACAAATGTTGATCAAGAAATTCTTCATTAATTTCTTATTCTTTGACTAACCCCCCATTTTCTAGTCTTGAAAGCTTCTCAAATACCACAATATCTATGCCCTTCTTATCTTTGATCTCAGACAAATATTTTATAGTCAAATGATCAATGTAAACAATAATTTAGCTCTTATCAAATATAGTTGATGCTTCTCAAAAGCAAAAACTATTACCAAAAGCTTCTTTTCAGTTGTCGTAGAATTTAACTAAGCATTGTTTAGTGTGTAACTAGCATAGTAAATTGCATAGAGCTTTTTCTCTTTTCTCTACCTTAAAATTACTCCAATGGAATGATCATTGGCATCACACATCAGCTCAAAGGGCAACAACTAGTCAGAAGAGTAACTATTGGTACACTAATCAAGGCCTCCTTCAACTTGTTAATAGCAAACAAACACTCATCAATGAAGTTAAATGGAACATCTTTAACAAGAAAATTTGAAAGGGGTTTAGAAATTTTAGAGAAATCCTTAATGAAGCATTGGTAAAACCCTATATGCCCTAGAAAACTCCAAACACCCTTTACATTTGTTGGTGGTAGTAGGTTACCTCAATGCTCTTTGATAAAATCCTAGGCCCTAGCATAATCCCTTCTTGCATTATAAAATGACACTTCTGCCAATTTAAGACTAGGTTAATGTCCTCACATCTCTACAAAACTAAGGAAAGGTTACGTAGCCAGTTATTAAATGAATCACCCACCACAGAGAAATCATTCACAAAAATTTCAATTATACTTTCAACTGGATCAAAAAAGATGCCCATCATATACCATCAAAAAGTGACTGGGGCATTACATAGGCCAAAGGGCATCCTTCTATATGTAAATATATCATATGAACATTTAAATGTTGTTCTCTCTTGATCCTCGGGTGCTATAGGGATTAGGTTATACCCTAAATAACTATCCAAGAAACAATTAAATGGGTGCTCCGAAGTCTTTGTAGCAATTGGTCAATAAAAGGCAACAAGAAGTGGCCCATTCAAGTGGCACTACTAAGTTTTCTATAATTTATACATACACACCATCCCATCACTACTCTAGATGGAATTAATTAGTTTTTCTCATTTTGAACCACATTCAAGCCTCTTTTCTTAGGAACTACTTTTGTTGGGCTTACCCATTCATTGTCATATGGATAGATTATTCCTATCTGTAACAACTTCATTACTTCTTTCTTAACTACTACTTACATGTGTAGGTTGAATCTTTTTTGGAGTTGCCTGAAAAGTTTATAGCCTTTCTCTAACAAAATTTTAGGCATGCAGTAAGATGAGCTAATACCTCTCAAATTAACTATAAACCGCTCTATTGCTCTTGTGTGATATCTCAAAACCATTAACAACCACTCTTTCTCATCTTCACTTAAATTTATGAAAATGAACTCAGTAAGTGTAGAAGACTCACCCAAGAATACATACCTCAAATGTGATGGAAGTTACTTTAGCTCTAACTTCAAGGGCTCCTCTAAGGACATCTTTGGTAGATTGATTGAACTGATTAGAGATTGTATTTACTTGTTCCACCGCATCCTCTTTCTTTCCTTCATCCTTCTCCAGTATCTCCATCAAAGAGGTATTTAGATGCATCATATGCATTAAATATTACCTTTTCACCACCTATCTTTAATGTTAATCTACCTTGATGCACATCAATCAAAGTCCCTACCTACAGCTAAGAATAGTCTACCCAGCATTAGTGGAACTTGTCTATCTTCTTCTATATCTAATACAATGAAATCAATAGGAAAAATAAACTTTTCAACCGTTACCAAGACATCCTCTATTAATCCTAATGGGACCTTTACTAATTTATCTAGCAATTGAATGGACATGCTCATGGGCTTTACTTCTCCAAGTCGAGTTTTCTAAAGAAAGTATAAGACATTAAATTAATTTTAACACCTAAATCACATAAAGCTTTACTAAATACAACATTTCCAACATTGTAAGGAATCACAAAACTTCCTGGATCTTTTAATTTTGGAGGCAATTTGTTTTGGATGACTATGCTACATTCCTTCATTAGCAATATTGTTTTGTGATCCTCGAGTTTCTTTTCTTTGACAAAATTTCTTTCAAGAACTTTTCATAACTTAGCATTTAAGCCAAAGCTTCTGCAAAAGGTATATTAATATGAAGCTTTTTAAACACATCTAAGAATTTAAGGAAATTCTCATATTCTTGTAAGGCCCTTAGTCTTAAGGGTAGAGAATAGGTGGTCTATAAGGCTTGACTCATCTTTGTTATTCTCTTGATCCTCATGCTTGTTGAGATCCTCTTTTTTATCACCTTTTTCTTGATTGTTTACACTTTAGGGTCTTTTTTCCATCTACTTTCCACTTTTCAAGGCCGCTGCCTTGCTATGTTCCTTCAGATTAGGCTCTATATTGCTAGTTAAGGTTCCTTGAGGTCTACTTGCAATATCTTTTGCTACCTGTCCAATCTATTGTTTCAAATTTCTCAATGAAGTTTGCTGGTTTTAAAGCACTTGTCCATCCTATGCATGTAGTCCTTTGTAGTTTTAGCTAAATTACTACGATTTCGTGTGTAGACTTAGCCAAATTACCTACTTTGTCCTCTAATTATTGCTACTTTTCTTGTGTCTGATATGTAGGAACTGGAGCTACTAACCTTTGTGCTTGCAAACCCGAGGAATTAAATGCACTTGCTTAGTCTATCCATAAAAAGTTTAGGTGATTCCCCCATCCTGAATTGTATGTGTTAGAAAATAGATTATTTTTGCATTCTTTTTTTATTATTCACATAGTTCATCTACTTCACATCCAACTAGTTACCACTTGTGTTTCCTATTTAGCATTCATGTTTTAAGTGAGGACTCGAACACATGTCACAAACCTACACCATAAAAGATGAAGTGGCTTTAGAGTTCACATTCAAATTATCAATATTTCTAGAAAAGTAAGTCAACTTTAGTTGCTAAAGTAGTAAAAGCATCTATGTCGTGAACTCCTACCACATGTCAAGTGGTAGTTCTCTCTAAAGGCCATTAATACGCACTAGATGCTATTTCTTTGATGAGATCTCAAGCCTCCTCTGGTAACTTATTCATCGATCTGCTGTCAACTGTAGCATCCAACACTATTCTTTGGTTCCCACTAGTACCATTGTAGAATGTCAAAATTTGTAGCCAAAGCAAGTGTTCATACTGTGCATACCTCTGAAACAGGTCCTTGAATCTCTCCCAACCCTTTTGGGAGTGCCTCTGAGTCCAATTGCTTGAAAGTCCCAATTTCTAAATACAACTAAACAATCCTAGCAAGAGGGAAGAACTTGGATAAGAATTCTGTCTCCATATCTTGCCATGTTGTAATGCATCCTAGTAGTAATCCTTAGAGTCATTATCTTGAGCAGTCATGCAAAGAGAAGGGGAATGGTCATAATTTTACCACGTCATTGGATATTTCATTAAATTTCACTATGTCACACAATTCCAGAAAGCTTGCCAGATGGGTATGTGCATCTTCATGTGGGCTTCCTTCAAATTGAGCAACACCATGTTAATCAATGCAAGCTTCAACTCAAAGTTGCTTATTTATTAGTGGTCTCACTATCCCCATCATAGTCTAGTTTATCACTGGTTGGACATAGTCACAAAAGGCCCTCTGATTAGGTGTTGGGGGTTGTCAGGGTGGTTGGTGATTATCCTTCATCTCTAGTTTTTCTTGTAGTCAACTACATAGGACCCTTCTTTGATGAAACATTCTCTTAATTTTTGGATCAAATTCTATGAAATCTAAATTACAATGCCTAGCACGATAATAGATAACAATAAACTAAAAGAAAAGAAAGCAAGAAACCTGAAATTAAAAAAAAAAAAAGAATGGCCAAATCTAGCACACACTATGAATATTCAATAGCACTCATTACCCTCTTTGACAATGGTGCTAAAAATGTGGTGCGTGTCATGGGTGCACAAAGAATGGATGGGTTGTTGTGGTAAGTAAAGTATTGTGACCATGAAAAGGGTGCAATAGTGTGTCTATTAATGTGACTAAATTTACATTAGTTAGACCATCTCAATTGAATGAAAGTGAGAATAGTAAAAGGGAATAAGAATTCTGGTGCGTTAATGACAGAGCAACAACAAAACCAAATATGAGTTTCAATTTCAAAGAGGTCTAGTCCCTAATGTATTGTCAATTTTTAATGAATGGTGAATCATGTTAACAATCTGTTTAATTGTCTTGAAATGAATTGCTAATCCTATTGTGTTTAGGATATCCTCTCAGGCTCTCCTAAAACTTTAATTTCAAATTAGATCTATTTCCACAATCCAATTATATTAAGCTTAAGTTTTATGATTAACAATTTTCTCCACACCAATTTTATGATTTTGGTTCTATTAATCCCACAAAATTAATATTTGTAATTGATGGACTAACTTATGAGTTTTACTTTCCTTACTTTCCACACTTTCACAAAACAATTAAAGGGTAGCTAAGTCTTTAAAAGCATTAAAATCAAAATTGAAAATAACAAAACAATGAAAGCTAATCAAAAATTCATTCATCCATCAAGTGTCAAACAAAAACACAAGGTGCTAGAAGGAAAATTCAGCAATCCAAAATATTTATCAAAAAAACCAAACTAAATTTGATCATCCAAAATTCCAAAACTAAAGAAAAAGACAAAAAGAAGCTTATTCCAGAGTTTTGAATTGGTGTGCGCTAGATGAATCTTCAAAACTAACTGAATTCCTTCTTTCTCTCCTCTTCCAATGTGTCTCTTGCCTCTAAGGTCATGTAAAAACTCCAAAAAGAACCCTCAAAACCTTTTTCAACATCGTTTTTATATGTAGAAAGCTAGGTTAAGAAAAATGAATACCAAATTCAATCAAAAATATGTTCCAGAAATAATTGGACATTGTCTTGCTACCTCCATAGTCACCACGAAAATACCTCTAGCAGTCAGAAACTGCTATCTTACCATCGTGAACCCAGGGAGAGTAATTACATAAACCTAGTAATTGTGCTCCGCAACCACAAGTGCAACCTTTTACTTCACTATCACAACTCTCGGCTACAAAAATTCAAGAATACCTTACATTCCTCTTCTACATTCATGCCTTCAACTTCTACTGTCATGAGACTAACCTTATGATTATGGTCTTCAGCTACGGAAATTCCAAAATGCTCTACCCTCCATCTCGTGTAGCAATTATTCCCCTCGCTGTTGCAAATTGTGCTTTTGCAATCGCAAAAATGCTTGCACCAAATCTTGGGCTACTTTCCTATTTGCTAACACGATTATCTCATTCGCGAGCATGAATTCATGTTTTCCAAGAAATCTTAGTTTTTACTCCAAATTCATCAATTCACAATCCCAACACATTATTTTCAACTAAAAGCACTTTTCCATGAGATTTTGAATAATAAAAGCATGAATTGATCACAAAATCATTGAAGTAAGTTCCAAAATTGCTATAAAATTAGGTACAATCACACGGATTATTTAAAATTAGGGAACTATATATTTGAACATTAATTTGAGGAATAAAAGTTAACTGATGGAGTTCACTTGTTGGGGTTAATATCTTAATTCATAATCAATCAAGTGTGAGTGGAATTTAAACCAAAGATGACATGATACCTTGTGAGTGTGATGGTTAGTGCATTATTTGTTGATTAAAAACCAAATATACCTTGGTAGGGTTATGTGCCTAAAGTGCCCCTAGTCCTATGCATATAGAGGTATATATGTGATCAAGAAAAGATTTGTCTCCTCATAAGTAAGTTGTTTGTCCTATGCTATCGATATCATATGAAACCAAAATATTTTTCCAAAGTAATGCGTGATTAGAAAGGAGTGTTTGATGGACTTTGAATTTTGATTTTTTTTTCATTTGATCATGTTTGAGTTTCACTGAATCTATGATTCTTACTCAATCTAGACAAAGCTAGATAAAAGGATTGTACCACATAGCAATAATGATTAGAAGGGTTCATGTGATGACATTGCCTCATGTTAGTTGATAAATGATATGATCCAATGGCTAGATGTATCCATATCCTTTAACCTATGCGTATTGCCAATTAAGGGTAAATATAAGTTGTTGCACACATAAGAACAAGATAAGGGTACTTGTGTCATGGGTCACTTGATTGAGAGTAAAGAGATCTAAGGATCTAAGTTATTAGCTCACCTTGAGATTCAACAAGTAGAATTATATATTCTTTATAGTGTTCATTAACAATAAATTTGTTAGTTGAAAAAATAATGTGCTTTTAATTTAATTAATGGGATTACTTAAATTAAGTGGCTAAGAAATATATGACATTTAATTATTAATTGAATTAATAATTAAAGTTATTTTGGGTTTAAATTAATTTAAAGGTCATGCAAAAGCCTACTAAAAAGCCCATTTTGCATCCCTTCGCTTAAACTCAAGGTAAGATTCTTTGTTTCTTTAGATTTAAGATTGTGTCTTGAATAAATAAAGGTAGGAGGTACAAGAACCCTACCTCTTAACTACACTAGTTGCCTACCTAATTAATGGGAGAGAGAGAGAGAGAGAGAGAGAGAGAGAGAGAGAGAGATTTCTTATAGCCTCTTCGTGTATTTTTGTTCTTTCAATTTTCTTCAAAATTCGAAAAGAGCATGTGAAGAGTTCTTTTCCAAGACCTATCCCTATAAAGAATCTAAAGGTCATGACTAAAGACCTGCAGCTTTGAAATCACATGGAAAAAGTGATAGCAAAAACCTTGAGGTGAAATTCTATCCATCCTTTACATATGTGTTTTACAAGTGTTGTATGAAGAAAATGTGCCGAATTGGGAACTTAAATTCTACTGCATACCATACATGTTTGAATTTTACAGATTGTACTCCTATATCCCAATTGCAGCAAAATTGAATAATGGTATCAAAGTTGATGCTTTTCCTTATATAATTGACCCTAGGTGAGTCAAATTTTGATTTATGTTTAGTTTTGTTTGAAAAAAATACAAACTTGTATATAGATACCTGTTCATACCTGCAAAAATTATTTTTTCATGTTTAGAATTATGGAAAAACAAAAAAATGGTGGAAGCCAGTGGCCACCATGTAGTCACTATCCACAGTTGTGACAATATAGGTGCCTAATGCTTGATGTAGCTGTAGCTAGACTCATGGCTGGTAGCACGAAGTCGGGACGCCCGATCACACAACTATGAGAAAGGATTTGATGACTACAAGAACAATTCTCATAGCTACACAGGGGCTAAAAGAGCACTAAAGTTTTGTTTTCCTCAATTTAAACCTTTAGGAAGGAGTTTTCCTCAAACAAGAGTTATGGCATTAGATCATAAGTCATAATGAGTCACTAGAACTATGCTCTTCATTCAATACGCGTGATGTGTGTTTTGTGGTTTAATGAATTGATTATGTACTGAGGACACATGTGAATGTGATTAGTTTGGGTTTAGACAGGCATAAGCCAAAATTTTATAGGTTGCAAGGGCATAAGCACACACTTTACTTTATCTCTCTTGTAATGATTAGGATAAATTACACCTATACCTCTTGAGATTTAGTCAAATAATATCTAGCCTCCTCTAATTCGTAAAACTACTAGAACTCCTTCAAGAATTCAACAATATTACAGTGAAAACCCCTTCTAAGATTCTGATAGAAAATTTTGGTGAAGTACCAAAACTGACCTTCGGTCTACCCGCTTAACTGAATTAATGAATGAAAATACCCTTTTGCTTTCTTCTTCTTCTTTTTTCTGGGTAAATAGGCAGGAGCATTTTTGTAACCTCATATTCTTCTTTTTCATTCCCTTTTTATTTTTCCACCAAAAAACATAAAGTCATTAAGATCTTTTTATCCATTCCAACAACTCTTTATAAGGTATTGCGATTGCTAAAAAAGGTTTGACCAAATCTTAAGAGGAGTAACCTTAAATATTATTATACCCCTATGTAATTTGAAAAAGGCATGTTGTTCCCAAGGCTAGTGGGAATAGTCAGAAGGCCAAAGCTCTTGTGGAGAAAAGAAAGTGTTTGCACTGAGCAAGCTTAGGCACTAGAAGAGGAGTTGAGCTGAGTATGTCGGCCTTAAAAGGTGAGTGGAGGTAAGAAATTTTATGTTTATGAAATATCTTGTTCCTAGTGTATTTTCTATTTCTTAGATTTTAGATTCCTGTGCTACTTCTCACATTTTAACTTTGCATCAAGATTTAGTTAGAAATAGAATACTTGAGAAGTGTAAAGTGGTGATCAAGGTAGGTAATGGAGCAAGAGTTGCAACCACCACAATGGGGAACACTTCAATAAAGCTATCATCAAACCATAGTTATAGTTTTGTGATATTATCTTTTGTTACCCCGATGGGTTTAAGAACATTGTTTTCATTCCATTATTAATAAAAGAGAATTACAAATTTTCTTTTAGAAGCAATGTTTGTCATATTTATTATTGTAATAAATTGGTAGGCATGGCATCTCTCATGAATAGCTTATATTATTTAAATATAGATGATAGCAATGTGATAAACACCATCTTGAATAAACATCCAACGGATAATTTAAATTCTAAATATTTGTGGTACCTTGGACTCGGCCATGCCAAAGACACAAGGATTATTAAGTTAAAGAAAGATGGGCTTATTAACCCTTTGGGAGAGGAACTCTATTTAACTTGCACTTTACATCCTAAGTGAGATGGCTAGAAGTTCATTTAAACGTGTCGAAAAGGCAACTGAGTTGTTGGAGCTAGTCCACACTAACATTTGTGGGTCATTTAATGAAATGGCAAGGGAACGAGTTCTCTACTTTATAACTTCATCAATAATTGTTCATGGTATGGTTGTGTGTAATTGATGAACTAAAAATATGAATCCTTTGAAAAGTTTAAGGAATTTAGAGCATAAGTATAGAAGCAAATTGGTAAGCATATCAAAGCACTGCGATCAGATCATAGGGGCAAGTATGTGTGTTCTGAGTTTGCTAAGTTCCTTAAGGAGAATGGTATCATATCACAACTACCACCACTAAAAACTCCTTAATTAAATGGTGCAGCTAAACATATTAATCAAACTCTATTGGATATGGTTCAAACTCTAATAAGCTTCACCGATTTACCCATATCCCTATAGGGGCATACCTTACTCACCGCAATAAATTAGAGGTAAGGGTTGTTATAGGCCAATTTTTGTAGGATATCCTAGAGACACAATGTGATATGAGTTCTACATACCTAATGACAATAAGATTGTTATAGGGTATCACCCACGTTTTCTTAAAGAAATGTTCATTTGAGAAAATGGTGCTAGTAGAACTATAGTGTCTAATGAAGTTGGGTACAAAGAACAAAGCAATCAGCCCATAACACGCGTTCACATTCAAAAGGAACCTTTTGAGATGCAACCGTTGCGAAGAGTAGGCAAGAGCTCTTAGGCACCAGAGAGATATGGTTATGTCGTAGAGAATGGGCAAGTGTTGTTTATAATGAGAGATAATGATCATGGAGACAATCCTTTTATCTATAATCAAACAATAGCAAATAAGGACTCTACCAAGTAGCTGGAGGCTATGAAGTTCAAACTGGATTGCAAACTAAGTATGGACTCTTATATATCCATCCAAAAGAGTTATTCCTATTGGATGTAAGTAGGTCTGCAAAAGAAAAATTAGTTCGATTAGCGAAGTGGATACCAATATGGCAAGGTTGGGAGGGAAGGACTATAGTCAAAAGGAGGAAATTAATTATGAGGAAACCTTCTCACCAATAGTCATGCAAAAGTTTATTCAGATTCTACTTACGATAGCTACCCAATTGGATTATGAAATTTAGCAGATAGATCTTAAAATGGTTTTCCTCAATGGAATACTTGAGAAGGACATTTATATGGTACTGTATCCATTCTGCTTTGAAGACTAAGATGAATTTCATAAAGTATGGAAACTTAAAAGGTCCATTTATGGCCTCTCTCAAGCATCAAGGAGTTGGAATCTTTATTTTGATGGTGTAGTCAAATTGTTTAACTTCATCAAAAACGAAGATGAGCCCTGCGTCTATAAGAAGGTTAGTGAGAGCACAATAACATTTTTTATATTATATTTAGATGACATATTACTGATAGCAAATACTATTGGCATGTTAAGCTTAATCAAGACAGGATTATCTAGTATCTTCTCCATGAAAGATTTGGGAGAAGTGACCTACATCTTGTGCATTTGTGTCCACAGTGATAAAGTGGAAAAAAATTTAGGTCTCTCCTAAACCTTGTATATAGACAAAGTACTGAAGGTTTAGTATGAAGGCCTCTAAGAGAGTATTACTACCAATCAGGGATGGCATCAATCTCTTTAAATCCATGTGCCCAAAGACGAATAACAAAAGAAGAAGCATGGAAGCCATTCCATAAGCTTTAATTATATGGAGTTCAATGTATACAATGCTATGTACAAAGTTAGATATCGCTTATGTCATAAATGCTACAAGCAAGTTTTAAGCAAATCCTAGTAGAGAGCATTGCAATGTTGTCAAGTGTGCCCGTAAATACTTGAAAACGATTAATTATATAGTACTTGTATATGGAAATGGTGATAAAAGAGTAGACAGATATACCAACTCTGACTTTCAGTTAGATGTGGATGATAAAAAGTCTATCTCTAGATTTATATTTACTCTTAATAAAGGAGCAATTAGTTAAACGAGTTCAAAACAGAGTATAACTCTAGACTTCACCACTAAGCTAAGTATATCACAACAAGCAATGCAATAAAGGAGGATGTTTATATAAAGAAGTTCCTAACAAAACTTTAGATGGTTCCAGATGTAGATTGGTCATTACCACTTTATTGTGAGAATAATGGCATGATTTCATGGGCGAAAGAACCAAGTTCTCATCAGAAAGCTAAACAAATAGAGAGATGTTACCACATTATTTGGAAAATAATTGAAAAGGGCGATGTAGTCATGCAAAACATAGCTTCAGCTGATAATGTGGTTAACCCATTCACCAAGTTGATAACTCAAGTGTAGTTAGATCACCATCTTGAGAAGATGGGTATTAGATACCATAGTGACCGGCATTAGTAGTATTGGTATTAAAGTACAAGTGAGCGATTGTTAGCAATATGTCCTTTAATGCTAACGAAAAATGAGGGATACTAGAAGAACATTTGGTTGTATATGAACTTTTAATGCTAATTAATCAAATATTCATTTTCATATCAGTATTGTGACAAGTTTTCATGCATGTAAATCTTGATTGGCATAAGGTATTATATGTACCTATATGTTTGAGTTAAGAAGCCTTATTTATAAGGAGTTACGAATATGGACATGAGACTCTCTTGGTACTCAATAGTTAAAATCTGTCTGCAACTCACAAATACTCTAAAAGGAATTAAAAAATCAGTATAACTTGCACACTTTTTATTTGTACAGTGAGTGTCATGTCATTCAATATGAGATACTAAGAATACATGTATGTGAATGGACCACTGGGGAAAGGAGCACTTGGATAATGACTCGTAGAACAAAGCAGGTACATGAAGTTCACTCATAGCTGTCAACATCTTGTGTCATAATCGTGTTAAGTGTTCATGGACCTTAAAACTAAGACAATATTGTTGTTTGTGTGCACAATGATTAATATGTCATTAAGGCATTAAAGGCCAATATCTATCCTAGTATGGGATAGAATTATAAACCCAACGTGCCATTGTTTGGGTGCATATGGAGGCATGGTGTGTTCAATAAGGGATTTGTCTCCTTGCAAGTAAGCAAAGCATTTGTCCTATATAGTTAATGTTCTATAAGACAAAAGCTCTTAGCTAAGGTAACGTATGATCTAAAAAGAGTTTTCGAAGAGAACATTTGTCTTATGAGAAAATGTCGATTGGTCATATGACTGAATTTATAAATTTGATTAAATCTATGACTCACACTTGATTTAGATAAAATAAGACAAAATATCCACATGGCATCATAATCACAATCAAAAGGTCCATTGTAATCCAAGTCACTTCATCTTAATTAGACTACAATATTATTTGTAGGCTAGCATTACCCATGTCCTTTGAGCCTTGCTCATTGCCAATTAAGAATGAACCTAAAGAGTTATACACATAAGATTAGAATATGTTGTGAGTGTTAAAAGTGTTAAATTGGTGAGTTGCATAATTTATTTAGTTGCAATTAAATTAGACTAAATAAATTTCTATGGTCTTTGTTAATAATGTGATTATTAATTAGAAGTACAACAGGAATTTAAAGAGATTAATTAAATAAAATAGTTGGACACAAATGGGCTTTAATTATTAATGAAATTAATAATTAAAGAACATATGGGCTAATTTATTAATGAAATTAATAAACAAGAGTCTTTTGATTATTTAATTGAAAAGGGTCTATGTAGAAAGGCCCATGGAACCCATGCACTAAACAAAGTGTCTCTAACTATATATATAGATCTTGAAGAGTTCAAGACACATATTCTTGAACCCTAAAATTCGTGCACCCCCCAAACACACGAGAGAGTAACCCCTAGCCACCATCTTTCAACTCTCTTTTGTTGAAAATTCCTTCTAACCCAAATATGTTTGCATTGGAGCTTCACAAAAAAGAATTTTGTGGAGTGTAGGAAGAGCTCACAAGTATCTTAATCATGTGGACAATCTAGAGGTGAAGGCCACAACTCCAAAGATCACACACAAAAGGCTTGGAAACGATCCAAAGGTATAGTTTTTTATGTATCTTCTTGTTTAATTAATATCTTAAATGTTTTGAAACAAAAACAAAAGAGATTTGTTCTATTGTATTCTATTGCATGTGCATTATGATTTTCTGCGCTAAATTTTTAATTTTCTAGTCAAATCCCAATGAAATCCAACATCTCCCACATAGTACTTATTGGAATGCAACTAGTCACCACCACTTTGCTTGTTCTTGTGTGGCTTCGACAGTGGATAGTGGCTCTACAACTTCCCCACACTTTACCATTAAGGCAACTTCACACTTCCTTTATGAAGGCTATGTTATGATGAAAGGGATAACTAGTGGGATGATTTTTCAACACACGCCCTATGCGGCATAGCAAACAAGTTAACACTTGCAATAGAAATGCATAGAAATTTTAACAATGTTATGATAGATTGAGTAACTAGGTTTTGCATCACCAATTCCACACTCATGATAATATAGATGTGTATAAAGACCTAATAAAAGCTTTTAAAAGTCGAAAATAAAAGTGGTTTGAAAATTGAAAAGAATAAGAAGAATGATTCATGCGATCCATGCTTCTTGCCTTTTGACCTCTTCTTCTTTAGATGTTACCAAAATTCTACATGATTGAGGAGACCTTAATAATCATCTTTCAAGTAACAACTTTTAACTAGAAAAGGAAGGGAGAAAGTAAGCTTATCATGTGAGATATTTTAAAGGTGGGTTGAGTGAATAAGTGTAAGGCTATTCAAATACTTTTCATTTAAATATTTTCATATGCACACACTTATACGGGGTATCCACTTTAGAGTAATGTTAATGAGATTGACAAATGAAGTTGAATAAGCATTTACTATTTAGTGCCAAAAATATGTTGAGCAATTCAAAATACATGTTGGATTAAACTCTATTTGGTTGATGCATGAGCATTTCTATTGGTTCTTGAAAACTAGTAAATTGTAGATGTGAGGTGATGATAAACCCACAAATGGGAGTTGCCCATTTGTATTGTGGTTTTTGTGTTTCACATATGTTTCAAGCTTAATTGGTGATTTGATGCATATTGCAAATTTGAAAAGTGCTTGTGGAAAAGTGGATCAAGAAATAATTGAAGAAAACATGCAAAAACCAATGAAGTTCTCGTCACGATTGCCCAATGCTACGACAATGAGATTCAACATCGGAAACAAAAGACAAAGGTCCATCGCCATAGCTGGGATCATGGCTATGGCAATTACGATGCATGTTCGTGCTCCTAAAGGTAATGATAACCCAAAAGCATGGCAACAAAGCTGAAAATGAAAATAAAGGAGAGGCTCTTGTTGTCATGGCCATGGTTGTCGTGATGAGTGGCCATGATAATGAGTTTGAAATTTTTTTAGTTTGAGAGAATAATATATAAAAGTAGTAACTAGGCTTTGTTTAAAGACTTTTATCTCTTGCCACTTATAATTCTAGCTCCAGCATAAAGTTTTCTCTTTTTATTTTTTCTAAGCAAGAATATTTAATATTAGAAACTCAAGAATATTGAAGGCTTGAGAGATTTGAAGACAGTAAAATTTGACTAACTTTTCTAATCTCAACGTTGTAACTCTTTAAATTTTGACATTACAACTAATGAAATTATGATTTGCTTATTTAATCTACCTATGGGCAGTTTATGTCTTATTATTTACGAGACTTGTATTGTGTGATTGAATTTAATTATGTGAACATTTTATTGTTTATAATCTTTGACTTCATTCTCATTTGTTTGCATGACACCACCTCCTTATTCCTCAACAAGCATCCAATGTGGCACTTAACTTCTTTACATCTTCCAATTATAAGTTAAGCTATTCTCTTAATTGCTATGAAAGCCATGAAAGAAACAAATTGAGTAAGTGGCTCTATTTATATAAGAGAAAGAGAACTCCCTCAATAAAGAATTGTGATCGAAAGCATCTAATGGATACAGGAAGTCTTTAGACTCTTATAATTTAAAATATTCTATAGAACTTTATTGAAAAATATAGAACACTTCTACATAATTTTAAGATTCTCCTACATACTTCTACACTACTCTATAGATACTTGTACAATAAAA
Source organism: Avicennia marina (assembly GCA_019155195.1). Taxonomy (NCBI): domain Eukaryota; kingdom Viridiplantae; phylum Streptophyta; class Magnoliopsida; order Lamiales; family Acanthaceae; genus Avicennia; species Avicennia marina. Next base: position 8,291,359 of record CM032783.1, on the reverse strand, counting down.
CAAGTTTCATACTTCTACACTACTCTATAGATACAAGTACAATAAAACAAGTTTTTGGAGCATGATTGGTATAGATTAATAGAATAAGATAGAAATGAAATGAATATAAAAATATAATAAATATAAGAATGGGATGAAAATTGTACAACTTATCCCATGGCTAGTATGTGCAAATAATAAGACAGGAATAAAATTGTTATTCAAAATTTCATTGATATAATTAGCTAATAGAAATGGGTGAATAAATATTTATCATGACAAAATTATCTGTAAATGGTAAAGTTTTATATAATTATGCATTGAAAACTCATTCGACAAGTATTTTTTTTTGTCACTTAAAGCGGCTAAAAAAACAAAATTCAACAATTAGAAAAGACGTCCACACAAAAGAGCATTCTATATTTCGTAAATTGAATACATAAACATTACAAATGCTTTTGGATTGATAAACACCAAATAACTAATTAATTAAAAAGCATTATCATTTTTTCCCAAGGCCTAGAGTTTCAATTTTTACAAAAAAATTCAATACAAAATAAAGAATAAGGACAAAAAAGTCATATTGTTCAAAAAAAGATAGAAGAAGAAAAGACATTAAAGAAGATGATAATTGTGATAGATATGGTTTTTTGTATTGTCATATAATTTTTATAAAAGACATATGCTTGATTGTTTAAATTCTATGTTATATTATTTATAAAATAAAAGATAAAGTATGAACTTAAAATAGGAAAAAGTAGAATAAACTAAAATTAAAGGAGGATATTAACCAAAAATATCATAAATTAAAACTTAAGGACACTAAATATCTATGCACATAAATAAAATAATAATAATTTTTAAATATGAATTTTATATCATTGATATAATTCATAAGATGATATAAAGTAAGAAAATTGAAAAATAAAAAATACAGAATAAATATAAATTGAGAGAAGTAAATGAAATTAACAAAATCAAGTGAATATAGTGAAAAGAAACACATATATAGTAATTATAGAAAGGTATTTTCATCAAATATAAGTATAAATTTATTTCTAATAGATTAATAATACATAAACACGTGCCACTAAAAGTGAATGAATATTCCTAAACCATTGGGAATTACAACTCCTTTGAGAATGGTTATTCCCATGTGAAAATTATACTACGTGACTTAAAATAGAGTTGGAAATTTCCAACTCATTCATGTATACTAATCATGCACTTAGTAGCTTTCAAATATTATGTGACATGCAAAAGTAAACCTATTGAGTACTTTAAGTTGCAGGGCGCAGCAACTAGCCACACTTAGAATGGCTTGTTGATCTAGAACGTGAAAGGGGAGAAATTTTTGATTTAGAATTTAGCAAATAAGAAGGTATAATTTCAAGAAAATAATGAGTGTGAAATCTTTATTATGTGTTGGTTAAATTTTGTTTGCAATTCATAAATTCTCATTTTTAATTGCATGTATTTGTTACAAATAAATGTATGATTGAATTGTAAAGTCTCATCAAAGTTTGAGATAATCAACTGAAAAAAAAAGTTGGAAATAATAGTTAAACTTAAAGATGATTGAACTATTTTTTAACAAAGCAATTCAAAATAATTAAGTTATTCACTGGACACAAGAACTCTTGAATACAAATTCATTAGAAGTAAATCCAACATAATCTAGTATAGTTTCATTTGTACTTCTTTCTTCTAATTGTGTAAGCAATCTTCATTCTCATTCCAATTGTCTTGAATAAGGCTGATGCCCATTTCAATAAAGCTTTGCTTTATACTTATTCCCTTCAATCCATAGTTTAATCATATTCAAATATTAAACTCTTAATTCTAGATCAAATCCACATGGTGTTATTTTGAATGGCATGATGTAACTTCACTTAAATTTATATTTAGTATAAATGAATACAAGAAGGATCAAAAAGATCCAAGTTCATATATGCATATGTGGTATCTTTGTTTTCTTTGCCTTCTCTCTTGGGAGTTTATTCTTATGCATCAGTGCATGCTTTGATTTACATTAATATAAGCAAGCTTACCATAAAATTCACGTTGTTGAGTTTCTAAATAGGTGTCAATGGTTTCTAATCTCTGTTTCTAAGAACATTTGGATTTTAATGTGTACTTTGTGATGGATTAGTAAATATGACATACTATTTGTGCAAAATTTAGCTATTGTCATTACTGATTTATGCTTCTTGTAGGCTATGCGCAGTTAATTTGTATTTGCATGTTTACAATACTTAATGATTTTTACTTGTGATGTAGCTTTGGTAAGCACTTTTTAAGGTGTGCGAATGTCACTTGTCAATATGTTACGTTGCTCACTTTGGCTTTAGTTTGGTCAATTGTTTAATTAATGTATGGTTGATAATGGTTATTTGTTAATTACATTGGCATTCCTTTTAACCTTTTATGGTACAGTGTTGAATTCTAAATGAATAAATTGAAAAAAAAAAAAAAAGGTTGGCACATTTGGGTATATATTAAATGATTAAAGCATTGTTCTTTGATTTGTTCAAAATGGCTTTTCTTTTACTTAATTAGTGCTATCATATTAGAAAAACCTATAACTAGTGTGTGAATTATATTTGACTTATATTATTAGGTGTAGATAATTATATATTTTCATAAGGTATGAAATAATGCGATTAGACATTTTGAATCCTGGTATAATTTTTTTCAGCATTTTTTGTCTTTTGATCTTTAGATTGTAAAGAATATCTACAAGGTAGGATCATAATGATGGTACGTAACTTAATTAAATATATCTGAGTTTCATCTTTTATTATAATAAAGTCGTGCTTTGTAAATATAATGTGTCCAAGATAATGTTAATTAGCTCATCATTTTAATTGTAATGCTTCCTTATTGCTACTTTTATGATGTATTTTTAAGTTTTCTATTATCTTAATCCATCAATGTTATGCATGTAATACGCGTTCTAAAAGTAGAAATTACAAAAGTAGCAGGCATATGATCTCGTGATGACAAGAAAAAGTCTTATAAATTGATTATACATCAATCATTTAATTACTTTACACATGCACCAAAATATGTCCTAACAAATTGTCTTTTTCCTTTTTCTTCAAAAAAATTCAACATGTTTAGTAAAATTTACTCAAAGATTCATTAGATATCACTTTTTTGAAAAATAAATAGATATATATATATATATATATATATATACACACCGGGTAAGTATAGGTGTCATATCTATAAGAAAAGTGTATGTCTATCAATAACTAAATCTTTATTAGTTAAGTCGTCTAGTGGTGGCAAGAATGAGGATGAAAATAATGAAAAAAGCAAACATTTTGGAAACAAAATCACAATTGCAAAGCAATGAAGTGCCAAGAATGAAAAGCCAAGCCCCTTGTGTTGTGTTGGTTTTCAATGTATGCTAATTATGTTAATTATCAATTTAGTTACCTCGTTACAGATTATTAATCCTAAGGTCTCTAGAATATTCTCCTGAAATTTCATAAAGCTTTAGCTCAAAATATCAATGAGTATTTTCAAGCCTAATCAAGTCAAGTTATGAAATTCTATTATTAATAATTATTATTCACACTAATCCTATGATTTCATTCTCGTTATTTCCCGCACAATCAAAAATTAATTAAGAGAGTTGGTCAAATCCTCTAAATACTATTCATAACGCCAGTTGCAAATAATCAAGAGCAAAGACAATCAAACATAAAGTAATACATACATCTTTCACCATTCACAAAACACAAGAAACTAGAAAAAAAAATAGCAATTCATCATATAATTAATAAAACCCATTGCTAAAGTATTTGTCATCAAAACAATGTGAAAGTAATAGAAAAAGTTAATAAAACTTAGTCTAAAACTCACGCGTCATGTGGAAGAATGAAAGCTTTCCAATTATGGTACGAATTCCTTCTCCTTTTACTCCTTCAATGCTTGATTCTTGCGTTTTCCAAGCATTGGAATGTTAAAACTGTCCAATATATATATTAAAGAAAAGAAAAAGTTCTCAAAACTGCATGCACAAATTTTGTGGTGCTTCTTCTTGCAATAGCAAACCCAGATGTGAATATTACATAGGTTTTGCTTTGTATAACCTGCAGTGGTTCCACACTACTCCAAATGGAAACATCCCTTCTCACAATTGTGAGCACCAACCACGAATTCATCTAGTGTGTACTACATTTCACCTTGCACTCATGATCGCAACCTCCATCTCTATGGCCACAAATGTCAAACACAAACAACTCTAGAATGCATTGCATTCATTTCCACTATTGCAAACTCATCTCTTGTGACCGCAAACTCCTTGCAGTCGTGAGACCTACAATTTGAGCCAAAATGTAAATAATGTTCAAATTCACTCAATTATCACTAAAACTACTCACAAACACCTCTAATTCATCAAAATTAACATCCTTGCACACATGCAAATATAATGCACTCGTTTTATTCTCAAATGCACGTAAAAATTAACCACAATGGGGTAAAAATATACTATAAAATCACAAGTTATCACACCCCCACACTTGTTTGTTTGTTTGTCCTCAAGCAAACTAACTTTAGTTCAAATCCAATTAATTCCAAACAAATAATGCATGTAACCACAAAATCATGAAATTGACCACCCATCTTAATTTCAAAAATAAAAAATGCATGTGAGTCACAAAGTTTAAAATCATTCAAAGTCACAGCATTCTCAACCTAAGTATGTCTCCCATAAGGATTCTCATGTGTGTGTGTGTGTTGCTCTTCAACCTTCAACAATAACTTTTTGATGATTCTATAGCAAATTCAATGACCATCAATTTTAGGACAGCTCACTCAATTTTAGGACAGCTCACTCTAAGGATCACCTTACTCTCTTTTGAACAAGATTGACTAACAATAACAAGTATTAGGTGGACTTTTAAAGGAGCAACAAACAAAACATCCCGCGGCTGTTTCCATGGGTGTGAAGCATCTATTCACAGCTAGGTAACAGCTATTCACAATCGTGAGCCCGCCCCAAATGCAATAACCTCCAGAAGGCATTATAGCTTGTCTTATGGGCACATACCTCATTTTCCCAATCATAAGTGAACATAATATTCAATTTTTGCAATGTGACCTCCAGAACGCACCATGTTTTTGTAGTTGCAAGACCTAGAAAGCGAACAAAATCTTCAAATTTTTTCCTTTCCTTTTCTTTTTCTCCCACATTTATTCTTTTTATTCTTTTGTGTGCTTCATAATTTTTCTTAAGTAGTTAAGAACTTTTTACATGAAGGTGAACAAGAGTTACCACACATCTCTAGTTACTGAACTCACAACAAACTCAAGATGCCTTATATACTCATAATCGAGCAATCGTTTTATGCGATAATGAATAAGGGTATCTAATGCAATCTCAATTACTAAGTCATACCAATCATTAGAGTAGAAATTTTTTTTTCAATGTGCTCATTGTCTTTCTTCTCTGTTTTTTTTTTTCAAATTTTTGATTTTTTTTCAAGTCCCATCTCCATCAATCTCACTTATGCTTTAGATAATTCATCAATACACACCCTAAACTAATAATCCTCTCCTCACAATAAAATTTTTCAAGTGATTAAGCAATCAAAAGTGAAGAGTATAATACATAATAATATGGGAGTCATGTTGTTGACAAATTAGGCAAAAAATGCTATTCTTAATAACAAGAAAAGAACTATGCAACAAAAATTTTACATAAAATTCCATCCTGAATTAAGTTTCAACGGCCACCAATTCATGAATCCTTCATGCCATCATTTTCACCATGAATGTTTCATGCTGTCAGTTTAACCAAGTGACTTATTTCATCATGCATGCATAATTTTTAGCACTATTGACCACATGCACTACACACTCTTCAATCATGCAATTCATTATAATATTCCCACAATTTAATGCCCTCCCCCATACTTATTGTGTTGCCTATTCCCTAAATATAGTCACAATAACAAAATAAGACAATAAAGAAAGGCACAACTTGGTGAGTTAAGTGCAAATTTTAACATCTTCCTCTAATTGGTGGTTTGCTGATGCATGTTCTACCATAGCCTCCTTAATCAAACACCGAATTAGAACATAAAATAATCTTTCCATGCAAACACAAAAAACAACACACAAAACAAACCAACACAAAACGAAAAACCACTAAAGTCAAATTAAAAAAAAAGCTTAGGTTGCCTCCTAAGAAGTGCTATATTTAATGTAAGTAGGTCAACATTCTCATGGGGTAGGTTTGATGAATGGAAACTTTGGGGATCCATAACCCCTCATGAGTTGTAGCAAATCTCTTCTTCTTTGCTCTTCATCACTTCTTTTTTGCCTTCCTTTTCTTGCTTAGCTGCTTCTTCTCTTTATCCATAAGCCATGACAGTTTTTTTTTATTCTTCCCCATACTTGTCTTGTCACCCTTCATGCTTTGTACCTACTCTAGGCCTTCTTTTGCAATCACCACGTCATTAAAAGCATTAGTAAACACATTAAACATATGCAACATGGCCGCATTTTTATTTGCCTCTTGCATGGGATTAGTGGAAGGTGTAGTGTACCTCCTTAGCACCTATTTGTAGTTGATAATTTGCATGTGATGATATTATTTGATATGATATTTGGGCTTCAAATATATGAACTATGTGAAAACATGGCTTATACTTGTGCAAAGTGTTGAATTGTAGGTGTGAAATTAATTGGAGCATAAAAGTAATCAAAAATAAGGAAGAAATTGTTAAATCAGATATCTAATTGTTCTAGAGTAAATTTTTGAGATCTAGCTTGATATTTTCGATCGCAACAAATCAATTCAAAGTGTAGAAGGATACAGGCAATCATCATAAAAAAAAGTTACTATTTTTACGATCACACATGTTGTGAGCTATTGCAATAATGATCACGAGGAGAAGATTGAGCTAGGCAGCACAAGATTGACTAGAGGGACACATAATAAAAATCACTACACAAGTGTGGAACGTACTCGTGCGATTTGATATGTCATGCTCAATTGGTAAGGCAATTAGGATTGATCGCGCCAACGAAAATTTAGACAAAAATAGGGTTTTGATGCACCTAACAACCCAAACTCTTAGAGGACTATAAAAAGGCTTCAAAAACACATTCAAGGGAGGCAGCCATTTGGGAACATAAAAAAATTTTTCTAGAAAACTTGTTTAAGCCATTAGAGATCAAGGGAGCCTTTGGAGAAGAAATTCGGGGCAATTGCATTGGGCATTTAGATCTATGATCTGACATTTTTACTGACTTTTTCTTTTCCACACTCTTTTCTTTTTCCAAGTATTACATAATTGATTATTGAATTATTATGGGATTAGTTGAGGCAACGTTTGGCTAAATTTTTTAGTGCCTAAGAATCTTTCGAACGAATCCAAGCTATGTTGTAGTTATTTCAATTCAATTTTAATACAATATTTTTCATCCAATTATTTATGTTACTTAAGCAGAATTCCAATTATGTCTATGTAGTTGGATTTTCTGCTATGCACGAATTTATAAACTCAAGAGAGCCAATTTTATGTATTAAAACTAAAGAACACACATTAGGTGCACTTTTGAATCAAGAGACCAATGAATCCTAATGAATCAATAAGGTATGATTAAATGCATGTGTTTTGAACAAGATGAGAGCAAGAGGATTTTCCAAGTTGATTCATATTGGTTTTTATTTGATATTGAGAAGAGATAATAGAAATATTATTGAAAACCTTGATTAATAATTAGGATGGACTAAGCGTTAAAATCTAGTTGAATAATTAAATCTAGTGAAGAGGAGTGAGATTGATCTCCTAAGTATTTTTCTGACATTGATTACTTTTTGATTTCATGAGTGCTTGGCAACAAAAGAAAATATATTTATTTCTTGATTAGTTCTTATTTGCTTTTTATTAATTTTGTTGGTTTTCTTGTGTTTGCTTGACTTGAATTTAGTACTAAGTAGTACTAGCTGCACAGTCTAATTTCCAATCCCGTGGGATACTACTCACACTCATTGAGTACTGTAACTTAACACTATGCAATTACAATTATTTACAAACTCTGTTTTCACATGATTAAGTTTTCTAAAATAGTAAAGGAGGACAGGGAGTATAAGGACCTTTTTCCTTGTCTATCAATACTTTCATGGTGGCAAAAAATGGATAGTCCAAGATAAGGGGGTCTCTTTTGCACCCTCCATCTCCAAAACAACAAAGTCCATGAGCACTATAAAGTTACTTACCTTCACCAAAATATTATCCATGACTCCTAGTGGATTTTTCATTTATCTATCAACTAATCTCACAAAGAGTCTTGTCGGCTTCACTAAATCTATGCTAAGTTCTTGAAAAGTCAAAAAGGATATTACATTAATACTTGCACTTAAATCACATAATATATTATTAAATGAAAATTTTTTGATAGTGCAAAGTATGAAAAAACTTCCTAAGTCCTTAAGCTTTGGTGGTAAGACACGCCCATGGCCCAGGTGGTCTTCCATGTCCTCCAACTTATCTTTCTTAGAGGCTACCTCTTGCAAGCACTTAACATAGGTAGGCAACTTCTTAACTTCTTCAACTAAAGAAACACTTACATCTAATTTTTCAAATTATCCTAAGAACTTACTTACCAACTCCTTTACCTCTGTAAATAAGGAATCCTAGGTCTGTAAGGTGAAGGTGCACTTGCCTCCTTTTCTCTTCTTCCTCCATCTTTAGTTCTTCAACTGTTTCTACCTTCTTGTCCTCCATTACCTGCACACTTGCCAATTGGACGTGTTCCATTAAGTTGTTTTCAATAGTGCTCGGCAATGTTCTAGCAGGTTGATTCGCCATTTTCTTTGCAAGCTATCTTACTTACACTTCCAAATTTCTCAAAGAAGATTGTTGATTCTACAGTAAAACATTAGTTCTATTCATATAATCTTATGTAGTTTTAACTAAATTACCTATCATTTCATGCATTGACTTTAATAGATTGCTCACATAATCCTTTAGAGACTACTTCTTTCTTGTAGCATGGCTGCTTGGAATCCTAATGAATTTTTCCAATTTCTCCAAAAAAACATTGAGTGGTTCCACCATCCAAATTGTATGTGCTTGTATAAAGATTATTGCCTTGTCCTCATTAGTTTCCATGAAATTTAACTGCTCATTCTGAAGTTGGCTACTATTAGATCCATTCCCTTAGCACTCATGCATAGAATGTGAGCATGCACACATATCACAAGATTGTATCATGAAAACCGAAGGAGTATTATTATTTACCACAATATTGTCTATCTTCTTCAACAAGAGCTCCACTTTTTTTGAGAGAGCTGTCAAGGAATCTACATCATGAATGCCAACAACTCTTCTAGTAGTAGATCTCTCAGTAGGCCATTTGTATGCATTGGAGGCCATTTCTTCAATTAAGTCTCAAGCTTCTTCAAGCAGCTTATTCATCAAAGCTCCTCTATTTCTTACATCCAAAATAATACATAATTGACCATTAATACTACTATAAAAAGTTTGTATCTACGTCTAGAGTAAGTAGCCATGCTAGGGACATTTTCTGAAGAGCTCTGTGAACTTCTCCCACACTTCTAGTAAAGTTTCAAACTCTAGCTACTTGAAAGTCTGAATGTTTAAGTGTAATTGCACTGTCTTAGCAAGAGAAAAGTATTTTGCTAAGAATTTATTAACCGTGTCCTCTCAAGTAACTATGTTGCTCAAGGGTTGAGATTAAAGCCATTTTCTCACCCAACCCTGAGAGAAAAAAGAAAAAATCTCAATTTTATACTATCGTTAGACACACCATTATACTTTATAGTACTATAAAGCTCTAAAAAGCTAGCTAGGTGTGTATTCATATTCTCGTGTGAGGCTCCTCCAAATTAATAAAGTTGCACCATGTTGATGAGTGTAGGCTGGTGCTCTTACAATGCCCATTATGTGTATATTCATCACCAGTGTATGTAATCACAAATGTCCCTTTAGTTTAGTAGAGGAAGATGCTCCTCTGACTGTGGTGGTGGGTTATCTTTTATTATCACTTCTTGTTAACACCTGAATAAAGGTCGATATCTATGTAATGTTTCTTCAATTTTTAGATCAAATTCTAGCTCTAAGCTCTTGGTCCTAGGTATACAAGAATTCTACTAAAAACCAAATCAACCCACAACAATAATTGCAACTCAAAAATTAAAAATAGAAAAGAAAAAAGAAGACATGAGAGAGAAATAAAAGAAAACAAAAGAAAAGTGGCTTGATCTAGTTGACCCTCACAGTATTTAATAGCACTCATCACCCTCCCCATCAATGGCGTCAAAATTTGATTCATGTCATCAACACACCAAATTTAAATTTATATGAACTACTACTGATTAAGTACAGATGTTATATCCATGAGAAGGGTGTATGTCTATTAATGTAACTAAATATTTATTAGTTAAGCCGTCTAGAGTTGGTGTGTATAAGAATGAAAATAATAAAGAAAGTGAACAATTTGAAAACCAAATCAAAAGTGCAAAGTGGTGAAGTGCCAAGATAGAAAAGCTTAGTCCCTTGTGTTGTGTTAGTTTCCAATATATGTCAATTTATGTTAATTATCAATTTAATCACTTTATTATGAATTGTTAATATTAAAATCTCTAGAAGATCCTCCCAAATTCTTCTAAAACTTTGATTCAAGATATTAACAAGTATTCCTAAACCTAATTAAGTCAAATTACGAAATTCCATGATTAACAATTATTGTCAACACTAATTCTAAAGTTTCACTCCTGTTATTTTTACAGAAATAATGTTTGCAGTTAGATGTCTAATGCATAGGTTTCACTCTCGTTATTTCCCATACAGTCACAAATTAATTAAAGAGTTGGTCAAATCCTCTAGTTACTATACATAACCCAATAGTGAATAATTAAGAGCAAAGACAATTAAACGTAAAGTTGTACATACATCTTTTATCAATCATAAACACAAGAGACTAGAAAGAAAATTAACAATTCATCATATAACTAATAAAAACTATTGCTAAAGTATTCATCATCCAAACAATGTAAAAATAATAGTAAAAGTTCATAAAAATTTAGTCTAAAACTTGTGCATCGTGTGGAATATGAAAGCACCTCCAACTATGGTGCTAGTTCCTTCTCCTTCACTAATTCAATGCTTGATTCTCGTACTTTATTAGTATTAGGATGTTAAAAACTATCTTAAGATATCTTATAGCTTGTATAGAACATGTATATACATGTACATGGGCTAGGGTTTGAATAAAGAAAAGGAAAAGCTAATAAAATCACATGCAGAAATTTTGCCACACTGCCACTCGTGACCGTAAACCATTGCGTCATGGCCATGATGCTTCTTCCAGTGGCAACAAACTCAAGCATGAACATTACATAGGTTTTGCTTTATAAAACCCATGGCAACAATACATTGCTTTACAGTTGTGACGTCCCTTCTCGTGGTTGCAAGCACCAACCATGAACTCACCCATTGTGCACCACGCTCCATCTCACACTTGCGAAAACCATTCTTACAGTCACAATCTCTATCTCCACGAATATGAATGTATAAGGACAACAATTCCAAAATACATTGCTTTCATTTTTGCAATAGTAAACTCATATCTTGTCGTCGAGAATTCCTTCATTATGGTCACGAGACCTACAATTTGAATAAAAAAAATTATCTTAGTGTAGAAAATGTTGAAATTCACTCCACTGTCATCATAACTACAACCAAACACCTGCAATTCATCAAAGTTAACATCCTCACACACAAGCATACATAATGCACTCATTTTATCCTCAAATACATGTAAAAATTAATTACAATGGGATAAAAATATATTATAAACTCACAAGTTATCATTATATATATTTTTTCAATATAAAGGAGTTACATTAATTCAGTTAATTTAAATAAATATTGATAATTTGCTAATATAAATAGCATATTTTCTTATATTTTAAATAATTTGAATTGTTTCTTCTGATTTCTATAGAAGAAATACATATTTTAATCATTTTATTTTTAAATCTCTTTATCTCTTTATTATTTTTATCCAATTTTTGAGAAAATATATCTAAAACATACAACAAGAAGTGAAAATAGATAAAGCCAAAATAGTTGGTGTGTGATTATTTCTTTAAATAAATTGAGATAGAGAATTCACTTATGTATTTATCTATAACAGTTAAGAAAATGGAAAACTCTTATGCGAACTGCGTTTGATCTCATTATTAATTTACTATAATATTCTCACCCAATTTATTTTTTAAACTACATTACTGCGATTTTGGTAGGTTATAAATTGGGCCAAACTAACAACTCTTAAAATAAAATTTACATTTATTTGTTCGAGACTAGTTTATTTATTTTTGTTTTCTAAAAATTTTATCAATATAATTATATTACACCCATTGACATAAAAATATATATTTTATTCAAATAATTTATTTATAAAATATTTTATCAATTACACAAATAATGAGTGTGCCAAATCAATAGTTTTTTTTTTAAAATTTTAAATTGATTCCATCACCAACGATGGTATAGACTATTTCAATAATTGTCTTATACATGTAGGCATGGCTGCGGTTGGTTCTAGAACCAATGGTTCCAGTTTGAAAAAAAAGAGAACCAAAACCAGACTTTAAACAGTAGTTCAGGTTCAAGTTCTGGCTCTAAAACTAATAGTTTCAGTTCTAATTTTTTAAGATTTTAATTTTATACAATTATACATTATTATTTGTTCTTATTTATTTTAATATACAAATAATATGATAAAATATTTAATATTTCTAATGAGTGTAAAATGTAAAAAAAATAAGAAAAATCATGTTTTAATTTTATTATTATTCCATGAAGTAAAAAAATAAGTGGTAAAAATTTTATAAAATACATTATATTGTTAAGTAACAAGTATTTTGAGTAGAAAAAAATATACATAATATTGTTTAGCTACTTAATATCAATATAAATTAACATATTATATGATATGTATAGACATATATATATATATCATATTATATACATACATACATATATATGTATATAGACCTATATATATATATATATATATTGGCGAATTTGAAATCAAAATCGAACTAGTAATTTCAATTCTGGTTCTATATTTTGAGAATCGAAATCAAATATATTCTGAACGATTTTTGCATAGTTTTAATTTTGTAGTTCTAGTCCTAATTCCAAGGGAGTTCAGTCGGATTTGACTCTCAATTCCATATATATATATATATATATCATATTATATATATACATATATATATGTATATAGACATATATATATTGGCGATTTTGAAATCAAAACCGAACCAGTAGTTTCAATTCTGTTTCTATATTTTGAGAATCGAAACCAAATCTAATGTGAACAATTTTTGTACAGTTTTAATTTTGTAGTTCTAATCCTAATTTTAAGGGAGTTTAGTCGGATTTGATTCTCAATTCCAAATGAAAGTATAGTAATGTCTATAAAGATGATACATGGAAAAAAGACATAGGGTGTCATAATCTGGTTTTAAAAAAAAAAGTGAAAATTTAATTTTAAGTATTCAGTAGCATCTACAACCATCTACGACCCTCTCTTAAAAAAATTAATTCGATAAATTATTTTTTTAAAAAATTTATTTTAAGTAGTTTAGTTAAGAAACCTTGTACGCGAGCGCATCGCTGTGCTCTCTCTGTTCCAGAGCAAAATATCTTGGCCCTTCATCCACGACTATATATGAGGCAAGTCCCTAACCCTAGCAACAAATCTTTATCTCGCCCGTTTTTCTACTTCCTTCTAAGAAATCAACCCATCTGTTAATTTCTGGGAGAGATTTTTGTATTTGCTTCTCTTAGTAACCTTGAGATGTCTGGAACTCACAGTCAAGAAGCTGATGGATCTGGTGTACCGCCCATGGGTGGACGCGGTGGCTATGGTGGTGGTGGGTATGGCGGCTACGAAGGTGGAGGATATGGGGGTTATGGTGGTGATGGTGGGTACGGCGGCTCGGAAGGTGGAGGATATGGAAGTTATGGTGGCGGTGGCGGTGGTGGGTATAGCGGCTTGGAAGGTGGAGGATATGGAGGTTACGGTGGCGGCGGTGGTGGATACGTCGGTTCCGAAGGTGGAGGATATGGAGGTTATGGTGGCGGTGGTTATAGCGGAAATAACAGCGGTCGCGGAGGAAACCGGGGAGGTAGTGGTGGAGGGTACGGTGGAAGAGGAGGCGGGGGTGGCGGAGGATACGGTGGAAATCGAGGTAATTTTGGTTTTGATTCGTGTCTCCTGTGCGTTATCTTAATTTTAAAATTTTAGATTTCAAAGCTTCTATTTTATCGAATTTTTTTCTGCATCCTTTTAAATAAAAGATTTTTTCCATGATTTTAGAAGGAGGCGGTGGTGCTGGATACCAAGGAAATCGTGGTGGAGGCAGAGGAGGTGGCCGCGGTGGTGGAAGTGGCAGAGAAGGCGATTGGCGCTGCACTGATCCAAGGTAACGTAGCACGCTTGCTGATCTCTAGTTCTTCCTTCCAGTTTTGGTATAATGCTATCTGGTTGGTGATATTAGGTACTGTGGGTAAAGTTGATGTTATAGGAAAATAGGCAACGGGCATACTTTGTGTCATTCTGAATTTGATTATGAACATCTCATTATAGTGTTAAAACTAGCGCTGGACTTCTGACATTTCCGAAGATAGGAACATCTCAAAAAATGTAATTAAGATGAATTTTGTTTTGAAATGGAACTGGATCTGAGATTAGATCCTATATGGAGTTACATAAAAATAAATGAAAAAAATATGCACTCTCGGCGTCCGTTCTGTCTTGTGTTTCTCTATTTGTTGATGCTTCGAGAATACATTTTTAAGGTGGATTGAAGCCAATCTTAGAATCCATAAGGTATTTATCCGGCTTTCGAAATCCTTGGGTTTGCCATTTTTCTTATTGACCTAGTTATTTGAACATAAAAGGATGTTTGTTTTGTAGCATTAACTTGGATTGCAGTAATAAGTTCCTTGAAGTCGTCCTTAAAATAATTTCCTCCAATTGTTGCAAGCAAAATAAGTGCACAGCTTCCTTAAAGTGTGCTATTTAAAACATGTATCTTCCAAAGAATCCCGTTGTATGTCTCTTTTAGATCTGCCGTTTGATTTCCTTTCTGTTTAATAATTGATAAAGTCCTCTATGGATCTAGCTGTGGGAATATGAACTTTGCCCGGAGAACTGAATGTAACAAATGTGGCGCACCATCTCCAGCTGGCAGTGACGATCGTGGGGATAGAAGGGGTGGTGGCCCCAGCAGAGGTGGAAGAGGTGGGGGTTATGACAACAGTCGAGGTGGAAGAGGTAACTATTACGACAGTGGCGGTGGCCGCAGTGGTAATGGTAATGATGGAGGAAATGCTAGAGGTGGTTCTTATGGAGGTAATCAAGGAAGGGATGATGGTGGTTATGGACGGGGTCCTCCTGTGGCTCCTCCATCTTATGGGGGTGCTGGTGGCAGTTTTGCACAACCTCCTAATGCATATGGTGGGAATCCTAATTATGCTCCTGATGCAGTTCCTCCACCTACAGGCTATAGTGGGGGCCCTGCTTCACATCCTCCATCATATGGTGCCTCTGTTGGTTATGGTGGTGATTTTCATGGTAATAGTCGTGGCAGTGCACGAGGTGGACCACCTGGTGGGCATGGTAGAGGTCCTAGGAATCCAGGAGGTTATGGTGGTGCTCCAGTAGAGGCTTCTGAAAAGGTGAAGCAGTGCGATGAAAATTGTGGGGATTCCTGTGATAACTCAAGAATTTATATCTCAAATTTGCCTCCAGATGTCACTGTTGATGAGCTTAGAGAACTGTTTGGAAGCATTGGCCTGGTAAATGCAAATCCATTCCCTATTCTCATTGAAGAAATATTTCAAAACTAGCCAAAGGTTTACGTCATTGGAAAGGATGGATTCTATGTGCATTTGTGTGTGAGGCCATTTACATTTTTCTCTTTTTGTTGCATTGTAGTTACATGTTTCTGTTATGTTTTAAAATATTTGTGCGCATGCTAATGATATACCTTTTTATTCAGCCCAAACAATTTTGGTTATTTAGAATTTGGCATATAAGTGACAAAGATTGCCTTAAGAAAACCAATGAACTCACTTTTAAGTAATTATTATTTATCTTTGACTTACAGGTTGCAAAAATCAAACAAAAGCGAGGCTACAAGGATCAATGGCCATGGAGTATTAAAATATACACTGATGAACAAGGAAATAACAAAGGAGATGCAGTATTATCTTATGAAGATCCATCTGCGGCACATTCAGCGGGTGGTTTTTTTAACAGTATGTTTCTAACTTGGATGCATCTTGAGTTGAGCATTTTGATGAATTTGACTTTTCTTTTTGTGTGTGAGTAGTTACAATGATTTTTCTTAACAGTGCATGAATTGAGAGGATACAAAATTAACGTTTCTATGGCTGAGAAATCTGCTCCAAAGGCTCCTGCATATGGTTCTGGGTAAGTAACCTTTACCAAATTAGGTGTCCATTGAAGTATCAATATGATATGGAGGCTGAATATTTTTGCACTTGCCAATGTCTTGATACAAATTTTGTTAAATTATCTCTACTGATTCCTCGTAGCCAGGTGCTTACCGAGGCTTTCTCTATAAAATTACACCTGTTCTTTTTTCAGCAGTTCAATGATTTTGCCAGTTATTTCTTACTTTGACTTATATTAGACTGGTTTCTGTCTGCAGTGAATTAACCCTGCATCTAATCTAACAGTTGTTTAATGTCCTATGTTATAGAGTGGGCTTAGTGGTTGTAAATCTTGCATGGAACCCTGATGAGAGTTTAATTACATTGAGTTGGTGTAATACTTTCTAGCATATAGGCTTGGGGTCCCCATTTATGATTGATGTGCTACTCACATGCTAGTGAACTATTAATTATGACTTGGCTGTTTCAAATTTATAGATAATAACCTTTGTGATATCTTTTATTCTGGCTTGTTAAGGATTAATCAATATAAAACGATAAATTAAAGTCTTCTAAAGCCAAATGATTAAAGTTTCGGGGATATCATCCAAAGCACGTCTATAATAAGTTTAATTGGGTTGATTGTCTGACAAGAAGATAATGGATGTGGTTAATTTAGTTTCCTCTCTCCTTGAGGCTGTCTCTCTTTACAGTTGGAAGAGTTGTGGAATGGCATTAACTTGGTGCTTAAATAATTGGGTTTGTCAGCTTCCATTGGATGTCTCTGTTTTCCATTTTGTGGATCGATGGTCTACTTTCGGGTGGGAAGACACTTGAACTTTCCAGTGTTTCATCTTCTCTCTTTTTTTCTGGTTATTGTCCAAGGTTTCATCTTTCAGTCAAATCTCTCTCTCTCTGCACACACACATGTACTTTTACCTTTGCTGTTCTATACTCAAATTTGTAGTGCCTTTATCTTTAGAAGAAACCAATCATTGTTATTGTGGCTTCATGTTTCTGTAATGGACATATTCTTCTTGTTCAAATAGTATTGTTGATCAATTTTTAAAAACTATGTGCTTTTTTATTTTGAATGATATGTTAGTTAGCCTGGCATGAAAATGGTAATCGCATGCTTGGGGTCATGTTAGGTTAAATGATCTTTTGTATCATGAGAACTGTATTTTTGTATTCCTCTTGGATTATTGGAGCCTGAGATATCAAAGAATCTACTGCACTGTGATTGATATGATACCTTGCATATGATTAATTGCATGTATAACAGTGGTGGTGGTAGAGGCAACTATGGTGGTGATAGACGCAGAGACAACTACAGAGATGGTGGTTCTTCTGGTCCGGATAGAAATTATCATGGTGGAAACCGTTCTCGTCCATACTAAACTTCCGCACAGGCTATTATTGTACTAATAATTGTGGTGGGAGGGGTTTTTAGTTTGTTTCCATAGGCGGATTTGTTCCCTAACTGGAGATCAGAGGTAGGTTGTTCATTATTCTGGGCAATACTCCTTTTCTCCGTTACAAATATTTGTTGGCACTTGGTGGCTAGTTATTCTCAACCCTCGGGATTGATTTGAGCTATATCAAATGTTTTTATAGAGGGAACTGGATATTCTCCAGATTGCTGCCAAAGGTAGGTTGAAATTATCAGGTGAGTGATGCTATCTAAAGTCGTGTTCATTACCTTTCCTTTCAGAGATGCATTATGTGAATCTACTTGCCTGATCACCTTGTCCCTGCGTCGTTTATTTATTTGAGCTCTGTCGACAAGTCACTATGCAGATTCAATTTGAGCCTCTGAACTTATTCCTCTCGCCTTCAGTTGGTGTCCCATAATTTTGATAACTTCAAGGTTGATTAAAATTAAAATGAGGGGGAAGCTTTGCTAGTTAATTTTTTTGAATAGTTTCCAGTTGAACTTGGTAGAATTGGTATGTTAAAAATATCTTTCCGTACTGTGGATTCGGTTATCCACAGGCAATGGCTTTCAAACGAAACTATTCAAAGCCCTGAAAAGTATCTTTTTTTAAAAATGAAATAAAAGAAAAAAATCTGGACATTTTCCAGTCGACTTTTGTATTTTAACTTCCTTGCGTGTTGGAGAGTGGAAAATTGAAGTCATGAGTCTGGCTGAGAACGTATGTATCTAACCCGGTGTAAACAATTTCCATCTGAAGTTGTCTTCTCTTTGGTGTTAGGCATTGTCCGAAGTTGACAATTATTTTGAAAAATAATGGCTTTCCCAGTTCGCTTGGGTTTTATATCCACAATCTCTCCTAAGGTTTCAGTTCTGGAGGCTCTCGTGAAGGAAAATCCAATCCTGCTTCGACACTTGTGCTTCTTGGTCGGAATGACGTTCCAAGAGGCGGACGAAATTGGATGCTTATGGTTATGCTTGGCGTTCTATTCTCTCTCAGAAAATGCCTTGGGAAACCCCTTTTTAAGGAACTTCTTTTTAATTAGATGGAGTTTCATGTGTCTACTCTGGAGCGTATAAAAATGCTTTGGAGGGGAAAAAGGACGCCTTTTGATCAACTTCAGTATCAATTATGGATGGAGCGCGTGGGGAATGCGTGTCATTGTAGTATTGACCGGAGAGTGCGTCTCGCCTAAATGGAGGGACCTCCGCCGGATGTTAGAGCCTGATCTGAAATTTGCAGCTAGAATTTAGGAATTTGCTTGTAATATCATTAATTTACCGTGGTGGAAAGAATAAAATAAATGGGTCCCAAAGAATGTTTGGTGAGTATAAGTGACCCCCCCATTGTTTCTAATTTGAAATGTTGGCTGTGAGCACTTCAAGTTTCAAGAGAATGAATTCGAATATCAAATATACGAGAATAAGTATTGATCGTGATTGGGATATTAAAAGTCATGGTTGCCTATTTAAGCAGGTTCTTCTGTTCCATTTGTTTAATGTCTTTGGGCTGGAGGTGGAGCCCGGAACAAGTTGAGTATTCTTGTTTTATTCGAGCTTGAATGTTTTTGAATGAGCTCAAGGGGTAGGTGTAGGATTCAAGTTGAGTTTTAGTTTAAGTTTGATTCAACTTACATAATTTTTAAAGTTTTAAATATTATTTAATTTCATTTTTTTATAATTTTAATATACAATAAAAATAATATTTATAATAATCTGATTATTAAGAAATGATAATTTTTTAAAACAGTATCAATTCAATGAAATTAATTAAGAGGATAGATTTAAAATAAATATTGAGAATGAAATAATTTAAAAAATAAACATTAGGCTCATCTTAAAATTATCAAATAGGGCAACAGTTTTGAAAAAAAAAATATTTATTTAGGATTCTCAGTTGCATATTTAAAATATGTTAATAATAAGATAAAAGATATGATTATGTATTTATGTTTAGATGTGTATTTTTAAGTTCAATAGATCTTGATGGCAAGATTAGTGATCTCATAGGCCCACAAAAGACACGTGTCTTTTTTGAGTTTTGACTTTTTTCCTACTTTTTATTCACTTGACAAAGGGAAAATGACGAGTTTTTTTCCGCTTATTTCTGGTTTCTCATGCCGGAAGTCGTGTCATCGAAAACTAGTTTGTTTATGTAGACACGACCTAAGAAATACAAAAACAGTATGAATTTTAGGTTTTGTTTCTTAGAACAATGTTTTTTTTGTGTGCTTTTGGATTGTGCTAGTTTTACCGATGCAGATGTCAACAAATGATAGTTTCTTAAGTTAGAAAAACATGGTGGAATGTGGAGTGTTTCTTGTATGAAGCTTAAAGTGTTTCAAAACTATATCGTATGCATACTTAAGCATTCTGACCATTAGCAATAGACCACTGTCAACAAATTAATTGATTTTTTTTTATTCATCCATAAGGTTGATATCACATTGCCCATTCATCGGACTTCTATTTTGTGCAATTCGATTTAAAACATGGTCAAATTTGATCAAAATACATCAAAATACCAATGACAACCAAAATATTATTAAGTGTATCAAAATAATAATCTTCAATAATCTAAATTTTGTAGCAAGTCTTGATGGAGGTAGTGATATAACAAGTCAAAAATCGCATTCTCCAAAACCCATTGACATTAATAGCGTGAAAAATTTAGTTAGATACAAATTTTTATCAACTAAATTTTCTAAAATAAAACCAAGAATCATGGTTTGTATCATGTCCAAACAATGTTGCATTTAGCATCCCTCGACACGCTCTACCTAAGTTTGGTGTTCCATGCACAAATGGTATAAGCTACAACCCTTAAGGAACTAGTCGCTTGACTGGCCAGTTGGAGTGGCTGACGGGATCTTTTATTTTTTTTCTCTTTTTTGAGAAGAAGTGAAAAAGTGGAGGAAGATAAAGAAAAAGAAGAGAGGAAGAGAAAAAGAAGAGGAATGAAAAAGGGCAAGGAATGGAAAAAAGGACATAGAGGAGGAAAAGAAAAAAAAAATAGAAAACTAGATAAAAATGTAATAAACAATATATAAAAATTAAAATGTATAAAAAGAAAAAGCATTATACCATAACAATTGTTTAAATAGGTATTTATTATTATTTTTGTCTTTGTATATGATTATATACCTAATTTATACCTAATAAATAAGTTATTAAGAACTAATAATCAATTATTATATATTTAATTTTTTGACCTTTAAAAATAATTAATTAATTATATATTTTTTATTCAAATAATAATTCTACATTAATTAGTATACAAATTAGTTATGCAATTTTAAAATATCATAACATATTTTAAAATTTTTGTATTAAATCAGCATATATGTATAATAAATAATTCTAATTAATTGGTTTTTAAATCTAATTGAATCAGTCGAATTAGTAAACCGGTACGATGTTTGATTCTATCTCCAGTTAAGTTTTGAAAACACTGGGAATGTTTGTTTTGCTTCATAACTCAAAAATTACATACACTTCAATTATCATACTTTTTAAATTTTATTTATTTCTCTTTCTGACTTTTACACCATCCTTGAAAAAAGTATACTTTAAAGCACACACTTAAAAACCAAAAACAAACATACCCATTGTTTTAGAGGGGAGTACCCCTAAAAAATGCAAAACGAACAAGGCTTTATTTAATGCTTAGATGCTTATTTGGACTTTTTAATGCTTATTTATGTTTTATTATGTACAAATACACAAAACAAATGAACAATACACACACACTTATACATAAAAAATGCTCACCCTTGTATATTACTGATTATGATTATGTAGTTTAGATTATTTTATTTAAATTAATCACATGTTCTTTTTTAAAAAAAAAAAATTAAAAGCCCTTGATAACTTAATGACCTAATATAAAATTATAAAATTCTAGAATTAATAATCTTACTTAAATATTATAATAAAATAATCAAGTTTCATGATTCTCCTATAATTTTTTTACAAAGACTATTTTGATCTTACATGATCAAAATTATTTGCACAATAAAGCTATACTGAAAAACTAAATATAATTACTTTAAATAATCATACTTACTAAATATAATTGTGAATGATTAATTAATTATTATAAATTTTTTTATCTTTTAAAACAATCTTTTGAATTATATTTCCATCCCACAAAATGAACATAACGCAAAAGTATAGCCAAAACAAAGGTCAACAAACATGTCACTTTCCAATTTTAAGTGTGTGCAAAATATCTGCCACCTCTGTTCAAAGGATACGAAAGGCCAAAACTAATAAATTTGGCCTTCCTATTTGGTATCTATCTAATTTTTTTTAATTTCTAATTATTATAGAATTAAATTCGATCCCAACAAAAAATAAAAATAAAAATGATCCCAATAAGGTAAAGGTTATTGCTTATGTGCATATTTGGTTCTTGTGATGCAAAAGGTAGAAGTGAATGCTTTTTCATGGGCTGGTCTAAGTTATGCATAAAATATAAGCAAAAAATAACAACTAATTTAATAAATAGTTTTATGTTTTGATTTGAAAAAATGGTTAGATATTTTTTATGGCATTAGGAACATCAAATGCTAACAACTAATTAGCAGTAAGCTAGTTTACCATCTGTCAACTATAAACTAATCAAATCAAATCCTTGTTAGAACGCCAACACAAAAAGTACTAAGAATCACTGACTCAGACATTTAATAAGTTTCCAGTGACAGCCATAGTTTACATGTTACACTAATCACACAAGTAAAATTATTTGAAAATGCAGTTTAGGTTGGCTATGGGTGCCCCCTTTTTTTTTTTAAGATTATTTATTCCTACTTAAAAATTTTACAAAATAAACATCTTACCATATAAAATTTATTTAAATTAAAATTTAAAATTTTTTCTCTCTTATTTTTTATAATTAACTAATAAATTTTCAATCATTGTACTTATTTACAATTAAATCAACACCTATCTTTATAATTTTTCTACTCATTTTTTAATTACTCTATAAATCTATATACCATCACCATATTCAATCATTATTGAATATTTAATATATATATATATATATAAAATAAATTTTCTAACTACTTAAATCTTAAAAATTAGATATAATTCTCATTCACTAATAATCATAGCCTTTGAATTTTGGAGATAGTTGTTTATTATTGTTATCAAAAGTTAAGTGTGAGTTAAATTTAACATCGAAAAAAATGACAAGGGTTAATAATACATAATTAGTAATAGCCCACAAACCTAATTATCTAAATTTTCGGTTAAAATATGGTGTCATAAATCTATTTGTTCACTCCGTCATGGATGATTCTCCGCAAGGTTTTATTTTAGTCTATAACTCAGTTGAATTTTCTATATTTGATCTGACTGATTAAATTTGAGTTTGTAATTAAGCCTTCAATTTCTAACAAATTGTATCAAAGTCAAATGTTCAACATGAAAGCAAGAGTCGAGATAATGCTCAAATGGTCCCACGATGGTCTCCCATGGTGAACAAGAAAAGGTATGATAGGCACGATGTTTGGTGCAATTCATTGAAAATGCACATTGGATTACTGAATTTGGTACAGTTAGGATCCCCCACAAGAGCCTAAAAGATTGACAGACTTGATTAAGGACTGCCAAGAAGTTACTAAGGAATTGATGGATTCAGTTGAGTTTGGAAACACTTTTTAGTGAGATGTATACTTAGAAGAAGCTTTGATTGAGGGTGAGTAGTCACAAATTTGAGAAGATTCCCACTTGAATGGAAAAAATTGGTAGTAAAAATCAAAGTATGAATTGTATCTTATACTAAAAAAAGATTAAAAAATGAGCAGTACTATAGGTTATTGACCACAAACTTAATGCCTTAAAATTTTTTGGTCAGATCTATGAATATCACTTGGCGTTAAATGGTGCTGCTTAAGTGTCATATGTAGAAGTTGCCGTACAATCCAGTTCAGCAAGTTTGAAGCCCTTCTGATGCTAACAATGACGCGATCCATCAACCACACGCCCTCGTTAGCATCATATAAGAAGCACCTTATTATTTTTTTTTATATTTTTATGAAACAAAATATCAAGCCACAATAGTAAACAAAAAGAAAGGGTTTGTTCTCATTTTTTGGTATCAAGAAACACAAACTAAAATTATTACACTTCTTAAAATTTATCTGTTTCCCTCTCTTATTTTTACGTAATTTCTAAGGAAAATACATCTAAAAAGACCATCTCTTTCGAGAATAGTTATAATCGTTTTTCTCTTTTCTTTCTTTTGGTTTTATTCTCTTTTGTTTTTCATGTTCTAATATTTTTTTTTCTCATTATTCTTTTACACTTTTATGTTTCTTTTTCTACATGGATTACTTTCACTTTATTTTTTCCTTCTAGATTTCAAAATTCTTTAAATAATTGATTGTTTTTTATATTATTGATATCTTACATAAAATTATGTTTTTAAATACTAATATTGGAGGCTCAATATATGTTAAAATTATTGTTAAATACTGCAACTTAAGATGAAGATATTTAAATTTAGGATTAAAATGCTTTCACACTTATCTATTTTTATTTCCACAGAGAATTGCTAGTATCATAAATATTTTATTATTTATGTAAATTTGCTTTGTATTTTGATAAAGTGCAGGCCAAGAGAAGCGACTTGTGCCATCTCCCCATTAGCGTTTTTATCACTCGCAACTATAATGTTAGACAAAACAATGGCGATTAGGGTTTTCAATATCTATATTACTAAATGTTGACCTTTAAAATAACTATCTTGGCCATTTTTGATAAATTTCTTAAAATGCCTCCATTAATAAATTTAAATGCATACTATTTATTACGCCTAACTACCTTTTGCTACTTAAAGTAGAAAAACTGAAACGACACGTTCTTTTTTATTTATTTATTTTTACTTATTTCGTTTTTCCTTTCATTTTATATAATTTTTTCATACAGACTTGTAGAGAGGAATAAATCCCGACTGGAGGGGTCTCTCTGGCTAAGGATAGAACATCATTTTCCGGTCTGTTGATGTGGAAAGGAAATGTTTATTTTTAAATTTTAGTGTGTGTTCTTCCATATATTTATATTAATAGATGTGTAAAAATAAACAAAAAAATTAAAAATATATTAATTATAGTGCATGTTTTGAGTGAAAATTTTGAAAGCAAAGGCTTTGGCTTTCACACAGTGATATGTTTGGCAACTATGGCTAGGTATAGCCATGGTTCCAATTAGAACCAAGACTTGGACCAGACCAGTCCAGACCGAACTATTACAGAGCTGGGATTAGGATCAGAACCAGAATTGTGGAACCGAAACTCTTCAAGAACCTTAAATAATGGTTTTGATTCTGATTCTAAAAAAATGGAATCGAAACCTAAATTGAAATTGGCAATGTTGATTTCAGTTCTGATTTCAAACCATAAAAAATTAAAAATAAAAATATTAATGTGTGTATATATATATATATTAATGTATATGTTAATTTTAATATATATTAAAATAAAATAAAAATTAAAAAGTAAATATATATAATATGTTATATAGTATCACATATACTAATATTTTATAATACCAATTAACTAATATATTACACAGACTAATAAGTATCTTACATAGATAATATATACATACTATAATATTTTGTTTTACTTTTTTCCTTCATGAAATAATAACAAATAAGAATATTTTTTAAATTTTTTATATTTTACATTTAGTTAAAAATTTTGAATGTATTGCAATATTATATGAATAAGTAATAATAACACACTTGATAAATATGCAAAATTTTTATATAAATTATATTATTTATTAGTTGGTAAAAAATTATAATAAAAATAATATTAATTTAAAATTAAGAACATGTGAAAATATTTAAAAAATCATAGAGTGAAATGAAAATTATAAAAAAACATAAGAGGAAAAATAGAGTTATATTAGAGGACAATAGATAAAGAAAGAAAAATAAAAAGATTTAAATGAGTGTATTATGGTTATTTAACATTATATGACCAGAATAATCTCTTGTTTTAATAAATAGTATAGAATATAAGTAGATAAAATAATTTTAAAAATTTTAAAAAATGGAATAAGTGGAAAAACGGAAGTGAGATATAATGACAATAGGGAGAATAGAGAAATGGTAATGGGTAAAGAGTGAAAGAATATTAAAAAAATTTTATATTGTACAACTAAATTTTCTTAATATATAGTATAGACAGACAATAAACTGGCTTCAGCCCACCATAACATTATGTGTGTTGGAAAAATCATATGCCACTGGTGCGCATCTGACATTCTGGCCCATAAAAGGCCTACTGAACTTACAAATGCCATTAAACAACTAGGCATGGTTGCAAGCAGGGCAAAAATGACACTTTCTATGTGACCATAGTAGAAAGTAAAAATTCTCTCTCATAGGAATTTGTCTTACCATCTTTCATTTAGTAAACACAAGAATGTAGTCACCATTGGAAAAATTATCCAAGAGAGAAGTGCAGAGCCGTGTAAGGAAGTGGAAACTGATGTCCTGAGTCCAATAACAAATCTGCAAGCATCCACTGATGGATCAACGGTAGTAATCAATCCCAAACCTGAGAAATCACAACTCTCGGCATTTTGATCATGCTGCTGGTAGTAACTGTTAAATGCATAAGAAATGTTTCCAGGCCAACTAAGGTTGAAGCAGGAGCCACCTGGCGACACAGAAGTGCAGTCAGCAGCAGCACACGCCTGTAAAGCAAGGGCAGTAGCATTTGACAAGTCTTTGTTGTTGTTTACCACACACCATTTGGTAGAAAGGTATTGGACATCATGTGCATTCACCAGTTTTCTTGAACCCTGACCAATGTCAACTTGATACTTAGCTTGGCCATCAAATGTGAACACACCCCAATGCCTTTCAAAATTACCGTTGGCTGTGCTTCTCTTATCTTCATCCAAAAGGCTGAAAATGTATATTTCAGTTGGCATATCTTGGCGCTTTGAAGATTTTGCTGATCCACTGTGGAGGTGGTCGATCAAGCCTTTCATGAATTCTCCAGCAAGAGATGAAGTAGCATTTGGAGCTCCATCAGTAGGCCAACCAATCCGACCAATGACTATGTCAACCTGAGGAAATCCAGCATTGGATAGTGTCACAGAGATCATATCATAGCTCAAGTCAAAGCTGTTTTTGTAGGTCTTGTGACTATCATTTTGAGCGTGTGCTTTTTCTTTGAAAAGGGCAAATTCAAGAGAAAGGTTCCTGTTTCCAAGGTAACTCTGAAAAGGAGATATAGTTACAAAAAAGGGAGATTGATGTTTGTTCAAAAATGAGAGGAGTTCAATCATAGTTCTGTTCACATCAGGCCGAAATCGCGCTTTTGATGGCGGACCAGATTCTGGTAGGAAGGCATCAAAACTGCAGGGAGCTACAACTTTCACTTTTTGGGCCAAGTTGGCTTTGAATAAAGCTGTTTGGATGTTAGCAGCTGCTCCAACGACGAAGGGGTAGAATTTCTCACTATAACTTTGGAGGAATGGCTCATCTCCAACAGCAATATACCTATGACAAGGTTATTCAGAAATTAGACACAAACACATAGAAAAGGGGAGGGGGTTGGGGGATAGGCAGAAGTGAGGGTGGTGCACAAAGGTACATGAGGAGGAAAAAAATGGTGATATAATTGAATAATCACGGATCTGAAACAAACAATTGCAGAGATAGCATGGTTAAGCATCTTACTAAATTCTAGAAAAGAAACTATAAACATCAATAAACACAACCATGAAACTGCAAGAGCTTTTCCACTTCGGGAAGTCAAATTTTCTAATGCCGCTTTTCGATATCAGCATGCCCAAATAACTACGACATGTCCCAAACTAAGTTCTGCAAATTTGCAGGATACAGGTACAAGTGTGAAACCAACCAAATTAAGTGAATGCACACATCTACATGTTTTTCCCAGTTTTCATCAGATAAAAACCCATGGCATATGGAAAGAAATCAATACGCCAAGTCATCAGCTTAAGAAAGTGTTAAGTCTACAGTTCAAGGCATGAGCATCCAGCATTAAATGATAATTGGGTGTGCTGAGTTTCCATTATTTAGCAACCCATCTTCCTGAACAACAACGGCTTCATAATCAGCCACCCTTTCCCACAGTGTAAATTGGTAACTCAGCTCAATTTTGTAGTGCTTGAACCCAATCTCAAACGCTAGTTCTAGTTTGAAAAAAATAAGGAAAAAAAGAAAATTTCAAAGCTCACGTTCGATTTAGAACAGTTTTGAGCAATCGAACACGGATTGAGTTTTATTAAAAATGCTGCTCGGATACAAGACACGACTACACACACAAACAAACAGAACAGCTAAAAAATCCACCACCATAACATTCTTTAAAAAAAATCCCCAAAACATCATCTTTTGTTGATTTAAGGACGTACGTGCAGCACTCACAAAATCCTTAGTTAGTAGTTAATTTTGCCAACCTAAACAGTTGCTTTGTTTCTCGAACTCCTCTATTTTCTTCCTTCCCCAGTTACTAAAAATCCAGCAAATCAACCAACACATGCTACATAAATCCGAAAACCCAAATACGAGACCAACCAGAGCACAAAAACAACTAGAACTTGTCATATCTGAAACATAGTGGCACCAAATTCAAACACTCACTCTATAAGAACCCTGGAGGATCCGTCAGAGACAAAGCGGGTGAGATTATCGTGGACCCAACTCTTGGCGGCCTTCAAAGACGAGTTAAGTCCGCGAAGCAAGGAATTAGGAATACCAACAGTAACGCGGATATTGGAGCCCGCGAGCGATCGGAGAACAAGTGGATCGGCGTCCAACAGCTTAACCTTGGAGATGCTGTTGGCTTTTAGCAGCTCAACCACCTTCTGCGGCTGCAGAGGGTGCGACGCGGCCGTGCCCCAGTTGACGCCAACACCCTCGACATTTGGCACGGTAGAAAGAGACACGAGTAATAATAGGAAGAGCAACCGGGAAAGGGGTGTAAATTTGAGTTTGGGTGAAGCCATTTCCGGGTGAGAGAGAGCTCCGCTGCCTCCACCGCTAGCTGTTGCGCGCCTACAAGTTTGATTCCTTCGTATGGGAATAATAAATAAATATAATTGCTTTGGCTATGTGCTCGGCCCCCCCTCTCTCTCTCTCTCTCCAAGAAATGTCCCAGTCACTTCACATCCTTACAATCAAGAAATATAAAATTATCAATAATTAATTTTTTAATTATTATACTTATTTATATTTAAATTAAAATATATTATATATATATACTATAACATTAACTAATTATTATTATAAATTTCATAAATATATTTAAATAAATTAAAATTTATATTTTATCAAAATCTCATATTAAAATATATTATTTATCAGGACATAATTTTCACTGAACATCGTCCCAAACCTAAACCAATGTTTTTAAAATCGGACCGGACCGGCCGGTTCAATCGGTTCGACCGGGAATTAGTCGGTTTTCCGGTCCAATTAAGTTATAAAAATAAAATATGTATAAAACTAGTCAAAAACCGGTCAAACCAGGTCAAAAACCGGTCAAAAAAGACTTGAACCGATCAAAATTGGCTAAAAATCGGTTTTATCTAAAAAATTAAAAAAAAAAGAATTTTTTAGCAATTTTTTTTTGAAAAATTACAAAATAAATTTTTAGACTATTTTCAAAATTTTCTTACATTTACAACTCTTTAATATTAGTTATAATTTTTATTTTGACTTTTGTTCTTAATAATTTTTATTCTTTTATTTTTCTAATTAATATTTTGAAAATTAAATTATTGTATCTTAAAATTAAAATTGGTCATATTAATTAATCTGTTTATTTTTTAAAACTATTTTTTCAATTTTATACTTTAAATCATTTTGAATTTAATATGTTTTTTAATTTGTATAATAAATTTTATTTTAATTAAATTATTTAATTTTTAACATTACATTTAAAATTTATTTTATAATCTATTGTTATGTTGGATTATATTTATTTTGTAAATTATTTTTATAGTAATATATATAATATATATAATTAAAATAACCGATTTTTTCAACGGTTCAATCGGTCGGATCAGTGACCCAGTAACTCAGTAGATTTTTCGGTTCAGTCACCGATCTGGTTTTTAAAACATTGACCTAAACTGCTCTCCCAAACATATATGCTTTTTATTTTCTGCAAGTCGTCGTCAAATTTTCGGTTCCTCATTTTAGGGGTCAATTTTAGTCTCTAATTCTTCACATGAGTTACCACAAAATGTTGTGACTGTGTTTGGATTACTTTTTTTGAATGATATGTGTTCTGTTATGTCAAAGTTTTATTTTTTAAAAAATATAAAAGTAATAATTGTATATGTTTAATGTGGTTGTTTTTGTGTGTGCATATATATGTGTGTGTGTGTGTGTGATATTATATATTAATATGATGATATAAAAGGGTGATAATCAATTTTTTAAGTAGAAATTTATACAGACAATAGAAAGTGTATATACATAGGTCAAGATTTGAATTTAACTATGAATAATAATTGAATAATATAAAATATTTTGAATATTTATGTATATATAAGAGAGCATGTATATATATATATTTGGCTATGCAAATTACCTAGATTAAGCTGGATAGGTTATTTATAGGTTAGTTAAATGTTTTTTAAATGATTAAAACCTATAGTTAAATAAAAAATATAAAAGACCTAACATTGTTAACAATTAATCCAATTTATGTGATATGATAAAATAATACATCAAAAAATTTCTTTTGAGCCATTGCCTCCCCGTTATGTATATGTGTTATACGTTTAGAATGTGTGTGCTTTTTGAGAGTTCAACAAACTTATTTTAATTTAGAAAAATTTTATGTTCATTTCACTATTAAATCTCTAAAGTTATGATTGGTTAACTTTTTCAAAACCTTTTTCTTTCAAGAACACACACTAAAAAATAAATTTCAAATGTTTAATATTTTAAAAATGATTTTATCGTATCTAAATATTTAAAATTTAATTATTACATCTATTTATAATTAAATCTTACACATAGTCATAAAAATTAATTATTATGTATATATAGTATATTATGCAATCATTATATAATACTACTTTCGTTACCTTGATGCATATACATAAAACTTTTTAAAATATTGTTAATATCAATTATTTTTTTATATAAATTAATATTTTTAATTTATTTTGTTATTATAATAGTTTTATAAAGTGAAAAGAAAATAGATAATATTAAAATAAAAAGGAAAAATATTGAAAGAAAAATATAATAAGTGAAAGTTTGGAAGTGATAGAACGAAGAAAGAACAGATAGGATGAAAAATATTAAAAAATAATTAATAAAATTAAGGGCATTAGTCATCATACTTTAGACACGAAAATGTAGTTACTCTAGGATTCATAAAATTAATAAATATTGTAAATCATATATGTAAATACACGTAAAACAATTAAACTAAGATATGTACGTATCATTTTCATACTATACATAATATTCATACAAAAAACGCACTAAATTTTTCACTCAAATATCATAACAAATCAAACCTATGCTATCACATTTTATATATTATATTCACATAATATATATATATATATATATATTATCTTAAAGTATTCTATGTTCTTTTCATGTCTCTAAGCTTTCTCATTTCATAAGATTAGTATTTTTATTGATATGTCAATCAAGTTTAAACTAAAACTTTTAAAGCTGATGTTGTAGAAGTATTTAACTTTTTTAATCTTTTATCTTAATTCGGTGATACATCAAATATAAATAATGATATTCAACTTGTAATATTCATACACCATATGTGTGCGCCTAAATATATGCCATATAAAATTGAAAAATAATTATTCAACTAATGTATTTATATTAGATTAGTTTATTTAACTATTTAGTTTTATGCTTATGCCAAAATATTACGACTAGAAAGGAAATAAAATGATAAAACTAGAAACAATAAAAACAGATAACTTTTTCGTTATTGAATTGAAGAAAGAATAATTATTTAGTTTATTTTATATTCAGTATATATTAGTTTATATAAATATTTATTATTATACCGATAAGCCAAAATCAGAATATTTTGATAATTTGACCTTAAATACACACGCATGACATTGTAAGCTGAAAATAAAGTAGACACAATGATATACGTGGTTTGTCCTACGTCCACAGGAGTAAATAGTTATGTATTTTATTATTGATAGTATTCTTATTGTTACGTATTTTTGCTCGATATAGGATCAAGAGATAACTACAAGCTTCCCACGTTGGTATAGCCACTCTCAACTCCATGACAAGTCGTGGCTTCTAACCACCTAATAACTGTTGCTAACTACCTCTTTTTGGAAGGATGATTGGGTTGGTTGTTACTGTGCATGGTTGCCTGAGTCATCACATTTTCAGGGATAACAGGGTCTCACCTACCTAGTTAACACCCATGTAATATCCTGAGTTGCCTAATCATTTAGGTTGTTGACCTCCCTTGCATAGCCTTAATAACTTGGTCCTCTATCTAGCCAAGCTATCTCCAAGTGCTAGAGTCTTCAAGGATGATTGAAAGATCCACTCTTCTTGTGGGTATTCCTAACCGTAGACTACATCACTTGACCATCTGTAGCATTAGCTTTCATTCCAGTCTCCATAGCTTTCATTCCAGTCTCCATACGCCGCTTAAATGACTTGACACAAGACTTGGGTGTTTGTCTAGTCTCCCCTATGATCGAGTTCCCTTTTAATGAGGCTGGATGACATAGCACATCACTACTCCCACGTCAAGCCAGGGATAATTTCCTTGGTTTTGGATAAGGCTACAACAAATCTTTTGTTGAAGATATGGGATTGCACTATTCGTCAAATTTAATCTTTTCAAATGTCATATCTCTTCGTATACCCATTCTTTTCTCTATCAATACTTTCCCTCTTTGGCACATCTTTTCTACTGGAATCTCTAATTTTCGTTGCACTCACTTCACATCTATTATGTTGAATTCCCCATTTGATAGTAATCCTTTCAATTTACAATTTGCTAAATTACTAAAGAAATTAAGCTTGTGATGGGCTATATTGAGAAACTTGAATTGGAAAAGATGAGGCTTGAATTTTAGAACATTAAGTTCGACAGAGAGAACCCCTTTAGATGCACAATTATGGAAGTTCGAGGAAGAAATAGAAAAAGCCCAACAAGAACTTGAGGATTGTCATCATGTGATAAGAGAAATGGTAGGGAGGCAACACACCTTTGAGTCAAATTACTAGAACCTCCTTGTGTAGGTAGCTCTAATGCTAGTGAGGGCAGTAGCTAGGGTTGCCATTTTGGCTGATTACTTTCAAACTTTCAAGTTTTGATGAAGGACATGAGGTACTGAAGTCATATTATCAAGTCTTTCTTTCTGATACTTTTCAAGCTAATCTGACTAATGATATTTGGACAACTTTTCATTGGGGTTTTAATAAGTGCATGGACACTCTATTAGAAACTAACACCTTTAGTCTGTAGATACTTCTTGGTTTCATGGAAGGCAAAGTAGAACAAGCGCTTCCTGATGAGTGGACTACTTCAGATTTGTCATGGGATTCTGAGGATAAATGACCACCCTCGACACTGGCTTTCTGTGTGCCTACTACCCATTACCGACTACCTGCTGTTGCCTATCTTCCTAGTTGCTTGTTGCTATTGATTGTTGATTTAATACTTTTTATGTCTCCACTTTCTCACTCTTTATTGCATTGCTCTTTAATTTTTCTGCAGCTCTCCCATCTTTTGTAATATAATCTTTGGTTAATGAAAATTGTCTGAGTGTTTTTCTCATTTACTATATTCTGTTGTCACATAGCATCCAAACGAATTTGGTAAAATTACAATCTAAACATTCCTAATATTCAAGAATTAGATGTTGATAGCCACATATCTAGTTAAATGCAAGGCACTTGCAAGTTGCCACCATATTTTCATCCATTCAAAAGGCAATACTTGCTCCAAAGTACGACAACTGTGATTTACATACAAGATAAAAAAAAATCATATAACCGACTTTCCTCCATTGAGACTTCTCATGTTGCTTTGGATTTTGAATGAACTGGGTATTCGTCCTCTGGGTTTTGAATGAACTGGGTATTCGTCCTCTGGGGCAGGTTTTCCTTTTCAAGTTTGCCAATAACCTTGAACTTTTTCCCTTGATAAAGACTCGTGTTAACTTGATGCACCATTTTGTTCAGGTGAGGGCTTTTTTTGGTCCTTGACTGATTGTTTTTCTTTTTGTAAATATTACACTTCTCAATGACTTAGCACCTAGGTTGATTAGGTGTACCTTTTTGTTGCAATGAATGTCTTTCCTAGTCTTTAGTTGACTAGGCTTCACCTGACAACTTCATTTTTTTTTGTCTTTCGACCACTCGCCATTAAAACTGATTAGGTATTACACCTTTTCATTGTGGCAAATGCTCTTCTTAGCTTTTGATTGATTAGGTTTCATCATACAAATTTTATGCCTTTTGGCCATTCGACACCTAGGCTAATTGAGTTTCATCTCGCAAAATTTTGAGCCATTCAACCACTCAACACCCAGGCTAACTAGGTATGCCTCTTTTTATAGCATGTGCCCTTCCTAGCTATA
Organism: Avicennia marina; assembly: GCA_019155195.1. Classification (NCBI taxonomy): domain Eukaryota; kingdom Viridiplantae; phylum Streptophyta; class Magnoliopsida; order Lamiales; family Acanthaceae; genus Avicennia; species Avicennia marina. The sequence goes on along the minus strand of CM032783.1, from coordinate 8,256,859 downwards.
GGCTAATGCGGTTTTATCTCATAAACTTTAAGGCCATTTGGGCACTAAACACCCAAACTAACTAGGGGTTTCATCTTGCAAAGTTTTGGGCCATTCAGCCACTCCTTACCCAAGCTAATTGGGTATGCCTTTTTTCATAGCATGTGCCCTTTCCAGCTATAGATTGACTAGGTATTATTTTGCAAAGCTTTGGGTCATTTACTCACTTGACACCCAAGCTAAGTGGGTATGTGCTTTTTTCATAGTGTGTATTCTTCTAACCATAGGTTAATTGGGTTTTATCTCACAAAATTTTAGGTTATTTGGCTACTCGACACTTAAGTTAACTAGGTATGCCTTTTTTCATATCATACATCCTTCCCTCATATCATACATCCTTCCCAATAGTAAACTAACTAGGTTTATCACACAACGTTTTAGGCCATTCAACCACTCACTACCCTTGATTATTATCTATGCTTTTTTTCATGGCATGTACCCTTCCCAGTCATAGATTGAACGGTTTTTATTTCACAAAGTTTGGGCCATTTAGCCATTCAGCACCCAGGTTGACTGGGTGTGCCTTTTTTTCATAATGTGTGCCTTTCCTAGCCATAGATTGACTGGGTTTCATCTCACAAAATTTTCAAAACGCTATCGATGCTCTTCCAAATGCATGTTTCAGCTTCTTAAAGAAACTTCAATAATCTCAAGCTAAAATCTATTCTTACATCTGTTCCCTTAATCTTTCTAAACCTTTGTCTATAAAAGGGGGACTCAACTTGCAACATCCATTCGCACTTTGCTTCTTAATAGTCCTCAAACTCTTTCAATTCAGAGCTCTCTATCTACCCCCATCAGAATCTTCAAAGAATTCTATTTTCAAAGGCGTCGACTTCTATCAGGAACAATTGTCCTCCATTTTATAACAACAGTGACAAACAAACTTAAAATAACTACCGATAATCATGTGATCATCATCTCTAGTGGTGATGACTACCCCAACAATCCAGCGATAGGTTGTATCATTATTTTACTCACTAACTTAGATTGGGGTTGTCCTTCACCCTTCATCCTATTATTCAAAGTTTGTTTAAATAGTTCAAAGAAAATATATCCCAACTCACCCTAAATTCCTTCGGACTTCTTTTTGGCTTTTTATTTTTTGTATAGAACTATGTATTCGACCTTGCACTAACTTATTCTACCATTCTTTTGCCCTTCGGTCACTTAAGATGGTTGTATTCTACTTTAACACGTGGAGTAGGGGTCATATTCTCTAGGGCCTTCCCTCTGCCAATAAGCATTTGAAGGAGAAGTGTTTCTTCCTTCGCACTGTAGGTAGACAATACAAATTCCCATCCATGTAGGAGGATGAACTTTTTGTGGCCTCTAAGCCACAAAAAGAACTTATCTTTTTCATAGCTAGGAAGAGCTTGCCCCTTATAAATAGGGAAGAGTTGTCTTAGGACATAGGTATTTCTTTGTTTCTATCACTCAGGATGGATTCCTTATATAGATTGTATGACTAACCTTACTTTGTTTGAAATTGTAGATGGTATATTTGTGGATCACTTGTTGGGTTCAAACATTGCAAAAATATTAACTAGGGAGAAAAAGGAAGGCTTTTAATCCTATTAAGTCACCTCCATGGCAATAGTACCTCAGACCTTAACCCCAAAGAGCTTAATTCTTACTCCCATAGTGCATAGTGTCGAACACCTTTGACTCAACCTCTACTACCAAGTAGGATTTCCTCCACTAGGTGCTCTGGAATCTAATAAGCCAGAACATCTGACGTCCTTTCAAGGACCTAGGATGTTTATCCATGAATTTATCTTAGGTTTTGGAGGGCCTTTAAGGCCCACATCTTAGTGCCTCTTTATGGTAGGGACCTCAATTAATCAAGACCCGCACATGGTGCATAAATTTCTTCATGAGTTGATTACTTCTCACAACCAGCTTTGAGTATGAACAACAACAAAGCATGTAACAAGTTTTCTAGTCTCATAGCCATGGTGAGTATCCTTTACGTTTCTCCTTTCTTTCCTTTCTCTTAGCACTGACCCCTTATTTCGAAATCTTTCAATAGACCCTTATCATCTCAACTAATATTGCTAGTCAAGTGGAGGTAAGAATAGTCTCTATTTCAACTATGTATCTCTCTTTAGGAGAAAGAGACGATGGAAATTAGGGTGGATGAAGAAAACTAAGCCATGAGAGAAGAAAACTAAGGCCTCCTGGAGAGTAGTAGAGGGCTGACACAAGAGCTTGACTTTATAAAGAAGGAGTTGAAAGAGCTTTAAGGATCTCTTTCCATTGTGTTGGACAAAAATCGACATTGAACCATTAACAACTTCCTATTTATGCCTGAAGGAAAATCTTACTTAGAGGATTACCTAGCTAAATTTAAACAATCCAAAGACTTTGAAGAAATCCTCACTAGGTGGGTAGTGCACACCTTCGTTAATAGGTTTAACTATAGTCGGGAAGAAATGCTTAGGAAAGGATTTGTGGAAGAAGGAGTTGACATTTATTTTACAGATATTATGGAGGGCACCAAGTGAGTTAGAGTAGATGAGATATTTGAGCCTGCCCTAACTAACTAACTATGCATAGATCTAGGCCCCTAGTATTGCTACTCAGATCTTACTCCTTTTAAGTCTAGTTCCACTAATCAACCAATGGTTGTTGAGAAGACAAGTTATTTAAAGGGTATGCTATCACAAACCTACAGTGAACCAGTCCCATCATTAGCTCCTAAGAGGGACCCATCTAGGGCCTTATCCCTTATTTCCCCTATACTTTAGGTTTAGCTAAGATATTTCTCCCTCGCACTTTTGTATGCCCCCCAAGTTTGTAAATATTGCTTTTGGAAATGGGACAAAGTTCTATTATATTTTTTATTTTCAAATGTACATAAAAAAACAAGGCATTACATGAATTTCAGCTATGAAAACACTTCAGCACTTGAGCATTCAATTGTTTGTCTAATACCTAACATTCATAATCCTTGATTTTGTATGCTCCTCCAAGGAACTCCTCAACAATAATATAAAGACCTTCCAAGGGGGAATCTAACTTCCCAGCATTCTTTAATAAGTAAACTCTCTTGAGAACTTAGTCCCTAACATATAGCTTTCTTCGAGCTTCCTTCTCATTAAATAAGCTACCAACTCTTTGTTGGTATATCAACAAGTGAAGGTTCTCACACATGCCCTCCTTGTTTCAAGTGAGATGATAACACTGAACATAGAGTGAACACTGACTAACTTTTACTGAGATATCTGCATCAACTCTATAAACTAGGCTGAGGCATTGTTTTGTAAGCTCATAATGCCTCAAGCAACTTATCCACCCTTATGTTCCTTCTGTGCATGTTCCTCTTACCCTATCCAACTATCCAACTTTACTTTAAGGCCTTTAACTATACTTTGATTGGTTACTTCAACTTAGCCGTTGGTTTGGGAGTGAGCTCCAGAAGTTAACAACTACATTATTCCCCATCTTTGGCACCATTCTCTCACTTCCTTACCTAGGAATTACCTTCTATTATTAATAACTATCTCTTAAGGCAACCCAAAGTGATACAATATAAACGTTATGACTGCCACTTTTGTGATCTTGGCCAAGGCTTAGCTTTAGCCTACTTGTTGAAGTAGTCCACCATGACAATCAAAAATAATTTTTGTCCCAAAGTTAGGGAAAGGCCCCATAATGTCCAACCCTTATCATGTAAAAGGTAAAAGGGATTTTGGTAAAGCCTTCATAGCATATGTTGGAGCATGACTAATGTTATCATGTTTTTAGCATTTGATACACCTTTTAATATACTTTATTGCGTCTATCTTCAAAGTGGGTTAATAGAATCCTATCCTTAGGAATTTTTTGGCCAAGGCCTAACCACCTAGATGATTTCTACTTCTTCTTTCACAAGCTTCTCACATTACATAGTTAGCTTTCTGTAATCCCAAGCATCTTTGTAGTGGTTGGGAGAACCCTTTGTGATAAAGAGTGTCCCCAATTATCATGAATCAAGAGGCCTAAATCTAGTCCTTTTGGTTGGTTAAATTCCTCTCTAAGCAATTAATTGTTGGGCCCCTCTAGTCATCTTGTTCTACAGTGAGCACTTGATCCCCAGGCATGTAGCAAGAAACCACCAGAAAAGTAACATTGTTAGGTGTAGACGAGTCGAGATCCCTCACTAGTTTGGATAGCTCGTCTTGTTTCTACTTGTCTGATTCATCTATTTAAATCAACTTAAACTCCTTGAACTTTGTTACAGCCTCATTGAATTCCTCTAAATAATGCTTCATTTGCTCGTCTTTGATAACATAGCCACCTTGAAGCTACTAATACACTAATTATGAATCTTTGTGAACTACAACTGCTGACGTGATCAAGATCACGATGGAAACAACGGTGTAGTCGGACCCAAATTCGATAATCCCAGGGACGCAAATCGAGCGAAGAACGCCGACCCAACGTGGTAGGATTGGATTAAACCTGATGGAAACGACCACAATCAGCACACCGAATACTGATTGATACGTTACGAATCACACGGACCACTTCGAAATGACTCGATTTGGGATAGGAACTCATGAGAAATTGAAAGGCATAATTTTAGGGAATTGAGAAGAAACCTAAATTGATTAAAAACTGTCTGTCTGTTAATTATGGTACACAATGAATTTATAGGTGCCAAAACCTAGCCTACTTGGGCTTAGTGTTCCTATTGGGCTTATTCTGACTGGGCTCAGAATTAAAATAAATTAAGGAGAAATAACTAATAAAATTAAAGTAGTCCTCTCTGCTCCTTTGCCTCCAGGTCTTCTACCCAACTCAAAATATTTACCCTGCACTCTTCCCTGGGTTCCTCAAATTTACACCCTCGCGTGACATCTTCTTGAATTTTGTGCACTAAGGCGTTGATGGCTTCCTTAAGTCTTTTTACCCGTGCACTGGTTACCGGTTCAGCTGGAACTGCTAGCGGCTCCCCTTTATCATGTTGGACATCCACATCATTCCCCTCCTCTTGAGAAGGAATTGCCCTCAATTCGGAATCCGGGTCATCACCTGCATCAAATAAGCTTAGGTCAGAAACATTAAAAGTTGCACAGACTCCGAACTCACCCGGTAACTCTAGTCTGTAGGCGTTGTCGTTGATTCTCTCCAAAACTCAGAGTGGTCCGTCCCCTCGAGGCATCAGTTTAGACTTTCGCTGTTTGGGAAACCTCTCCTTTCGCATATGAACCCATACCTAATCCCCGGGTTCAAATACTACCTGCTTTCTACCTTTATTCTCCTGCTAGGCGTATTGCTAGTTTTTTTTCTCGATGTTTTGCCTGACATGCTCATGCATCCGCTTAACATACTCGGCTCACTTCCTGCCTTCTAAACTTAAATGCTCATTGCTAGGCAATGGCAACAAATCCAAAGGTGTTAGTGGATTAAAGCTATAGACAACTTCAAATGGAGACATGTTAGTAGCAGAATGAATAGCTCGATTATAAGCAAATTCGACATGCGGTAAGCTTTCTTCCCAACTTTTAATATTTTTCTTTATAATAGCACGTAATAATGCAGTGAGTGTTCTGTTAATAGCTTCAGTTTGTCCATCAGTTTAAGGGTGACAGGTTATAGAAAATAGTAGTTTAGTTCCCAATTTAGCCCATAGTGTTTTCCAGAAATAGCTCAAAAATTTAATGTCACGATCGGACACTATAATTTTGGGCATGCCATGTAAACGGATCACTTCTTTGAAAAACAAGTCAGCTATATGTGATGCGTCATTAGTTTTATGGCATGCAATAAAGTGATCCATCTTAGAAAATCTATCTACGACAATAAAGATGGCATCTTTACCATTCTTAGACTTAGGTAACCCTAAAACAAAGTCCATAGATATGTTCGTCTAAGGGGTACTTGGGACAGGTAAAGGATGATACATACCATAGGGTTGGTTGTGGGACTTCGCCTCTTTACACCCTATGCACCTTTCTACGACTCACCCCTCGTCCCCCTTTAGACTAATAGAAGTGTTCTTGCAAAATTAACACAGTCTTAGTGACACCGAAGTGCCCCATTAGCCCTCCACAGTGAGCTTCTCAGATAAGCAATCCTCGTAGAGAACACCGTGGAATACACAATCTATTAATATGGAATAGATAGCCCTCATGCCTAAAATACTTGTCATAAGCGCATTTTTCAGTGAGCGCAAAAGCTTGACTGAAGTTAGGGTCATTTTGGTAAAGTTCTTTAATGTGTTTAAACCCTAGTAATCTTGTGTCTAGTGTGTTTAGTAAATTATACCTACAGGATAACGCATCAGCAACTATATTTTCCATACCCTTTTTGTACTTCATGACGTAAGGGAAGGTGTCAATGAACGACACCCACTTGTCAATGAACGACACCCACTTGGCATGCTGTTTGCTGAGCTTGCTCTGACCCTTCAAATGCTTCAAGGATTTGTGGTCAGTGTGAATCACAAATTCCTTCGACCTCAAGTAATGCTGCCATGTTTCTAAGGCCCGCACTAAGGAGTATATCTCCTTGTCATATGTAGGGTAATTCAGCACAGCTCCATTAAGTTTCTCACTGAAGTATGTTATGGGCTTCTTATCTTGCATTAGGACTACTCCAATACCTACACCAGAAGCATCACACTTAATTTCAAAGGCCTTATTAAAATCTGATAAGGAAAGTACAGAAGCATATGTTAGTTTATTCTTCAGGGTGTCAAACGCTCGTTGTATGGCTTCTCCCTACTTGAACTTCTCATTGTATGGCTCGTTGTATGGCTTCTCCCTACTTGAACTTCTCATTCTTCTTAATTATAGCGGTAAGTGGGGCAGCAACGGTGCTGAAATCCTACACAAATTACCGATAGAAGCTAGCCAACCCATGGAAGCTTCTCATTTCAGATACTGACGTCGGGGTCGGCCATTCTTGCATGGCTTTCACTTTACTTTCATCCACCTGTATTCCCTATGCACCAACAACAAATCCTAAGAAGATACAGTGTTCAATACAGAAATTGCATTTCTTAATATTAGCATATAGCTTTTCTCGTTGTAAAACATCAAGCACGTTGCGTATGTGCTCAACATGCTTGGCCATTGTGTAGCTATAGACCAGTATGTCATCAAAATACACTACAACAAATTTACCAATGAATACACACATAACATGGTTCATCAGGCGCATAAATGTGCTAGGAGCATTAGTGAGTCCAAATGGCATTACAAGCCATTCATATAATCCAAATTTTGTTTTAAAGGCTGTTTTTCATTCATCACCCTCACGCATTCTAATTTGATGGTACCCACTCTTAAGGTCTATCTGAGAGAATATAGTAGCACCATGTAATTCGTCAAGTAAATCATCTAAACGAGGTATGGGGTGACGATACTTTACCGTGATAGCATTAACAGCTCTACAATCTACGCACATGCGCCACTGTCCGTCTTTCTTCAGCACAAGTAGCACAGTAACAGCACACGGGCTCATACTTTCTTAAACCCAACCTTTACTCATCAACTCCTCCACTTGTCTCTAGATCTCTCGGGTTTCTTCAAGGTTGGTTCGGTATGCTGGCTTGTTGGGTATGGATGTCCTCGGGACAAAATCTATCTGATGTTCTATCCCTCAAACTGATGGCAACCCCCTGGGGACCTCCTCTGGAAACACATCAGTATATTCCTACAAAACAGACACTATAACAGAGGGGAGGAAGGATGTGACATCATCAGATATATAACATGATTCCTTATACATCAGCATCACAAGGGACCTCTCAACACTCAATGCCAACCTTACATCCCTCATAGTTGCCATCATACACTCCTTTTTTTCCTTTCCCCTCTCATATTTCTTTTGTTTTCTCTCTCTCTTAATCCCTCCTTTCTTTTCTTCCTCCTCTCTATCTCTAACTCAAACTCAAACTACCTCTGCATATACGATTGATCCTCGTATACTTGCATCGGAGTTAAGGAGACTAATGTGACCTTCTTTCCATGGAATAAGAATGAATATCAGTTAGTAATCTGTTATATATCACCTGTCAATCAAATTGCCACGGTCTACTAAGCAGAATGTGACAAGCCTGCATAGGTACTATGTCACATGTCACCTGATCCTCATATGACCTTATTTTGAAGCTCACCATCATCTGCTTCACCACCTTAACCTCGCAACTGTTATTAAGCCACTGTAACTTGTACGGTCTAGGGTGATCCTTCATGGGCAAGGCCAATCTCTCAACCAACGTCGTACTTGCCACATTCGTACAGCTCTTCTCATCTACTATCAAACTGCAGGTCTTTCCATTAATCAAACAGCGAGCATGGAATGTATTCTTTCTTTAAGCCTCATCTATCTTCTCCTTCACTCGAATGCTCAACGCCCTCATTACCACTAAATTAATTCCCCCTTCTTCGCACAGCCTTTTCTCATCGGATGGAACTTTCTCCAATGGCGGCATTTCTTCACTGCTATCGTGCTCTTCATCAGTCACAATATCTCCACTCTCTGACAGCAGCATTGTTCTTTTATTGGAACACTAAGAAGTAATATGCCCCCTTCCATGACATTTAAAATACAAGATATCCCTGTTTCACGTACTAGATGAACCAGAAGGAACAGGAGTTGTTACCTTAGGTCTCTCCACTTTATGCGTAGGCCGGGCCCTGGCGGCACTTGTCGTAGGTCCCTTATCCTCTCTTCTGGGGAAGGGTCCCCTTCTTTTCAGCTGCCTCTCTACCTTGATCGCCTTTTGCACCATCTCTTCTAACTCTACGTAATGCTGCAACTCCACAACGTCAGCTATGTCCTGGTGCAATCCACTCAAAAAATGAGTTATAGTAGCCTCCCTATCGTCCACAACATCTGCTCGAATCATAGCTACTTCGAGCTCCTTATAATAGTCTTCCATACTTTGAGTTCCCTACATTAATGTTTGCAGCCGCCGATATAGATCTCGATGGTAGTGGCTCGGCACAAACCTCTTCCTCAGGGCTGCTTTCAACTCTGTCCAAGTACGCATCGGCCCCTCTCTAGCTCTCCTCTTATTAGTGCACAACTGATCCCACCATATAATCTCATAATCTGTGAGCTCCACTACAACCAACTTAACCTTTTGGCTCTCTGAATAGCGATGATAATCAAAAATTAATTCTACCTTCCTTTCCCACTTGAGGTAGGTGTTGGGATTAGATCGCCCCTGGAAGGACGGTAGCTGTAACTTCAGCCCCTTAGGTACCTCGTCTTCCACACTGTCCCTCCGTCGATGTCTCTTGGGCTCGTTGTCATATGCGCACCAATCCTCATCCTCGTTTGACCCATATTCCTCCTCATAATTGCCGATCGTACCTCACAGGTCTGACATGATGTCTATGTCTGTCCCTAGTCCCAGTTTGGCCTGGCACTGGGCTCCCTCTACGTCCAGGTGGCCTAGACAGTAAACTGTCTCTTTCTAAGGTTGCAGCTTGGGATGCTTCTATGCACCCTAATCGATCTTGCATATCTGTTACCTGTCTTGCATACCCTCCCTACTCCTAGTGAGCTTTCTCAATTCACCATTGAGAGACTCAAATAAGAACTTAGTCTCGTCAGGGTTATTACCCTGTCTTGAATACTGACTGGTCATCACGATAATTGGGGTACAAAGAAACAATAATTGCAGATAACGGTTAGTAATAAAAGTCTTCACCAACCTCGCTACTCTCACTCCTCTCAGGTGAAGGCTCTCTGACACTCGTTTCTTACTTCCACTCATGTATCACACACACTCAATCTAATCCTCAAAAATTTCAATTTCTCGTGCCCTTCTCGTGTGATTCCAAAATGGTCTCAATAATTCAAGCAACATAATAAACACAAGCACTCGGTATGATGGATATGGGACTATAATAATAAAAAAAAGATATGAGATAAGCAAGTATCTCAATCTGCAATATCCCTAAATACAACCCTTACAAAGATTAAAATTAAATAAATAAAATAAAACTCCTCCTTTCTCTTTTTTTTGGTCTCTTTTTTTTTTGCCTCTCTTTTTTTTTAAAAAAAAATTAGCAACCAAACAGGCCCTTAAGCTAAAACAGAAATTCTGTAGCCAAATAGGCCCTTAAGTGGAATAGAAATTGTAACCAAACACGGCCTTACCATGTCAGCACAGACAGTCCAATCCAGTAGCAGCTTCTGGTCTAGCCCAATTCCTTTGGCTAAAATACTTCTCTTTTTTTCTTTTTTTTTTTTTTTGGCCTAGAGGCAATTTGGCCCAAAGCAGCCTTCAGCCCAATTCAACCCTCGACCCAGTTGGACTCCTCGGCCCAACCAAAAATCCCTTTTTTTTTTGGCTCGGCCCAACTGCGACTCCTTGGCCCAAGTGGCCTTCAACCCAACTGCTCGTCGGCCCAATCGAAAAATCTCTTATTTTTTTTTTTATTTTCTTCGCAGGCGTCGGCGGCGACGACTAGGTTGATTTCGCTAGTGTACGTCCGCGGAAGCAGCTAGCGGGACTGCCCAAGCATTGGCGACCTGTGGACGGCGGTGACAGGCGACAAAATTGGTGGGATGATGCGAAATTTTTCAGGTGAAATTTACGGGGCGTCGCGGCGGTTCGCTGTGGCTGAATCGCATCCCCTCCGGCGGTGAATCAGCACGGGAAGGGGTGGGCTCATGGCGGTGGAGGTGCTAGGGCCGATTGCGGCCGTGAATCGGTTGAAACGGCGACAGATTTGGCTGCGATTTTGGCTGGTTGCGGCGGCGCAGATTTCCTTTTTTTTTTTTTTTGATTTTTTTGACATTCTTTTTTAAACTTCGAATCGTGTATCGAATTAGAATTCAACATAAACTTGCTCTAATACCAAATTGACGTGATTAAGATCATGATGGAAATAACGGTGTAATCGGACCCGAATCTGATAATCCCAAGGACGCAAACCTAGTGAAGAACGCAAACCTAGTGAAGAACGCCAACCTAACGTGGTAGGATTGGATTGAACTTGATAGAAACAACCACAATCAGCATACTGAATACTGATTGATATGTTACGAATCACACACACTACTCTGGAATGACTCAATTTGGGATAGGAACTCACGAGAAATTGAAAGGCACAATTTCAGGGAACTGAGAAGAAATCTGAATTGATTAAAAACTCTGTCTGTCTGTTAATGATGGTACACAATGAATTTATAGGTGTCAAAACCCTAGCCTACTTAGGCTTAGTATTTCTATTGGGCTTATTCTGACTGGGCCTAGAATTAAAATAAATTAAGGAGAAATAATTAATAAAATTAAAGTAGTTCTCTTTACTCCTTTGCCTCCAAGTCTTCTACCAAACTCAGAATATTTACCCTGCGCTCTTCTCTGGGTTCCTCGAATTTACACCCACGCTTGACATCTTCTCGAATTTCATGCACCAAGGCCTTGATGGCTTCCTTAAGTCTTTTTGGCAGTGCCATGGTTATCGGTCCAGCTGGAACTGCCAGCGGCTTCCCTCCCTTTATCATGTTGGACGTCCACGTCAACTACCTTCACACTAAAGTGGTAGGCCATCCTCAACCCCTAGAGAAGGGCTTCATATTCTCCTTCATTGTAGGACATGTTAGAATAGATTTACCAACATATAACTTCCATGGTTCAGATGGTATGTTGTCAGCTATTCCACAATGAAGTCTAGCAACACCTAAGCTTTGATGGGCATTCTAGGTTGATACTCTTATGTTAAATTTCCCTAACTTGATTGCCCACTTTATAATCCTTCTAGAGGCTTCTCCACTTTCTAATATTATCTTCAACAGATAATTGGACAGGATAATTGTAGGTTGTGATAAAAAAATATGGGCATATCCTTCACGTAGTGATAATTCGAGATGAAAACCAATTTCTCAATATTTGAGTACCTTAGCTCTAGACCTTACTACACCTTATTGACATAAATACAGAGTACTATTGGTTTCCACATTTTTTGATAAGAACCAAACTAACAGTCACCTTCGATATTGCGAAATAAACAAAGAGCTTTTCTCTTAGGCTAGGCTTACTCATCAGGGGAAGATCGACCAAACATGACTTCAATTTCTCAAAAGCTTGCTAGCATTCTTCATCCCATTGGAATTCTCTAACCCTCTAAAGGACTTTGAAGAAAGAAAAAATCTTGTCAAACACTCTGGATATGAAGTGAGTTAGAGCAACTATCCTCTTAATCAACTTTTCGGCTTGATGAATGCTTGCCAAAGGAGCCATCTCTGAAACAGCCCAAATCTTCTTGGGATTAGCTTCAATTCGCCACTGTGTGATCAAAAATCCCATAAGCTTCCCCCTTGAATATCAACTGCACATTTGCCAGATTTAACTTCAAGTTGAATTTCTCTAAAGTGTGGAAAGTCTCTTGTAAATCATAAACATTGTCTTTACCTTTCTTTGACTAGACCAGCATATCATTAATATAGTCCTCCACATTCTAACTAATCTAAGACTTGAACATTTTATCTAATATTCTTTAATAGGTGGCTCCCACATTCTTTAAACTAAAGAGCATAATAATATATGAAAAGGTACCGAAAGGTGTCACAAAGCATACCCTATCCTCTTACACTAAGGAACAATAGCTCCATTTCGATTGTAGCATCTAGTAGCTGATCCATATGAGGAAAAGGATAGCAATCCTTCAGACAAGCTTTATTCAACACTCTAAAATCGATGCATGTCCTTTATTTCCCATTAGCCTTAGGAACACAACTACATTGGCTAACAAGTCCCACAATTAGATTTTCTCCACTTGCCTGGCCTACCAACTTTTTAATTTCCTTTTTCATGATTTCCATTTTCTAGGAGTTGAATGACCTCCACTTTTGCTTCATAGGTTTCCTTGTCTAATCAGTATTGAGCTTATGCTCTACCACAGTGTTTATCGTCATCAAATCACTCACTAAAAATGCAAAAACATGCACATTTTTTTCTAAGAAGACAAATGAGTTCATCCCTTATGTGCTCAAGTAGCCTGGTGTTGGGTTTCAATGCGTGTGGGGTCAGATTTTAAAATTTTAAAAGCATAAAACAACAATATAAACATAGCGGAATAATATACCAAACCCGTTTTGCATTTGCCATACAACACACATTAATTGAGAAGCACCAAAGAAATCTAAAAAGAACATAAAATCACATTCCAATGGATGTGCTTACGATCCTTGAATTGTGGTCCTCAAACTCTAACTTCTAGTTTGTCCACACAATTGTTGTAAGAATGACCACCTGTTACACCTTGTAAAACACATTTTGCTAGGCTTTAATGCAGAGTCTTTTGGGTTAGAAGGCTTTTGGCAACAAAAAGAGAATGAGAGGGTGGTTAGAATGATTTCTTTTCCTGCTTGGAGGGTGGCACACGAATTTTCTAATTTTTTTCATATGCGTAAAACTCTTCTAAGACATGTATTTTATATTAAGACATTAGGTCATACTGGCATGGGCTCTATGGGCTCACTATACGGACCTTTAGTGATTACTAGCCTACGTATCCTTTAATTATTAAACTCTTTAATAATTGCAGTCCATAACTCTTAATTATTAATAGCTTCTTAATTATTAATCTCTATTAATAATTAAAGTTTAATAGAATTATATCCTTCTACTTAATTAATCTCAATAGTTAAATCAAAAGCCATCATGTTTCTGGTTAATAATCACCTTATTAACAAATATGATTGATATCAAATAATTCCATCTGTATCTTGTCTTTTTAATATAATTAATCATATTAATTAAATTAAAGTTTTCATTGTACTTCCAATTAATGATCTTATCATTAATAAACACGATGGTAATTTATTTGGTTCAATCTCATTATAATCAAATAAATTATGCTACCCACTAATTTAATATTTATTATATTCAATAAGTTTTTGTGTGTAACTCTGTAGATTTATCCTTAATTGCCAACGAGTATAGCTCAATGCCTAGCCTACGACTCATATCGTAGCCCAATTAAGATGAGGTAAAATGGATCACAATGAACCTTCCAGACTGTAAATGCCATGCAGTATAGACCTTTTGTCTTACTTTATTCTAATCAAGCGAGATTTATGGATTTATTCAAATTCACAAACTTGGTAATAAAACTAAATGGTGTTAGCTCGTGAGACCTATGTTTTCATTGGAAACTCCTATCCGATCATACACTACCTTGGCCAAAGGTTTCCATTTCATAAAATACCAACTACATAGGAAAAATATCTTATTCATTTATAAGGAGACAAATCCTTTATTGAACGAACGCATATTCCTATATACACTAAGCAATGGCATGTTGGGCTCATGACTCTATCCCATAACAAGATAGATATTGGTCATTAATACCCTAATGATAACTTGACTATCATGTGCATAAGACAGCTATGTCATTTCAAGTCCCAAGCCCCCGCATGCTTAACAAAACCGTGAAGCAAAAATGTTTACAACAAAGAGTGAGCTCCATACATCTACTTCATTCTATAAATTATTGTCTAAATGCTCATTCGCCAATGATGCATGCATGCACATGTATTCTCATACTGTGGTGTGACATTTATCATACAAATATAAGGTGTGAAGTTGTACCAACTCTCTAATGCCCTCTAGATTGTCTGTAGCTTGCAGACTAGTTTTAGTAATCAAGTACTAAGACAACCTTCTATCCATATTTATAACTCTTTATAAATAAAACTTCTTAACTAAATTACATATGCACTTGCAATACTTTACTCTATTTAATATTTACATGCATAAAAACTTTCCATAATATTGATATGAATAAATTAATATTAATTAGTTAATGTGAAGTTGTGCATATACAACCATAATTCCCCTAGTAACCTTCATTGACTATTGGCATTAGAGGTTTTATTACTAATAATTTCTTACTTGCACTCTAAGGTCAATAGTGCTAATGCCAATTACTATAGTATATCCTACCCATCTTCTCAAGATGGTGATCAAGCATCACTTGTGTTACTGGCTTAGTAGGTAAGTTAACCATATTATGTATTAAAACTATTTTTTGCATGATTACATTGCCCTTTCTAATGATTCTTCAAATAGTATTGCAACACCTTTCTATGTGTTTAGATTTTTGATGAGACCTTTGTTCCCTCACTTGTGGGATTGCACCATGGTTGTCATAGTAAAGTGATGACGGCTGATCCACATGTGGAACCACCTTAAATTTTGCTATAAACTTTCCTTATCCAAACAACCTCCCCCGTACCATCTTATACCATGATGTATACAACCTTCAGAGGTGATGTCCATAGTCACACTCTATTTGGAACTCTTCTAATTTAGCTATTTCTCCATTAAGAGTAGTTAAAAATTTAGGGATAGATTCTCTATTGTCTATATCTAACTAGAAGTTAGAATCATTCTAACTATTTGCTTGTAGATCACCATCTATGTATACAAGTACAATATCCTTAGTGCTTCTCAAGTACTTAAGGATACACTTGAGAGCATTCTAATGCTCACATGAAACTTGCTCGTATTGCTTACGGCATAGGCAATATCTGGCCTTATATGTAAGCTTCTATACTGAATCCCTTCAGGATCTTGTCTATGTACAAGGTTTGGGGGAGACCTTATAATCTCTTCGCTATATCCCCATAGACCCGAATGCCCAAGTTGCTTCTTCCCAATTCTTTTGTAGAGATGGTACTAAACAACCTTGTTTAGATCACTGTTAGCATCCCAACACTACTTCTTATTAGTAGTATATTCTCCATATACTACACTAGGACTGCGATTACGCTCCCACAAACCTTCTTACAAACATAAGACTCATCACCATTCTTACTCAAGCTAAACAATTTGATTGCACCATATAAATATTTTCCTCAAGCAATCTATTAAAGAAAGCAGTTTTGGCATCTACATGCCAAATCTTATAATCTAAGTGAGCAGCTATCGCAAATAAATTCGAATGGATTTGAGCATAGCTACTGGTGAAAGGTTTTCTCATAGTTAATTCTCTCATTTTTTACTATAGTCATTTGCTACAAGCTTGGTTTTATAGGACTTTACCTCACCAGTAGAACCAATCTCCATGTTATGGACCTACTTACATCTAATAAGAACCATTTCCTTATGCAAATTCACCAAGGTCTTTACTTGAGTTTGCATGCTTAAAATCCATCTATGATTTCATAGCTCCAGGCCACTTGGTCGAGTCCTTATTCGCCATTGCTTCATCAAAGGTTAAGGGATCATCTTTATGATCATTATCTTTCATTGTGAACAACTCTTGCTCGTTCTTTAGAAGATAACCATATCTCTCTGGTGAATAAGCGATTCTACCTAATCATTGCAAGGGTTACATTGTGAAAGGTTATTCTTGAATAGGAATTAATTGTGTGGGTCCACTGTTTTGTTCTTCGTGCTTAACTTCTATCGACACTATTATGCTACTACTTTTTCTAATAAACTCTTCTTTGATAAAACGTGCTAAATAACTAACAACAATCCCATTGTCTTAGGGTAGGTAGAACTCATATCCTGTAGAAACCTTGGGATGTATCATAAAGCAACCCATAACACCCTTAGCCTCCAACTTATCCATCTTGCTTTTCTCATGGTAAGATGGACATGCTCAAGTCTTGATATGCTTCAGGCTCGACTTTCTCTCAATCCACATCTAAAGTAGTTTAGGGAACAGACTTCGAGATAATCCTATTCAAGATATAGGTAGCTATCAGGAGGGCATGCCTCCATAAAGAAATGGGTAAACTGATGAAACTCATCATAGATTGAACAATGTCTAACAAAGTTTGATTCTTATGCTCAACTACACTATTCAATTGAGGATTTGCTAGTAGTATAAGTTATGACACCATACCATTTGATTTGAGGAATTCTACAAACCCAACGCTTATGTCCTTACCATGATCTGTTTGTAGTACCATCACATGGTTGCCTATTTGTTTCTCTATTTCAGCCTTGAATTCCTCAAACTTGTTAAAAGACTCGTGCCTGTACTTCATCAAATACACAGTGTTTCCCAGAATAATCATCGAAAAATATTATGAAGTAGTGAAAACCTCCCATTGCCATTTCATTTAATGATCTACAAACATCGGTATGGGCTAACTACAATACTAACATGGATTTCTAGACTTGCCCATCAAATAGACTTTTAGCTTTCTTGCCAAAGATACATGGTTCACAACTTAGATAGTGCTTCTTTCTTAATGAGCCAATAAGCCCTTCTTTCTCTAACTTGCTAGTCCTAGCCTTTGCAACATGGCCTAGTTTGAGATATCACAAATGCTTGAGATTAAGCCATCCCTAGCTCATTTGTTTATTATGGCATTTCATCACAGGCTTATAATCCAAATTGAGGTAATACATATCATTTACCAATGAGGTGGTGCCAATCACTTTATTATGATAATAAATTTGACACATATTGTCTCTAAAAGAAAGTTTATGACCTTCTTCTACCAATGTAGGGGTAGACAACATTTTTAGCTTATTTGACAATAAGAAACAATCTCTTAGGCTCAAAATGTGACAGGATGATAACCTAATTGAACTAGTACTAATCATAGTAACTACAACACTTGCCCTATTGTCTACCTTAGTCGCCACTTCTCACTTCTCAAGTGAGTTACTCTTGACCAAATCTTAATTCTAAGTACAAATATTGGAAGATGTACCTGAATCCAACATCTAAGATATAGAAAACACAAAAATCGAACAAGATATTTCACAAATATAGAGTTCCACACCTCCAATGCCAACACCTTGGCAATTGAGGCATTTAGTGCAATTTCTCCTCCAATATTCCCTTTTGTTCATTAGAAACTCTTTTCTTTGCCAACTTGGGCATTGAACATCATGGCCTTCCCATAAGCCCTAGGAATAATGGGTATCCTTCTTTTGGTCTGATCTCCTTAGTCTTACTAACTAAGAGACTAGACACCTTAAGGACAATCCATTTCCTCTGTAGTTGGATGGTAATATCCAAGACATCATTAACTCTTTCAAGATTGAGAACTTTTCTCAAATCTTGAAACCAATCAACAACCTTAACTCTAGTTAATGTTAAGGTCTTAATTTTCAATAATATGATTACGTGCCTTATCCGAGACAAAATTAAATTGCGGAAAATGGGCAAGACTTGTTAGTTTGGTTTTGATATGTGTTATTGTTATGATTATGGACTTATATTAAAATAGCCACCTACTAGATTTTTTGAATCCTACACTGCCCTGGTACCAACACTTAGTCCCCACACAAACATCAACTCCTTGATGCTTTCCATGTTAATCTTGCATAACTTCATGAAACTTCGAACGACACCAACTCTTGATCTCTATGAGAATATAAACTCCTTGATACCTTCCAAATTATATTTACATGTGACATACCATAGAGCTTATGTCCTTACAACCCATGAAGAATAATTATACAACCATAAAAACCAATTAAAAAGGAAATACATTCATCTACAAGTCTCCTAAATCCATAATCCGTCCACGACATTCATTCAAACAATTATACATTATATGTATAATTGAACAATTCTATTGAATGACCTTTTCCATAACTTACACATCTTATGCATTAGTTTTCATTCATGGAAAACTCTTTTTTCAACATTTCAATTTTGAATAACATATAAAAACCACGCCTCTGCGAACCTGTGTAGTCATGGGAATAGTTTTCTTAGTTGCTATACTTCTTGTGCAACTAGACGGCAAAGAACAGTTCTTTACCATGGTGAAAATTCATTGGTGTGGCCGTGGGGCGCCACCCCTAATGTAGTGAGCATAACTATAACAAAATCTAGATTCTATTGTAAACTCTCTTTGTGGTCATGAGCACCAATTCCATGGCTGTGAGATCTCATCTTGTAGCCATGAGTAGGTTTTCCATGGCCATGAATCTTGATAGTATGGTAGTGTAGGTTTCGTGCAGATGACTTTTTCAGTTTTTCTTGTTTTTCTTTAGTTCCAAAACCACATAAACAATTTCTTTACATGTAAACAAGTATCCATTACAAGTTTAAATGATTTCTAAACAAAAACTACCATAAATCATGAAAGGATCATTAAATTTTGTGATTTTATAAGGAATACGGTGGCTCTGATACCACCGTTGGGTTTCAACACGTTTGGATCAGATTTTAAAACTTGAAAAGCATAAAAAAATAATAAAAACATAGCAGCATAACATATCAAACCTGTTTTGTATTCACCATACAACACGCATTAACTGAGAAGTGCCAAAGAAATCTGAAAAGAACGTACCTTTAAAATTACATTCCAATGGGTGCATTTGCGATTTTTGAGTCATGGCCCTAAAATCCTAACCTTTAGTTTGTCCAAATAGTTTTTGTAATGATGAGCACCTTTTACACCTTACAATAATTTTGCAAAACACCTTTTGCAAGGCTCCAATATAAACTTTTTTGGGCTAGATGGCTTTTGGTGATAAGAAGAGAAGGAGAGGGTAATTAAAATAATTTCTCTTATTGCTTAGAAGGTGGAACATGAATTTTCTGATTTTTTTCATATGCATAGAAATCTTCTAAGACTTGTATTTATATTAATAGATTAGGGCACTAGCTAGGGGCTCCATGGGTTCATTATGTGGACTTTTAGTAATTACTAGTTCATATGCCTTTTCAATTATTAAACTTTTTAATAATTGCAGCCCATAATTTTTATTTATTAATATCTAGTTATAATTAAGGCCCATATAACCTCTTAATTATTAATCTCTATTAACAATTAAGGCTTAATGGAATTATATCATTTAACTTAATTAATCTCATTAATTAAATTAAAGGCCATCATGTTTCTAGTTAATAATTACATTATTAACAAGCATGATTGATATCAAATAATTTTATTGTGTTTTGTCTCTTTAATTTAATTAATCCTATTAATTAACTAGAAGTTTCTATTGTACTTTTAATTAATGATCTCATTATTAACAAATACCAAAGTAATTTATTGGCTACAATCCAATTGCAACCAAATAAATTATACTACCCATCAATTTAACACTCATCATACACAACAATCTTTGTATGTGAAACTTTAAGTTTATCCTTAATTGACAACAAGCATAACTCAAAGTGTAGAGGTAACGTGTAGCCTACAACCCATATTGTAGCCCAATTAAAATGGGGTGAAATAGATCGCAATGGATCCTCCCAATTTATGAGTACCATACAATATTTTGTCGTACTTTATCTCAATCAAGTAAGAGTCATAGATTTTGTTAAACTTACAAACTCAATTATATGACCAATCGGTATTGCCTCATGAGACCTATGTCTCTATCGAAAACTCTTTTTCAATCACATACTACCTTGGCTAAGGATTCTGTCTCATAGAACACCAGCTACATAAGTCAAATGCCTTGCTCACTTACAAGGATAAAAAATCCCTTGTTAAATTTACACTTGTCTCTATATGCACCTGAGCAACGACACGTTGAGCTCATGACCCTATTTTAAATTATGATAAATATTAACTCTTAATGTCTTTATGATACGTTGATTGTCATGCTCACAAGACAAACATGTCCTCTTAGGTCTAAGATTCACATGCACTTAATGTTATCATGATGCAAGACGTAGACAGCAAAGAGCAAACTCTATGTGTCTGCTTTATTTTATGAGGCATTGTTCGAATACTCATTCTCTAATAATATATTCATACAAATGCATTCTCAATATCTCATACTAAATGAAAAGACACTCATCATATAAATACAAGGTGTGCAAGTCATACAGACTTTCTAATACCCTTTAGAGTATTTATGACTCACAAACTAGTTTTAGGAATCAAGTATTAAGATAGCCTTATGTCTATATTTGTAACTCCTTATAAAGGTCTCTTAACTCAATTATGTGGGTACATGTAATACTTTATGCTATTTAAAATTTACATGCATGAAAACTTGCCATAATATTGATATAAATAAATTAATATTTTATTAATTAATGTGAAGGTGGACATATACAAACATATCTTTCATTGACTATTAGTATTAGAAGGCATATTACTAATGCTTAGATCATATTTGAGTGGCTGTTTCAAGCACCCCCGGTTTTAACTCCATACTTAAGAGTTCTTTAATTGGCTTAATACTTCTCACCTCAGATGTGGGCAAACTAAAAGTGATCTTAGGCCAAAAATGCTGGATTAAATTCACATGACATTGATATGACATGTTTTGATGCCCTTTAACTTCTACTCTTCAATCTAGCATTGGGAATTTTACTGCTATGTGGATAGGGGAAGCAACAACTTGGAAAGCCACCAGGGCATGCCTTCCAAATATCATGTTATAAGTGGTAAGTATGTCAACAACATAAAATTGTGTTAACCTAGTCTAAGTGACACCCTCTCGTCCCCAAGTTGCAGGCAAGGAAATCTTTCCCTTTGGAGATACAAATTTTCCACAAAAACCATACAGTGAAGCAATACCAGGTTGGAGATCTTTATCTTCTAGATCCATTTGCCTATAAACTTTAGTTGAAACCATAAGAACAAAGTTCCCTCCATCCATTAAATATCAGGCAACAACATAATTGGCGATGGTAGAAGTAACCCCCAAAGCATCCTAGTGTGTGACCAATATTCCATGTAAGTCTTCCTCCTCGAAGCTAATAAGTACCCTTAACTACACTTAGGTAGCAATTTGATGCCTTTATTCACCTTGGATTACACCATGCACAAATGCCTTATGCGTCTTATTTGACACCCTAACATTAGTCCCTCTTCTCTTACAAAAATTCTTTCAAATGACCCTTCCTCATCATGACCTCAGTTTTCCTTTTAAGATTTCCACGCCCTTTAGTAGTGTGGCCATATTCATTATAAAATTTACAAGACTCATCACCTAGAGGGTTTTTGGATGGAGTACTAATTGAGACTAGTCATCTGAATATATTAGTATCCCGGTGAGTATTTAAGACATGCTCATGAGTTCTTTTTTGGGGAATTTCCACTGGAGATCTTTCCTAGTTTCTACCAATACTAAGAGACTAAAAACTAGTAGAAGACTAGCCTCATCGAGACCTTTTAAGTGAGGGGGCTTCTGATTTCCCTTCCCCTCCATCTTTAGTGGCCTTCTCCATATTCATATACTTTTTGTTTAAGCTAGTGACTTGTCAAAGTCATGGGTAGGCTTCTTGGCCAATGATCTAAAAAACTCTCCATCCTTCAAGCCCTAGACAAAGGCACTAGCAAGCACCTCCAGAATGGCTAAAGGAGTATCAAAGGCATTAGGTAAATGTCTTCAAATACTCCTTAAATCGCTCTTTGTTCCATTACCTTATATTGAACAAGGCTAACGACACATTCTCATACCTCTTATTATTGGCAATCAGGTGCAAGAATGAGGAAGTGGAATCTTCAAAATAGTGTATTACTCCAGGAGAGAGATAGGCAAACTACTGCTAAGTGGTTCTTCCTCAGGTAGTTAGGAAAACTTGACATTTAAATCCATCTGAGTATTGGTGGAGAGGGACTTGGTACCTAAACTTAAAGAGATGTTCAAATAAATCAGAGGCCCCATTGTATTTAGCCATTGAGACATTCCAAAAATTTTTAGGAAGTGATTCATTTAAAACTTCTTCAAAGAAAGGAAGGTTCTTTATTAAGTGTTGGGACTTCTTGTCTCTTGGCAAGGTAGATTTTTTGAACCTCCAATTTTCTGCTGGCTCTTTACCTTTTGAACTGCTCTTAGCACAATCGGTTGCTTTAGGTATCTTGCCTTGGTGCCTTATTTGGTCCTCCATGTAAATTTTGTTAGATTTTCCTTCTTCCAAAAATATCGGCAACATTAGGTGATTCTTAAGGGCAACTTGCATAGCATCATTGACCATATCTTGAAACTACTCCTTGGTCAAACTAAATTGTAGAGAGGCAAGTTTTAGCTTTCCTTCCCCATGATTTCAGATTATGGCAAATGAAGTGTGTCGATGTGTTTCCCGTAGATAGTGCCAAGGTGATGTGTCCAAAATCATAACATTTTGAGAATTTAACCTTGAGCATACAAACATGCTACTATTTTAAGCAAAAAATTAAAGCATACATTGATAAACGTGGTTTGCTAAAAAGGGTCCACATCC
The DNA here is from genome assembly GCA_019155195.1 of Avicennia marina. Taxonomy (NCBI): domain Eukaryota; kingdom Viridiplantae; phylum Streptophyta; class Magnoliopsida; order Lamiales; family Acanthaceae; genus Avicennia; species Avicennia marina. The sequence continues at coordinate 8,233,748 of CM032783.1, read as the reverse complement.
ACATGAGTAAATCGTTATGTATTTTATTACCGATAATATTTTTGTTGATACATGTTTTTGCTCTCTATGTATAGGATCAGGCTTTAACAACAAGCTTCCCACATTCAGATAACCCCCCTCAACTCCACTACGAGTCGTGGCTTGTAACTACTAACTACTGCTAATCACCTCATTCTGAGAAGATGACTAGGACTGCCCTATCACAATGGATGGTTGCTTAAGTCGTCACATTTTTAGGGATGACTGGGTCTCTCACTCACCCAGTCAACACTTATGTAATATCTAGAGTTGCCTTAGATTGCTGACCTGGCCCTCTGTCTGGCCAAGCTGTCCTTGGGTGCTAGAGTCCTCAAAGATGACTGAAAGATCTACTCTTCATGTTGATATTCCCTACAGTGGACTAAGCCACTCGACCAGCTACAACATTGGCTCTCATTCTAGTCTCTCTATGTTGTTTGAATGACCTAACACAAGACCTAGGTGTTTGTCTGGTCTCCCCTATTACCAAGTTCCCTTTCAATTAGGTTGGATGACATACCACATTATATACTTAGGCAAAAAAATATATATAATAAAAAATAAATATAAATAAAAATGAAAACAAAAAACGAGAAGTTTCCATTATTAATTTAAAAATGATATAATATAAATTTACTCGGTGCCAACTATGCAGGACCAAACTCAAATATAGTATAGAAAGATTAGTAATCAAAGGCACAATTGATATAGGTGTATAATTATATTACTGCTTAATAATATTTTGTAGATATAAATTTGATATTATTGATAAATAATAATGAAAATAAACTTAAGAAAAAATAAAAAATAAAATAAATGAAAATAAAAATAAAAATTTAAAATATAATATCTAAAATTGATAGAGGATGGTGAAGTAAAAAATAGTATAAAAGAATAATGCAAATAAAATTTATAAAGAAGTAATGGTACATTAGTAAATATATTTGTTTGTATTTGGTCTTTTTAATTAAGGTTAATGTTGCAAATTTAATAATTAAATATAATGCAATAATAAAAATTCACCAAAAGTATACCATGTGCAGATATACATATAAACGCAAAATAGTAATTATCCCTATCTGATAAATACTTCAGTGTACATTGTATGTGTGTAAGAATGAATTATATATGTGCATGCCCATATGTGTAATTGGATGTTTATGCGTGGATAAATAAATAAATAATATATTATGTTATTTATGAAATAAGAGACAAAATGAAAAAACAAAAGAATGAAATAAATTAGACTGAGAGAATATTAAAAGAAAAAATGTAATTTAAAATTGAAGGAAGGACACCTTAATGGTTATGAATATAAATAAAAAATATTTTTTAAATATAAATTTTATAGCATTCATAAAATTATAAAAAAAAGAAATGAATTACAAATAAAATGATAGAATAAACTAAAATTAAGAGAAGTGAACGAAATAAACAAAAATGATGAGAATAGAATAAAAATAGAATATAAAAAAGCTAGAAGTAATTGGTAGTTATGCATTGTGCAATCAAATTCATATATATTTTTCATGCAATTAAAACCCAGCTGATTTTCTAACTTGAATCACAGACAAAAAGTACAAAAAAGTATAGATAAAAAGAAGAATGCTATATTTAATGCGCTTCGGCCAATTGGCTTATGTCCATGAGGGAGTTCTTATATGTTTTATTCATGTAATAAGTTGAGGCATGATATCGAAGATAGCTTGCGATGGAGGAAGAAAGGAATGAATCAGAAGAGGGGAAGTGGGACTCTGCATATTATTTCCACTAAGTAATTGACTACTAAAAAAAAGACTTTCCACTTGCCCACACCCTCCCTCACTCTCTATGTAATTGTGGAGTAACTAAAGGTAAATAATAATGGATAATAATGGCAATTGACTCACATAATTGGGGACATTATTTTAGAGTATATCACTACTTGGCCTAAACTTCAGATCAACAAGTTTAATTTTTTTTGGTGCTGCATCCTACATGATTACTTGTTGGCCTGCAAAACACAATGGTGAATATCATACATAAAGTAAGATAACTAATTATCATGTGTGAAAATATGACGGTATCGGTCGACATGTAACAATATTAGGAAGTTGGCCTTGTGGATTCATGCTTTCCATCCTACGATGTACACCTATCTCATGACATGTGTTAACCTATAGTAGGTGTGCAAATTGCCCACAGTATATGTCCATCCCTTGGTGTGTAATCAACCCTTGGTCTACACCTATCCTATGAAGTTTGACTTTTATTTTGCTTTTTTGAAAAAAAATCCAAGGATTCCTCATTTTTAGTATCCAGTAAAAAATTCTTATCACATAACAAGAAAATTGTGCATATTTTTTTTAGATAAAGTTAGCAACTTCTCTATCCACAAGAAGGTAATAGTTTTGTGGGTTGAATTCTCCAAACCCCCCTTAGGGGTAAATCGCTCTTGTTAGGGATAAAAAGTTGATGAGACCAAAACCCACCTCATCAGAATGCTCCATTTTTTCTACTATAAATTAGTGGTCGGTGCTAAGATCCTCATAGACGATGCCATCCAAACCAAGAGAGCTAATTTTTTGAGTTAATCACAGATTTAAAAAAATATAGCATAAATAAAAAGAAGAATGCAACATTAAACATGGTTCGACTAATTGGCTTGCATCCATGGGAGATTCCCTGTATATCTTATTCATGAAATATTTTGAAAATGATACAAAAAAGAGCTATCTATGGGGAAAGGAATAAATCGAAAGAGGGGGAGAGGGGTTCCGTATATTATTTTCTCCACGTAACTGCCCATTTAAAAATACCCTCCACATGCCTATTTTCTCCCCCACTCTCCATGTAATTAGAGAGTAATAAACACGAAATAATAATGCATTCTAATGGTAGTTGGAGCACATAAGTGTGAGGCCATAATTTGGGATATATCAATTTTTAGTATGTACTATAGATATATAATACATACACACACTCTTGATTTTGATTGTCAAATGTTAGATTATTCTTATATCCTTGCATTAATTTTTTTTTTTGTAATTTCTTTATCGTTTTCTAATTTATATTTATTTGTATATTCTCTTAAGTCTTCTCTCTTTTTTGATTTATTTTTTAATTATTTATTTTAGATATTTAATTTATGTAATATTTCTGTCATTAAAATATAATAACTTCATAATTTATTGGCATTGTATGGCTGAATTGTGTCCAACTGGATTATTGTATGGGATGTTATAGCACCATTGTGCCAAAGAATTCAATGGGCTATTTAGATTGAAAGTTCGATGAAATAGATTTTAAATCTATATTAATGAATCCATTGTATTTGGTTGAATGAAAAAATATTTCAAATCATTAAATTCTCATTTTGATCTATAATTTTATTAAGGTAGATTAGAAATTTCTTAACCTTTTTGGATGGAAAGATTTGGATTTGGAAGAAGGATTTGGATGAAGGAATTTCAAATTACTCAAAATGAAGAAAATTTCAAATTCACCCCAAATAATAAAATTATAGTTTAAAAAGAGAATTTAAGGATTTAAAATTCATTATTATCCCAACAAATATGATAGATTTATTATTATGGATTTGAAATCCATCCCTTCAACTTTTTTTAATGCAAATGCACCATAAAGTCATATGAAATCCTCTTTTGAAATCCCTTTTTTTCAAATATAAATCCCGCAATCCAAATGTGTTCCTAAATTTGTTGGAGATAAACTTTTCATGTTTGTAAGTTTTTTTGGAAAATCTTGGAGATCTTATTATTATGGAGATTACACCAAAACATGAAAAGATAATATTCATGGATGTTCAAAAATAATGAAAGAGTTAAATGAGTTATCCATTGCCTTATATATTTGATAAGAATTGATCCAGATAAGGACAATATCTCGCTAGAAAGGAAAGTTAATTTGATTTAGAACATGTGATCTAGCATCTAGTTATGGTGAAGGTACAACTAAGATATGGTGGAAGATATGCATCCTACATTCATGAAATTCTAGGATATTCAACATCTATTTGTTTAGGGTGAGTGAAAGAGTTTGGAAAGGCAGTAAGAAGTCATAGTACATACTTTAAGGCTCCACTTGACTTGAAGGATTTGAAATTAGAGAAAGGATTTGAAAAAATGATTTTAAATGACTCCAACTTAAGGTAATTTCAAATTAACTACAATTACAAAAGTATAATTTAAAATAAGAATTAATGTATTTGAAAAGCAATGCTAAATAAAATCATCCATACTAGTATAATGGATTTGTTATTATAGATTTAAAATCTATTTGTTCAAATCTTTTAATCTAAATGCATCCTAAGAGATGAGAGCCGAGCCATGATTTCCTTCAATATAATTTATATATTTAATGGTTAGAAAAGCTAGCTAGAGTTGGTGAAATAATTTCATGCCAATGTAGGTTGAATCCAAGAGGAAAATTTTATTTAAGGTAGAGGTAAGGAGAACTTGTTGTCAAAGGAAATTTAGCTAAATCTACATTAACTAGTTGATTCCAAAGGTGGTTTACTCTATATGATATTATTGTAAGGAAATCTTTCATGTTATACTTGTGATTGTAGGGAATTCTGCTAAATCTACATTAACTAGTTAAGTCCAAAGGTGGTTTGCTCTAGATGAAATTATTGTAAGGAAATCTTGAATTGTATTTGTGATTGTAATATCACTTTTATCTAGGCATGGCCCTCCAAGGAGTGATTGATTCCAAATTACACGAACAATTTATGTACTTGTTCCTTTACTATCATCAATATACATGTTGGTGTTTCTTCTATATCAACTAGCCCAACATAAAAGAATGTTCTATCACCCAACTTAACTCACAAGGAGCTAGATCAATATTATCTCATGAGACAAATAACCTTCCATATGAAACTCCTTTCTAATTTCACTATCTTGACCAAGAGTTTTTGTTTAATAGCATGAAATAAATGCTTTACTTATTTACAAGGAGACAAATCCCTTTTTATCGTACAAATGCTTTCATACATATGCAGACAATGATACATTGAGCTCATAACCCTATTTAATATCAAGATAGATATTGATTTTTAATGTCCTACTGACAAACTAACCATCATGCGTACATGACATCTATATCGTCTCAAGTCTAAGGCTTCAGCTCACTTAGCATGTTCATGAAGCAAGATATTAACAATAAAGAGTGAACTCCATGTGTTTACTTTAATCTTCAAGTCAATATTCGAATACTTATTTTCCAATAATGTGTCCTCACACATGTGTTCTCAAAATCTCATATCGAATAACATAATACTCACCATAAAAACACACAGTAAGCACATCATACCGATTCTCCAATGCCCATATAGAGAATCTATAACTCACAAACAAGTTTTAATGATTGTTGTGGAGTGGCTCATAATCTATTGGTTAGCTCACAATTGGAACTCAATATCGCAAGGAATGAGTTGCGACCATAGGGGAAGATGTTGTGGTCATGGGTTAGATTGCAAGGGAGGAGAGCTTTTTATTGTTGGCATGGCCATGGTCGTGATAGCTTAATTTGAGGCCATGAGGTGTGATGTTGCAAGTGCAAGGAATAGAGCGACAAAGAGCCACATTTTGTGCCACGAAGCTTTGCCGCAAGGTCGAAGGTTGTGACCATGAGAAAGCTTATTGCAACTAAAAACAGGAAGCTCGCTAATATGATTTTAGAGACAAGAGTTACCTAAAGCTCACAATCACAAGAGACATGTTTACAATCACAAGAGGAACCTTTACAAGCATGAATCGGGTCACAAAGTGCACAATTTTGGTTTTAATGGAATGGGGTTTAAGGGTTTGGTTACATAATTAAATAGAGACACTTGTATTTTGTAATCAAAACACTCTTGAATAAAATTTTATAACCATCGCCACTTCTGAGAACTTAGGCCTTTGTTTCCAAACCTTATTAAATCCTATGTTCTTAATGTTCTTGCTTTCATATTTACTTTAATTGTGTGTGATCCAAGTAAAAAAATTTGGTGTCAGAGCCAGTTGGCACTTGGAGGGTGAACACAAGTAAGCAACAAATTGCAATGGCATTCAAATCAATTACGAAATTGAATGTGTGAAAGTTTGATGGCTTAGGGAATTTCATATTATGTCAACGAAGGATGATGGATGTATTAATGCATCAACAATTGTTGAAGGTGTTGTAGGATAAAAAGCTCGAAGACTTGGATGAACTTGACTAGGAAGAACTACAAGTGAGAGTTGTTACAATAATCGTGTTGTGCTTGTGAATGAAGTGATCTACCATGTGATGGACATTAAGTCTCCATTAGAGGTGTGGTACAAATTGGAAAGTCGCTCTATGCCAAAATCCCTCACGAATAAGTTATACCTCAAATAGATGTTGTATGGCTTGCAAATGTAGGAAGGTGCAGATTTAGTTCATCATATTAATATTTTCAATTAGTTAGTTACAGATTTGTTATAACTTGATGTGAAAATTGAGGATGAGGACAAGGCTATGATTTTGCTAGTTTCTTTGCCTGTATTGTATGAACACTTGGTGACTATTCTCACATAAAGGAAGGGGACAGTAGTGCTAGAGGAGATCACGTCAATCTTGGTGTCTCACAATCGAAGGAAATTGACCATATGTGAAACTTGACAGAATGTAGGCCTATATGCAAGAGGTAGTTAAAAACATGGGTGTAGACAATGTAGGAATGGGTTTGTGAAGAGGAACTCAAGGTCAAAATTGAGAAATAAGATAAACATCTAGTTCTTTAAGTGTTGACAAATTAGACATGTGAAAAGGGATTGTCCCAATATGAAGAAGCACGGTGATGACAGAAAAAGTGAAGATTCATCAAAATCTACGAATGTGGTGGAGGATCTGAACTCGGAAGCTAGCTATGGTGATATGTTGGCAGTTTCATCTACCCAGCTTTCAGATTGAAGGATTTTGGATATGGGTTATTCACACCACATGACATCAAACAAGATATGGTTTTAGTTATACATATTAGTTAATCTTGGACATGTTCTACTGAGAGATGATAAATCTTGTAAGGTTATTGGAATAGGATAAATTAAGGTTAGAATGTATGATGGTGTAACTAGAACCTTTTCGAATATTAGGCATGTTATAGATTAAGAGAATTTGATTTCATTGGGCACTTTGCATAAGAGTGGCTTAAATATAAAATTGAAGAGGATTCTCTAAGAGTATCCAAGGGTGTTCTAATAGTAATGAAGGCTAACATGACTGAAGAAAATATCTACAAGCTTGTAGAGAGTATAGTTGTAAGTGGAGTAGCTACAATTGAGTTTAAGTCGGATGCCAACATGCTATGGCATTTTCAGTTAGCCCACATGAGTAAGTGTAGTATAGTTCTCTTGCATAAATAAAGCTTGTTGAAGAGAATGAGCTACTGTAAGTAGGATTTCTATAAGTATTATATGCTTGGGAAATAGTTTAGGATTCACTTCACGACAAGGAAGTGCAAGATTAAAGGAATATTATATTATGTGCACTTTGATATTTGGAGGAGTACCAAGAAAGCTTCATTAGGCAGTTCACATTAATGACTACTCAAGAAATGCATGGATTTATATCTTGATATAGAATCTTAGAAGCTTTAGAGAAATTTAAATATTGCAAAGTAGAGGTTAAGAATTAAACTAGCAGAAAATTAAGTATCTATGTACAGATAATGGGACTGAGTACATGGATTCGCAGTTTCAGAAGTATTGTGTGCAGAATGGTATTTAGAGACACTACATAGATTGCAAAACACCTTAGCAGAATGGAGTTTCAGAGAGGATGAATAGAACTATCATCTAAAAAGGCTAAGTGTTTAAGATTAAATGTGGGGCTTCTTAAGGTATTTTGGGCAAAAGTGTTGAGCACAGCTTGCTATCGCATTAATAGGTCACCCCTGGCTACATTAAATGGGAAGGTCGTAGAGAAGGTCTGGACAAGTAATTACTTTGACCTTTCTAATTTAAAAATATTTAGTTGTCAAGCATATGTGCATATTTCCAATGATGAAAGGTTAAAACTTGATCCCAAGTCAAAACCTTGTATCTTCATTGGATACATGAATGGTGTGAAAGGGTATAGTTTTGGAATCCAATAGTGAAGAAGATGATGGTAAGTACAAATGCAATGTCTGATGAGAAGGTAATGCTATATTCTCATCGTGGAACAAAGTTCCAATTGGAGTAGATATGATTTAGGATTCTTAGGAAGTTTAGTTCAGGGTAGAGAGATACAAAGAGATCATAGGTAGACTACGAATTCTAGTGCGGAGGATGATGTGCACAACTCTATAGCTTTAGATTAACTGAGATGCACCATTAAGCTACAAGTTTAGTATGGTTATAAGGATATGGTAGCTTTTGCACTTGTTGCTAGAAGTGGGGATCCTATCACCATTTAAGAAGCTATGGATAGTTAAAAAAGAGCTAGTTGGGAGGAGATGATGGAGGAGGAAAAGAGTTTACTACATTAAAATAGGACTTAGGAGTTGGTTGAACTACGTAAGGGAAAAAGACTACAAGATGCAAATGGGTGTATAAGAAGAAGCTAACAGTTATAGAGAATAAAGGTTAAAAATTCAAGGCTCAGTTAGTGGCAAAGGGATACTTACAAAAGGAGTGAACTATGATGAGGTATCCTCTCTTATGGTTAGACACACTTCTATTAAGGTAGTGTTCATGTTATTAGTCCACTTCGACATGTTTCTAGGTAGACAGGACAGGAGTATTTGGTTTGTAGGCTCTAGAAATCGCTCTATGGTATAAAGTAGTCTCTTCGGTAATAGTATAAAAGGTTTGACTCTTACATGTTATGAATTGGGTATAAAAAGTGCAAGTTTGATTGCTGCATATATGTTAAAAGTCTTAATGGTGGTTCATTTATCTATTTATTGTTATATGTTGATGATAAGCTTGTTGTTGGGAAAAATTTGGTTGATGTGAATGAACTAAAAATTCTACTTGATAAAGAATTTAATATAAAAGACTTGGGTACTGTAAAGAAAATGCTTGGTATGGAGATTCATTAGGATTGGAGATGACAAAAGATATGGCTATCTCAGTAGGATTGTGTTGAGAAAGTGTTAGACATGTTTGGGATTAAAAAAAAAAAAAGCAAAACTTGTTAGTACTCCATTGGTGAATCACTTCAAACTCTTTCATAATTTGTGTCCATAAATAAAGGATGAAATTAAGGGTGTGTCACAGGTTCCTTCTGCTAATGCTGTAGGCTATTTGAAGTATGCTAAGACTTGTAACAAGCCAGACATGGTACATGTTATTAGTTAAATTAGCAAATACATGGCTAAGTCAAGGAGGCAGCATTGGAAAGTAATGAAATGAATTTTTCAATATTTAAAAGGCACTTTAGACTTTGAGATTCTCTTCAATAGTCAAAAGTAGGATCCATTGGTCATAGGTTTTATGTATTTAGATTATGTAGGTGATTTGGATGATATGATAACTAAAGTAAAATAAGACTTTATGTGAATAAGTTTATGTTCAAATTTTTAGTTCAAATTATCAATCAAAATAAAGAAATTTACCTATCTTAGGTATTGTAGTGGCTATAGGATGAAAATAAGTGAAAGAGAAGAGGAATAAACTCAATCGAAGGCACCAAACCAAAGAAATACAAGTTTATGACCTAATACATTGCCTGAAGGAAGAATGGGCATCTAAACTATCGCCTAAGCGAACTGCAACAAGAGGGAAGGTGACGACCAATCAAAATATGCTGCCCATCACCTCTCTGTCGCTTAAGTGATACCCAGGTGATAGCCAAATTTTGGCCTGTCGCCTAGGTGACAGAGCTAGCAATAGTTTAGTTTTTCCACCTAACCCTTGTATTAATGAATAGAAATGAAGGAACTAAGCAACCAATCAAGGAGTTTCAATGGTGGAACTTCAAAACTATAAATAGAAAGTGCTCTATAAGCTAAATCATCCATCCACAATTGAGACAAAGTATATGGGTATTGTTGAAGTAGCCAAACAAGCTCTATAGGTTGCCGATTTAGTACAAGAATTAGGAATGGATTAACATGGAGTTCCAATGCTATTTGATAGGCAAAGTGCCATTTATTTGGCGAAAAACTAGGTGTATCATGCCTGAACTAAGCACATAGTAGTAAGATATCACAATATTAGAGAGTTGATTACTTTGGGTAAACTGTTGTTGGAAAGGTGAAAACTTCAAAAAATACAGCAAATATGTTAACCAAGTCAGTCATTGTGGACAATTTCAGGCTTTGCTTGGACTTGTTGAATGTGTCAAGTTGTTGATGAAATTGGTGGCTAACCTATTAGAGGATCATTTGTCAAGGTGGAGATGGTCGTAGAGTGGCTCATGATCAATCTGCTTAGCTCGCAATTGAAGCTACTATTGCAAGGAGTGAAGTCGAAACCACAAGGATAGATGGCATGGCCACAGGATGGATTGCAAGCAAGGAGAGCTTTTTGTTGCTAGCATGGTTGTAATTGTAAAAGCTCAATCTATGGCCATGAGATGTGATGCTGTGGGCACAAGGAATAGGGTTCTAGTTGGCTCCCGAGGATGCAGGCCTTTGCTGCCAAACCTTATTAAATCTTGTGTTCTTTATGTTCTTGCTTTCATATTTACTTTAATCATATGTGATCCAAACAATAACAATGGTTCTACACTAAGAATTTTTGTATCTATATTCATAAATTCTTCTAAATAAGACTTATTAACACATGCATATGGGTACATGTATAACTTTATACCATACAAAATTTATATGCACAATGAAACCGCCATAATATCGATATAAAGAAATTATTAATATTTTATTAATTAATCAAAGTTTCATATACTATTAGTGTTTGATGACATATCACTAATAATCAGTAGCAAGAGAAAGCTTGCCCTAGTACTAGTGAGATGACTACAAAGAAAACCTAAGGGAAAGAAAGAGTTACAATAAAAGTATCTTTAGAATATAACAACTAATGTTTGATCAATGGATTTGATACAAGGGAAATAAAGCAAGAGGTGGAGTACACAAATAGATTGCTAGACCTATTAGGAGTATGCAAACAATAGATGGAATCAAAGATGCGAAATCTTGGGCATGAAGTAAAAACCTACTCTTTTGGACAAAGGTGGTTAACGAGGGTCACTTGAAATCCAATTAGCTTGCTCAAATTTGTGGCATTAGCGATAGGTTGTTGACAATAGTGAATTATATTAGCTAGTGGGTTAGAGAGAAAAAAATGGGCACAAAATTGATTCATTTTCTAAATATAAAGTGGATCTATTTGGTTTGGTTTAAGATTGCTCCACTCCCATGTGTAAAATCATATCTTCCTAAAAATTGTTTGGTTTCATTTTTTTTACCAAAAATACACACACACACACTTAAAATTTCAAAATTTTTAAATTTTTTCTTTTTTTTTCCTCTTATTTTTATACAATTTAAAAAAGTATATGAAAGTGTAAAAACAAAAAATCAAATATAGTTGACAAATTTGGTATTTTACCCTCCAGCTACATATTTTGAACAAAAGATAGTGAAAGCTACGAATGTTATTGGATGTAAAATCATCAACAAAACTTATGTTTTGTTTGGTCATCTTTTAAACTTCTAGAAGGTCAATTCTTTTAAGTTTTGAGTGTTTGTTTTTGGTTAAAAACAAAGGAAATGATAAACAATTTCCCAATATATATTGTTTAAAAACAAAAGCATCCAAAACAAAAAGATTCATCATTTTGTATTCGATCGATTGATGTTTTGCATAATCAAGTTAATTTTTGCATTTGATTGATCTATCTTTTACTTCATCTCAAGTTTTCCTTTAATTAAACAAATTTTTGTATTCATTTTAAATATTTGTGGGTATATAAAAGAACTTTACATTTAAAATATTGTGTGTTTTGGATTTTTTTCTTTTTTGTGCTTGTGTTTTAAACCCTGAAATGATTTTTAAAATCCAAAGTAGCATTAAAATTTGAATTGAGAATGAAAAGCAAAAATAAAATTAGGATTCATTCTTTGGATTTCTCACTTCCCTGCAAAATAGAAAATGCTTTACACATCCAAGTTAATCAATCAAGTCCCATGCTCCACTTATATTCATAAACAAATATTTAGGCAAGAACTCTTGAAGCTTATATTAGAGGCTTGGGTGATAAATTATAAATTTATCCACCAAAATTTCTGATAAAATGAGCCTATTTAGTCTACAGAACCTGCTTTTACAAAATAATAAGATGGCAATGTAATGATCCATTTAAAAAAAGAAGAAAAATAGCTATCCATCATATTTTGCAACATAATTCAAAACAACACAAGTGTCTTAACAACAAAAACTATACCATGCATATGAGCAAAAGGATCCTCCATGGACTTCTTGGAGAAGCTGTGGAAAATTTGACTATTATGTCAAATTTACACATCCATCTGCTACTCTTTTGCCAACTACCCATTTATGATGGGGTGATGATAATGAAACCATAGAGAAAAACAAACTGAAAAAGGAAAAGTGATAGAAGCCAAACACTGTAGGAGAAAAATACCAAAAACCCATAAATTCAGCTTTATTATCAAAAGGCTTTGAAAACTTTGGAGAAGGATGTTCTTGTAGCTCCATGTTTTGTGTTTCATCTTGCAAGCAATATAGAATTTCTCCCAATAGTGACTACAAAAAGGGATGGCTGTACACAAACTTGGAAGTTCAACAACCCAACAATGAAAAATGCTGATGGATCAACTCCACAAATTACGAAGGGAGAAGTTGTCTGGTACTTTAAAAATGCTCTGGTACAAAATGGGACTCCTAAAATGATTGAAGAAAAGATTGATTCTCAAATAACCATGGTTATTGATTGAATCATGGCCCTTAAGAAACAAGTAGAACAGCTACACCACAAAACAATGGCCTTAATCTAAAATTCCATGCCATTTCATTCATAAGAAAAAGAACTTCAAAATATAAAAGTCCAACTAAAATCATTGGAGGTTGGACTTAATGCAAAACCCTAGGAGCTTATATTTCCTTCCTAGCATATACCATCTCCCTTGATTGCTCTCTTCACTGCTTCATAGCTAGTATATACTAGAAATGTTATCTTTAAACAAATATTTTTTTTTCATTGTTGAGTAGTTCAAGTTAAAAGTTTAAATAAACATGTAGAGACTCTTCTTCTCACTTCATCCACTAAGGAATATGCCAAAAAAACTAGCCAAAGTCCTTTACAATCCTCTTAGACATCCAGCTCAAAACCTAGTTCTTAAAAACGCCCTGATAAATAACAATCAAGTCACAAGAAAATCATATTAGTAAAAAAATTTGTAGAACATAACCCAATTCCTCCTCCTAATTGCTCTCCTTCTATAATTATTGAACCACCCACTGAGCCATGGTACAACACTAATTCAAAAGATTTTTCAGAGCATCTACCTATTATCTTCATAAATCAACCATAGGAAATAGAATCTAAGCAAGAAGATCTTGGAGCAAGCTCTGAAAAAGATTATATTTTTCCTCAACGAACATATTTTAGGCAAGCATCATTTACATAGTCCGAGCAGTGGTTTACTTTAATGATATATCCAGAAAAAAAAAATTGGAGGGATGAAGTCCATGAGATGACTTCTTAGTTTGTTGTAGACCTATAAAGACCCATTGCCACTATATCATCTGTTATCCAAGTCTTCACGTCCTAAATGATAGGAACTTTGAAAGTATGGTGGTACTAGCTTAGTTCTTATGGACAAATTTAGATCGCTCAAGTTACAAAAATTTCATCATTCATGGTAATTATCTCTACAGAATTTGTTGGAGATTCTGAGAAGTATGTGAATATTGCTTGAGAAGAATTCTTTCAAATAAGATATTGCCCTTTCAAAAGAAATGATTTGGAAAAATATTATTAACAAGTTTTGAAAAGACTTTATGTTATTGGAGAGAGGATAATCCCAATTTAAAACAAAGTTATCTGAATTCTATACTCAAACCTTTGGGTAAAGAAACATTCACAGCATTGGAAGTAAAGGCAAGAACACTAAAAGGTGTCTCTCTCGAGATACTTCAACAAGTGCTCAATTTCCTAGATAATTTATGCAACATTAGACATTTCAAGGGATTTAAGCAAACTTGGAAAGAATTGGGAAGGCCTGACCTGCTGATTTAATGTCATAGGAAGAATTCAAAATGTACTTGTTCCTATAAGGAGAGGCTTCATTTTAGAAGACTTCGTTGAACCAATAAACATGATGAATAGTTCTCATAGAAGAAGAAGTTTTTTGAAAAGAAAGAAGACCTCAATTAAAGGAAACAAATGCTTCATATGTCAGAAAACGAGATAGTTTACAAAAACGAATGTCCTAAAAAAGAAGAGATAAAACCATCAATCAAATTATTAAAGCCAACTAGACCAACTTAGTTGAAGATGGAGTCCATTTTTTTCAGAAATTGAGAAAGTCACCCCTGATGTCATATTTGTTATAGACTACCTATAAGAATCTATTTTTGAGGATGAATTTTCCAATGCAGATGATGAAGGGAGGTTAGTTAATTTCTTTCCAACTCAAGTGATTAATCTTGCTTTATAAGTTCCTATAATTCCTATTCAAATACTGATGGAGAAATATGATAAGCCTATCATATTTGAAAGGTTATTTGATATAAGAGTCACCTGCTCAATACTGCATCAGATATTTTACTTTTAGACTTTTAGATCCCTTATAGAAGGATATTTCAAGCTACAAATAGTGAAATTTTTACTATAGATATCATCAGTAAACCTAAATTTGTTATTCCTTGCTAATTTATCAAGTATTCTCTTCCAAGAATGATATTCTGATTGGATTTGATACCATCAAGTTGCTTTGAGAAATGAGGGTCATCCCTCTTCCTGAGGACCTCAAATATAAGTCCTTTTTCTTGGCTTATTTGTGAACTCCTTCTATACGCATGATTACATCATCACCTTCTATACAAGAAACCCAATTGAAAGATTGTAGTATTGAATCCCAGCTAGACTTTCTTGTAAAATGTCCACACCTTCTTTGGAAAAACTAAAAAAATTTTCTTAACGCTCCTTTTTACTAAGAATGAAAGCATCAATCCAATCAAAGCCAGTCATTTAGAAATGAATTTAGAATATTATAGCCTGATAGTGCAGGAGCACTCTAAATTATAACAATAGGGTTTAATTGAACCCATAGATTCTCAATGGGTTTTCTAAGCCTTCTATGTTAATAAAAGAGCAAAACAAGTTAGAGGAAAATTGAGAATGGTTATCAATTACAAACTCGTAAATGACTTTTTAGCTGCTATAAGTTTCCTCTTCCCAACAAGAAGAATTTCTTTTTTCCAATCTAACAAATGCTGAAATCTTCTCCAAATTTGACTTGATGGGAGAATTTTAGCACCTGACCATTAGTCCAGAATAATGCCTTCCTAACCATCATTTCAATGGAGGGAGACAGCCCATGGACTAACGACTGTCCATCTCTCTTCCAAATGGCTATGGTGAAAATTTTTAAACCAATTATGTCAAATTCATTAATTTAGATTGATGATATATCTCTTTTCAACAAGAATTCGGCTACTCATGACAAGTTCCTATATTAATTTACCAATATTGTAAAAAATTATGTTTCATGCTCTCTTAAAAGAAAATGGTTCTCTGAATTTTTGATATTGATTTTCTTGGGATGCACATTATACCACATATGTCCCAAGAGCTTTTAATGTTTTCGAATAAGATGAACTCTACCAAAGAGATTCAACAGTTTCTTTGAGTGGTTAATATATGTCATATCTTGTTAAAAACTCTCTTTAAGTATCAGGTCCCTTCAAAATATGTTGGAAAAGAATCATCCTCAATGGCCTCATGCTCAAATTGTAGTCATACAAAAGATTAAATGAGTTGCTAAGGATCTTCTCATATGACAAATTCCCTTTGATGGAACCAAAATTCTCCAAACCAATGTAAGTGAATCATTTTGGAGAGTTATCCTCTTCGAAGAAATTAATGAGAAAAGGAATATCCATGGGTACAAAAGTGGAAGTTTTAAGGAGTTTAAAAAATCATTACACCTTCAAAGAAATCCTTGCAATTAAAGGAGGCATTAAAAAATTCCAATTTCATTTAATTGAAGTTTATTTCATTGTAAAAATAGATATGAAGACTTTTTCCCAATATGCTCACCTTCAAGCAGAAGCATGTCCTTAACTCTCAACTACTGGGATGGGTAGAATGGTTATCAAATTTTTTTTTTTGCTAAGCATATCAAAGTATCTTCGAATATCCTTGCTAATCTTCTCCAGACCAAAATTGTCTTATATAATCCTTGGAATATACCTATCATATACATGTTTCAACCTTCATCCTTCTCTAGTTCTTTTACATCCACAGTTTCTAAAAATTTTCTCCCTAAATTTGCCACACACATTTGAGACATAATTGTCCATTCTATAGCAAAAGATTTTATTTTTAAGTACTAATCCCTAACTATAAGGAGATGTGGTTTTCAAGTTTTTGGTGACTTAGGTTTTCACCCTGATTATGTATTCTTGCACTATTTTCAATTTCTAAGATCTTTAAACAATGCTGATTTCTGTTTCCTTTCCAAAAGCATTGTTTTCAAAACTGTCGGACTGGTTTTTTGGTCTAGTCCACTGCATGAAAACTGGCAGACTTTGGAATCGGTATGAATCAACCAAAAACTAGTCAAAACAAGTATAAATTGGCAAAAAAATCGATTGAACTGGTTTGATTTTAAAAAATTAAAATAAAAAAACAAAATTTGGGATTTTTTTTGAAGAAATACAAGATAAATTTCAATTTTCTCCAAAATTTTTTACTTTAAAACTCCTCGATATTGATTAGAGTATAAAATTATTTATTTTAACTTTTGTTTTTAGTAATTTTTATCTATTTATTTTTCTAAAAAAGTTTTTAAAAATTTAATTATTGTATCTCAAAATTAAAATTGTTCATATTAATTGATGTGTTTTCATTTTGCAAGACTATTTTTTGAATTTTATACTTTTAATTATTTTGAATTTAATAAGTTTTTAAAATTTGGGTAATATTTTTTAATTTTAGTTGAATTATTAAATTTTTAGCATTACATTTGAAATCCTTTATTTAGTATATCATTAAATTGAATTACATTTATTTTATAAAATTAGTTTAATGGTAATATTGGCGTGTATAAATATATATATATACATAATATTATATAATTATATAATTTAAAATAATTGATTTTTTTAAAATAGTCCAACAGGTCGAACCAGTGATCTATTTAGTTCTTTGATTTGATCACTGGTCTAATTTTAAAAACATTGTCCAAAAAAGCTCTTGTGTATATTGTATTATATGATGGATTTATATATCATTGCTATTCATTTTCATTTATCAAGCGTATAGGCATTGCTTTATGTTTGCATTGTATTAATAAATTCTTTTTGAAAGAATTCTTATTTTGTGTTTATGTGTCGACTTGGATTTCATTTATCCTTTCTCCCATCTATATAAAAGGAGGGTTTGGGCCTTGATTTGCTAGAATTAAGATTGAATATTTTCTTAGTTATTATTTTTTCTATGACTTTTTAAATCTTTTTCTTAAAACTATTGTTTTAAGTTAATTTTACCAAACACATAAATACTTAATGAGCATGTTCTGTAATTGTCTCATAGAAGAAAATTTGAGTATATCTATTTGATCAAGTCATTTTAATATTGAGATATAAGAGGCTATCTTTCACAAAATTTGAAGATTAATTATGGACTCACATAATTTGTCTCAAAAAATTTATGAGCGCATAGGCAAGTGGCACAAGGATAACTAAAATAACTCATATTCCAAGATGTTACAAACTTCCACGTTAAAGGACAGGGAAATTCATTCCCAAGGCTCCTCTGGAAAGCCCACCGTGTTGTTTCTAGAATCTATTCTCCTCGTTACGTCTCTCGCAAACGTTCGTTGGGTGTCAGTCCTTCCCCTCAGCAGCTGTAATCGGTAAATTCATTCTTTACTTCGCCTCTTATCTTTCGCATCGGTTCCTGTTCCTTTTCATCTTTAATCGGCTTTGCAAATGGGTTCATTATTTTCGAGACAAATTGTAGGAAAGGGCCTTTTTGTATCTGTAATTTGCACTGCAATTGCAGTAGTGATTCCGACGCCGATCTCAGTTAAATTTTTTTTATGCTGGAAGAATCATTTTTGTCCAGATTTTTTTAGATTTTTGAAATATTTTGTGCTGATCGTGGTGGCTTGGATGGGAATTCAGCGGGTTTTTAGCAGGTTGCTGAACTATATGCTTCCTAGAAAGAGACCAGTTGACAGAGGCGATTCCGAGGCCGTTATTAAGAAGCATCGCGTCAGTTCTTCCACCGATTGCAAGAACTCTCAGGAGACAAATAGCAGTGGGACCAGTAGCCTGGGCTCGGGGAACAGGAAGAGCAGAGACACCGGAAGCTGCGAAGAACAGACTATCACGGAAATGGCCTTTGATGATGGAAATCCCCGTGATATTGATGAGGATCTACACAGCAGGCAGCTCGCCGTCTATGGGCGAGAGACCATGCGAAGGGTTTTTGCATCTAATATCCTGGTTTCTGGAATGCAGGGCCTTGGTGTTGAGATTGGTATAGACTTTTCCATTTTCATATACACTTCTATACTATTTTTTTCCTGAGTTTCAGATTTTATATTCTTGTGTAACTTGTGAATGTTATCCAAAGTTTTCCATATTATGTGATCTTGAGTAGTAAATCTGGAGTCAAGCCAAGTTGTGAATATTATTGAAGTTGCATGTAATGAGATGAAGTGAAACTTGCATATCTGATGCTGTTTATGTTCCACTCCATTTGGACCTTTTGCTTCTGCTTTGTTCATGTTAGTTGTGCACCTTCTGTTGGAACATGGATTACAAGTTTTTTAGGTACTTGGATATTGAAGTTTTGTATATAGGTCAACTTGAGTTGCTGAACTTGTTTTCTTGATTTAACTGGTGTTTGGGTGAGCTTATAAGTTCTCCAAAATATTTTATTTGAGAGTTTATAAGATCTATAAAAGTGTTTGGTAAATTTTTTAATAAAAGTACTTGTGAGCTCTATATAAGACATTAAGATGTTTGGAGTTTAAGAATAAGTTGGCTTTTTTCAATATATTGTCAATCATCTTATAAGATATTCATTTTATATATTAAAAAATGATATAAATATATTCAATCACATTATACTAATGAAATTTAGTTTATTTTTTATCATTATTATACTAAAAAATTATAATTAACTATAGTTATAAATTTCAATAAAATATTATTGTATGATCTTATTATTTCTATCCATACACTTTATTAGCTCATTTTTAAAAGGAAATGTATATGCTTATAAGCTTCAATAACATTTCTAAGTTGCATGATCTTATAAGTTATTAAAAATAAACTTAGCAAAACACCCTCTTAGTTTTCCCTTGTTTCTTGGCCTAAATGTTGGGATAGTGAGGATGATGTTCCATGTTGTTTACTTAGATTATATATGGTTTTGGATAGTTGTGACCCAATATCTGAATTTGTTCTACTGTTTCCTGGTGATTTGTTTAGAGTTTTTGTTCTAAACATTAAACGAGTAATTCTTCTAAATCAACACTTGAATTACAAGGCTTGTTCAAGTAAGCTTATTTATGGAATGACATGGGATGGTGATATCATCTCTGGATTTTGTAAATATTTGCAGCTAAAAACCTTATCCTTGCTGGTGTAAAATCGGTGACATTGCATGATGAAGGGACAGTAGAATTGTGGGATATGTCCAGTAACTTTGTTTTCTCAGAAAAGGATTTGGGCAAGAACAGGGCAGTCGCATCAGTTCAGAAGCTAGAAGAGCTTAATAATGCTGTGGCTATCTCTACTTTGACTACAAAATTGACTAAAGAACAACTTCTTGATTTCCAGGTAATCATTTTTTCCTATTTTCCTTTTATAATAACTACATTGTTTTATATTTCAAACTCCTAGCTGCCATTCTTTTCTCTTTCTTTGCCCCTCCCTCCCCTTTTGTACATAAGATGAATTGCGCTGTACTGTTACTTGATTTGCCAATGCATCTGCATCTTCAGTAGAGCAAATCGTAATTAATCAAAGCCTTATAGATAATGCTTTATGGAAAATTCCTTCCTGAATCTTCTGCTCATGATAATGATTTCCTAGTAGTTAACATCTGAAAACAGTATAGAGGATTGAAATATTTGTCATATTGTTATTGCATTGCCTATAGCACCAATCTTTTCTTTTTTTTTTTTTTGCAATGGTAGTATGGACAGTTTATAAGCTATTTGAGCCAATTGGTTAGTGCCTGCCATGTGATAAAATCAATGTTCTGATCCATGTTCTAACCATTTAGCTATCATGTGTATTCACCATTTGCTCTTTCCTTACAACTTAATAAATTTTGAAATGAGATAGTAGCTTGTGCTATGTATTTGCAACTTTTCTGTACTTCATCTGTTGTGCTGCATGGAATTGCATGTGTTGTTTATTTGTTACATTTGTAACTAATGTTGGTAGCATCGATGTATGCAGGCTGTGGTTTTTACTGACATCGACTTGGAGAGTGCAATTGAATTTAATGAATATTGTCACAATCATCAGCCTCCTATTGCTTTTATCAAGACAGAAGTGAGAGGAGTTTTTGGAAGTGCATTTTGTGATTTTGGACCTAAGTTCACTGTCTTTGATGTTGATGGTGAGGAACCCCACGCAGGTATCATTGCATCTATCAGCAATGATAACCCTGCACTTGTGGCATGTGTGGATGACGAAAGACTGGAGTTTCAGGATGGGGATCTGGTTGTGTTCTCAGAAATTAAAGGTATGACAGAACTTAATGATGGAAAGCTAAGGAAGATTAAAAATGCACGTCCATACTCATTCACTCTTGAGGAAGACACTACTAATTTTGGTACATATGAGAGAGGTGGCATTGTAACTCAGGTGAAGGAGCCCAAGGTCTTGAACTTCAAGCCACTGAAGGAAGCAATCCGAGATCCTGGTGATTTCCTTCTTTCTGATTTTTCCAAGTTTGACAGGCCTCCACTCTTGCATTTGGCATTCCAATCTCTAGATAAGTTTATATCTGAAGTGGGGCGCTTCCCAATAGCTGGTTCTGAAGAGGACGCTCAGAGGTTGGTATCTATCACCACTGACTTAAATGAGAGCTTAGGTGATGGGAAACTGGATGATATAAACCCAAGACTTCTGCGACACTTTGCTTTTGGTGCTCGTGCTGTATTGAACCCTATGGCTGCAATCTTTGGTGGCATTGTTGGACAGGAGATTCTGAAGGCATGCTCTGGGAAGTTTCATCCTCTTTTCCAGGTGATTATTATCTTTTCATGAATTATATTGTTGACTTCAAATTTTGTCTTTCCTCCTCTTCCGTTGTGGCTATTTGAGATAATGAGAGTTTTCTTATTCTAATGCATGAAGACCATAATTCAGTCCATATGCTCTCAAAAAGGAGAATTTTGTCTTGTTCTATCCGTTTTGGAGTATACTTGAGTTTTGGTTGTCTTTATAGGCCAAAGCAGCAGCTATTTTTACAATTCATTACTATCAGAGAGCAGTGTGATTGTTTATTTTCCCAGATTGTATCTTATTTCGTGTTTCTTCTGTTTTTGATATACTTCAGACAGTTTTATCATCTAATTGGAACATGATTGAGTTTCAGTTGTCTTTATAGGCCCAAGCAGTGGCCATATATGACAATTCACGTACTGTCAGAGGACGCGTTTCTTCTGTTTTTGATGTACTTCAGCAATTTTTAAGATCTAATTTACTTTCTCCTTGGTAAACTAGCCATGAAGAAATTATGTGATTTCTCATGTTTGTGCAACTGCTTAACCTCTTGTTTGCTTATTTGCAGAGAACCATCTCTTTAGTACTGGTAATATTTATGCAATACAGCTGACTTGTTTGTTTTGTCGGTGCAGTTCTTCTACTTCGACTCAGTAGAATCACTGCCTTCCGAGCCATTAGATCCCAATGATCTCAGACCCTTAAATAGCCGTTATGATGCCCAGATTTCAGTGTTTGGGTCTAAGCTTCAAAAAAAGCTAGAAGATGCAAAAGTTTTTGTTGTTGGATCTGGTGCGCTTGGTTGTGAGTTTCTGAAAAATTTAGCTCTTATGGGAGTTTCATGTGGAAAACATGGAAAATTGACTATAACTGATGATGATGTGATAGAGAAGAGTAACCTAAGCAGGCAATTCCTCTTCCGAGATTGGAACATTGGGCAGCCAAAATCCTCTGTTGCTGCTTCTGCTGCTTCATCAATCAACCCTCTTCTCCACATTGAAACTTTGCAGAATCGTGTGGGCCCAGAGACAGAAAACGTTTTTGATGATGCCTTCTGGGAGAATCTCAGTGTTGTGATTAATGCCCTTGACAATGTAAATGCCAGGCTTTATGTTGACCAGAGGTGTTTGTATTTCCAAAAACCGCTTCTCGAGTCTGGAACTTTAGGTGCCAAATGCAATACTCAAATGGTTATTCCCCATTTGACGGAAAATTATGGTGCTTCCCGTGATCCCCCAGAGAAACAAGCACCCATGTGTACTGTGCACTCCTTCCCTCACAATATTGATCATTGCTTGACATGGGCAAGATCAGAATTTGAGGGGTTGCTTGAGAAGACACCCGCCGAAGTTAATGCCTATCTTTCTAACCCTATTGATTATACATCTGCAATGAGGAATTCCGGAGATGCTCAAGCCAGAGACAATTTGGAACGCATAATTGAGTGCCTTGATGGGGAGTGTTGTGAATCATTCCAAGACTGCATTAGATGGGCTCGTCTAAAGTAAACATCAATATTATTTTTTTTTGTGCCTCTATGTGTTGTCTACAATTACTCTCTTTGTAAGCATCTCTAATTTCATCTTAACCAATATACAGGTTCGAAGATTATTTTTCAAACAGGGTGAAGCAGTTAACTTTCAACTTTCCTGAAGATGCTGCTACAAGTACTGGTGCGCCTTTCTGGTCGGCCCCAAAGAGGTTTCCTCGACCCCTACAGTTTTCAACTAACGATCCAAGCCATCTTCATTTTATTATGGCTGGGTCCATACTGCGAGCTGAGACATTTGGCATCCCTATACCTGACTGGGTGAAGCATCCTAAGAAATTGGCTGAAGCTCTCGATAAAGTCGTCGTTCCTGATTTCCAACCAAAAAAAGATGTGAAAATTGTCACTGATGAGAAAGCTACCAGTCTTGCCACTGCTTCTGTGGATGATGCTGCTGTTATTAGTGATTTAATTGTTAAGTTGGAGCAGTGTTGGAAGACTTTACCACCAAACTTCAGGGTGAAACCAATTCAGTTTGAAAAGGTTTGTCTCTTGTCTGTTGAAAGCTAAGACATTATGGTTACTTACCGTAAATTGTAAGATTTATTGGGTTTCTTGGTTGACTCAGTGTCCAATTTGTCATCATGATTAACTCTAACCATGCCTATTGCGTGATTTTCACATGGTGATATTTCAAAAAGTATCATGTACAAGTGTTTTTGCATTGGCTTTTGTTGGCCAACAATCAATGATATTAATACTTGAGTTTACTTTCTTCTCTGGAATGGGCTTTGGATTTGTTGTGGCATTGAGGATATTTAGGTGGATGAATATGGGAATACTTAATTATCAGATATTCCGTTTTTTAACCCAGAAATAAAGCATGCTACTCAAGTAATTATTGATGGATAATTCATGAGATATATGGCCCTAAAAATTTGGTTTGATGTGATAATGCATTTTAATTCCAATCAACTAAAATTCAACAAGTTATTAGGGCTGGTGTTGGACTTGACAACAAAAAAAAAAAAAAACAAAAAAAGAAAAAAATTTTACTCCTTTGAATTTTGACAGCATGATCTTGCTAATTTGAGCCCTCAGTTGTCCCCTAGTGATGCCCTACTACAATATGGTTTATTGCTATTTTCTGTTTTACTAAAATTGATTTGGTGATTGTGTTTTGATTTACTAATTTTTGTTTATTTATTTGTTTCTTTTTTTTAGTTAAGATTTTAATACTTCACCTCTTCTGACTTGTATCAATGTAAGCTAGGACAGAACAAGAACTACACTTGTACTTGCAACCTCACTGTCCCAGTAAATTTATGTCCTTGCACAAGACATGGGAAAAGAGGGTGACTTAAGCTTTTACCTGTCAAATCTTGGCATTTTTTCTCCTGGTGCTCGTTTGCAATGCACTGCTCATTATAGAGATACTTAGCTTTTAACATATATGCTCAAGTTGTAGTTTCGATGCAAATTTCAAACCTAAAGGACAATGCCAAAGCTGAAATTCTGAGGACTAAGAATGTGACGGAGGTAAAAGTTTAGGGACAAAATGTGATCTTTGCTCTACCACACCAAATGATATTTAAAAGTAGGGGTGTACATTGTTAGACAAGGACAGGCTCATGATCAAATTCAACATGATCGGATAGATGGAGGTTAGCTTGATGAACCACATATTAACAATTGTCTTTTCAAATTGAGTGGTTTCGGTTGGTCAAGTTTGTTTTTTTCAAGGGATGGGTCACTAGGTTTTATTTATGCTAGCTCACAAGTTACTCATTTGAAACTCAAGTATATAATAAGTGAAAATTTGAAGAATTTATATGTTGTTACTATTGGGTTTAAACGAGCTTGGGATCTGTTTTTAAAACCTTAAAACTATAAATCAACAGTATGAACACAACGAAATAACATACCAAACCCATTCCGCATTCGCCATACAACACTCATCAACTGAAAAGCACTGAAGATAAATGAAAAGAACATACCTTTGGAATCACATTCCAATGGGCGCGCTTTCGATCATTGAGTCGTGGTCTTCAAACCCTGATCTCTACTTTGTCCAAACAATTGTTGTGACAACAAGCGCCTTTTACACCTCACAAAATAGCTTTTGCAAGGCTCTAACGCAAATTCTTTTGGGTTAGAAGGTTTTTAATGGCAAGAAGAGAAAGAGAGGGTGGCTAGAATAACTTATCTTCTTTCTTGGAGGGTGGCACACGAAAATTATCAAAATTTTCATGTTTAGAACTCTTATAAAATATGCATTTATATTAAGATACTAGGACATACTGTTATGGGCTCACTAAATAGACTTTTAGTAATTACTAGCCAATGTACTTTTTAATTATTAAATTCTTTAATAATTGTAGCCCATAACTCTTTAATTATTAATCTCTATTAATAATTAAAGCCCATCTAGTCTCTTAATTATTAATCTCTATTAATAATTAAGATTTAATGGAATTATATCGTTCAACTTAATTAATCTCATTAATCAAATCAAAGGCCATCATATTCTTAGTTAATAATCTTATTATTAACCAACAAGATTGATATTGAATAATTTCATTTGTTTCTTGTCTCTTTAATTTAATTAATCTCATTAATTTAACTAAATTTTTCATTGTGTTCCTAATTAATGATCTTATTATTAACAAACACCATGATAATTTATTTGGTTCAATCCAATAGTCACCAAATATATGCTACTTATCAATTTAAAACTCATCATACACAATCTCCTTTTATATGTGACTATTGAGGTTTATCCTTATTTGGCAATAAACATTACTTGAAAAATATGTATAATGCCGAATTTGTGGCCCATATCATAGCCTAATTAAAATAAGGTAAAATAGATCATAATGAACCCTCCTGATCATAGATTTTTTGTCTTATTTATCCCAACCAAGCGAAAATTATGAATTTAGTCAAATTCACAAGTTCGGTCATATGACCAATAAATGCTACTTCATGAGACTAATATTTCTGTTGAAAATTCTTTTTTGATTACACACTATCTTAGCCAAAACTTTTTGTCTTATAGAACATTAACTGCATAGGACAATTACCTTACTCACTTTCAAAGAGACAAATCTCTTATTAAACACACACTTACTTCCACACACACCCAGACAATAGCATGTTAGGTTTATGATCTTATTCTATATTAAGATAGATATTGACCCTTAATGTCTTAATTACACATTGATTGTCATGCATATAAGACAACAACGACGTCTCAAGTTTAAGGTCTATGTGTTCTTAACACAATCATAAAACGAGATGTTGACAAAAAAAGAGTGAACTCTATGCATTTGCTTTGTTCTGCGAGTCATTATTCGAATACTCATTCTCCAATGACGTATCCACACGCATATATTCTTAGTATCTCATACAGAACGGTATGACATTCATTGTATAAATACAAGGTGTGTAAGTCCTACCAACTCTCTAATGGCCTTTAGAATGATTGTAACTCGTGGACTAGTTTTGATAATTGAGTACTAAGACAGCTTTGTGTTCATATTTATAACTCTTTATGAATAAAGTTTTTTAACTTAGTTACACGAGCACATGCAATACTTTTCGTCATTCAATATTTATATGCTTGAAAAACTTCCTGCCACCTCTTGTCAAAGTAGGCTGATGGGCAAGCCCCCGCCTGTCGCAATGGTGTGGGGCGTCAGAGGGCCCCGTGGCCAACTCGAAGGGGCTGAAGTTCGACGCAGAGCTTTTTGGTTGTTAAGTTATAGCAGCACTGAGATCAATATTTCATTAATGAATGTAAAAGTATACATATAAAACTATAATGCCTCTAGTATCCTTCGTTGACTATTAGTGTTAGAGGGTATATTACTAATAGTTATAACTTAAATAGATAGGTGTTCTTGACTATTGAGGATTGAAAAGTATTAGAAAATTCACGAAAATTAGGATAGAGGGAAAAAATATATAGAAACAATGTGTGTTCACATCTATATCTATGTGTATGCTTATGATCAATGTGATATTACATGTGTAATTGGCAGTTGTGAATAATTGAACCATCGTAAACATGTGGTTTCCAGTATTACAAAAATTTGTTAATTAAACGTTAAAAAATCAGTAGTTTTCAAAGGATCAACTTGGTTTGGTAGATTTGTCTATTTCAGTGGGTTTATGAAAGTGCAAATTAAGAGGTTGAATTTTCGTTTAATTCAGAACAATGTGGGTATGTTGTGCCAATCAGCCTACCTTATGGCATACCTTACTGCATTTTTTCTGAGCCAATGTGGGATGCTATCTTCAGTTGTTCGCAAGATTTCTGCATTCTAGAAGCCTGTTATGCTTTCATTAAAATTATTTGCTGATTTCTTTCTCTTCTTTCCTTCCTTCGTACTCTTCTCCTTTTCTAAACCCAATTTTGACTTTGCTTATCTGTCAATGTCTATGGTGTTCATTATAAGGAAAATGCATAAATATCTTTGAAGGATATTTTGGATAGAGTAATCTCTTTACTTATGATTTTTTTGCTAGTGTTTTCCCAAAAGCTTTTCCTGAAAATATAGCCACGTTAAGTGGTACTGCCCTTTAAAAGAGGAAAATGCAATACTGCTTTTGATGCAGTGCAGTGCCCGTCACATTCTAATGACTACTAACTACTATGAACAAATTATGACTTTTTTCTATTGCCAGTCAATAACTGGTTCAATTAATCCATTGGTAACTTGATTGGTGTTAACTATTGTATTATTAAGAGAGGTCATATAATTTCTGCATATTTTGTTTTCTTTTTTTCTCTCTTATTCTTTATCTACCAAAGGTACCACATAGATAGCAGCTATTTTATTATTAATTATGGTTAAATAATTATGCTGAGGCAAATCATTTTTCCCTTCTCTTTATCTACCATAGATGTCGCATAGTCAGCACCCCTAAAAGGTGAGTTTCTTAGTTTTGAAAGAATTTTTCTTTGAAGTTGGAAGAGTATGGTATGAGAGCAATGTGAATATAATTTGATGTGAAACTGCAGTGTCATCTCCTATTGAAATGGCCACATTTTTACGACCTTCAAATTTCCGTGATTTGGTAGTCTAATGACTTATAGTCAATTCCGTTCAGGCATTAACTGGAGCTGGTATGTCAAGACAGTATTCGTTCCAGCACGTGCTTCTATTTAACTTTATATTATATATAAGCTTTCTTTAATGGGAAGCCATTATGTTTCAGACTGTCAACGGGATCTTTTAAGATGAACATTAGTGTATATTCATACATATTTCCCATACTCTCTATATGTTTCATAGATTAAATTTATATGGAAAAATGATAAGAGTATTAGCCAAAGTAGTTTGATTTGTTTTACATTAATTTGAAATGTTTTATTTAAAACTTCTCAATCAGGTTCTTAACCAGTAAATCTGATGCCCTTTATCCTATGTTCAGTTCCCTCCTCTATATCTTGTTGCATTCGCCACAATTGAAGTCGTAGAAGTCTGAGAGAGTGTTTAAAGATGTCCTCCATGAACAATGAACTTCACACTAATAAGAATTTTGCTTGCTTTAATTTGCTTTGAAGTGATTCAGTCGCTACCCTTTGTAACTTTCCATTTGGATTGGGCTGCAGTCAAGAATTTTGTAGGGGATATCTACCCGTTTGTTCATATGTTGTATTTATAGCTTATGTGATTTGTTTCTGCTAATAACTTTTAAGTACAATTATAGCAAGGGCATGTCTATAGCATAGCTGTGTTGTTGGGTTTTAAATCCGGGGGACTAGTTCTTGCTCTTATATTATATGCAATTTCATGTGTAATCTGTTTTCCATGTCATAATTTTAGTTGGATAAAAGGTTGCGCAAACAATCTAACTTTTATAGCATTTTAAGTTTCATTTTTAACATTGCCACATAAAATTGCAGGATGATGATACAAATTACCACATGGACCTCATAGCCTCACTTGCTAACATGAGGGCAAGAAATTACGGCATTCCCCAAGTTGATAAGCTGAAAGCCAAATTCATTGCTGGAAGGATTATTCCTGCCATTGCAACGGCCACGGCACTGGCCACTGGCTTGGTGTGCCTTGAGCTTTATAAAGTGATTGATGGATCACACAAATTAGAAGACTACCGCAACACATTTGCTAACCTAGCTCTACCATTGTTCTCCATGGCTGAACCGGTGCCTCCTAAGGTCATCAAGCACCAAAACATGAGCTGGACTGTATGGGATAGATGGATCATAAAAAATAATCCTACTTTGAGGGAACTCCTGCAATGGCTTGAAGACAAGGGGCTGAATGCCTATAGCATTTCTTTCGGAAGTTGCCTGCTCTATAACAGCATGTTCCCTCGACACAAAGAGCGGATGGACAAGAAGGTAGTCGACCTAGTAAGGGATATAGCCAAGGTAGAACTGCCACCTAACCGCAACCATTTGGATGTCGTGGTTGCGTGTGAGGATGATGAAGATAATGATGTTGATATTCCACAGATATCTGTGTACTTCGGCTGAACCTTGTCATCATAATGTTAGGAGCTGTACGATGAGATCTTTATATCCCAGCCCTTTCACTTCACTGCTTCATCCTATGCCATGCATATAGTCGTATACCTGGATAACTTAGATTTCTTATGGAATAACAGAAACATTTGACTGGTTTTCTTGTTTCTGATTATGGTTATTTATTTTAGGCGTCGTTTGGAAGTGTTTTTCTGCTCATATGCAAGTTTTTGGGTTTCCCCCACCTTTTATCTTCTGCGAATTCTATATCCATATGATGCATTCGGTCGGTATTGTATTGTTTTATCCACTTCCGCGTGGCTCTTGAAATTAGCTAGCTTGTCCTAGTCTGCTTCTTATTGATCAGTTGGAGTATCTTTTCATTGTCAGTGCTGTTGACCGTAGGCGCTGTCTGTTTTGAATTATCATGGGAGATGAGCCTACAAACTGTCAATTTATTGCGATAGGCTTCTGATTAGGATGTTAAGGTCTAATAAACTCTCTCTGGCTATGTTTGGAAGTAGGGTTTTGGTGAATAATAATTTTTGGTGTGATTTGTGTTAAGATGCGTAATATGTTTAGTAGTAAAATTTTGATATTTTAAAAGTTTTTTATTTATTTAAATATATGTATAAAATATATAATAATAATTAAATAATGTCATAGTATATATAAATAATAATTAATTTGTAAGGTATAAGTATATATAAAACTGAGTATATGTGTGTCAATATATAGATATTGATTTGATTAGAAATATGTGTAATAATAATATAATAATTAGTTAGAGAAGAATTTTGAATTTGAATAAAAATTTTATTTAATAATATGTTTGGTAATATGTGTTTGAAGTTATATGAAATGTTGAAAAGAGGTTATATGTCCCACATTTGTACCTAAAATCAAGATTTGGTTAAGAGTAAATCACTTAAGAAGCAAGAAGTAGTGATTAAGGTTGGCACTAGAATATTTGTTATAGGCAGTTGGCACTGCTTCAGTTAGGTTGTTTGCTTGTCTCGTTTTGGGTTTAAAAAATTATCTCTTGTTATCAAATGGGTTAAGTATATCATTTCTACACTTTTATTGATAAAAGAACATAATTAACTCTCTTTTAGAAACAACAAGTGTCAAATTTATTATCGTAATAAAATGATTGACATTGTTTCATTAGTAAATGGCTCGTGTTACTTCAATTTAGATGATAAGCTTATAATAAATGCTGTGACAATCAAACAAACTGGGGATAGCTTAAATTTCAAACACTTCTGGCCATGCAGCAAAGGTTGAGATTGGTAAGTTGGAGAAAGATGAGCTTATTTGTCCATTAGGAAAGAATTTTTATCCTACTTGCTCACCATGCATCTTAGGCAAGACAACCTTTTTACTAACGCAAGACTCATTTTCATTCTTGATGAAAACAAACAAATTAAATACATCATATAAACATTTTCCTCAAGTAATCCGTTGAGGAAAGCAGTTTTAACATCTACATGCCAAATTTCATAATCCAAGTAGATGGTTATTGCAAATAAAAACCAAATGAATTTGAGCATGGCTAAGGGTGAGAAGGACTTTCAACGAGTTGCATGGTTAGCAAGTCGGATAAAGGGAAGTTAGAAATCATCAAAGTGTAGAGAGGACTATGGGGATTCTGGAGGGAAAAAGGGAAATGCCTCTCGCACATGATAAAATGAACAAATTGTTGACATGGCTAGGATCACAAAACTTGGCCAAGTCCAGTGCTAAGGATTCACAATATCAACAGGTAGTTGGTGTTGATAAGGCAATCTCAACACCTTAAACATCTGTCTTAAATCTTGCAAGTAACTCTCTTAGAGAATCCACTTGGTCAACTTTAATAAACAACAACTAGCAAGTGATAAGTCATCACCAAGTTCATTCACTTGGATTATAGATATTGAGGCCATTCACCACATGTGTAATTACTTAAACATGTTTGCTTCGCTTAAACCTGTGTCAAACATGTTTATCAAACTCCCAAATAGATCTAGGATTCTAGTGACATGCATTGGTATTGTCCACAATTCTAATTCTTTAACACTGCTTGATATCCTACATGTTATTCCATTCAAGTACAACCTTTTATCAGTCAACAAACTCACCTAACCTGAGAGTTAAAGCCTAGTATTTGATTAAAAAATGTGCCATATTTAGGCCCTATCTCAATGGATGAGGATTGATATTGCTAGGTAATGATAAGGGCTTTTCATCTTAGAACAAAAGGCAATGACTTCCCACCCTACCACTGTTGTCAAAGTTGCAACTGATGGACAACCTTTTCCTTTTGAAAACCTAACCATTATGTCTTAAGCTAGTTCTATTTCAAATGACACCTTTAATGTATGCCATTATAGGTTAGGCCATGTATCTCATCATGCAATCTAAGATTCAAATTTCATCAGCATTTGTCCTTATTCACATTGAGGTTTGGGGATCTTATAGTGTACCAACAATTGGAGGTTTCCATTTCTTCCTAACCATAGTGGATAACTTTACAAGGATAACATGGATTTACCTTATGAAACACAAAATGATGTTTATCAGTTGATCCCTATGTTCTATAAGCTCATCCAAACACAATTCAATGAAAAGACTAGGTTCTTAAGGTTTAAAAAAGCAATAGAGTTAAAGCTAACCACATTCTTCACTAAAAATGGAATCCTCCATCACAAAACATATGTTGAAACCCCACAACAAAATGGAGTGGTAGAACAAAAACATCAACACCCTATATCTACTACTAAAGCCCTTTTCCACCAAACATTCTTTCTAATAAAGTTCTGGGGTGAATCAATTCTTGCTGCAATTCACATTGTAAATAGAATACCATCATAGTCATTGAACTTCAAAACTTTTTATGAGTGCCTAGTAAACCCCCTAACTATCATCATCTTAGAGTTTTTGGATGCCTTGCTTTTGCCTCAACTCTTAGAAGAGATAAAGCTAAATTTGACACAAGAAGTAAAAATGCATTTTTTTTGGATATCTGGTTGGTGCCAAAGGATAAAAACTATATGATCTAAACAGCCATGATGTTTTCATTTCCAATGGTGTAATCTTCTTCGAGAATGCCTTTCCCTTTAGCAAACACTATGCATCCTTACTTAATTCAGCCAATCAAACCTATAATCTTCTTGATTGCCTTGTGCAAAGTGGTTTAGAAACTTGTTACCAAGGTCCACAGAATGAATTGGTTGATGATGATCATACAAGCACACTAAATCAACATCGCTCCTCATCACCTACCATTTCTCCACATGAAAACCAAAGTTTGGAACCATCACAACCTCAATAGCAAACCCTTTGTGCACCATAAGGCCTAAGAAGATCCGCAAGAATCAGGACCTTGCTCAAGTACCTAGATGTATTATTAGCATAACATTCAATAGCTAATGCAACCAAACACACACACAAGCCAACCTATTGCTAACCACCTAAGCACTGACCATCTTACACCCAAACACCTTTGCTTTCTAATTGCGTTAGATTGCATAAAATAACCAAAAACATATAACGAGGTGGTGAAAAATCAACACTGGGGAAAGGCAATAAATGAGGATTTGGAGGCCTTGGAAAATGACACTTGGTAGATAGTGCAGATTCCTAAACATCACTATATTATTGGATGCAAGTGGGTATACAAGGCCAAACTAAAGTCAGATGGTTTGGTTGATAGGTATAAAGCCAAGTTAGTGACGAAGTGAAATAATCAAGTTAAAGGCTTTGATAATCAAAAGACATTCAACCTTATTGGGAAGCAAAGCAAAGTAAGGTTGTTCTTCTCTTTAGCTACAAAGTTTGGTTGGAAAATGCAACAACTAGACATACCAAATGCATATCTAAATGAAGACCTATAAGAGGAAGTTTATATGGCCATCCCTCTAAGCTATGAAGTCTAAGAAGGTAGATCATGTGATAATTCTATGACGATAGCATGCAAATTAAAGAAATCTTTATATGGTCTGAATTAAGCATCAAGATAGTAGAATGCAAAGTTGACTAGAGTTTTATGTCAATTTGGATTCAACCAATCTAGGGCTGACTATTCTCTCTTTACCAAAAATGTAAGAGAAAGGGAAACGTTGCCATTGCTTGTGTTTGCTGATGATGTAATAATAGGTAGCAACAGTCAGGAAAGGATAAATGAAGTAATGGACTACTTGAAAGGCAAGTTTAAATTAAGGGATTTATCAATGCCAAAGTACTTCTTGAGGCTTGAAGTGGCCAAATCAAAGGAAGAAATTATACTGTGTCTAAGGAAGTATTACCTTACCTTGCTAAATAACTATGGGATGTTGGGAACAAAACTAGTAAAACTTCTATAGATGTCAATCACCATCTAAACAACTGTGCAAGATGGAAGTTCATATAGAAAACTGGTGGGAAAGTTGATCTATCTAACCTTCACATACCTGATCTCATATTCAATGTATATACTATCCCAATTCACGAGCAAGCCTCAAAGAGCTCTCATGGAAGCAGCATACAAGATCCTTAGGTACCTTAAAATGAACTTGGAAGGGAATCATACAAGGCAGAAAACTAGAACTGCAACTCAAAGGATATGCTAATAGTGAGTGGGAAAGTTGTCCAAACACAATAAGGTCAGTGACTAGATTTTGCATCTTCCTTAGAGACACACTTATTAACTAGAAATCTAAGAGACAAGCGGTGGTAGCTAGAAGTTCAATCGAGGCATAGTATAGAGCTCTTGCCTCATAAGCTTGTGATCTTTTCTGGATCAAAAACCTACTACAAGACTTCGAAGTAGCTCATCCTCAACCTATGCAAGTGTTTTGTGACAACCAAAGCACACTACAAATTTGCAGAACCCCCACACATCATAAGAAGAGAAAGAACTTTGATATGGATATACACTTCATCAGGAAAAACATGTAAGAAGGAAGCTTTGAAGTGGGATATAGATCCAGTAAAGAGCAGCCAACTAACTTGCTAACTTGTTGACCAAGGGGCTATGTAGCACACAATTCAACAATCTTCTAAGCAAGATGAGCATGAAGAATATCCATACTCATCTTATGAGGGGTGTCAAAAAGGGAAAGTAAATGAAGTTTCTTTTCATTTAGCAATACAGAAACAATGTTGACTTCCACCAGTTGACATGGCTTATGGACTTGGCACAGCTGCATTGTTATTGGCCCTGTAGTCAGTTATGGATAGTTTATAGCTTAACCGATTGTATTAACTAGATATAAAATTGCAACTGCTACTTGATTTATAGGTAGAGAAACTAGTGATTAGTTAATCAACAAAATAATAGCATTCCATTTCTTCTCTAGAAGCATTCACCAGATTCATATCCTTTTCTTATTTCAATCATGATTCTTGATGAGTGTTAACATTATACATGTTAGAATATTTGAAAATATTTGAGAATATTTAGTTTAATATCATAAATATTTAGTTACCTATTAGAGTTCTAGGAATATTTACTTTCCTAATTTATAGGTTTGTCCTTATATTAAGTGGTTTCATAATTTTGGTGTGATTTTAATTGTCCAAACTATAAATTAAGATGTATCTCTAGTGATGAAAATCATCAAAAAAAATTTCCATTTTATCTTCTAATACAGTATGAGAGTAGATTCTTTCCTAAATTCTACTTTGGTTGCAACTTAGTGTTATTCCACTACCCACGGCACTGTGCATGGCAGCAACCATCATTCCTTGAAAAAATGTTCATTTTTCATATTTGCTTTTTATCAAAGTGTTAGTTTTCCTTTATTATAAAAAAAAAAAAATCCCAGAGGACTTCCCAAACAAGCCTTAATTCCAAAACCAAACCAAGGCCCTACTTTCACTAAAACATTAACAACACAACCACATCATCTCTCCCTTGCCTCCTAAAGGTCCAAAATATCACTACCTCAAAGCTCTCCCTCTACACAATAATGAGCCCTTCTTGCGCATGAGTTGTGGAAGAGACAAGCTAGCGAACAATTGACATGTTTCTCATTGCCAATGCTACACTCTTGCCTAAAATCGAGCCATTATCATCGTGCTTCACCATCGTTGAGCAAACCCTAAGGTGCACCTCTTAGTTTTGTTGCCATCAAACCATGCTCCACCATCAAGGGCCACGCATTCTTCCAAACCAGTGTCTTCGATACCTATAGATATTGATTGACTGCTTCTATCTTCCTTTCTTATTGTTATTATAAATTTGAAATATTTATCTACATTATATATTACATTTAAAAACTTAATTTTTATTGCACAATATTAAATAACTATAACACTTTACTCTAATATTTTATACATTTTGTCTTTTTCATTCTCTTTTGATATAATAATGTATTTATTTGATCTTTTTATGTTTATTTTATTTATTGAATTTTTCTAATATAATGCTAAAATAATTTTATTTTTATTACAATTTGTTATACTTAATATATTTTTATGATTTATAAAAATTCATACATGTACTAATTGTGTCATCATTACTATTTATTAATTAAATTTGAGATGCCTAGAATAACTACCATAAATGACACAAATTATATTTAGATATTTATCCTTTTTCAACTCAAATTTGAATGCTTCATGCGTTATAATAAATCAACATCATAACTTGCCCAATCTAAGTCACTATAAACAATTTGCTGTGTGTGCTGAAGCATAAAAAGATAGATTTGGTGTATGCTTGAATCCAACAAAATTTATGTTGGGTTTCAACAAGTTTGGCATTAGATTTTAAAATTTTAAAACCATTAAATAGCAATATAAAAATAGTGGAATAAAATAAATAACTACATAACAAATGAAACATATAAATAGTAACCTATGTCAATTAATTCCTTTAGCTATGTTTGAGAGAAGGGTTTTTGTTTGATATGATTTTTGGTAGGAGTTGTGTTAAGATGAATAGTATATTTGAATATATATATATATTCAAATAAATTATATTATTAAAATAAATTATATTATTTATTTTATTAAAATATTCTTCCTAAACATACTACTCATTTCCACACAATTCTTACCAAACATCATATATATATATATATATATATATATATATAAAACCTCTCCCAAACATAGCCCAAGGAATTAATTGGCATGGGTTACTGTTTATATGTTTCAAAACCCATTTCGCATTTATCATACTCAACGCATCAATTGAGAAGTGCTGAAGGAAAAAAAAAAAGAATGCACCTTTGGAATCACACTCTAATGGACGTGCTTGTAATTTTTAAGTCATGACCCTCAAACCACAACCTCTAGTTTGTTTATATAGTTGTTGTGATGACAAGCGTCTTCTATGCCTCACAAAACACCTTTTGCAATGCTATAACGCAGACTCGTTTGGGCTACAAGAATTTTGGAAACAAGAAGAAAAAAAAGGAGTGTGACTAGAATAATTTTTCTTCTTGCTTGGAAGATGGCACACAAAATTTTTCTGGTTTTTTTTCATGCTTAGAACTCTTCTATATATGTATTGATATTTAAAACATTAGGGCACACTAGTTATGGGCTCCATAGGGTCACTATATAGTCTATTAGTAATTACTAGTTCATGTACCTTTTAATTATTAAACTCCTTAATAATTATTAAGCCCCATTTAGCCCCTTAATTAATAATCTCTATTAATAATAAAAGCTTAATGAAATTATATCCCTCAACTCAATTAATCTTATTAATTAAATCAAAGGCCATCATGCTTCGAGTTAATCATCATATTATTAACAAACATAATTTATATCAAATAATTTCATTCGTGTCTTTTCTCTTTAATTTAATTAATCCTATTAATTAAATTAAAGTTTTCATTGTACTTCTAATTAATGATCTTATCATTAACGAGCACCATGACAACGACTTCTAATTATGGTATCCATCTTTCTAACAATCATCATATACAACAACCTTTTGTATATGACTCTCTAGGTTCATACATAATGGGTAATGAATATAGATTAAATGATATAAGTAACACCTACCTTTCTGCCAATATCATAGCCTAATTCCTTTTGTATATGACTCTCTAGTTTCATATGTAATTGGCAATGAATATAACTTAAAGGATATAAGTAACACCTAGCTTTCGGCCAATATCATAGCCTAATTAAGTTGAAGTGAAATATATTACAATGAACCCTTCTTATTATGAATACTGTGAAGTATAGATCTTTTGCCTTACTTTGTCTTAACTAAACAAGAGTTATGAATTTAATCAAACTTACAAACTCGATCACATGACCAATTAGAAACTTATTTCCAATTGTACACTATCTTAGCCAAAGATTTTCATCTTATAGAATACCAACTGCATAGGACAAAAGCCTTAATTACAAGGAGACAAATCCTTTATTAAACACGCACATGTCTCAATACATACCCAAACAATGGCACATTGGGCTAATGGCATATCCCATACTAAGATAGACACTGGCCCTTAATGCCCTAATGGCATGTTGATTCACGTTATAATTAACATAATCACAAAGTAAGATATTAACAACTAAAAGTAAACTCTATGTGTTTGCTTTGTTGTATGAGTCATTATCTGAATGCTTATTTTCCAATTATGTATCTTCATATATATATCTTTTGTATCTTATACTGAATGACATTACATTCACCACACAAATATAAAGTGTACAAGTCGTACCAACTCTCAAATGCTTTTTAGAGTATTTGTGACTTGTGTACTGGTTTCAGTAATCAAGTACTAAAACATCATTATATCGATATTCATAACTCTTTATGAATAATGCTTCTTAAATTAATTACATGGGCACATACAATACTTTACGCCATTCAAAATTTACATGCTTGAAAGCTTTTCATATATTGATATGAATAAATTAATATTTTATTAATTAATATGAAAGTGTATATATACAACCATAATGTTCTTAGTATTCCTTATTGACTATTAGTGTTAAAAGAGATTTCACTAAAAATCAACTTACGTAAACCATGTAGAAACAACCCAAAACACAAAGATGATCAAAGGATTCTGACAAAAGACGATTACAACTAACAAGCCGAATTAGTTGATATATCATGAATTAACCAAGAATAGTTTGGAATAATTTGATTTGGAATTTCACAAGAAATTAAGAATGCTCAAAATTCTAGAAAGAAAAATATTTATTACAATGTCAAAAAGTTAAAAGTTCTAAAATAATAGCTAAGGAACCCTTTCTATGGCGTTAAGGTGCCCTAAAAGTCAACCATAATGTGAATAAACTAATCAGAAAAGTCTAAGAATGAAAAGAGCTCAAAATAAGCGACAATCAAATTGATCTAGGTCCTTTTCAGGGCAATCCAGGTGTGTTAAGATAGTTTTGGATGTTGATCATGGCGTTTGGATCGTAAAAGCTTAAAGTCACCCCAACCTCAGACTTTTGGATTGGCCAAGTCATGATCAATCATCGCGTGGGGTTCTATCGTAATTCCAAAACTATTAAATTCAATGTGTTGTCGATTGTTGGCTAGAATAGATAGATCAAAACTAGTCTTAGATCAATCTCAACTCTATTCCGAAGCTTGTTCTGCGCTTGTATTGCACCAAATGGACCCATGGATGTTCTTCTTTCTCCCTCAGGTCTTCCAAACATCCAAAAGTATCTTTGAACTCCTTTCCTAGCTTGACATAGCTTTCTGAAGTCTTTTGACTTTGGCTTGCATCATTAGTCCTCCAAAAATCATCAAGTAATCCAACTTAACTTTGATGCCTGTGTCATGCCTCTCCTCTTAAGAAGTAATTGCCCTCAATTCCAGCACTTCTTCATTACCTACATTAAATGAACTTAAGTCAGGCACATTCAACGTAGCACTAATTTTGAACTTACTTGGCAACTGCAACTTATAGGCATATCATTTATGTGTTTTACAATTTGAAATGGACCATTGCCTCTTCGTATCAACTTCGATTTCCTCTACTCCAAAAATCACTCCTTCTACATATGAACCCAAACCCAGTCTCCAAGCTTAAAGCCAATCTTCTTATGTCCTTTGTTAGCTTATTATACATACTACTCATTTCTTCTTTCAATATTCTAATGCGCTTGCTCATGCAGCTTCTTTACAAATTTTGCCTTACACTCCCCATTTACATTAATTTGCTTATTACTCAATAATGATAGTAAATCCAATAGGGTTAGTGGATTAAAATTATGAATTACCTCAAATGGTGACATGTGTGCGGTTAAATGTACACTCCTATTATATGCAAACTCAACATGTGTTGAAGACTCCTCCCACATTTTTATGTTCTTTTAATCAAAGAACACAGTATGGCAATTAGTGTCCTATTTACTACTTTGGTTTTCCCATTAGTTTATGGGTAACTTGTAGTAGAAAATAATAATTTCTTACCTAATTTACACTACAACGTATTCCACAAGTAGCTTAGGAATTTCACATCCTTATCAAACACTATTGTTTTAGGCATTCCATGAAACCTAACCATGTCTACAAAGAACAAATTGGCTATGTGTGTAGCTTCGTCCATTTTGTTGCATGCAATAAAGTGTCATCTTGGAAAACCTATCCACAACTACAAAAATACTATCCTTATCCATCTTAGTGTACTGCAATCTCAACACAAAATCCATTGAGATGTCCATGCAAGTTATATCTGGAATGGGTAATGGTGTGTATAACCCATGTAGTTGAACCCTTGGCTTGGCCTCCTTATATTTGATGCATTAGTCAATGATTCTTTTCACAGATCTTTGCAAGTGTGGCTAATAAAAATGTTCCTACAATATAGAAATTGTCTTAATGACCCCCAAGTGTCTCATCAGGCCTCCATCATGAGCCTCTCTAATGAGAAATGCTTGCAAAGAACACCTAGGAGTACACTATTTATCCATATAAAACAAATAACCATCATGCTGAAAATATTTATAATGCACTCCACTCTTAGTTTATATGCATCTCTAAAATTCTCATCTTTCTCATACATTCTGTTAATATGCTCAAAACCTAAAAATCCAGTATTCAATGTGGTAATCACAGAATAATGCCTAGACATCAAATCTACCACTATATTTTCTATGCCCTTCATCTACTAAGAGAAAGTATTAATAAAGGATACCTATTTAATGTGCCTCTGCTTAACTTACCATATCTCTTGAGATGCTTCAAGGACTCATGATCGGTGTGAATGAGGAACTCTTTCGGCTTCAAGTAGTGCTAGAAAGTTTCCAAGGCTCTTACCAACATGCATATCTCCTTATCATGTGTCAGATAATTAAATTTGGCTCCACTTAATTTCTCATTGAAGTGCCTGATTGGCTTCTTCTTTTTCATAAGCACTGCTTCAATACCTACACTTGATGCATAACATTCAAGTTCAAAAGTCTTATTACAATTAGCTAAATATAAAAGAGGAGCATAAGTAAGCTTATTCTTAAATGTCTTGACGACTTCTTACTGCACATCTCCCTACTGAAACTTCTCATTCTTCTTGATAACTATGGTTAAGGGAGTTATAATTGTGTTAAAATCTCATACAAACCTCATGTAAAAACTTACAAGTTCATGGGAACTCCTTACCTCAAATACAGTCACGCCTATGCTTAGTTTGAAATGCATCTTCCATTCGTCATCCCTTTCTTTCATGTGCATTAGATGATAACCACTCTTAACAACTATTTGTGAAAATATTGTGGTACCTTGCAACTCATTAAGAATGTCATCTAACCTAGAAAGAGGATAGTGATACTGTACTGTTATGGTGTTCATTGCTCTACAGTCCATGCTTATCCTCTATGGTCCATCATTCTTGGGGATGAGTAATACTAGGACAGCACAAGGGCTTATGCTCTCTCGAACCTATTTTTTGCTAATTAGCTCCTTCACTTGCCTTTGGAGCTGGTCAGTTTGGAATGACTGCTCCTGGCACAAAATCTTTTTGATGCTCAATTCCTCTAATTGGAGAGAATCCACTTGGTAATTCTTCTGGTAGTACATCTTAGAAATCCTATAAAACTGACTCAACAATCTCGAGGAGTGAAGATGTGACTTCTTTAGATATAAAGTGAGTTTCTTTATACATGAGCAGTGTAATACTTCTCTCACCTCCAACTGTTACTCTCACATCTCTTACTCTTAATAACATACACTATTTTCCCTCCTTTTCTTTTCTCTCTTTTTCTTTCCTTTCCTTTTTCTTTTTCACTAATCCACTCACTCCCTCTCTCACTCTTTCTTTTTTTTCTTTTTCTCTAATTTTAACTCATATTGCTAGTGCAAATATTTTTGATCTTCCTAAACTTCCTTTGAGGTGAGTGATACCAAAATGATCTTCCAGTTGTTGTGGTAGAAAACGTACCCGATCAACTCGCCATTAAATGTAACATCCTTAGCATACTACTAAGGTTTCCCTAGAAAAATGTGGCTAGCCTATATAGGCACTACATCTCACGATACCTCATCTTTATATTTACCAATTTTAAACACAATCAAGATTTCTTTGGTCACCTTCCTTACCACTATTATTCAACCACTATAATTTATATGGTCATTCATGATCCTAAAGTAGTAATGCAAGCCTCTCTAGTGCTAGCGAGATAATAAGGCTGAAAGTCTTACCTTTAATTCGGCATCATGTGTGGAAGACATTTTCCCACTGTTCTTCAAGTCCTTTCTCTTTGGCTTGTGCATTCAACATGCACATCACTACCAAACTCACATTCCTAGTCTCTTTGTAAACTCCTTCATGATCTTCAAATAACACCTCCTCCAAAGGTGGAATCTCATCCTCATTGCTATTCTCTTCATCTATTACAATTTATCCTTTATATGTCAAAACCATGGTCCTTCCATTCAAGCATTGTGCTTCCTTGGAATATAAAACACGTAATATCTATATTACATGTATTAGAAGTACTAGGTTTTTTATTTGGAACCTTGATGTTTTGGCCTTCGGCCTAACCTTCGGCTTGATGACTCCACTAAGGACGGTCGATTGCTTCTCCTCTTGCCTAGTGAATGGCCATGTAGATGCATTCTATAGCTATTGCTATCTACTCCTCTTCTCAGCTTTGATGGCTTTCTCCCTTAAGTCCTCCTTGCCTAAATAATGATGTAGCTTAAGCACATCTACAATATCTCTGTTCAATCAACCCATAAACCTAGCTATTGTGGCCTCTTAATCCTCTACCACGTTTGCTTTCATCAAGGCCATCTTTATATCATTAAAATAATCCTCTAGACTTCTATTTTCTTGTATCAATGTCTATAATTTATGACGCAAGTCCCTATGACAGTGACTAGGTGTAAACCTATTTCTCATGAATGCCTTTAAATCATGCCAAGTATCAACAGGGAGCACACCAGCTCTCATTCAACCAGTATAGACTTGATCCCACTAAGTAATAGCATAGTAGG
Organism: Avicennia marina; assembly: GCA_019155195.1. Lineage (NCBI taxonomy): Eukaryota > Viridiplantae > Streptophyta > Magnoliopsida > Lamiales > Acanthaceae > Avicennia > Avicennia marina. The sequence continues at coordinate 8,191,011 of CM032783.1, read as the reverse complement.
TAAATTCAACTACATTTTATTTTACCTTTTGCACCTCAATGTAATGGTAGTAGTCAAAAGCAAATTTGACTCGTCTCTCCCACTCCAAGTAAGGATTCAAATCTAATTTTCCTTAGAACACAAGAATAGTGAGCTTCACTCCCTTTAGAATTTCACTGTCCCCATCTCTGTTATGCCTATTCAACCTCTTGGGCCTACCAAAATTCTCATACTCATCAAGATAACTAACATGATCACCACTCACATACCTTCCTTATAAGCTATTGTATAGATGGTCCTTTCCTGGGCATCAACTCTTCTCGAGGTGGTAGGCTCTCTCGTGAGGACACTTGTGATGCCTCCAAATTCTCCAATCATTGATTAATGCTACCTAGTGTGTTTGTGAGATGCTTCAAGTTGAATGTATTATCCCCAACTTCTAATTCTCTAAGCATCCTATAAATTGTGTGATAGAAAGAGTATAGGAAAATGTGAATGTATGCAGGTGTCCTCTTACCTCACAAAATGTAACTCACTGTAGTTTTACCTTTAACTCATTTATAACACAAATAATCACTCAAATAATACTCTTACCATCTCAATTCTTATGTCTATGTCATAAAATTCCAAGAGTTCTTAGAAATTCTGGCAATGTATCCCTAAGTGTTGTGTAAGCGTGTGAAAAGGTGAAAGCTAGGGATTCGAGATCAATCTGGACACAAATTGATCAATTCAGGGTTGAAAAACAAAATGTCAGGTTGATCTAAACATTTCAAATCAATCCTAAGCTAAAAGAGGTGTTGGCGATCAACCTGGAAGCAAGGTAGATTGATAGAGAACAAGATACGATACGCGATTGGCACAAAACGATGCACAATCAATCTGAAGTGAAAGGGTGATCGTTTTGGCATCTAAAAACTCTACCAACATGATTCAATTTCAATTAGTTTTTTCCCAATTCCAATATTTTTTTATTATTTTTTTGATGTTTTTTTGTCAATCAAGGAACACTCTCAAGAAAAATTTGTCCAAAGTTTGCAACTTTTCCACTCTCTTTTATTTTCAAATTTTTGTGCAGCTCTTTCTTTTTAGTTTTTTTCACATGTTTCCTTCTCTTTTTTTCACCAAAGCAACAACCAAACATGGAACAAAATATGATGGAAAAACTCATGCTTGAATCCTTTTTTTTTTTTTAATGATAAGATGAAAATGGAGAAGACGATATGAAAAGATTGGAGAGAATGAAAGGAATAGAAATTGTTACCTAGATCGGTGCTTAGAAAAAATTCGATATTGCCAGCTTTGATACCAACTGACACATGTGCAAAAGCATAAAAAGACAGATTTGGCTTATGCTTGAACCCAACAAAATGAGCTTTCATGAATCAAGTAGAAATGACCTAAAATGCAATGATGATCGAAGAATTCTGAGAAAGGTTGGCCACAACTAACACTGCAAATCAATTGATATATCATGAATGAACCATGAACAGCTTGGAATAATTTGATTTGGAATTTTACAAGAAATTGAGAACGCTAAAAATTTTAGGAAAGAAAAATATTGTAATGCAATGCCAAATAGTTAAAGTTCTAAAATAATAGCTAAGGAACCTTTTATGTAGTGTTAGGGTGCCCTAAAAGTCAACAAAATTGTGCATAAACTAATTTGGAAAGTCTAAGAATGAAAAAAAAAACACAAAATTCTTGTTTAGATAGGATTCTTGGCCACTAAGCGACAGTCGGATCGATCTAGGTCCTTTTCGAATTGATTTGATTATGTTGAGATCAATTCAGATGTTGATCATGTTGTTTGGATCATAAAAGTAAAGAGTTACCCAACCTCAGACCTGTCAATTGGCTAAGTCGTGATCAATTGTGTGGCGTGCAATCGTAATCTAGAAGCACTGATCAATCCAAACTATATTCTAAATTTCATTTTGCACTTTTTTTGCAACAAATGTACCCGTAAATGTTCTTCTTGCTCCTTAAGGTCTTCCAAATGTTCGAAAGCATCCTTGAAACTTCTTTACATGCATCGACATAACTTCATTAAGTCTTTTGGCTTTAGCTTCCATCATTGGTCCTCTAGAAATCCTCTGGTAGTATGACTTGGCTTTGATGCCCGCATCATAATTAATTGTAAAGGACTTCTAAATGGCAAGATAATACCTTGTCTTAGCACTACTTTAAGATTTATGGTTTAGATAATACAGTACCACATGGGTTGCACCTAAGTGAGGAATGAGAGGATCTTAATGAATTGGATCGAAACCTACATAGGATAACTAAAGTTGGGTAGATGATTGTCAAATAAAGTTACATTTTTTAATTCATTCGCTCACCCCTGCAGCCAAATTAAGTCTCTGTTCCATAGGAAAGGCGGTAGGTTGTGCATCAAGATAACTTGTTTCTTCAAGAAGACCAAGAGTGTATTCTGATTGGTTACTTTTTTCTTCAAGAAGAACAAGAGTCTATTTTCATTGGTTAAACACTACTTCTTGTTACTCGCAACTTCAATGCCAAGAAAATATTTGAGTTGCCCAAATTCTTTGATGTGGAAGACTAAATCTAGGTACGTAGTGCTTAATGTAACTAATGGTATTGGGATCATTGCTAGCCAAAATTATATCATCAATATAAATCTATAGTGCAATGAAGTGTGTTCCCTAGACACATGTGAAAAGTGAGCCATTTGTAGTAGATTTCTTGAAAACGATACCTTCTAAAAATTTGGAGAATTTTTGGAAACAATTTCTAGAAGTTTTCTAGAGAGCATACAATGATTTTCAAAGTTAGAATACATGATTTGTCATTTGATTTTGAAAAATGTTGTGGTACTTTCATGTATACCTCCTCATGTAAAACTCTATGAAAGAATGTATTATTAATATTGCTGTTGGGTTTTGCTAGATTTAGTGTGCAAATTTTAAACTTTAAAACCAACACATAATTAAAAATAAATTTACTTGAATAAAATTCCCAAATCCAATTTATTTTTGTCATATAACACCCATATTAAATATAAAAGAAATTATACAAAGTTACTTCTTGGAATCAAATTATAGACAAGGTGTATGCGTGACCCAAACATCATACACTTGAGCCATGACCTGTAGTTTGTTCACATAGATGAAACACAAACAAGAGCCTCCAAATCCACCATGAAATCCCTTTTTAGGATCCTAAATACCTTTGTATCTAGAGACTTTTTAGACAACAGAAAAACTAGGAAAGGGGGCTAGAGAGAGTTTTTCTCGTGTTTGGAAAGGATACACAAATTTTAATGAAAAATCTGATATGATATTATTTTCAACTCTTTCAAATCTATTTATTTTTAAAATATACAATGCTATATAAGATAGGATTCCTATTTTCTTCCATGGGCAGCTTAGCCACATTGAATGGGCTCTATGGGCTCTTAAATGAACTTTTAGTTAATCCATGCCCATCCCATAATTAAAGCACACATGTGTCTTGTACTTAAATTTAATTAATTTAATTAATTTAATTTAAAACCTATTATGCCTAGAATTGATAATCTCATTATTAACAAACATTATAGGAAATTCACTTGGTCCAATCCAATTGCAACCAAATTAATTTTGCCATAAGACATCTTAAGTCTTGTTTAAGCCCCAAACCAATTTACCAACTTATCCTTATTCCATCTTTTTGTGTATGGCTTTGTAGGTTGATGTGTGTCACCACCACACTAAAATTACAAATAAGTGGGGGTAGTCCTCAGTGAGGATGGATGTCATAATCATAGGTAAGGTACAAGTGTATGTTTATTGATTTAACTATTTGTTAGTCAAGCGGTCCTGAAATATTGATAAAGAAAGTAACAAGGAAATCAACTAATAAACGTGTCGAGAACAATTTAGATAGCAAAAGATGACAAAGTTCCAATAGTTAAGAGCCTAGCTCCTTGTGTTGTGTTTGAGTTGATTCCAAATGTATGCGAAATTATATCAATTATCAGTTTAATGCTCTTATCATGGAGTGTTAATCCTTGTATTATTAAGATATCTTTCCAAACTCTCCTAATAGTTCAATTCAAACTTAAGTGTAGTTCCACAACCCAAAAAAATTGAGAAATTATGTTCGATGATTAACAATATGGATCTACATTATTTCTAGGATATCACTTCCATTATTCTTACAAAACCAATATTCACAATTAGATGTTTAGCAGGTTTCGCTCCCGTTATTTCCTAAATTATTCAAATGACCATAGGTAAACGATTCATCATCCATCAAACTCAATAATCAAAGAAAAGTATGGAAAAGCTTAGTCTAGATATGTTGTTTGCATGGAAGCAATGAATTCTCTCCAAATTTGATGCAAATTCTTCCTTCCTTGATTCACTTATGCTCCTCCATTTATCTCTAACTATTTATAATGTTTAAAACTCTCTAAAACTCCATTCTAATTGTCTATAATCCTTTATTTATAAGTTTGGATGGCTAGAGTTAAGAAAATTACACAAAATAGATAAAAATGACCTTAAAAACTCATCTTGATTGTTCCTCACTCTATTACTTGCGCCCACACTTGTCACCTTGCTCCAATAGTTCCAGGCATGAGTTTTACTTTCTCGCTTTCTAAAACTCATGGCCAAACCTCTCCCATTGCAAGTGCACACCTAGCCGTAACTAATCTGATAGGTTACTTTCTTTTACATGTAACTTTCTTATTCGATATCAGATAGACATGATGTTTGCACCATTTCAAATCCAGTTTATTTTTCTTTTATTCTATAAAATTTTAGTCATTCCTTCTATACTACATACTTTCCTAGTTTTGCTCTACCTTTTCAAGTCAAACTTACCCAAAGATTTTCCAACCTACAAAAAAACCATAAAGCATCTACATTAAGCATAATTATGAATGAATTAAAAACTTAAGTTCAATTATGTTAGTCACACAAAATATCCAAGTAATGTCACAATGTGCCCAAAACTTCAAGGATTATACGTTAAATCGCAAGAATTGCATAGGACAAATGATTCCTTTCATGGAGTCATCATAGGCTCTTTCTTAATTAACAATGAGCATTGCTCGAGGAATATGAGTAGCTCTTTGCTTACAATTCATATCGTAAGCTAATTAAAATCAAGTGAATAGATCGCATGAACCCTTTTGATGGTAAATACTATACGGCATAAGCGTTTTATTTTGTTTTGTCTTAATCAAATGAAAGCCATATATTTAGTCAAACATACCAGCTCAATTACATGACCAAATGAATATTACCTCATGAGATTAACATCTACTGAAAAATCATTTCCGATCTTCTATTACCTTGGCTAGGGGTTTGGTCTCATAGTATATTGACCACATCGAATAAACACCTTTCTAGCAAGGAGAGAAATCCCTTAATTGATCTCATGCATGGCTCCATGCATATCTGAGCAACAGCATGTCGAGCTCATAACCGTATTTCATATCAAAATAAATATTAATTTTTATTGCCCTAATGACACAATGGCCATCATGCACCCAAGACATCTATGTCGTCTAATGTCTAAGGTCTGTGAGTACTTAACTTGATTACAAAGTAAGACATTCACATCAAAGAGAAAACTCCATGTATTTGCTTGGTTCTTTAAGTCAGTGTTTAAATACTCATTTTATAATGAGGTATCTACACACATGTGTTCTCAATATCTCATACTAAATGGAATGACACACATAATGTAAACACATAGTGCACAAGTTGTACCAATACTTTAATTTCCATTTAGAGAATCTATAACTTGTAAACAAGTTTTCAAGATTGTTTACTAAGGCATCTTGTATTCATATTCATAACCCCTTATGAATGAGACTTCTTAATGCAATTCTAAGAGCACATACATAATTTTAAGCAACACAAAATTTACATATATGATAAAGCTACCATAATATTGATATAAAGAAAATATCAATATTTTATTATTAACCAAATAATACATTTACAACCGATGTCCCATCATATACTATTAGCATTGGAGGGCATCACTAACAAAATACCACTTACATTTTAATGTCAATAATCCTAGTTCTAGTGGATATGCTATCTAATACCCATGTTCTTAAGATAGAGATCCGACTAGGCTCATGTCATTGACTAGGTAAGTGGATAAGTGATGTTATTTGATGAAGTTATTTTCTGCATGACTATATCACTCTTTCTAATGATTTCTCAAATAATTTCATAATGTCTCCTAATGTGTTTGGATTTCTCGGGAAATTGTTGTTTCTTTACCTGTGTGGTCACATCATTGTTGTCACAATAGAGGGGCAACAGCTGATCCACACTAGGAATCACCTCTCCACAACAAACTTCTTAATCAAAATAGCCTCCTTCGTATCATCACATGCTACGATATACTTAGTCTATAGACTTGGTAAGTTCGTAAGCAATGTTATTTGATTAAGTTATTTTTTGCATGATGATGTCGCTTTTTCCAATGATTTCTCGAATAATGTGATAATCTCTCTCAAGTGGTACTATGTTTGATCACCACTTCATGCATCTCAAGCGGAATGCTTCTGGTCAAATCCTAATATGAAGTACAAATGTAAGATGAAGCACTAAAATTTAAAATCCACGAAGTAGAAAAATGAACCAATCGAACAAGATGTTTCACATACATAAATTTCTTTACTTCAGTGCAATTTTAGTGGCTCTTAAAGTACTAGGTGTAGTTTCACTTCCAAGGTCCATCCTTACCATAGTGGAAACACTTTCCTTTGCCAACACAAGTATTAGATTTCAAGTCCCTCCCTTTGGCCTTAAGAACACTAGGTTTTTTTCTCGAGGCCTTACCCTCCTTAATCTCACTAATTGAGGAGTTTGACATCTTAAGGATAACCTCTTCCCCATTGAATGAGATGATAAATTCCAAGATTCCATCGATTCTTCGAAGCATGAGAACTCTTCTCAAAACTTTGAAACCAATCGACAATCTTAGTTTTAGTCAATATTATGGTCTCAATCAATATAAAGAGGCTATACATTATCAAGATAATCAAAGCTATAGAAAAAAATTAAAATTATTAGTTAGGTTGTAAAATGTGTTACCAAATGATTTCAAACTTTAAATCAAACTACCACCCACTAGAGTTTATAAATCCTACACTCCCTCAAGTAAGAAATGGAAATTTTCATTGAACAAATTTCTTATTTGATGATTAAGGTCTTCATTGGACATAACATATCTCACACATAAATTTTTTAGCATACTAGGCTCATTGAGTGGTACTCTTACCAACACATCTCACATGCGGTCCAATCTTAATTTAGCCCTTAGCCCGATCAAACCTCATGCATACAGTTCTTGACATCATGGGTCTATGAAAGTCATATTGAGTGACTAACAATTATTCGAATTTATAACCCCACTCATGATCCTTTTAGTTCTTATGCTGAAGTATTCTTTACATGCTATATCATATTTACTCGAAGCCTAAAATACATCATGGAAATATGACCCCGTGAATGTGATGATATCACATGTGAAGACTATACATAAAACTTTGAGTTTGATGGAGGGCCGCAATGAAATAATTTTTTAATTATAACTTAATAAGATATATCTATATATACATGCAATAAATTTAATATGGAGGATTATGGACTTCCTAAATCCAATTGCAGTAGACAACTTGATCATAATCATGTGTGTGAGGCCTAACATTATTACAAGGCTTAAATATTTGGTCTTCCCTTGGTCTTGGTAATCATGGTTTTCCTTCATTGGCTCACCACAAAATGGAACATCGAATAGCACCAACTGTTGGCCTTCACACAATCATTAACTCTTGATCTTCCATATTACAAGTGCACATGCCATGCCACAAAAAAAAATTAATTCTTATTCCATTGAAAAACTTAGACTTATGCCCTTACAACCTATGAAATTAATTATACAGTCATAAAAACTAAAACCAAAACTAGTATTTTAAATCCATCCAACATGTACTAAGTCCATAATCCATCCACAATATCCATAAAATCTATTATACATCACATGTATAATTTAGTAAATTCATTTAAAGACTTCTATGACTTAAACTTTGCATGCCATAGTTTGCATTTGTAGAAAACTCTTTTCCAAAGTTTCAAATTTGATAAGAACATAAAAATGCCCTCGTTAACTCTTGTGTGGCCATTAGAATAGTTATGAAAGTCAAGAGCCACCTTCCTGTCATAGCAAGTTGAAGGGCACGGCTGTAAAATTTGCTATGATAGAGACATTCTCTTTGTCATGGCTAGGGTTGCAATTGGGTGATCACATCTTGCAACTCCTCCCATGGTTGCGACCCTTGGCCATCGAGTGACATAACTCCCGTACCTAGATCCATCGCACCACTTCTATGTGTCGTTATGGTGATTGCACAACTATTCGACTTAACAATTAAGTTTTTCAATTTTTCGTTCTTTCCAAAATTCAAAACATGCAAAACTAATTTTTGCAACCATAAATAACAATCAAATACATGTTTAATTAATTTTCAAATGAAAACTAAAATAAATTATAGAAAAATCATTAAATTTCATGATTATACGAGGAAAATCATGGTTCTAATACCACTGTTGAGTTTCATTGGATTTGGGGTCTAAATTTTTAATTTTATAGCCATTACATACTAAAAATAATATTTCAAAATCCAATTTTTTTTCATCATATAACATGCATAATTAAATATCCAAGAAAGTTACAAAAGTTACCTTTTGAAGTCAAATTCTAGGTGAGCCATACACATGACCCAAAAGTTGCAACACTCAAATATGAAGAAGTGCCTCCAAATCCTTTACAAACTCCTCTATAAGGAGATCTTTTGAACATGAGAGAAACTAAGAAAGAGAGTTAGAGAGACTTTTTTCTCTTAATTGGAATGGGCTCCTATATTTTGGTCAAAAATCTGATGTGATGTAATTTGGAATACTTCTAAATCTATTTATTTTCTAGACACACAATCCTACACAATTTAAACTTCTTATTTCTATCTATGTGCAATTAGGCCACAAAGAATGGGCTATATAAGCTTTTTTACATGGAGCTTTAATCAATTCAAGCCAATTCCATCTTTAATTATAAATCTCATTGATAATTAAAGCTCATATGTGTCTTGTTATTTTATTTAATTAATCCCACTAATTAAATTACAAGCACATTAGGTTTTTATTTTATAATATCATTATTAACAAACATAATAGAAAATTCATTTGGTCCAATCCAATTTCAACAAAATTAATTTTACCACGAGACTTCTGAAGTCTTGTTTAAGTCCCAAACCAATTTACTAATTTGTCCTTGTTCCATCCTTTTGTGTATGATAGTCTAAGTTCATTCTTAATTGGTAAGAATAGATCAAGGGATATGGAGAGCGCCTAGCTTATGACACATATTATAACTCAGTTAAGGAAAAATGAATGGATCACATGAATTCTCTTGTTTGTAAATACTATGTGGTATAGACATTTTATCTTACTTTATCTGATCGAGCAAAAGCGATGAATTTAGTCAAATCATTGGCTTGATCATATTACCAAATCATTATTATCTTATAAGACTAACATCTATGAGAAACTTCTTTCTAATCTTCCAATACCTTAGCCAGAGGTTTCTGTCTCATAGAATATTGATCACAGAGGATGAATGCCATGTTTAGTCGCAAGAAGATAAATCCCTTATTGATTGTACAAATGCCTTCATATGTATTTGGACAATGATACATTGAGCTTATAACCTTATTCGGATCGAGGTAGATATTAGTTCTTTATGTGCTAATGACAAGTTTACCATCATGTACACAGCATGTCTAAGTCATCTCAAGTCTAAGGCCCGTGCATATTTAACATGATTACACAACAAAACATTCGCAACAAAAGTAAACTCTATATGCCTACTTCATTCTTTGAGTCAGGGTTCAAATGCTTATTTTTCGATGATGGATTCATACGCTTGTGTTCTCAGTATCTCATATTGAATGGCATAACACTCACCATACAAATATACAATATGCAAGTTGTACCGATACTCTAAAGTTTATTTAGAGAATCTATGACTCACAAACAAGCTTTAATGATTCTGTACTAAGGATTCTTGTATCCATATTAATAACCTCTACGAGTATGACTCCTTAACACATTCATAAGGGCACATGTATAACTTTTTGGCATATAAGAATTACATATATGATACAACAATCACAATATCAATATAAAAAAATCATTATTTTATTAATTGATCAAAATGTTAAATTTACAACCAATATTCTTCATATACTATTGGTGTTAGAGAGTATATTACTAATAGTAAATTCTAGTGTTGGAAGGCAGTTACGACTAATAAACAACGAACAATTTAAAGCTTTGTAAATGGAGCAAAAGTATATTCTTTTTGTGAAACCTTTAGCAACTAGGCATGATGTAAAGCTCTCAATGGTGCAAAAGTATCATGAAAATCGAGACCTTCAACTTGTATGAAACCTTTAGCAACCAAGCATGCCTTAAAGCATTCAATATTGCATCATATTTATATTTAATCTTTTATACCCACTTCAAGCCAATGAAATGCTTAACAAATGTTAAATTTTCGAATGTCCATGTTTGATTTTTCTCCAATAGTTCTTGTTGTATAGAATTCCTCCAATGTTTGTCCTTAATGGCTTAAGAAAATGACTTTGGTTCATCTAACAAAGATATAAAGGCCAAACAAGCTTTATGGGCATCAGTGATACGAGAATAAGAAGGCAAATTAATTGAACAAGGATGCTCATACCAAAGTTTGCTAATGGTGGAGGCTCTTGAGATGGATCAAAGAGAAATAATAACTTATAACCAGAACTAGAAAACATTGTACGGTGATGTTCCAAGTGGATTTAGTGGGTGGTGGTCTGATATGATTGGTGTGTTGCCTTATCTAAGGTGATATAACTACTTCAAAAATGTGGCAATGTTTTCTTTCCTCTGTCCCACTTTATAGTGGTGTACCAATAGTCATGATTCGAAAGTCAATTTCATGTTTGGCAAAAAAAAATTTCTCACGGGCTTTGAGATGAATTCACTTTCATTGTCACTTCTTTTCACTTGAACTCGACATTGAAGTTGGATTTGTGTAAAATGGCAATTCATGCTCAAAAACTTATGAATTTGAGTATTTTTTTTCAAAAAAAAAAATCCAAATATATTTTGAATAATCATCAACAATAGTTAAAAAATAGTGAGTACCATTTAGAATACGAATAGGATATGGACCTCAAAGATCAATATACATGAAAGCATTGCTACTTGAAGAAGGTAATCAAATCTATATAGCCTTGTAACAGACGTCATAGTTATGTTTGCAATTATTAGAACATAGAATGCGAAAAATTGATTTTAGCTAACTCAAAGAGGGGTAACCTAAGTTTACGTGCCGTAAGTTAATGTCTGGCTTAATAGTAGACTTGCTCTTCCATTTTCTTTTTCTAATTGATAAACTCCATCTTGAACACTACAGATTCTAATTAGCATCTTCATATTTAAGTTTTGAAAATTAGAAAAATAAAGAAAAGAGATGCCTAAACAATTTGATTCTTTTGTGGCCTTGGTAATAGAGAGGAGATTATACTGAAAATTAAGCACACAAATGTCATTTTTCACTTTAATTTTTGGTGTGACACAAGCATTGCCAACATAGGTGACAACCTAACTAGATCCATTTGGTATTTTAACAATTTTTGATGTGAGGCAGGCATTGCCAAGATGGATGATAGGGTGATTGGATCCATTGGATATTTAAACATTTGGAAATGAAGAAATTGACTTAACATGATTAAGTACAATTTTATTTCTAACCATATGGTTAGAAGCACCACTACCACTATCATGATTTACACTATAACATACACTTGCAAAGTTAGCTAATGCCTCATTAAGATGGATTTGTGTTCTCGTGTAAGAATTTGGAGTAATTTGCTATATTGGCCTATCATTAACCTAAAGATTTGCTAACTTTGTTCATTTGAGTTCTCACTTGCTTTGGATGGTTGACAATTAGCTATTGACACGTTACTTGTCTTTGCCTAAAGTTCTTTTCTCTATCACCACTACTTCTCTACTTTGTTGGTTGTGCAAGTTTGGTTGAAGTAGACAACACATGCACAAGTGCTGAGATGAGGTTGGGAACACACACACAAATAGCAAAGTAACTAAAGTGAGGCAAAATTTGGTAATGCAGTTTAAAACAATGTCCCCAAGGTCTATAAAGCCTTGCCCAGTTATAACCTTTCACTAAGCACAAATAGATAAAGAGTTAACTATAAAATCTCTCAAAGTTCCTGACTTGTTAAGAACGCAATTACAATATAAACCTAATTATGTTTAATGAAAACCCACTTTAGGCTCAATATTCCATCATAATGATTTCCTATCAAGAAATTTTAACTCTCACACTCTTTTCTCTTTCACTTAACAATGCTAATAATAATTTACCCCAAGGGCTAAAAGACACAAAATCTTAAGCTAAAACTCATACTCTCTCCAGCTATCTTCTCTCTTACTCTGTGTCTTTTAGCATCCTTCATATAGTGTGGAGTGTCAAAATTTAAGTCAAATTTGTCTCTGGTTTCTCCATATCCATTTGCCTAAAATTTAGGCAAAATTTTCTACACGACAATTTAAAGACTCTAACAAGAAAGGAAAACCTAGTCAAAATATTTACTTTGAACAATGAGCTAACAATTTAACTTACAAGCTAGCAACCCCCCCCCGGCACATTGCGGTACAACACCAATTTCATAACCTGCTTCTAAACAATGAATTAATGAAACATTTAAGAACCACATTTATTCATTTATTAAGACACTTACACCATCAAGTCATCAATTACAAAGTTTGAGCTTGGTGTTTGTTACAAGCTAAATGATTACAAACCAAAGGATAATAGATGGTTTTAATAGGCAACAGAACATCTTAGTTAGTTGAAACTCATAGAAAATGGCCAAAATGAGCAGCAACAACCAACACGTATCTAGTAAAGTTTAACAAATTTTAGAAAATTTCAATTCCAAGCATGCAGACACAACATTAATTTTAGTAATTTTACCTTACCCCTCTCTCTCCTTTTTTACCTATTCTCCCCTTTTGTGCTACTAATTTGCTAAAGGGTAAATAATTATGGCGAGGATGTTTGTCAATAGTTTAACATCTTGAGGGTCCAACTTCATTATAATTTTGTGAGAAAGGTACTTTTGCTTCAAGTGGTGGAATGTCATCCAGTGTCCTTAGTTGGAAACTTACAATTTAACATTGCAATGCTGTGCTTATGATGTGGTAATCTATTCATCTAAATGCAATCCCATGCTAGCTAAATTGTTATTCACTTCTTGAATTCATTCTCTTAACTCTTCAGAATATGTTGTGTGTTCCACATTAGCTTCTGGACACAAATCATCCACTTTACCTAATTTCTCAAGTTTCTTTTGATAATACAAAACGTTAACCACTCCAAGTGATTCATTTTCTTTCAAATCTACCTTTACCTTCTTCCTTTGAAGCAACTTGGAGATCAAACAAAGGTGTGGAACATAGCCAATTATATTCAAAATGATTCACAATGACTTGGAAAATCAAAGGCCCAAGGTTGACCAGATATTTTGTTCCCAATTTGTAAAATAATGTTGCTAGAGTTTTTTTAACCAATGTTGCATTAGCGATTGGCAACAGGTTGGTAGCTCCAAGCTTGTACAACTAAAATGTATTTATAGAAAGTGATGCACATTGTAAGGCAGAACGTTTAGGTCATTTCTCCAACTTGTAGCTAATCAATACACAAGTCATTTCATCATAGTCATCCACATGTCTAATGATGTGAACAGAATCAAGGTCTGGTCTAGACCACTTAAGAAATTTGTTGATAACATTGGCTGACAACTTTATAAGTTGTCCTTTCACACACACTTTATGCAACCATCCAAAATTTTTAATAGTACTCTTAGCAAATTTTAATAGTATTCATAAGCATGGTTATGATAAAATTTCTTAAACCTTTTCATAGCCTTGAGTAACCTAATGTCTTTTAAAATAAAAACAAATTCATTTCTTTCAAATGTTTCTGGTATGATAACTTTTTCAATAGCAAAGCAGTGAGATTTTATGTATTTGTGTTATTGGTTGGCCTTTTTAAGTATGGCTCACCTATTTCCATTTCTTCTTCAGACTTAGCTTCAGGTTTAGCTTTCTTCGCCTTAGTTCTTGGATCGGGACTCTAACTTAGCTTAGGAATGTCTTCCTTTGATGGTTTCCTTTTCCTTGGTGTAACCTTGGTGGAAATTTCTTTAGGTTGAGGTTGTTCTTCTTCCATTACTAGCTCTATTATCACAACATACTCCACTTCAACTTCTAGGACAAATTCTTGTTCAGTTGTCGTAGGTTTTATCGATTTCTTTTCTAATGGTTCTGCAGTATATGTTGTAACCGTCTCCTTTTTAGTTGCACCAATAGCTTCTTAAACTAGTTGTTCTCTTTCAATTGTGATAACCAAAATTGGTTACAATGGAACTTCTTTCTTAGTGATCTCCTTTCTTCCTTTTAGTCCCCATTTTTTTGTGGGTTTCTACCTTTAGTGGTTCTTCTTTAACTGGGTTCCGCAGGTGTTTGTGGAATTTCTTATCTTATGTTTTGAATTAGGATAGTTTGAAACACCATCCGAATGGGTTCTACTTCTATTGCTTCTTCTTGCGATGAAAACTATTCGTGCCTTTGCAGGACTTTTTCAGTGGTTTTAGGGGGCTGTATAGCTGAGTTGGATGCTCTCGTAGTTGCTTTGGTCTTCCTTCAAGCCATTCTTCTTGTTTTGGTTTTCTCATAATTTTCAATAAGTCTACAATAATTATAAAAATATAATCAGGGAAGATAAACGTTTTAATGTGATTTGATAGGTTTTTTCAGAGAAAGAATAAGTGTTATATAAGTATAAGATTGGCGATTACGTAGTAGTTAGAAAATCTTTTTTTTTAGAAAAAGGAGGGATCAATGGTTGTAATTGTTCAAAACTATACCATCATCACTACATCTTTGACAGTTTCTGCCTTGTCTAATAATGCTATGTCAAGTCAATAGTACATGAGGTGCAAGCTTGGTTCACTCCTGAGTTGCTCAAATCTAGCAGCACTTAATCCTTTAATGAAAATATCTTCCAGTTGTCTATCTGTTGCAACATATTTTATAACGATCTACTTCTTCTCCACCAACTCCTGAATAAAATAATATCTAATGTCAATTTATTTTGTTCATGAGTGTTGGATAGGTTTTTTGGACAAATTAATTGTATTATTGTTGTCACATAGTACCCCCACCAATTCTTAAACTTTCACTCATAATCCTTCAACATTTACCTCATCCATCATAATTTTGCACAACTTTTTTCAAATGCAATGTACTTAGCTTCTATAGTTAAAAATAATATAAAATGACACCAAATTGTTGCCAATAACGAAACAACCTCCAATTGTACTTTTTCTATCATTCGTATTGCCAGCCTAATGTGCATCGTGGTAACCAATAAATGTGATGTTAAAATTCTTTGAATATCATTGATCTTGAATTGTTGTAGCATTCACATATTGAATGATCTTTTTTATGGTAGTTAGGTGACTTTCATTGGGTGCAACTTGATATCTAGTACACAAGCCCACACTAAAGCAAATGTTAGGTCCATCGGCCGTTAAATATAGTAGACTTCTAATCATGCTTTTGTAAAGAATTCCATCTATAGGTTTTCCATTTTGATCTTTATGAAGTTCTGTTGATGTTGGCAATGGTGTCGTAACATTCCTAGAAAACAGAAGTTGGATCTTTTCACAAGTTCTTTGCATACTTAGTTTGTGAAAGAAACATTCCTTCAACCATCTACTTCACTTGAAGGCTGAGATAGTATCTCAACTCACCCACCAAATTCATTGTGAATTCAATATTTGAGATGATTTTATTCAACATATGCTAGGAGGCTGAACCAAACACAATGCTGTCCACATACACCTATGTAATAAGAATATCATTGTTGTAAAGATGTACAAGCAATGTTTTATCTACTCCTCCTTAAGTGTAGGCCTCATTCACAAGGAATGTTGCTAACTACTTGTACCAAGTGTGTGGTGTTTGCTTCAAACCATACAAAGCTTTCTTAAATTTGTACACATGGTTTGGATATTAAAGATTAGCAAACCACTTAGGCTATTTTACGTAGACTTCTTTCTTCCAAAATCTATATAAGAATGTACTTTTAACATCCATTTAAAATACCTTAAAGTTTAGTGCCATAGCCAACAATAGTTGTATGGTAGGTGAACCACGTGTGCAAAAGCCTCCTTAAAATTGATCCCTTTACCTTGAGTGTAAAATTGTGTTACTAATCTTCTCTTATTCCTCATGATTTCACCATTCTCATCTATTTTTTGTGGAGAATCCACTGGGTGCAAATGATGTTTAGATCTTATGGTCTTTCGACAAATGTCCAAATATCATTCCTTTGAAGTTGATTAAGCTCCTTTTGCATCACCATCACCCAGTACTCGTCCTTGAGTGCTTCATCTACAACTGTAGACACAAAATAAAAATAACTAACTAAATCATGATAGTTTGCCTTATGTAAATCTCGTCTTCCATCAGTCATTCAGATCTCCAATAATGGCCTCCAATAGAAGATTTTTGCATATTCTTAACGAGAGTTCATGGTCTAAAGTGGACTCCTACTCATGCTTTAAGGATGTTGTGTCAATTGTTGTAACATCTTGTTTAATGTTTTTTTAAGTGTTGCTAATTGTTTGATTACTCTGATCATTATCTTTTTTTTGTTCCTCCAGATTCATAGAGTCTTTAGATACTACCACTTCATAATCCACAACAACATTTATAGTCTCTATCACACTAATGGTTCTGGAGTTGTAAACTCTATATTTCGTACTTATGTTAGAATATCTGAGGAAAAATCCTTAATCATTCTTATTGCAAAACTTTCTAGGATTGTCAAGATTTTTTAGAATATAGCACTTACTTCTAAAGGTATAAAACTAAGACACATTCGACTTCCAATCTTTACATATCTCATAGGCTGTTTTCAATAGAATCTTGTGAACATATACCCTAATTATGATATAGCATACTGTGTTGATAACTTTGGCCCACTATTTGGTATTTATCTCCTTCTCACTAAGCATAACTCTTGCCATTTCATGAAGTGTTTGATTCTTGTGCTCCACTACTCCATTTGATTGGGGTGTCATAGAGGATGAATATTTATATTGCACGCCATGTTGGGAATAATAGTTGTTAAGCTATTGCTTCTCAAATTCATTATCGAGGTCTATTCAAATTCTAATAATTCTGCATATAGCTCTTCCTTTTTTTTTTTTATCTCCAACTGAGTGCAAAGCTTTTTGGAAGCTTGAAAGGTGTTTGATTGTTCCTTCAAAAAAATTTATCCAAGTAAAAGTCGAATAATTGTAATTGAAAATGTACCTTTGCATCTAATGCTTGTAACATCCGTAAGACCCTTCAACTCCATGTGGAGTAATTTAGAATCCTTGATGTACTTAGCTATTATGATGCTTTGTGTGGCTTCCTCTATTATTTTCCCATTAACAAATTCCATAAAAATTTGAGTTTGGTTCCGTTAGTGTTGGCAATCCACAAATCGCTCTAGTTTTTCACAACTTCAAAAAATAATGGTTGTTGATGTGCTAAAGTCTTCTGTGACATTTTTTACTTTCCTCAGTGCTAGACTTTAGATAAGTTGAAGTTATGCTCATGGTGTAGCCATTGTCGTCTAACCTGTACCAATAAATACATAACAATTGTTTTCTTTATATACCTAACACTAACACTTGGTGAACTTCATGAACAAGTCCTGTCACACAGTTGACTCATGCTAAATAGATTGGCTTTCAGTCCATTAATGTGTAAGATACTATTCAACCTTGGCATTCTATTAATATTAGGGATACCTTTTCTAATTACTTGACATTTTTGTTCATCATCAAATGTGACATATCCTTCAAAAATGCTATAGTAGCTAGGAAGAATGTCCTTATCACTTTTCGTATGCTTGGAACAACCATTATCGAAATATCAAATTTCTTTAGAACATGTTCTCAGTGAAGTGTAGGATACCAAGCTTTTAATATTTGATTTCTTGATCCACACTTGTTTGACTAGATTTTTGTTCATGTAAATGTTACCAACTTGTCCTCATAGCATGTGCCTTAGTAGAGAAAAACACTTTGCTATCGGGTGATCAACATGTTCACAAAAAATACAAAAAGGGTTACCTTTCGCTTTCCTCCTACTCAATCTACTTGTGTTGTCTATTTAGTAAAAACATTTGATGGAAATATAGAAATGGTTTCTTTCATGAACTTGATTTCATTATTTTCTAAATTGTGAACTAATGCATGCTCAACATAACTAATTCTTGTTCGATCAGTTGCAAATTTCCCAATGGATTGTACATCTTCTAACTTTGATTTTCCTATGTCCAACTTTTTCAAAGTTGACTCTACTTGACAGCAATGATCATCAGTTTTCTTACATTTAAGTCTCAATTTTGAACATTCATTGTTTAAACACATTTAATTCTTTAAGAGATTTTACCTCTTTCTTCAGCACAATATTTTCATTCTAAAGAGCCAAAATTAGTCACAAGCTAGTTGATAGGTGGAGTAAAGATTTCATCTATGTCTATGTTGCTTCCATACTTTAATTGGTCATCATTAGATGTTGCAATATAAGTTGCAATATTTATCTGTTTAGCATTTACCAAGTTGAAAATAACTTGATTACTTATGTGATTAATCTCTTCATCTGATTCTTCAGAACCTTCTTCACTCCAAGTAAAGATCATAAACTTTTCTTATTATTTGAGTGTATTGGCACACATAGCCTAAATATGATCATAATCTTTGTATTGATAACACTATACACCTCTCTTCTTAGTCTCACTATTTTTACATTTCTTAAAATTTTTCTTTGAGCAGTGGAAGAATTCTTGGATGAATTACTTGATTTTTTGTTGAAATTTGTCTTCCTTCTACCCAACTACTTTTTTAATTTTTGGCAACGTAAGTTGTGTTGTTATTAACAGAGCAACAATTGTCGTTGTAACTTTATTTCTTGCTGTGGAAGGCAAGGTCTTGCTCTTTATTAGAAATGCCTAGGTTCATCTCATTAGTCTATAGGGAACCCATAAGTTCATCCAATTAAATGTTATCAACATCTTAAGTTTCTTCTACTGCAGCTAACTGTGGAGCGAATCTCTTGGACAAGTACTTTCTCAAAATACTTCTTTCTTAATTGAAAGGCTTAGCTGGCAACATATCATAACTTACTATTAAAGATAGCAATAGTTTTAGTGTCACCCATTCTTAATATTTCAAATTGTGTTGGCAATATTTGGAGGTTCGAATATCTAATAGCACTAATTCCTTTATGGATATTCTGAAAAATGTCCTAAGTATCTTTAGCTATCTCACATGTTGATATAAGTTTACACTACTCTTCATCCATACCAATAACTATCACATTAATTGACTTGAAATTTCCTAATGATTCCCTTTCTTCATGAGCACTCGAAGATTTAACATTTTTAGGAATGTCAATTCCTTTTTCAAACTAAGTAGTAGGGGGGCGCTAACCATATCTAATGGCATACCTAGCTTTCTCATCCTATAGTTTTATAAATGCACACATAAATGCCTTCAATAAGAATAATTACTTCCATCAAAAAGTGGGGGTTGTGTAACAAATACGCTCTCTCTAGTACTCGTTATTCAACCATTTAGGATTTCACCCGCGTCGACAAACTAAGCAAATTAGGTGAACCAGCCTTAATACCATGTGTAAGTTAGATTGAAGTTGACAATACACCCACAAATATTGTAATGAGACTAGAAACATTTACACAATCGTGTAAATAAACAGAAAAGTGACTAAAGTGAGGCACAAAGTTGGTAATGCAATTTAAAGCAATGACTCCCACGTTTACGGTGCCTTACCCAATTAAAAACTTCCACTAAGCACAAATAGATAAAGAATTAATCACAAATCTCTTACCTAATTTACTACCTCAATCCTCGGGTTCCTCCTAACTTATTGAGAATATAATCATAACATGGACTCGATTATGTCTAACATAAACCTACTTTAAGGCTTAACATTCCATCATAATAAATTTCTCTCAAGACATTTTGACTCACACTCTTTACCAATAACAATTTAGTCCAAAGGCTAAAGATTACAAACTCTCAAGCCAAAACTCGGACTTTCTTTAGCCTTTTACTCTTCACTTCTTTCACCATTCTTCATAAAGTGTGGAATGTCAAATTCCTGGTCAAATTCATCTCTGGTTGATCAATATCCATCTTTCCAAAACTTAGGCAAATTTTTCTCCATTGTTTTGTTTGTTTTGGACTCTTCACTATATTTATCCATACAAACTTCCGGCTTTGAAGATATTTTTAGTGGATTTATTCAAATAATTTGCATATCCTCAAATACTTCATCTAGTTTTGTCAAGTGCCTTAATCAAACACGGCAATTTAAATACTCTAACAAGTTAGAGAAATCAAGTCAAACTACTTACGAATAGTATGCTAACAATTCAGCTTACAAGCTAAGGGTAAGTTATTTCTCTAATTTGCTCAATATCTTTTCATCTTAAAACATCTTCCTTGAGATCCCTTAATTTGTTGCAATGATGGGATCTCTAGTTGGTTCGATTTCATGAAGACTGGTCATTAGTCAAGCAATTATTTTTAGGTCTGCCACGGTCCACACTTGCTGTAGAAGTTGCTCTTCCTAGTCCAAAGGCAATTCACCCTTTTGTAATAAGAATTGTTCTTCCTGTAAACCCAATGAAAAATTCTTGATATGGGAGGGTGTTGGTTATATGGACAACACATTTTGATCTTAAACAATCAAAGTTACCATTCAACCTAAGAAGAAATTGACGTGTCTTTTCTCTCTCATGGCATGCTAAATGCTCTTCAGCTGCATCACACTTGTAGTGTCACCATGAATCATAGAGTTGTAATTTTTTCAATAAAGTTCTGAATTTCGTAAATTATCGAGTTTAAGGCTATCCATTTCTTGATGCATGTTGAAATATTCTTTCTTAATCTTATAAAGTTGAGGTGTGTTCCTTTGTCTATACCTTTATTCTAATGTTGTCTCAATCTATTAAGCCATCTCTTAAAAACAACACTATCTTATATCTCTTTATATTGTTGTCAATGAATCCACCTTCGCTTTTGGCATATAAGGCCGTTTCCATGGCACTCTTCCATGAAGTAAAATTTCATCAATGAACAGAGTGGTGATGAACAACAATCCTAGGTGATCTGTAAGGAGAATCATCACCATTTGAACTTGTGATTGCTTCCCCCAATTATGAGAAAAAAAACTGAGGTCAGGTCAGAGTTGTTTCGGTACCATGAGAAAATTTTAGGTTGGAAAGAACTTACAACTTGATTTTATATGTCAAAAGTATGCATTATATATAGATTCAAAAATCAATACACGAATGAAATAACAAAAAATATCCAAAAGAATATGCTATGAATTGAATAAACATGAGAAGAAATATTTACAATGAAAACAAAATATTTGAAGAATATTTTTTATATCTCAATAATCAAAGCAAATTATTTGGAAAATGTGTGTGAATATCTTGCAACTCTCAATATATTGTAGTAATTAACATATCCAATTACTACAATATATTACATTAACTTGAATTGTTTTAACTTTTTCAATAGGAATCAAATCAATCTCAAATTAAAACATACATCTAAAGGAAACAAACAAAGACAAAAGATGAATTACTATACAATTAATATATCATTCACATGCTAATAGAACTCCAACTATAACTTTTTATCAAATGAAGAGTTTTGAAACTCTCTCACCAACAGTTACCAAGTTTACTCGTATTTTACAAAGGCTAGTTTCTTCTGTCCTAGCACAGTCTGAGGCTAAAAACCCAACTCCATAAATATTGATAATGCTGGAAGAATTACTATATAAAGGGTTATTAAAAAGTTTAACTTGGAAAACGAGTGATGATTTATGAATCAAATGAATGAGCGTCTGAAGTGCAACTCTTGAAGGGTGATATGACCTTAGAATCATTATTGTAAAAACTCTCTTAACTTAGGCAATTTTCTCATTCAAGATGTGACCCAAATTTTGGTCAGACTAATTGTAACTAACGTGGGATATCAATTTTTGGACTAATTTATAACTTGGACCAACCCTCCTCATTAATAACCGTTTTTCCAAAAAATGGATTAGAGCCCGTAGTACTCGACGTGGGATAAAAAAGGGCTAATAAGCATGTTTTTGTTTTTCCTTCTATTTTTGGGCTGTGTTTTTCATAGACCTGTTGAAAAGCTATCAAAGTTAATGCTTGTATAGCTACGCTTAGAAATTAAAATATCTTTCTCGATTCATTTGTTAATATTGAGCCTTTTCACTATGATTCAAGAATTTTAGTAAAAATTAATAGAGATAAGTTATCATTTATAATACAAAAAGTTTCGAAGTATAAAAAACGACATTAATACGAAACTTTGAACTATAAGAACAATAAATATTATTTAATATAAATGTCAAAAAATCTACTGATAAAAATTTTGTGAAACAAATTCCCAAAAACATACTAGAAGAAAGAAAAAATATTAAAATTTACATTTTATTTTATTAAAAATTTAATGAGGAAAAATATTATATAAACATAAACAAAATAAAAAATATACAATTTTTAAAATTTTTAGTTATTTAAGAAAAATGATAGAGACAAGGGTGAAAACCGTGAAGATAATTACTATTTTGGTGAAGGAAAGAAAAATTCAAATTAGTGTTTTTTTTCGCTCTTACTTTTTGTAAGAAATATTAGTTTTTCTGACCTATATCATATATTTCTTCAAATTTTAATTTCTTTAGCATTTCTCTTAATAATTAAACCATCAAAACAGTCTCTCTTTTTTGGCTATTATTTCATTTCCCACTAAAATTATTGTGCCAAATAGAATCTTTTTATAAGATGGCATCAATGCATCATTATGGTACTGTGAAAAAAGTAACTTTGCTATTAACATTGCTCCATCTTTACGAATAATAATTAACAAAGTTGAAAGACCATAAACAAGCATTATTAAAAGAAAAGAAATGATAGTGTATGAGCTTATAATGATGCTTATGACAATGGTATTATTCTATTGTTTTGTATAGGGATCAATGATTTTTAGGGTTTCTACAACATTACTTTATCAATTCACATGCTAGGTCATGGGCCATGCAATAATTGTGCTTCATGATTAAATATATATTTACTTCAAGGTAATCAGGATCAAAAAAGTACGAGGCCATGTTGTCTTTGGGAGAGCATGAGAAACACTGAGGACATTTCACAAGGTTACAAAGAGGTCATAATTATATATGCTTAAGTTAAATTTATGAAAATACCTTAAACATCATTTTTGTTTTTTGAAAATATTTAAATAAAATAAGATGTGGAAGCTTACAACCTATTTGTAAAGATAATCATGCAATTAAATTTATTAAAATTAAAAGAGTTGAGATCTTATAATTTATTTGAAAACTTACTTTTTTTAGAAGTAACTTAATATGTTCTTGACTTATAATTTTTATATCTTATAATTTAAAATATTTTACAGAATATTCCGTACTATCTTATAAGCTATTATAAAAAACTTAGAAATTTGGCTAAATACCCTTTCAATTTAATATTAAGCGTATAAAATTTTGATTTATTTATTATAAAATGAACGAATGCTTCACATTTTCACGATTTTTTCAGATCAAATTTTGAAAAAAGAACTAGAGTTGGTACAATCTGTCTAAGTTGACAATACAAAAGTCGAATTTGGTATATTGGTTTGATGATATTATCATCAAAATTTATTACTGAAAATGATCAACAATCAGGATATTAAATGAGCTTAGAAGAAAATAGGTTTGCTTTTGTGGTTATTCCTAAAGAAAACAAGAGCCTATAAATTTGGACAAATCCATCCACTTAGTTTTTGAATTTTATATTCAAAATTTAGGAAATTTTGAAACCTATCATTTCATTTTATTTTTATCTTCACCTAACTTTGTCAAATTGACAAAGATGCAAACTAATGTGAGCATGAAGCCCATTTTACCCTTTTCCTTTCCGAGACCACATTGTGAAGTTGCACGCATATTGGAAAGTTAATTTGTAGAGTTTTTTTCCTTGTCCACAGGTGCTTAGTAAAGGAATCTCGAGCAAATTTATATACACGTGCTGTGTATGTAAAAACTTTCCCTAATAAGCCATTGTTAGTCTACAAGACGATTCCTTATTGTTGATTCGTTCTTTCCAAAGCTATGTTCGGGAGAAGTAGGTTTCGCACTTTGCAAGTTCGATAATTTTTTGAGTCTGGGTGTTTTATAAGATATAGAGGTAATATATATGTTTTGTTCGTTTGTCTTTTGATATTTTCTAGGGATAAGAATGATTTTAACTGTCAAGATCGGGTTTGACTAGTGAATTATTTTTTGTTTATGTGTGTAAAAATAATTTATATAATATTACCATTGCTTTGCTATGTTTGGAATTCAACTTCCGATTTCAGTACTTTTATCAAATTTCACGCTAAGAAACATGCTCAACAAACCTCTCATGTAAAATTTAAATTTAATTTGTTCTCTTGTGTGTATGACTAACTAGTTAATATTCAATCATTCACATTTATTTTATTTATCTTCTAATTATAATCCTTATGTGTTATCATATCATTCAATTCTTGTTATGTGTTTTATACGTATATTCAAATGAATTAAAATTGTCATTCCATCAAAACTTTATAACCAAATATACTACTCATCTTATTACAATTCTCACCAAATACCATTCCCAACAAAACCCTTCTCCCACACATAACCTAATAAAAAGTACCATATTTATCTAAGATTAATTAATAGACAAGCTATATTGTACACTCTATACATGTGTATTTTCATATGCAAATATATTGAAATACGTTACATATATATTTTATAGTATAATTTATTATAGATACTATACACCCTTCTTATATTCTACATATATAGTATCGATAATGAAAGTAACAAAAACTTATACCTTCATCTCTACATATATTTTGATTCTCAATAAAAATAATGATTACATTTTAATTATCAATACACATGTAGTGAGAGAGAGTGAAAAACACGATTCCAAGTATTTCGACCCGTACGTTTTATTTGCATCTATGAATTATGTTAAAAAAGAAAAGAAGAGACGAACGTCCCTTCATTATATTTATTATGGATGTTCACTCGTTCACATATTTGGTAAGAAAATCGATTATATTTGTGGTGTTATAATGTTCATTAACTCGTTCGTAACGAAATTTGTTGAATTGGGTTTGTTAACTAGTGGATGGTTAGCCAGCGTCACGGCAGAATCTCTGCTCTAATTCTAGGTTGGAACTGTGAGAATCCGAGAAGAAACCCAGAATCCGAGTCCAGATTCGCATTAGAAACATCAGTAATTACGCAATTGATGATTAAAATATTTCCAATTTGGTTCCAACTTCCAATCATCGAAAAAAGACGCACACAATTGTATACAAGTAGGCATACAGAGAGTTCATACCAAGAGGACCGCAGCTGGAAAAAGCAATACTGGACTTAATCATTGACTTCTTACATTCCGATTCTAATTACAGTGTTAAGTCACATTGAGTCGGGTAGCATCCCCACTTCAATCAATCACATCCGTTCGTTCCAAATTTAGCGGTTGGATGTGGGATCCCAACACCCAATGACAAAAAATGGATCAAAAGCATTATTACTTGTCCACTCCATCATCTCAAAAATGTGCCGGTCCATAAAATGCTACTCCTTGTCCAATATTGAGATACTCATGCGTGTCCAAGTGCTTTTAACAACATATACCACACATGCCCTGACATCAAGTGTGGAGTCTACGAGAACGAGGATAGCGTCGTTTGATCCGTCGGCAATACAAAAAAATGTCATTGAAAGAACAGCTCGGAGCATTGAATCTTGAGTTAGTTGAGGCAATGGTAATCAAAATTTCAAAGCTTAAAGTTAATCCAAGCGTGACATAAAGCCTAAAGGGAGGAGACGCTCGTCATATTGGCAGACAACGAGTAATTTAAAGGAAGCACGACAACCAGAGGGGCACCACCTTTAGGGCCCATTACCTACCCACAATCAAGACACAAAGAAAAAGCTACTCCTATAATTACCTTAAACATGGAACAATCCAGTCCACAAGCAGCCTACAGTCTTCCCTTTTGGTCTTTCCTTGCGTTGTCGTGCCTATTCACACAACGTCATGCCAACAGACTTTGGTTCACACTCATACTAGTAGAAGACAATTTCAGACTATGGTGGCTTTAGTTTAGATAGATGCAGCAATTCCTTTGCCTTGGTATCCACTCCCAACCAAGATAGAGTTTTCCTTTATACGTGTATTTGAAACAAGACTAACATGATTTATATATACTTCCATGCCGTGGTGTGTGATTTTGTGGCAAGGAGTGTATGGCATCTGAAAAAACACTATATTTTCATTCGTGTTGGGGAGAAAATGTTTGGTATTGCACTGTCTAAGAGACTGCATTAATACAAAAACATCAAGCATCACGCGGGCAAATGAACAGAGACTTACTACTTATTCATGTTATTGTTGCTGATGCATGACAAAGTTGACATAATTTCTGAGAAATGTGGACGTTTTGAGGGGGAATTGTTCCAGCATTTTATCATCAGGGATCGCAGGAGCTGTGGGCAGCTCTCAGGAATTTCAGGTCTAAGGCCACAGGCAGCTATACCAACTGCTGCCTGCACTGGTGAATAAGCAGAATAAGCAATCTCACTGGTCACCATCTCCCATATTATCATTCCAAAACTATATGCATTACTCATCCAGGTCTCTGTAACGTTTTCTGGGTCACCTGAAATGATCTGTTACGAATGAGCAGAAGTTAGATGTAGAAATCTTGATTATTTTACCTTAACCGTGCATAGAATTAAAAGCAGAGCACAAAGTTCAGGGAGCTTCGAGGGAAGTGTTCAACATGACACCATAAGAAAAAACAGGCACCCTATTTCAAAAAGACCATCAGCTTAGTGAAGCATGATATCACTCAGTTCAAAAAGAACGCAGCAGTGGAATCTTTAGTTAGTGATTTCAGAAAATTACAGCAAGCGTGATTGGTCATTATGCAATGAACTAAAGTATTGTCATAGTTTGGGTAAAGCCCCAACCTGGGTAATTAGCTGAAAACATTATTTAAACTGCTCAAGCTCCAGACACCCAACTCCACTACATCTAGAAAGACATTGGCATCTTTTTCTGCCATGAAATATAAATGATCAGTTGGGCATCAGGAAAAATAATTCTCTGGGATGCATGACATCAAGTTCAAATGACATTGATCTGCATCAGAATTACCCCATTGTGCTCACGAAATTTGAAAAAATGTTACGCATATGATTTTCATTAATAGCAAACTTTCCAATGTTCTCCTATTACCATTATAATTTGCAGTTTTCAACCTACTATGAATTAATAGAATTATATAATGGTGAAGAAAAGCAAGAAGTCATCTCAACAGAAATAATGCAAACAATAAATTATCACTTTGGGGGCATTGCCAGAAAGGGCTATAGTTGCTGCAAATTTTAGAGATCAAAAAAGCCTACCAAGATCCAAGTAAATATAAGTTTCACCAAATGAAACATCTTAAAATTGGCAGAGAGGCATAAGATCAACACATTAAAAATGATATTCCTGCTATATTTTGATATAATTTGATGATTCCCAGGAGAGCAACAGGGGGATCCAATTTTGAAGAAACTAATAGATGCACCAATCGAGGTAATCTTACTTTCACAATCTGAACATCCAACTGCACTCTCATAAATTTGCAGTTCAGAAGATCTTAACCGTTCCATCCTTCAAAGTTAGGATGCTCATTCACCCACTAAGATAATAAGTTCAATGATCATACCAGGTCCCATTAATATATCGAATAAGTTCTATCAAGTATATCACTCACAAGGAATTAACAATTGATCTTCAACAAAGAGATGCAACATCTAAGAAAATGTATAGCAAATAGTCAAACAGAAATTGATAAGGGAGGGAGCAAACCTCTGGAGCTAGCCACCTGTAACCATCAGTTTCATACTCCATAGCCTCACCAACACTATTACAAGCA
Organism: Avicennia marina; assembly: GCA_019155195.1. Classification (NCBI taxonomy): domain Eukaryota; kingdom Viridiplantae; phylum Streptophyta; class Magnoliopsida; order Lamiales; family Acanthaceae; genus Avicennia; species Avicennia marina. Next base: position 8,162,756 of record CM032783.1, on the reverse strand, counting down.
GCAACAATTCCCATGTCACCCAAGCAAGCATTCCCACGCTTATCTAATAAGATCCTTTGCGTATTCAAGTCCCGATAAGCAACTCCGTGATCATTCATGAACTTGATTCCCTCAGCAACATCTGTTAGAATCCGCCAAATCTCCTTTATCTGGAGCTTCTTATTCTTCAGTATCAATTCATGAACAGACCCTCCGTCCATCAATTTAGTCAGGATACACAACCCCTGATTCTCGTCGACAAAAACCCCATGGAACTGTAAGATATTCTTGTGCCCACATGTCATCAACTCCAACAGATATTTCCTCACCTCAAACTCATAGGCATTTCCCTTATCACATCCCTTGAGCTTCTCAATCATAACCTTTTTACCCTTAAACACTCCCTTAAACGTACTTGGTCCAATCTGATCTATAATCTCAACAGCATCACAATTCAGCAGCCACTTCCCAATCTCATCTTTTCCAGAAATCACTGTTTGCCACTCATCCACGGAGACTACTATCGAATCATCTGGTAAAGGCACTTTTAACTCAAGTTTCAACTCCGAATTCTCTCCTCCATTTCTGCAATTCTGGTCGCCACCGCCGTCCTCTTCAATGTCTCCAAGATCTCTTCCTCTAGTGCTCTCCTCTTGGCATCCACAAAGTCCGAAAGGGAGCTTAATGGGACTGTTTTTAGGCTTCTTTAACGCCAATTTAAGCGCATTCTCGATCCGGGTTTTGAACAATTTCTCCTGTCCTGCCTCGACTAATAGTATCACAATTCCCAAAGTGAACCCCTTCTTCTCAAAGATCTGTAACTGTTTACAGCAAATCGAAGAACTATCCAGTGCCCCTGACATGGCTGCCCATGAAATCGCAGAGTTGCAAGCAAATGTAAGCTTAAACACGGAGCCATTGGCATTTACTTCATCCTCGGACATTTCTTGGATCATTATCGCCGGTTGGTCCTCCGCCAATGCTTGCTCTATCAACTTTATATGCAAAAACACATCTTTCATCTCGAAACCCGCTTGCGCATAGCTACCAACCAGTCAGAGAAAAATTAATTCATATCCACCCAATGTTCAAAGCTTACTTCGAGGAGATACATAGCAGTGGAATAGACGAAGAAAAATGAAAAGAAAAAGAAGATCAATTTCACCTGAGGGGTAAAGAGTCGTAATGCTTGCGAAGATTGGAGACCAATTTCTCGGGGAGCTGGCTTCCCGGGTACAACTGCGTCAAACTTCGTACAACACTGCCCCACATGTGTTTCCGGCAGCCCGAAGAAGTGGAAGACGGCGGCTCACGAGCCGAGTCCAGGTTTAGAGTGTTCTTGAGGGAGGCAATAGCCTCCGACACGTTGCGGCTCAGCCTCTGGAACCGCTTCTGAAAGGCGGACGACTCTCGAAGGGCAGCGGAGGCTGCAGATGAAGAGGAGGAAGAGTTGTTTTCCGGCGGGCATTCGGATCTGTCGTGGGTTCGCATCAGCACTTGCTCCACCATGTCCTCGTCGGTGCTGGCTCGGCTCGACCAGCATTCCAAAGCCGCAGCCATGGCTAGAGAGAGAGAGAGAGAGCGAGAGAGATAAGGGGAGAATATGGGCTCAGCTCAACGCCCGGCTTGACTGACGCTCTATAATGCTACTAAAACACGAGACTCTGTTTTGAATTACTGCCATTTTTCTGAGTCTGACATGAAACAAAATGGTCTATTTATAAATTCGAAAAGATATACGAAAAATTGGATTTAAAAAAAAAATGTAAAAAGGGAAGTCTGAAATTCAGCAACAACTGCATGTGAGGAACATCAAGTTGGAGAAAAATTCCAGGTCGATGAACATCGTGGTAATATTCTATGATTGTCATTGTTTAAATCCCTTCGTTCTTTCCAGTCCGTGCTTCAATCAGGAACTTGGGCAATGTTTTGAATTCATTTTTCACGTATTATAATTATTTTACTTTTTTAAAATTATCTCTCTCTTTTTATTTTTATATATATTTTTTAAAAAATACATTTAAAATCATTCGAGGAAAACAGACGTAAGCTTGTCATCTTTGATAAACAAAGAGTATGCTTGGATGCAAATTTGAACTCTCCAAAGTACTTCTTCCAGACACCAAAACAACATTTTATATCTCTTTCATATATCAATAATTTTAAAATTACAACAGAAAATAAATTGAAATTTAAAATAGAAGTAATAATTTGAAAGAAGAAAATGCATAATTACAACTGTTAAAATGAAAGTATAAAAAATAATAAATGGAAGTTCATGAAAAAAAAAGTGTCAATTAAAAGAAGATAATACACTTTAAATAAATATGAAAAGTATTTTAGTAACTATATTTTAAAATAAAAAGCGATTACTTTAGGATCTCCTTGTTCCATATTAGTATGGATATATATTTTTAAAATTATTATTTCAATCTATATTAATATTTAATACATTACTAAAAGAGATAATGAATTGCTTCTATATATATAAATAAATATATATATACATATATTATTTACTTATATAATAGACTCATATTATCCTCCAAAAGATGTTTGAGTTGACTTTTTAAAAAAGAGAGTCAATATATATTTATATATTTATATTTGTATTTGCCCCAACATTACCATTCATTATAAAAATTATTAATTGCATAAATTTGAAAGGCATAATTATGTTGTATCAACATTTATTACTATACAGAATGTGAGAAGTCCTTGAATGTAGCTGTAATTTGATCCTAAGTGTAGAGAGACAAAAACATTTATTTCCATTTCACTTCTTATCCATTTTTATATTTTCTCCTTTTTAATCCTCCCAAACTAAAATTTGTTAAACTCTATTTCTTCTTAATTTATTTACTACTAAACTATTTTATTCTTATCTTATTTTATTATATAAATTTCTAGTGCATTTATAAATTTTTAGTACACACATAAATATATATATATATATATATATATATATATAGAGAGAGAGAGAGAGAGAGAGAGAGGCACATATAGAGTGGACAATTTTTATAACATGATAAATTAAGAAATAAAATATGCATACGATATAATTTAACATATATATATATATATACACACACATATATAATACCACACAATAATTTATGTTTTAAATTTTATACAGCTGCCCAACAAATGTGCGTTTATCGCCAATGGAGATAAACGGTGCAGTGGTAGTATAGCTTTTATTAGTTGTAAACTTCAAATGTAGAGTGCCAAGATATTTTGAACTTTTTAATTGTTGGAGGTGGAACTAAAAATGGCCCACGGGGGAATGATTGGGCCCTTTGATTGAACTCAACACTTGTTTCCGAGTATACAACAAAATTGAGAGAAATATATTCTTTTTAACGCCAATAAAATTGAAGGATATTAATTGTAAATGTAAATTTTTGATTCATTGATTAAATATGATCTATATATATATATATAATGTAAATTTTTGATTCATTGATTAAATATTGATATACATAAATATATATATATATATATATATTGATATTCTAACAATTTGTCTTGTATATAAATCTTGTGTAGTATAAACTTATGCATGTGTATGTATAATTGCATTAAGAAATCTTATTTAAAAGAGATTATGAATATAAATATAAAATTTTTTTGTACACAATTATTAAAACTTGTTTGCAAGTTACATATTTTTTAAATGGACATTAGAAAATTAATAGACTTGTACATTATATGTTTACATGGTAATTGTTATGTCATTTAATATGACATATTGAGAGTATATGTATATAGATGCATCATTGGAAAATAAGTATTTGAATATTAACTTGAAGAATGAACTAGACTCTTAAAGTTCACTCTTTATTATCAACATCTTACTTCGTGATTGTGTTAAGTGCGCATGAGTCGTAAACTTGAGACAACATGTTATTTTATATACATGATGATTAGTATATCATTAAGGTATTAAAAACTAATATGTATCTTTATTTTAAATAGACTTATGAGCCCAATATATTGTTGCCTAAAGCTATATGGAGACATGTATATATTCAATAAAAGAGTTTTTTTCTTGCAAGTAAGCAAAATATTCGTCCTATATAATCAATGTTTTATAAAATAAAAATCCTTAACCAAAGTAATATATGATTGAAAAAAAAGTTTTTGATAGAATATTAGTCTTATGAAGCAGTATTGATTTGATCATATGATTGAGCTAAAGAGTTTCACTAAATTCATAGCTTTCACTCAATCTAGACAAAATAACACAAAAGGGCTATGCAGCATAATATTCAAGATCAAGAGAGTTCACATAATCTATTTACTTTGTTTCAATTGGGTTACAGTGTCAGTCGTAGTTTAAGCATCATCAATTAAAGATGAACTTAAAGAATTACATATAAATGATAGAATAAGGACAAGATGCTAATTTGGTTTGGCCCATAAACTAAATTTCGGAAATCTTATGGTAAAATTGATTTGCTTTCACATAATCCATTTACTTTGTCTTAATTGGGTTACAGTATCAACCGCAGTTTAAGCATTATCAATTAAAGATGAACCTAAAAAGTTAAATATAAAATGATGGAATAAGGACAAGTTGGTGATTTGGTTTGGGCCTTAAACTAAATTTTAGAAATCTTGTGGTAAAATTGATTTGCTTGTAATTAGATTGAACCAAACGAATTTTTAGTTATTATTAAAAATAATATTATTAATTAGAAATATAATAGACTTTTATACGGGACCTTTCTTATTAATGAGGTTTATATTTAAAGACAGAGTGGACTTAAATTAATTAAAAAGTCCTTTTAGGAAACTTATATTGCCCATTTCATTTGTATACTAGATGCTATATATGAAAATAAAAATGATACCTTGTATAGGATAATGTATCTTAAAAATAAAATAAATGTAGAAGAGTTCCAAATCCAAGAAGTCAAAAAATTTATCCAAAATTTTTGTACCCTCCCAAGCAAGAGAGGAAATGTCCTCTAGCCCATTTTCTAGTTTTCATTCTTGTTCAAAAGTCTCTATACATGAAGGAAATTGTGTTAGGTATTTGTGAAGAGTTCATGGAGGATTTTCAGGGGGCTCGTTTAGGTTACTTCCATATGGATACACTAGAAATTACGACTTGAAGGTTGCTATTTGTGAATCACGGGTATGCCCTGCTTGGAAACAAATTCCAAGGGGTAATTTTGTATTTTTTTGAAAAACATTTAATTGATATGTGGTTTATAATGAAAGCTGTTCAATTTAGGTTTTCATGTTTTGCTGCATATTTCATAATTTTATGTTGTTTTAAAATTAAAACTTTGCACCCGGATTTGGTGAAACCGAACCAATCTATTGTATTTCACAAAAGGATATTCTTTCATTAACAATGGCAATTTATATTAAAAACATCTTCAAAGCTTCTTTGAATGAACATAGTGAAAATATTTGTTACATTTAAAATATAGCTTGATGTTGAATAAAATAATTTATACTGGTTTTTAAACATTTAAAAGAAGTTTGTTTAAAAATAAATAAAAAGCAATTATAATAACATGATTTATATGGTTTGACCTTTTTGACTTGTGTCTGTGAGAAAAGAGAACCTTCTGGGGCGATTGGCTAGAATCATTTTTGCTATGTTTATTTTGTCATTTATGTGTGTGCTTTAGATGTAATTTTTTAAGACATAAAAATAAGTAATAGAAAGAAAGAAATTTGAAAATATATTGATTGAAATGTTTGTATTTTTTTTATAAAATGAAACCAAATATAGCACTTGCTTCATTATCTCATCACACCTTGTAATTTTAGAGAAAAATAGATCTTTTTGTTTCATCTCGTAAACTATCTCACAAAAATCATTTTCTTCTTTATCTTCTTTATTTCCAAGGCATATTCTATTTTTTTTATTCACATCAATATATCATTCTATAAATAATTTTATTTTATCTATTATATATTTCGCAACAAAATATCTGTATATAAGTAATAACCAGTGACAAATAATATCTACATATTTCATATTTCAAGAAAATTCTTAGATCACTTTCATTTACTTTTTCTAGGAAAAATATATCCTCTAAAACAAAGTATCTATCCAATTGCAACCTTCATTCATTCTTTTTTTTTTTTTTAATAATTATATAAAGAGTACAATATTTTATATATGAATATAATGAATTTCTCTCTACATGCTGTGTGCTTTGCTTGACTAGCTTTTTGAATTTTTAGTTCTAGGAATTTGTACACACGTATGTAGATTTACAATAATAAATATTTTCTTAAGTTTCTTGTGCATTTGAAAATTATTTAGTCTATAACAAAAGAGCATTTAGGCTAGTTGACTAACGACCGCTTCAAACTATCTACTTGTTGGCTTTAGTAAGAAAGAAATTGCATTTTTGATAAATTGTTCTCCAATCTTCTCAATATGTATTAGTTCATATGTCGTGGAGCTAATTTGATTTCAAGATTTTTTTTTTATCTTTTATAACTAACTAATAATTTTTCAATAATTACACTATTTACAACCAAATTAATATCTATTCTTATAATTTCTCTATTAACATTTATTTTTTATAACTCTATAAACCTATATATTATAATATATTCGATCATTAATACATATTAAATGCATTTAAAAATAATTATTTTAATTCACCAAAACTTACAAATTATAATTTTTATTCCCACTCAAATCATCTAAAATTTACTCCCACGTTCTAATTCTAATTAGGGGGAAAGAATAGTAGTGTTTAGCCATTAAATGTCAGCAGCATAATGATAGTTTTCAGCAAACCTTTAATGCCTACAAAAGTATGATATTGCAATGGGAGTGGCTTTCTCATTCTACAGACACAAAACTACTTACAACGGCGGGTCAATTATCATGTTGTCATATTCTTTAGGAAGCCCGCGACCTCCCTTCCACAATTATTGACACTGACCCCCTTCTTAAAGATCGTTAACATCTTCTTCTTCTTCTTCATCTCTCTTTACTGAACATTATCTTCTTCTTCTTCTTCATCTCTCTTTACTAAACACTCTAATGAATTGAAAAATCAAATTTTCCTTTTTAAATTTAACAACCAAAATAACACATGTTTTATTCATGCTTGTTTTCCTTATTTTTGGAATTCTAACATACTTTACAAACTTGGTTTGATTGTATAAATTAAGTTATTCATAATTGATCAATTTGGTCATAAAGGCATATTGCTCTTCTTAAAACCTAAAAACTCAGTTCGCAAATGGCCAAGTATATGCAATTGCAGGACTTATGGGGTGGCTAACAGGCTTTGGGCCTCATTTTCATGAGCTTAGCTGGGTTGGTTGATATTTAGGGACACTTCCTTTCAATTTATTCAACTCAGGGGCCAACTAAGGGGTATTGTGGCTTTCATTTCCATTTGTAGGACTCCGGGGCCAGCTAACAAGCTTAGGGGATGTCCTTTTCCAAAACTTTTCAAAACAGATCATAAAACAGTAGATTATTGTGAGCCCCTATAAAATTCAATGTTAATAACAAGATGATCTAGCAAAATCATCACGAAGTGCTAGCTTTTTAGATGCTAAAAGCATTAAAAATTTCACACAACATACTATATTTTAAGTGCTAGGAACCCTTCATCATCAATAAATTTACTTACTAAATTGACTTTAATTGCAACAAACCTTTCAAAATCAAAAGATTACTTCAACTTCCTACAAGTTATTTTGTTTTTGGGATCCTCAAATACTTTAAAGAAATGAAACCTTGAGGTCATGGAGGATAACATTTCACTTTTTGATAATATCAACCACTATCTCTAGGTCTATTATCCATGATATATCAATGATTATATTGATTGAGATTCTTAAGGATGTTCCCGTGTATAGCGTTGGCCATTGGGCTAAGGTTTGCCCTAAAAAAATAGTAGATGAACATTTTCTTTCTTCTTCTCCAAGCTTTTGTTTCTGCTAAAAAATATTGTGTGTCCCATTAGCACGCCTCATTTCTTGATTCCTTAACAAACTTAGATAAGAGACGATGTTGGTTAGCTTGCAATAACACGTTGCAAGATATATCATAACATGTAATGAAAGACGCAGGGAAAATGCAAAAGAGACAATGAAATTGTTTAATGAATCAACTATCACTAGTGTTTTTATAGATCACAAGCTATTTGTCTAAGATAAACTCAGACTATTAAAATTTCTTTAGTCTCAAACCTTATTGATGCCTTTCTATAGCCTAACCCCCTTAGGTAATAAAATCTCCTTCTTTGCCTCTGCTTTGACAAAAGCTCCTCACAACCTCAACCCAAATATTGACATAAGCCTTCTTCACTATAGATATGAAAACTTGATCATAAGAAAGGTTAGATGGGGTTTATAGATGAAGCCTTTAAGTAAATAACCAAATAATGCCGTTTTCTCTCTAGTGTATCTCTTATTCAATTCTTTGGACAATCTTTTAGTGTTTTGCTACCAAAATAGTTAGTTGGTGGGTGTGACTTAAGTGGAATTATGATACCAAAATTGTATGTGTGAGGTTTTGTTGAGACATTGGCCGAAGTGAAAGCTTAGACTGAACACAAGTGCATTGGCATGAGTTTCTATTCATTGGGCCTAACATACTAAGAACTGTATGTGGGAGGTAATATGCTATGTGCAATAAAGATCCCATTTACCTACTAGGAAATTTTTTCAAAGAAATTTTTGTTTCCTACTTAAGGGAGTGAGATTTAAAAAATCTAGTGATAGGCCATATAATTTAAAGTCCATAATAATTTGATAACAATATTAACAACCAAACTAATAATTTTATTTATTTTCAATAGTTATTTCCTTTTTGAATGATGTTATACACTCTCCATACAATTATTGAGATCATCATGTTGACTAGGACCAAGGTAATCAATGGGATTTGAAGTTTGAGAAGTGTTCCCACTATTTAAAGAATCAGTGGCATCACAGGGGCTATTGTCCCATCCCATGGGAATAAGGTTATCCTAGAGATATCTAGCCCTCTATTGGTGAGACTAAGGGTGACCAAACCAAGAAAACGAAACCTTCTATTCCCAAGACAAGTGGGAGGGATGTGGGATTGAATGCTCATGTTGATAAAGGAAAGTGTTTTTGTTATAACAAGAAAAGGCATTGGAGGAAGAATTATGCCAAATGCCTTAATAGCTTGAAAGATGGTATTAGAGGCAAAGAACTTTATGTTTATGAAATATTTTATTCCATTAGTATAGTTTCGATGTCTTAGATCTTGAATTTGATTGTGCCCTCTGATATTTACACTTAGAAATGGGATTTGGTCAAGAGTAGTTGCTTGAGAAGGATAAGTGATGATTAAGATTGGTTGTAAGGGAAAGTGTTACAGCCACAGCAATTAGTACTACTTCAATCAAGTTATCATTTAGTTATGTTTTGGTTCTAAGAGATTGTGTTATGTTGTCAAATAGGGTTATAAGTATTATCTCTATACCTTTTTCAGTAGAAGAAGATTATGAATTTTCTTTTAGAGATAACTTACGCCAAATTTATTATCATAATAAATTGGTTAGCACTGGTTTATGGGTAAATGGCATTTATGATCTAAATTTAGACGATAAACTTGTAATGAATGACACATTAAACAAATGTGCTAGGAGTTGCTTAAATCCCGAACAATTGTAGCATCTTAAATTAGGCTATGCTAGAGAAGTGAGAATCAGCAAGTTAGAGAGCAATGGGTTTATTAGCCTATTAGGAGAGGAGAGCTATTTAAGTTGTGAACCTTATATCTTAGGTAAGATGGTTAAGAGTTCATTTTATGATCACGTTGAGAGAGTCACATTAGTGTTGGAGCTAGTTCAAACCACATTTGTAGGCCATTTAATGAAATGACAATGAAGGGTTTCACTACTTTATAGCCTTTACTCATGATTATTCTAGGCATGGTTAGGGGCACTTGATGAAGTACAAATATGAATCCCTTGAAATGTTTTTGGAATTTAAGGATGAAGTAGAGAAACAAACCAGCAAGCATGTAAAGACACCATGGTTGGATAATAGTGGCCAATACATGTGCACCAAGTTTGTCGAATTCCTCATGGATAACGGCATTATATTGCAATTTACACCACTAGTAATTTCTCAATTGAATGGTATGGCTAAGCATAGGAATCAAACTCTATTGGACATGGTTCGATCTATGTGATTAACTTTGCCAACCTACAAATTTCATTATGGGGACACTCCTTCCTAATTGCTACCCACTTGTTGAATAGGATTCAAAGGAATCCATTCCCTCAATCATGCATGAAATGTGGAGTGGAAGGTAGTTGCACTTGAAGCATATTAAGATATGGAGATGTCTAACTTACTTCAAGAAGAATAACGTCACAGGTCGCTTTTTATAGTGTCCTAAAGATTCAATGTGGTGTGAATTCTATTTCTCACATGACCAAAGGATTGTCATTGGTTATCAAGAATTCTTCATCAAAGAAGAGTTCATTTGAAAGGTAGTGCTAATAAGACTATTGTGCTCAAGGAGGTTGAGCATGAGCAACAAAGCTAAAAACCATTGCAGCAAACACCTGTTGAAGAACCACCTTCTACGACACAAATATCGTGATGATCGAGTAGAGTCTTTTCTACATTAAAGAGATATTTTTATACCCTAGAAAACATATAAAATTTGTTCATTATGGGAGATATTGATCATGGAGATAATATTTCTACACATAATCAATCCTTGTTAAAGACTCTGCTAAGTGGTAGGAGGCTATTTAGTATGAGAAGGATTTGATGTATTCAAACCAAGTTTGGATCTTAATTGATCCACCTAAGGGAATAGCTCTCATTAGATCCAAATGAGTTTATAAGAAAAAGGTTGGTTCACTAGTAAGGTGGAGACCTATAGAGCAAAACTTATGACGAAAGGTTATAGTCAAAAGAAGGGTATTAACTATGACAAGACCTTTTTGTCTATAGTTATGATTAAATCTATTTGAATACTCCTTACCACCCACTTAGATTATAAGATTTGATAGATGGTTGTTAAAACCACTTTCCTCAATAGGTTTCTTGAGGAAGATATCTATATAGTATAGTTATGTTATTTTGAAGTCCAAGGTGAATCTCATTAAGTATGCAAAAATGAAGATTAGAATCCGGTCAAGTGTATCCTTAAGTACTTGAGAAGGGCTAAGAATATAATACTTGTATATAAAGCTGAAGAATCAAGGGTAGATGGCTACACCAACTCTGGCTTTCAATCGAATGTTAATGACAAAAAATTTTCTTCTTCTCACTTAATAGAGAACTAGTGAGTTCAAAGAGTTTCAAATAGAGTACCATTGTGAATTTCACCATTAAGGCTAAGTATATTGCAGCATGTGATACAACAAATGAGGCTATTTAGATTAAGAAATTTGCCATAGAGTGGTTTGGGATGGATTAGCCATTACCACTTTATTGTTACAAGTATGGCATAATCACACATGCAAAGGAACCAAAGTATGATGAAAAATCTAAACATATTAGGAGACATTGCCACATTATTTGAAAAATCACTAGAAGGGGTGACATGTACATTGCGAAGATTAGCATTAGTGGATAATGTTGCTAACTCACTCACCAATTAGATGATGTAATTGCAGTTGGATCACCATCATAAGAAGATAGGTGTTAAATACCATGGCGATTGGCGTTAGGATCTTAGGCATTAGAGTATAAGTAGGAGATTATTAGTGATATGACCTTTAACATCAATTATGTACGAGGGATATTAGTTTTAAATATTATTCCTTCATTAATTAATAAAATATTAACATTTTATTTTATTAATATTTTGAAAATTTTTAGAATGTATGTTATTCTTGTTATGGTGTAAAGTTGCATGTGTGCCCATATTATTGCGTTAAAAAATTTATTCATAAGAGTTAATAATATGAACATAAGAGTACTTAGTAAACAATTATTAAAAAATGTTTGTGAGTCAGATTCTCCAAATGGTTATTGGAGAATTAGTACAACTTACACATCTTGTACTAATATAGCAAGTGTTATACTACACGACATAGATACTGAGAATACATGTGTGTGAGAATACATGTGTGTGATATGTCATTAAGAAATGATGTATTTAAATAGTGACTTGAAGAATCAGGCACACACACAATGTTTACTCATAACTATCAATAGCTTACTTCGTGATTATGTTATGTATGGTGGGCTTTAGACCTAAGATAATATAAATGCCTTCTTCATATGATAGTCAGTGTGTCATTAAGACATAAAGAATCGCATCTATCTTAATATGAGGAAAGGTTATGAGCCCAAAACGTCATTTCCTAGATACGAATGGAGGTATGTGTGCAATTAATACGAGATTTGTCTCCATGAAAGTAAGAAAGACACTTGTCCTATACAATCAATGTTCTACGAGACGGAAATCCTTAGACAAGGAAGTGTACAGTCAAGAAAGAGTTTTTGAGAGAATATTAGTCTCATGGGTAACATTAATTTAGTCATATAACAGAGCTAGTAAGTTTGATTAAATTCGTGGTTCTCCCTTATTTGAGATAAAGTCAAACAAAAGGCCTATATCACATACCCATATCGCATGCAACCCATGATCAAGTGGTTTATGTAATCCATTCACTTCATTTTAGATAGGCTATAATATGGGCCATGAGAAAGATATTACTCATATCCTTCGAGCTATTCTTATTAACAGCTAAGGATGAACTTAGAGCATTACAAACATAAGAACAAGTCAAAGACAAGAAGGCTTTGGTGAAGTGGGCCATGAATAAGACTTAAGAAGTCTTGTGGCGAAATAAATTTGGTTGCAACTAGATTGGATCTAAATAGAATTATCTATTTCTCTTTATTTTTTGTTAATAATGAGATTATCAACTAAAAACATAAGGAGCCTTTAATTTAATTAATGGGAATTATTTACATGAAATTATTTAGTTTCTATTATATTTGTTAGTAATATTATTATTGACTCAAAACATAATGAGACTTTGATTTAATTAATGAGATTAATTACATTAAAGGATAAAATTTCAATGGGCTCTAATTACCAATGGGATTAATAATCAAATATGAAATGGGTTTGAACTAATATCAAGGTCCAAGTAAATGGCCATGAAGTCCAATCCATGTGCCCTACTCTGTATACATAGAAATACAAATCTAATTATGTATATAATATTGAGTCCAGGAAAAAATCATTTGCAAGAGTTCCTATAGTACTATTCACATGGGTGATGTAACACAAGTACTGTTCTTCCATTGCTATTGTTTATCCACCCCCACTTTGCACAAATAGAGAAATATTCACTAGCGTCCTTAATATTTTCTCTTGTAAAATTCTCCCAAAGCAAAGACTTTGTGAGATTTTACAAAGGAATTCGTAGAGATTTGTTGGAGAAGCCTTGTCAATGTGCTATTCATGTAGACAAATTAGATGCCATGGTTGAAGTTTCGTGGTTTGTTGATCACAGAAAAAATTTGCTAGGAATTTGAATCCAAGTAATTATTCACACAATTGATTTTATTTTAATTCAAATGAGTTATGAGAAGAAACGTCATTGGGATTAGGATTTTTTTGCATTTTCTTGGATATTTTGTGAATTTTAATTTCACTTTTCACATTTTAAACCCAATGAAATCTAACAATTAGTACTTTCTAAAATCTAAAATTTAAGCACTGTAAAGCTCATGTCAAGCAGATGTAATAGCATGTCTTGCATGTTATATTATTAGAGCCAATTTACATGTTTACAAAGGACATTGGAGCTTATATTAGAGCACTTGAGCTAATAAGCATCTAATACAACTCTGAATATGATACTCTAGCATAGGAAAACAAAAAAGAAAGCTAAAAGAACACAATTCAGCTTTAGAGCAATCAAAGCAACAATTACCAATAGGTTTTTAATTCAATTTTATTTGCACTTGTACACCACCTATTCCTTATACTTCCCTTACTCCTCTCCACAAATTCACTCCACTTTTATGTCACAAAATGATGGAGGGTAGTGCTAACGGACACATCATCATCAAGATCATCCAACTAAAACTTCTTCTCTAATAATAGGGCAATCTAATGCCATAAGTTTTATCAAAGGGAAACCAAATTATCAAGCACTTGTTCAACATACAACGGTCTAAAGAATGATCCTTCTATAGCTGGTTAGGCTATCTTCAAGTCATTTACATTTCCATTCTTAAAAACCCTTGAGGGGTATCTCATTGACTCTGAAGAGATAGTGACACATCAATAGAAGTGTGGAAAATGATAGATGGCATAAGCCTACACTTAATGATGTCTTGCTTATGTAAACCATGTAGGAATGACCTAAAATGCAACAAACTTGAAGAATTCAAGCAGAAGACGGCCACAACTAACACACTAAGGTAGTTGATACATACTGAATTCTTCCAAAGAATGCTTGGAATAACTTAATTTGGAGTTAGATCCACAAGAACTAAGAAACTCCTAATTTTAGAGAAATCCAAGAGAAAATAATTTCATTAATCAAAATACCATAAGAGTTTATGTTCCAAAAGCTAAGTGGCCTTGTTTGTATCTAATTACTGATAGAAGAGTCAAAAAATTGCATAATTACTTTAAGAAGTCCTAACTAATTATGGTAAAGAATCTTGATGAAACAAACAAAACTTAAGCACTAATCTACCGTCATGATCAATCTGGTGCCTTAGCGATTGATCTGGTCGTGTTAGGGTTAATTACAACGTTGATCTTGATTTCTTAATCGTATTTCCATGCAATTGCATTACATGCAATTGACTTCCCTACATGTGATTAATAGTAATGTCAATCTGAAGCTCCATGCATTCAATTCGTGTGCCCTAGATCATAATTCGAGAAGCCCTAGTTACATCTTGTCAATTTGCTTCTCCCTCAAATCTATTCAAAAAACATGGCATCAATCTTGAAGGCTCCAGCCTCATTCAAGTTTGATTCTAATCTAGTCTGAAAGTTATTTTCTTCCTTGTTTTGCTCCAAGTTGATCCACGGATGCTCCTTAAACAATCCCAAACGTTAATTGCTTCTTGAAACGTGTGCAAAAGTGCCTTCTCAAACCCTTGGAGCCTATCATCTTCAAATTGCATGCTAAATCCTCCTCCCATCATTTCCCTCGTCTTAAAATAGAATTGACCTTAATTCAAAGGTTCCTTGCAATCTACAAGAAATAAACTCATACAAGAAATAATATAGCATATCAGTAGTAATACCATCACCTTATATGTATGCTTTACAACATGGATTTGTTGTGGATAGGTAAATTGTTAGGTTTCACTGGGGTTTGACATATAAAAATTTAAACTTTAAAACTTAGACACACATAAAACATGTAGCAGAAGCAAACACAATAAACCCCATCCATTTTCATTACATAACATGCAAGATATTAAGAGAATAAGAACACATGCAATAATACCTCTTTGGAATCCAATTCCAATGAGCATACTTGTGATCCTCAAGTCATAGCCCTCAAACCATGACCTTTAGTTGGTCCATGTTACTTGAATGTCGATGAATGCCTTCTCCACCTTGCAAAAAGGGTGAATGCCTTTTCCACCTTGCAAAACCCTTTTTGCAAGGATCTTACTTAAACACCTTTAGGTAGGAAGGCCTTTAGGACAAGATATACATATACATACATATATATATATATATATCTGTGTCTGTGTGTGTGTGTGGATTCTTTTGTCTTCTCAAAATTTGATATGAAGTCTAGATTCTAGTAGATTCAAATCTCTCCTCAAAATCGATATAAGACCACTTTTACTTTTCCATTTGGACAATTCGAATGGAATGTTATGCTTTTTGGTCTCAAAAATGTGCCTCCTGAATTCCAAAGAATAATGAATGATATTTTTTTGCTTATTTAAAATTTTGCATTATCTACATTAATGATGTGCTTATTTTTTCAAAAAATATCGATGGACATTTCAAACACTTAAAAACATTTTTTTTATGTTTCTAAGAAAAATGGTATTGTTGTATCAAAATGAAAGATACCTCTTTTCAAAACAAGAATTAGATTTCAGGACATTATATCACATGGTACAATTACTCCTATTGAAAGATGTTTACAATTTGGTTCAAAATTTTCAAATCAAATTTTAGATAAAAAATAATTTCAAAGATTTTTAGAACATCTAAACTATGTCTTAGATTTCTTTCCAAACATCATTAGATTAGCACTGGTGGTGGAATTGTGAGATATTATTTTTATGTTCATGAAAAAATTTTGTTGCAGGCTAGCCTTTTGGAACTGAGTGTGTTTGCCCAAGACGATCTAGGCTAGTAAGTCCCACAGTATAGGGCTGTAAATCCCATAAGAATAGCTTGGGCTTGTAGGGAAATGTTGGTTATCTGTATCAAGATTTAGTCATAGACATGGAACTGGTATTCCATAGATGTACTTCCTCAAACTCTATGTCTGGTGCCTCCTAGGATTCTTTTAGGAGAGTTATAAACACAGAAGAAATTATAATAGAAAATTTTGATAAAGCAATTGATATTTGGAAAATTCCAAAAGTTAAAAAAATGTGAGATTTATGAAAAAATCAAACATTTTTAGCTTCAAAAATGATTTTGTTATCAAAACTGTAGAAAGGGATATTCAGATCTCAAAATCTTCTGAAATTATTCCTTTTCTTTTTCAAAAAACTCTTCAAAAATATAATGATAAAAGGTTTAAATTCATTCATATAGGTCTTCTCCAAGTTGAGTTTAAACCATTAACTAGAGAAGGCCCAAACACTTCAATTCTTACAACATTTCTAGACACTAGATTTACAAACTTTGTTGAGTCTCTTCTTAGCTCAATTGAATCTAGCTTATGTCGATGACCAATTTCATTTGATTGTTACCTAAATCTGATAATCTCCCTAAAAGATAAGAAAATTCTTAAATCTCTAATCCTTCAAATCCAAACTCATAACTACAAAATACTCGAGGAATCTATCCCAATAGCAATCATATACCGAATTCACTTCAAAGTTATGCATTCAGCTTTTGCTTTAAGAATCAAAGTGACCTCTTCCACAAAAGGGGAAACCCTTCTTTTGCAAACAGATCTAACCAAATCTAATGGCATTACTACCAAAACAATTCAATGGAAAGATGTAAGTCTTCTAAAAGAATGGGATCTTGAGAATGTTGTCCCTGCATAGCCGCTGGAGCCTACATGTCTAAATACTCAGGTAAAAAATATTCAACAATTTTCTGATGGCCGTGTCAAACTCTCTTGCAATAGGAACTCATTTTCCAAGTCCAGATCTAATATATCTTCTGTCGAAAGTACCATTGATTTGGAAAGAATTTCCCAAATTCCATTTGTTATTGAAACAAAACCAAGGTTTTCTACTTCTAATCTTCCAAAAGATTTTCCTTCAACATCAAATTTTAAAAATACTAATTATAGCACCAAATTTCTAAACCAGTTTATATGCATAATATCGAAGGACAACCTAAAACTCCTTCTGAATAATCTAAGTCAGTTAATCCAAATTTTTCTGCTATAATAGGAAATCTTATGGCTAATGAACTCAATGTTCTTGAAAGAGAATTTGTTGTCAACGAACAAATGTTACATGATGATTTCTACTCAAAAGAAAATTTGGGAAAAAGAATTTAGTTTTTTGAAAACTTCCTTGAAATTAGAAAACAAATCCAAGAATAGTATTATGTTTCATTAACAAAAATAAAACCTGTATTTTCTTTTTTGATTGGTTTGAAATATATGCCTTTGATAACAAAATTGAATATCCTTTCAAAAATGCTTTAAATCCAGTTACTATTAAAAACAAAACTACAGAATGGGAGACTTCTGTAAGGTTAAAAGTTTTTTTCAAATCATCTTCCTTTTTAAAATGTGAAACTGTCCACTTCAAACAAAGTTGTGGTAACAACTCCTTTCAAAACTCCGAGTGATGATAAAATGAAAAAGATCATTACTCAGAATAATTTTTCGAATGTTCATTCAAACACAATTGGAAAACAATTAGATCACATTGAAAAATATTTTCAAAAGCAACCTATTGAACTTGGTAAATGAGAAAGAATCCTATTTTTAAGCCTTTTCAAGTTTCAAAAAATACCATTAAAGATGTCCAGAATAAAAAGAGTGAGTTTATCAAAGTCATTCAATATCAATTTTCCAAATTAGGAGTCTCTACCAGTGACTCCAATATTGTTCTTGAAACTCCAACCTCCATTGGAAAATCTCCAGTTATAAATACTCTTTTCCAAAACTAAGATATCAATGAGATCACTGAGCAATGTCAGAACACCCAAATAATTGTTTTGCCTTCATAAATGCTAATTATCCTAGTGCCTGATATTATTGTAGCTAAACCAATTTCTCAATTTTGTTTTAATGCTTCTTTTGTTTATGAGTGAAATATTGATAATTTTTCTGAATATCAACTTCTTCCCACTCTTCAGCAAATGACTATGGCAGCAAATACTTACGAAGCCCAAAATAACATTTCTGATCGAGCAATTACAGAAATCCTAATAGCAGGATTTTCTGGCCAACTCAAGGGATGGTGGGACAATTATCTCACTCCTAATCAACAAAATGAAATCCTAAATTCTTATAAGATAGATGTTAATTTCCTAAATTTAACAACCAAAATAACACATGTTTTATCCATGCTTGTTTTCCTTATTTTCGGAATTCTAACATACTTTACAGACTTGGTTCGATTCTATAAATTAAGTTATTCATAATAGATCAATTTAGTCATAGAGAGATATTGCTCTTCTTAAAACCCAAAAACTCAGTTTGCAAATGGCCAACTATATGCAATTGCAGCATTTATGGGGTGGCTAACAGGCTTTAGGCCTCATTTTCGTGAGCTTAGCTGGGTTGATTGATATGTAGGGACACTTCCTTTCAATTTATTCAACTTAGGGGCTAACTAAGGGGTATTGTGGCTTTCATTTCCATTCGTAGGACTCCGGGGCTAGTTAACAAGCTTTGGGGACATCCTTTTCCAAAACCTTTCAAAACAAATCATAAAATAGAAGTTTATTATAAGCCCCCATAAAGTTCAATGTTAATAACAAGATGATCTAGCAAAATCATCACGAAGAGCTAGCTTTTCAGATGCTAAAAGCATTTAAAATTTCACACAACATACTATATTTTAAGTGCTAGGAACCCTTCATCATCAATAAATTTACTACCTAAATTGACTTTAATTGCAACAAACCTTTCAAAATCACAAGATTTCTTCAACTTCCTACAAGTTATTCTGTTTTTGGGATCCTTAAATACTTCAAAGAAATGAAACCTTGAGGTCATGGAGGATAATATTTCACTTTTCTATAATATCAGCCAATATCTCTAGGACTATTATCCATGATATAACAATGATTATATTGATTGAGATTCTTAAGGATGTTCCCGTGTATAACGTTGGCCATTGGGCTAAAGTTTGCCCTAAAAAAATAGTAGATGAACATTTTCTTTCTTCTTCTCCAAGCTTTTTTTTCTGCTAAAAAATATTGTGTGTCCCATTAGCACGCCTCATTTCTTGATTCCTTAACAAACTTAGATGAGAGACAATGTTGGTTAGCTTGCAATAACACGTTGCAAGATATATCATAACATGTAATGAAAGACTCAGGGAAAATGCAAAAGAGACAATGAAATTGTTTAATAAATCAACTATCACTAGCGTTTTTACAAATCACAAGCTATTTTCTCAAAATAAACTCAGACTATCAAAATTTCTTTAGTCTCAACCTTGTTGATGCCTTTCTATAGCCTGATGCCTTTCTATAGTAAAATCTCCTTCCTTGCCTCTGCTTTGACAAAAGCTCCTCTCAAACTCAACCCAAGTATTGACATAAGCTTCCTTTACTATAGATATGAGAACTTGATCGATATGAGAACTTGATCATAAGAAAGGTTAGATGGAGTTTATAGATGAAGACTTTAAGTAAATAACCAAATAATGCCGTTTTCTCTCTAGTGTATCTCTTATTCAATTCTTTGGACAATCTTTTAGTGTTTTGCAGCCAAAATAGTAGTTGGTGAAATAGTAGTTGGTGGGTGTGACTTAAGTGGAATTATGATACCAAAATTGTATATGTGAGGTTTTGTTGAGACATTGGCCGAAGTGAAAGCTTAGACTGAACACAAGTGCATTAGCATGAGTTTCTATTCATTAGGCCTAACATACTAAGAACTGTATGTGGGAGGTAATATGCTGTGTGCAATAAAGATCCCAATTACCTATTAGGAAATTTTTTCAAAGAAATTTTTGTTTCCTACTTCAGGGAGTGAGATTTGAAAAATCTAGTGATAGGCCATATAATTTAAAGTCCATAATAATTGGATAAGAATATTAACAACCAAACTAATAATCTTGTTTATTTTCAATAGTTATTTCCTTTTTGAATGATGTTATGCACTCTTCATACAATTATTGAGATCATCATGTTGACTAGGACCAAGGTAATCAATGGGATTTGAAGTTTGAGAAGTGTTCCCACTATTGAAAGAATCAGTGGCATCATAGAAGCTATTGTCCCATCGCATGAGAAGAAGGTTATCCTAGAGATATCTAGCCCTCTATTAGTGAGACTGAGGGTGACCAAACCAAGAAAATGAAACCTTCTATTCCCGAGGCAAGTGGGAGGGATGTGGGATTGAATGCTCATGTTAATAAAGGAAAGTGTTTCTATTGTAACAAGAAAGGGCATTGGAGGAAGAATTACGCCAAATGCCTTAATAGCTTGAAAGACGGCATTAGAGGCAAGGAACTTTATTTTTATGGAATATTTTATTCTATTAGTGTATTTTCGATATCTTAGATCTTGAATTTGAGTTTGCCCTCTCGTATTTGCCCTTAGAAATGGGATTTGGTCAACAGTAGTTGCTTGAGAAGGATAAGTGGTGATTAAGATTGGTTATAGGGCAAGTGTTACAGCCACTACAATTAGTACTACTTCAATCAAGCGATCACTGGGTCATGTTTTTGTTCTAAGAGCTTGTGTTATGTTGCCAAATAGGGTTATAAGTATTATCTCTGTACCTTTTTCAGTAGAAGAAGATTATGAATTTCTTTTAGAGACAACTTATGCCAAATTTATTATCATAATAAATTGGTTAGCATTGGCTTATGGGTAAGTGGCATTTATGATCTAAATTTAGATGATAAACTTGTAATGAATGACACATTAAACAAATGTGCTAGGAGTTGCTTAAATCTCAAACAATTGTAGCATCTTAAATTGGGCTATGCTAAAGAAGTGAGAATCAACAAGTTGGAGAGCGATGGGTTTATTAGCCCATTAGGAGAGGAGCGTTATTTAAGTTGTGAACCTTACATCTTAGGTAAGATGGCTAAAAGTTCATTTGATGATCACGTCGAGAGAGTCACATTAGTGTTGGAGCTAGTTCAAACCACATTTTGTGGGCCATTTAATGAAATAACAAGGAAAGGTTTCACTACTTTATAACCTTTACTGATGATTATTCTACGCATGGTTAAGGGCATTTGATAAAGTACAAATATGAATCCCTTGAAATGTTTTTGGAATTCAAGGATGAAGTAGAGAAACAAACCAGCAAGCATGTAAAGACACCATGGTTGGATAGTAGTGGCCAATACATGTGCACCAAGTTTTTCGAATTCCTCAAGAATAATGGCATTATATTGCAATTTACACCACCAGCAATTTCTTAATTGAATGGTGTGGCTAAGCATAGGAATCAAACTCTATTGGATATGGTTCGGTCTATGTGATTAACTTCACCAACCTACTAATTTCATTATGGGGACACTCCTTCCTAATTGCTACCCACTTGTTGAATAGGATTCTAAGGAGTCCATTCCTTTAATCACGCGTGAAATGTGGAGTGGAAGGAAGTTGCACTTGAAGCATATCAAGATATACAGATGTCTAACTTACTTCAAGAAGAATAATATGAACAAATCAAAGGAGAAGGCCGTCACAGGTCACTTTTTATGGTGTCCCAAAGATTCCATGCGATGTGAGTTCTATTTCTCACATGACCAAAGGATTGTCATTGGTTATCTAGAATTCTTCATCAAGGAAGAGTTCATTTGAAAAGTAGTGCTAATAAGACTATAGTGCTCAAGGAAGTTGAGCATGAGCAACAAAGCTAAGAACCATTGTAGCAAACACTTACTCAAGAACCACCTTCTATGACACAAATATCATGATGATCGAGTAGAGTCTCTTATGCACCAAAGAGATATTGTTATACCTTAGAAAACATATAAGAGTTGTTCATTGTGGGAGATATTGATCATGGAGATAATATTTCTACACACGATCAATCTTTGTTAGAGACTCTACTAAGTGGTAGGAGGCTATTTAGTATGAGAAGGATTTGATGTATTCAAACTAAGTTTGGACCTTAATTGATCCACCTAAGGGAATAGCTCTCATTAGATCCAAATAAGTTTATAAGAAGAAGGTTGGTTCATTAGTAAGGTGGAGACCTATAAAAACAAAACTCATGACAAAAGGTTATAGTCAAAAGGATGGTGTTAACTATGATAAGACCTTTTTGTCTATATTTATGATTAAATCCATTCAAATACTCCTTGCCACCCACTTAGATTATAAGATTTGATAGATGGTTGTTAAAACCACTTTCCTCAATAGGTTTCTTGAGGAAGATATTTATATAGTGTAGTTATGTTATTTTGAAGTCCAAGGTGAATCTCATAAAGTATGCAAGCTCAAGAAGTCCATTTATGGCTTTAAGAAAGTATAGAGAAGTTGGAATCTTCGTTTTGATAGTTCGGTCAAATAGTTTAACTACATAAAAAATGATAATGAATTGTGTGTCTACAAGAAGGTTAGTCGAAGTGTCATTATATTCCTCGTATTGTATATAGATAACATACTACTTAATGGGAATGATATTAGGATACTAACCTCGGTTAAGACTTTGTTATCCAATGTTTTCTCCATGAAAGACTTAGAAGAAATGACCTACAACTTGAGCATTTGCATCTGTAGGGATAAAGTGAAAAGATTAATGAATATCTCCCAAGTCTTGTACATAGATAAGATCCTGAAAAGGTTTAGAATGGAAGCCTCTAATAGAAGATTGCTACCATTTAGATACAACATTTATCTCCGAAAGTCCATGTGCCTATAGATTGATAATGGGAAAAGGTTGATGGATGCTATTCAATTTGCTTTGATGATTGGAAGCTTGATGTATGTAATGCCATGCACAAGGCTAGACATTCCCTACATTGTAAGTGTTACGAGTAGGTTTAAGGTGAATCCTAGCAAAGAGAATTAGAATCCAGTCAAGTATATCCTTAAGTACTTGAGAAGGGCTAAGGATATAGTACTTGTATATAAAGATGAAGAATCAAGGGTAGATGGCTACACCAACTCTAGCTTTCAATAGAATGTCAATGACAAAAAATTCTCTTCTTCTCACTTAATAGAGAAATAGTGAGTTCGAAGAGTTTCAAATAGAGTACCATTGTGAATTTCACCATTGAAGCTAAGTATATTGCAGCATGTGATATAACAAACAAGGCTATTTAGATTAAGAAGTTCACCATAGAGTGGTTCGGGATTGATCAGTCATTACCACTTTATTGTTACAAGTATGGCATAATCACACAAGCAAAGGAACCAAAGTATCATGAAAAATCTAAACATATTAGGAGACATCGTCACATTATTCAAAAAATCATTAGAAGGGGAGACATGAACATTGCGAAGATTAGCATCAGTGGATAATGTTGCTAACTCACTCATCAATTAGATGACGTAATTACAGTTGGATCACCATCATGAGAAGATATTAAATACCATGGCGATTGGTGTTAGGATCTTAGGCATTAGAGTATAAGTAGGAGATTATTAGTGATATGACCTTTAACATCAATTATGTATGAGTGATATTAGTTGTAAATATTGTTTCTTCATTAATTAATAAAATATTAATTTTCTATTTTATTGATATTTTGAAAATTTTTAGAATGTATGTTATTCTTGTTATGGTGTAAAGTTGCATGTGCGCCAATATTATTGAGTTAAAAAATCTTATTCATAAGAGTTAAGAATATGAACACAAGAGTACTTAGTAAACAATCCTTAAAAACTGTTTGTGAGTCAAATTCTCCAAATGGGTATTGGAGAATTAGTACAATTTACACATCTTGTACTAGTGTAGCAAGTGTTATACTACTGAGTATAGAAATTGAGAATACACATGTATGATATGTCATTAAGAAATGATATATTTAAATAGTGACTTAAAGAATTAGGCACACACATAGTGTTTATTCTTAATTATCAATATCTTGCTTCGTGATTATGTTATGTGTGGTGGGCTTTAGACCTAAGATAATATAAATGCCTTATGTATATCATAGTCAGTGTGTTATTAGGACATAAAGAATCGTATCTATCTTGATATGAGATAAGGTTATGAGCCCAAAACGTTATTTCCCCGATATGAATGGAGGTATGTGTGCAATTAATATGAGATTTGTCTCCATGAAAGTAAGAAAGGCATTTGTCCTATACAATCAATATTTTATGAGACGGAAATCCTTGGACAAGTGTACAATCAAGAAAGAGTTTTTGAGAGAATATTAGTCTCATGGGGTAACATTAATTTTGTCATATAATAGAGCTAGTAAGTTTGATTAAATTCATAGCTCTCCCTTGATCGAGATAAAGTAAAACAAAAGGCCTATATCACATACCCATATCATATAAAACTCATGATCAAGAGTTTATGTAATCCATTCACTTCATTTTAGATAGGCTATGATATGGGCCATGAGAAAGATGTTACTTATATCCTTCCAGCTATTCTTATTGACAGCTAAGGATGAACTTAGAGCATTACACACATAAGAACAAGTCAAAGGCAAGAAGGCTTTGGTGAAGTGGGCCATGAATGGGACTTGAGAAGTCCTGTGGCAAAATAAATTTAGTTGCAACTAGATTGGATCAAATAGAATTATCTATTTCTCTTTAGTTTTTTGTTAATAATGAGATTATCAACTAAAAAAATATTGAGCCTTTAATTTAATTAATGGTAATTATTTACATGACATTTTTTGGTTCCTATTATATTTTTTTAGTA
Organism: Avicennia marina; assembly: GCA_019155195.1. NCBI lineage: Eukaryota > Viridiplantae > Streptophyta > Magnoliopsida > Lamiales > Acanthaceae > Avicennia > Avicennia marina. Next base: position 8,137,656 of record CM032783.1, on the reverse strand, counting down.
ATATTATTATTAACTCAAAACATAATGGGACTTTGATTTAATTAATGAGATTAATTAAATTAAAGGATAAAATTTCAGTGGGCTCTAATTACTAATGAGATTAATAATTAAAGAGGGAATGGATTAAAACTAATTGCAAGGTCCAAGTAAATGGCCATGAAATCCAATCCATGTGCCCTACTCTGTATACATAGAAATACAAATCTAATTATGTATATAATATTGAGTCCTAGAAAAAATCATTTGAAAGAGTTCCAAAAGCACTATTCATGAGTTATGTAACACAAGTACTATTCTTCCTTGGCTATAGTTCATCCACCCTCACTTTGCACAACTAGAGAAATATTCACTAGCGTTCTTAATATTTTCTCTTGTAAAATTCTCCTAGCGCAAAGAGTTTATGAAATTTTACAAAGAAATTCGTAGAGAGTTGTTGGAGAAGCTTTGTCAATGTGCTATTCATGTAGACAAATTAGAAGTCATGGTTGGAGTTTCCTGGCTTGTTGATCACAGAAAAAATTTGCTAGGAATTTGAATCCAATTAATTATTCATACAATTGATTTTATTTTAATTCATATGAGTTATAAGAAGAAAAGCCATTGGGATTAGGATTTTTTCACATTTCTTGGATAGTTTTTGAATTTTAATTTCAATTTTTACATTTTAAACCCAATGAAATCTAACAATTAGTACTTTCTAAAATCTAAAATTTAAGCACTGTAAAGCTCATGTCAAGGAGATGTAATAGCATGTCTAGCATGTTATGTTATTAGAGCCAATTTACATGTTTACAAAAGATATTCGAGCTTATGTTAAAGTACTTGAGCTAATAAGCATCTAATACAACTTAGAATATGATACTCTAGCATAGGAAAACAAAAAAGAAAGCTAAAAGAACACAATTCAGCTTTAAAGCAATTAAAGCAACAATTACCAATATGTTTTGAATTCAATTTTGTTTGAACTTGTACTCCCCCTATTCCTTATACTTCCCCTACACCTATCCACGAATTCACTCGACTTTTATGTCACAAAATGATGGAGGGTAGTGCTTAAGGGCACATCATCATCAAGATCATCCAACTAAAACTTCTTCTCTAATAATAGGGCAATCTGATGCCATAAGTTTTATCAAAGGGAAACCAAATTATCAAGTATTTGTTCAACATACTACGGTCTAAAGAAAGATCCTTCTATAGCTGGTTGGGCTATCTTCAAATCATTTACATTTCCATTCTTGCAAACCTTTGAGCGGTATCTCATTGACTCTGAAGAGATAGTGAAGCATCCATGGAAGTGTGCAAAATGATAGATGGCATAAGCCTCACTTGACGATGTCTTGCTTGTGTGAACCATGTAGGAATGACCTAAAATGCAACAACAAACTCAAAGAATTCAGGCAAAAGACGTCCACAACTAACACACTAAGGTAATTGATACATACTGTTTTTCCAAGGAATGCTTGGAATAACTTGATTTGGAGTTAGGTTCACAAGAACTAAGAAACTCCCAAATTTTAGAGAAATCTAAGAGAAAATAATTTTATTAATCAAAATACCATGAGAGTTTATGTTCCAAAAGCTATGTGGCCCTATTTGTATCTAATTACTGATCGAAGAGTCAAAAAATTACATAATTACTCAAAGAAGGTCCTAACTAATTATGGTAAAGAATCCTGATGAAACAAACAAAACTTGAGCACTAATCTACCGTCATGATCAATCTGGTGCCTTGGCGATTGATCTCATGGTGTTAGGATTAATTGCAACATTGATCTCAATTTCTTGATCGTATTTCTATGCAATTGCATTACATGCAATTGACTTCCCTACATGTGATTAATAGTAATGTCAATCTGAAGCTCCATGCACTCAATTCGTGTGCCCTCGATCATAATTCTAGAAGCCCTAGTTACATTTTGTCAATTTGCTTCTCCCTCAAATCTATTCAAAAAACATGGCATCAATCTGAAGGATCCAGCCTCATTCAAGTTTGATTCTAATCTAGTCCAAAAGCTATTTTCTTCCTTTTTTAGCTCCAAGTTGATCCACGGATGCTCCTTAAACAACCCCAAATGTTAATTGCTTCTTGAAACTTATGCAAAAGTGCCTTCTCAAACCCTTGGAGCCTATCATCTTCAAATTGCATGCTAAATCCTCCAATTAGCTCTTGTTTGACCTAATGCTCCTATCATTTCCCTCCTTTTAAAATAAAATTGTCCTTAATTCGAAGGATCCTTGCAACCTACAAGAAATAATATAGCATATCACTAGTAATACCATCACCTTATATGTATGCCTTGCAACTTGGATTTGTTGTGGATAGGTAAATTGTTAAAGGCCAAGAAGCTCAAGGATGCTATGGCAACACTTGTGAAGGAATTTAAAGAGGACTTTGGATGTGTGGAAGGCTTCAAGGAGCTTCAAGAGCCTCCAGGGATAAATTTAGTGCAAAATAAGAAAGAAATTAGTGTTTAAACAACATTAGGATCAATCTTGAGGGATGTCAGATCTATCCCATGGACATCAAACTATCTAATAGAGAATCCGATTGATAAGATGGAGTAAGGGCTTCTAGAAATATGATCTAAGGCATAGAGATTGATCATGTGGAGCATCAAATTAACATCACACTTGATTGTGCATAGGGCAATTGATCGTAGGATACACGATGATAGAGGTAGAATCTCCCTAACTTTTTGGAATTATGATCAAGAATTTAGGATCAACATTGTGACCAATTCAACAGTCATGATATTGATCGCCAAGGGCACCTAATTGATCATGATAGCATATTAGAGCTCAAGTTTTCCTTGTTTATCTAGGATTCTTTATCATACTGTTCTATGGCTTTTCCTAATTAGTTTTATAAGGTTTTTAGATACTTTTACTAGACCCTAACACTATAAAATGGGTCCTTATGTTGTTCTAAACAACTTTTTAACACTTTTGCAATAGATAATTCATTAATTCTTCCTTCCTAAAAATTTGAATGCTATCAATTTCTTATGAAAACCAACATCTACATAGAGTTATTCCAAAGTCCCTTAGAATAATTCGTGACGTATCAACTAACTTTTTGTGCTAGTTGTAGCCGTCTTCTATGTAAATTCTTGAAGGTCATTATATTAGGTCATTTATGCACTTTTTGTGCAAGGCAGGACAATGTTGGGTTCAAGCTTAAACCATCTATCGCATTTCAAGCTTTCGTGCATGTGTCTTGGCATTAGAACTAGTCGTATTGGATTCTGATCCAGTCACCTATTCAAATATGACCATATTTCTTTTCGTATCTTGTCTCCTATCTTCCTCATCTTGATCTTTCTTCAAAAATTTTAGAAAAATGAAAATTTATTATCGCTTGGTTGGTTAGTGTTTCCAACAAATTTTGTTATTCCTCAAGTTATTGTAATGATTAGGTTGTTGGTTTGTGGGATATTTATAAAAGGAAAAAAAAAAGTTACTATGAAAAACAAAACAAAAGGTTGTTGAAAAAAATAGTGATATAGAGAGTTCTGATTGAGATTAGAAGTAGAAACACAAAAAAGATTTAAATTTGGGGATGAATTGTGTAGAAATTTGAATTTTGTTGGAAAATCTGATGCAACAATTAATCACAACTCCTGATCGGATTGGAATAATCCTGCTGTGTGTAGTCACAATGGATTGCATTATGTATGCAGTTAGTTATGTCCTTTTTGTTTGCCTTAAGATTCTATTGATCCAAGATCGATCACGTGAGTCCTGTTCAGCCTTTGATTGATCTTTATGGTCCTAAGTCAACCGGCCAACCTATTTTTCATTCTCGAATTAATCTATTTGTGCTTGAATCAATCTTATACCCTAGATTTTTACCTTTTCACACACTTACATGCTTTTGAGGGATATGTTCCTTGTGATTTTAGGGATCACTTGGAATTTCACAAGGTGAACGCAAGGAATTGTGCTGGTAAATTCATTAACTAAGTGTTTTTATGTGATAAATGAGTGAGAGATATAACACAAGTGATTACATCCTGTTAGGTGAAAGGACACTTACACACACTATACATTTCCTATTTCTCTTTTTAAATTATACATTTTCAAAGTTCTTGATGAACCAAGTGTTAGTGATGACATGTTTAATATGAAGTTATTGATAGACACTTTGGCTAGTATCAATAGGCGATTGGAGAATCTTGAGGCATCGCATGCTACTACTAGAGGTAGTTCGGTACCTTGCAATGAATGGAGTAAGGATGAGTCAGTGCCTAAAAGAGACAATCCTGCATGCCAGGCTCAATGGGAAAGGTACATAAGTGATGATAATTTAAATTTTACTAATGAAGTTAAACAGTATGGAAGTTATGGGATATCATAGACAGAGGCATAAAAAAAACGAAATTTCAAAAGGAGTGAAGCTTGCCATTCTAGCTTTCCAAGGGTGGTTAGATCCTAATGAGTACTTGGAATCGGAGAAGTGAGTGGAGTTGGTGTTCAATTGTCACCATTACTCAAAGGCTCACAAAATAAAACTAGTGGTTGTTGAATTTATCAATTGTGCTATAGTATGCTGTGATCAATAGCGTACTAGCAAGAGAAGGTTTAATGAGCATTCCATTTGTACTTGGGATGAATTGAATGTGTTGATGAGGAAAAGATTTATTCCTAACCATTACCATGTAAACCTACATCAAAAACTGCAAACCTTGACGTAAGGGAGTAGGAATGTCGGATTAGTACAAATACATGGAAATAGCATTAATGAGGGCCTATGTGGTAGAGGATAAGGAGGCTACCATGGTAAGATTTATGGCAAGTTTGAATAGAGACATTGCTAATGTTCTTGTGTTACACCTTTATATTAAATTGGAGGACTTGATGGAGGTGTCAAGGAAGAAAATCAACTCTAGAGGAGGGGTAGAACTCAAGTAGAGTTGAGCATCACTTCTAGGACATTTCCTAGAAGAGAAGACAAAGAAATAGTGATGGATGAAGAAGGCAATAGCAAAGATGAAATGCCACCATTAGAAGAGATATCGATGGATGACGATAGAGTATGTGTTAGAGCTAGAGGCGTTAATTTTATAGTCATGCACACTTAGAATGCTAAAGCAAAGGAGGAAGAATTTAAAGAGCAAAGAGAGAACATCTTCCATATGAGGTTCCAAGTAAAGGCAGGACCTGTAGTCTTATAATTGATGTGGAAGTTATACAAATGTAGCTAGCATAATGTTAGTAAAGAGATTATCATTACCTTTGAGCGATCACACCAAGTTGTACAAGTTGCGGTAGTTGAATAATAGTTGGCAAGGTTAAGGTAACAAAGCACGTATTTATGGCTTTAGAAGTTGGTAAATATAAAGATGAAGTTCTTTGTGAAGTTGTGCCCTACAAGCTAACCATATTTTTTGGGTTGATTGTGGCGATATGACAAAAGAGAAACATTTGATGGCAAGATTAACAGGTACATATTCTACCATCACAATAAGAAGATCACTTTGGTGTCCATCACACCAAAAGAAGTCCATGAAAACCAAAAGTACTTGCAACAACAATATGAGCTAGAATTAGAGAAAAAGCAAAAGAAAATAAGAGTGAAAAGAGATATGAGAGTGATAAGGAAGTAAAAAGAAAAGAGATGAAAGAAAAAGAGAGAAAAGGATGTATGTTAACCACCATGAGAATTGTGAGTGTAGCGATAGGAAGTGAGAGAAGATTAATATTACTCATGTATAAAGAAGCTTATTTCCTATCTAAGGGGGTCACATCATCCCTCCCTAATATTGTGTTGTCCATTTTGAAGGATTATAGGGATGTGTTGTTGGAAGAGCTACCAAATAAGTTACCTCCCATTTAACATATCAAGCATCAAATAGACTTCATGCTGGGTGTAACCATTCCTAACAAACCATCTTATTGGACCAATCGTACAAAGATGAAAGAAATTAAAGGCAAGTGAAAAAGTTGATCAGCGAAGGGTGGGTTCACGAGGGTATGAGCCTATGCGTAATCTCAATGTTGTTGATACCAAGGAAAGATTGATCATGGAGGAAGTGCATTGATTGTTGAGCTATGAATGCCATCACGGTAAAGTATCGACATCACATCCTTAGGTTAGATGACATGATGGATACGTTGCATGGTTTCACTATGTTTTCACAAGTTGATTTTAAAAGTGGATATCATTAAATTCGTATAAAAGAATGAAGTGAATAGAAAATGGCTTTTAAAATAAATTTGGCCTAAATGAATTGTTAGTGATGCCATTTGGACTTACAAATACACCTAGTACTATTTATGAATCGTGTTTTGCTTGCATTCATAGGAAAATTTGTAGTGGCATATTTTGATAACATCTCGGTTTACAGTAAGTCCATAAAAGATCATACTATGCATTTAAGATGTGTGTTTGAGGATTTGTGAAAGGAAAAGTTATATGCTAATTTCGAAAAGAGCAAACTTCGCATAGATCATTGTGTATTTCTATATTTTTGTCATAAGTTCAGGAGAATTCAAATGGACGAGAACAAGGCAAAGGCCATTAGGGAGTGGCCTACGCCTACCACTATTTTGAAAGTAAGAAGCTTTAATGATTTAGTGAGTTTTTACAAAAGATTGTGCATAGATTTAACACCATCACAACACTCCCTCACAACTATTATTAAGAAGAATAAGAAATTTTTTTAAAGAGAAGCACAACAATGGGCATTTGAAACCTTAACGAATATGCTTAATAATACTCTATTCTTGCTTTACCTAATTTTTCTAAGACATTTTAACTTCATCGTAATGCTTCAGTGTAGGAATTGGAGTTGCCTTAATGTAAGAAAAGAGGTTCATAGGTTACTTCAGTTAAAAGTCAAATAGAGTGATATTGAATTATCCTACCTACAACAAGGAGTTCTATTCAAAGGTGAGGGCATTGGAAACTAGTAGCATTACCTATGTCCCGATGGAGTTTGCAATTCATATGAAGCACGAGTTGCTAAAGCACTTGAAGAGTCAAGGTAAATGGAGTAAGCGACATGTGAGGTGGTCATCCTTTATTGATACATTATAATATGTGATTAAATACAAAAAAAGGTAGATAATGTGGTCACAAATGCTTTGTCACGCCATGATACACTTTTACCACTTTAAACACTAGATTATTAGGATTTGAACTCATAAAGGAATTGTATACTAAGAATGATGATTTTGGTGAAATATTTGAGCTAACTAGCAAAGGAACCCATGGTAAGTATTTTTAGCATGATGGATATTTATTTCATGTTGACAAGTTATACATTCCTAAATGTTGTTTATGTGAATTACATTTTAGAGAAACACATGATGGAGGCCTAATAGGACGCTATAATTTCAACAAAACCATTTTTCATTTGCAGAGAGATGTAAAGGGGTGATTGAGAGATGCATTAAGCATAATGAGGCCAAATCAAAGGACAACCACATGTACTTTACACTCCTTTATCCGTTCCAAATATGCCATGGATGGATATCTCTAGAGGTGTGCAATTTTCAATTTACCAACCGAACCATACCGAATCAAATTTTTTGGGTCATACCAAATATCGAACTAAAGATTTGGTTCAGCATTCGGTATGGTGTTTTTAAAAAATTCTATATTTGCTTCGGTTTTGGTATACATGTTCAATATACTGAACCGAACCAAATATCACATTTCTTTTAATATTTTTATTAGTACTTTCATTTTGTATTATAAATTTAATATTTTTTATTACTAAAGTCCAAACATGACCTTAGTCTTAGACTTTTAGTTGTGGTGCTTGGTACTAGAAAATTTTGCATTTTTTCATTTTTCTTTTTATTTTTATTGCTGTCATGCTGGAGAAAAATCGTGCTGTTTTTTTTTTTTAATTTTGAAAGTGCATTGCAGCATAATATTATTGCTAGAAATTATATTTATTTGATATCAATGACAACATTCATAATTTTGAATTTTTTTGCAGTGCTGCAAATATATATAATTTTTCTACAACAATTTTAGTTTTATTACAATAGTTTTGGTTTTATTACAGCAATTTCGGTAAATTAGATTGTTTTTACTTTTTTATTTTTTGTGAAATTTTGGTAATCAAATTACTAAACCGAACTAATGAAAATAATTTTGGTACAAAATTGAACCGAACTAAAAAATTCAGTTCAGTATTCAATACGCCAATCTGACGTATTGAAATTTTGGTTTGGTTTTACGAAATGAACATCCCTAGATATCTCAATAGATTTTTTGTTGGGATTACCTAGAACAAAGATGGGTAAGGATAGTATTTTCATTATAGTTGATAGGTTCTAAAAGATGGCTCATCTTGTCGCTTGCCATAAACCTAATGATGCATCATATATAACTAATTTGCTTTTCAAGGAAATTGTTAAATTACATGGCATACCCAAGATATTAGTATTTGATAGAGATGTGAATTTTTTTGTTATTTCTAGAAGACTTTGTAGTGTAAATTAGATACTAAGTAGTTATTCTTTACCACTACTCATCCACAAACTGATGGACAAATGAAGGTTGTTAATAGGACCTTGATTGCTTTATTATGTGTATTAATTAAGTGAAATATTAGAACTTACAAAAAATGTTTGCTGCATGTTGAGTTTTCCTACAATAGGAGTACACATTCCACAACTTACATTTCACCGTTTGAAGCTATGTATAGTTTTAATCCTCTAATCCCATTGAATTTATTGCCATTACTGCATAATGAGCAAGTAAGTGTAGATGGTGAAAAAAAAGCTAAGTTTGTGAAGCAATTTTGAGAGAAGTTACAGCAAAGCATTGAAAGGAAAAAAAATGCAGTATGCACAACAAGCCAATCAAGGGTGCAGGAAGGTTGTGTTTGAACCTAAAGATTAGGTTTAGATACACATGCATAAGAAAATGTTTCCTGAGAAAAGAAAATTGAAGCTCATGCCTAGAGGTGATGGTTCCTTCCAAGTGCTGGGGAAAATAAAGGTTAATGCTTACAAATTACAATTGCCAACCTAATATGGAAAAAGCGCCACCTTTAATGTTATTAATTTAAGTTTGTTTGATGTAGGGGATGAGTGTGAAGTGGGATTGAGAGAAATTCTTTCTCAAGAGAAATGGGATGACACAAGTGTCTAAGCAAAGAGGGCATATCCAAGACTTTCAAAAGGTCCTATGACATGATTTAAGGCCAAGAAGCTTATGGAAGCTTAAGACTTTCAAGAGGTCCCAACCTTCTGGATTACAATCAAAAATTTTTAATCAAAATTGTTATCAATCTAAAAGGTACGAGATTGATATCCAAGGGCAATTGATCAATCATGACGGCGGATGGAAGCCCAAGTTTTCCCTTTTTTTAACTTAGGTTCTTTACCACCATATTTTTCATAGGCTTTTCCTAGTTAGTTTTACATAGTTTTTGGATACTTTTACCAGATATCCTTCTTTCCTAGGAATTTAGTGCTCTCAATTTCTTGTGAAAACCAACATTCAAATTGAGTTATTTCGAGCATTCCTTGGAATAGTTCTTGATGTATCAACTAACTTGGCGTGTTAGTTATGCCCATCTTCCACATGAGTTCTTCGATTTTATTGGGTTTGGGTTGTTTATACATGATTCATAGGAGTAGGATATCATTAGGTTTAAGCTTACACCATTTACCTTATTTCACACTTCCATGTAGACACCATGCTATAAACATTGTGAACCTTGGCAATAAAAACACCACCATGGGTATAAAATGTGTGCGTCAAACAAGACATGTAGAACTTACTTAAGTAATAGTCATCAAAAAAATGAAGTTCATTGATAACTCATGATTTTATAGTGATTTTTTATTTGAGTGATTTTGCTATTGTCTGGCGTTTTGTGTGAAAACATTAAGTGTGATTAGGCTCTCAATAGACTAACTTACGTTTGGAATGAAATTAGATAAAATTTAATTGAAAAGTGAGTAATTTTGGACATTATCCCAATACCTAGAACAATTGATGTTTGTGTTCTAGTGCCACAATTGCAAAGAAGGAGCTCGCGACTGCAAGGATGATGCTCACGATAGCGGAATATGAATAGTAGAGATGGTAGCCACAACCACAAAGGAGTGATTCGCGAAAGCAAGCATGGAGGCAACTAAGCTGGACATTCTAGAAATTTTCATAAATGAGGAGTGTGACCACAAGAACATGGTTCGCGATCGTGAAAGGCTAGGTTGCAAGAGCGACATTGACAAGGTGAGCCATGTAAAGCGTAGGTCTAGGATCAAGGGCGTAGGAGGTGGTCTTGTGGGCACAACAATGATGTCTACAACATGTTTTGTCCAATTTTCCCAAAATTTCCTAAAACCCCAGTCACTACATATAAAAAAAAAAAGGCTGAGAAGGGAGTTGGGAGTTCTTTTAGGGAGTTTTGAGGAGACTTTGCCAACCTTGGGAACCTATGAACGTCATTCAAGGCAATAAGAAGAAGGATTCACATCAACTATTAATGAATTCATCCCATTTGCAATTCAAAACTCTAGAATAAGATTCTCTTGATCTTTCTCTTTAGTTTTTGACTTTCTTGGATGATTTATTTTTGCATGTGTTTGATTGTGAATGCTATGATTTGCTAAATTTTTATTTTAGGACCTTATGATCATGTTTGAGCATTGATGAACGAATGAATTCATGATCAACTTTTATTGTTCTTGTTATTTGCCACTAGAGTATTTAATGCTTTTAAATGTCTAGCCACCCTTTAATTGATTTGTGATCATGTGAGAAATAACGGGAGTGAACCTTATAGGTTAGACAATCAATTGTAACATCAATTTTGCGAGAATAATGGAAGCAGAACCATAGAAGTTTGTGGAACATATTGTTAATCATAGAATTTTATCTTAGTTTGATTAGGTTGTGGGAACACGTCTAATGTGGAATTGATGCTTTAGGAGAGGTCGGGAGGATATCTAAAAGGCAATTTCATTAGCAATCCATAACAAGTCAATCAAAATGATTGTTCACATAAATCATCATTCTTTGAAAATTAACACATCGCAAGGCACTAGAAATCTTCATTAGCGATACTTGTTTCGTGTTTATTATTGTTCTATTTCCAAGGAGTTAGATTAATAAGTGTTCTGTTACTTTTTCAATCATTATCTTTTGAAGGTCTAAGTAATAGATACTTAGTTGCATTAATAGACATATATCTATACTCTCCTCATAGACACAACACTCATACTCACCGAGTACTTCTCTTACACATTTTTAATTTTAGTGTGTTGATGGCACACATCAAATTGGCTTTATTGCCAAAGAGGATAAAGAAAGATACTGAATATGTTTAATGTGTGCTAGATTAGGCCATTTTTCCTTTCTATCTATTTCTATTTTTTTCCTTTGATTCTTTTAGTTTATTGGATGCTTTTGTGCGCTAGGTGTTGAAGTTTTGCAAGTACTCTTATATATGCCATCATAAGAGTTTGAATTTGGTAGAATTTGATCCAAATTGAGAAAACATTTTGTAGATAAAGAGCCTTGCATGGGTGACTACAAGAGGAATTAGAAATGGAAAACAAATTGCCACCGCCACCCTAACAACTTCTAGCACCAAATCTAAGAGCTATACATGATTACATCCAGCTAGTGATGAATTAGAATATGATTGGAATTGAGACACAATTGGTAAATGCAAACAATTTTTAATTGAAGTCTACACTAAAATATGGTGTAGTTAAACCAATTTAAAGGAGCCCCACATGAGGATGCAAACTCTCACTTGGTAAGCTTCTTGAAGTTAGATGGCACAACCAAATTCAATAAGTATCCAAAGATATAGTGAAACTCGGATTATTCACCTTCTCCTTATGTGACCGCACAAGGCAATAGCTACTAAGACTTCCACTAGGGAGTATTGTAACATGGCAGGATGTGGTGAATAAATTTTTAGCCAGTCTTTCTGCCTACCAAGATTGCCTAGCTACATTTGGAAATTGATATCTTATGCAATTGGATTCAACGACACTCATAAGGCTTATGAGTGATTCAAGGAGTTGTTTAGGAAGTGCTCACAATATGGATACTCGCTATTACTGCATATCCTGGCCTTCTACAATGGAATTAGAAGGAACTTGAGGACAACTAGATGTTGCAACTAGTGGCACCCTAATGAACAAGTTCCCAAAGAAGGCATGGGATTTCATCAGAGAAAAGGCATCAAATGCCTGTCAATGGCCTTTAGATAGAGCTATCGCTCGATGAGTGGCGAGAGTTAATGATTTATATGCCTCTACTACTTTATCTACTAAAGTTGATATGCTTTCTACAAAAATTGATGGTTTAAACGTGACTCTAATACCTCTTCATCCTCACTTATGCATGTATATGACATGTGTACAGGTCCACATCCCATACATGAAGGACAATTCACCCTAATTTCTCATGGAAAAATCAAGCAATTGCAACAAATCCCTTGGGCTTTTAAGCACAAAGGCCAGCAACCCATGTCCCCTCATAACAAGCACGAGAGAAGAAATAGTTATTGAAGGGCATTTGGCTAAATCTATGTAGAAAATCATAGGAAATTTAGCCAAAACAACCCCAGAGTACATGAATAGGATTGACATAGTGTCCGGATAGCTGGCCAAGGATCTTTCCAGTAGACCTTAAAGCGCCCTACCAAGCAATGTAGAACCTAATCCAAGAGAGTAGTGCAAGGCAATCACCTTAAGGAGTTGAAGGCAACTTGAAGAAGGGCCATCAAGAGGAAATATCAAGGGGTCAAAAAAGAAGCAGGACAAACTAAGCAAGAAGAACAAGAGAAGAACAAGGGAAAAGAAAAGGTTGCACCACCAGTCAAGCCATAGTAACCATCTATTCCTTATCCTCAAAGATTAAAGTCCTCATAAGATGATAAGAATTTTTTAAAATTCCTTGATGTATTTAAGAAATTGAACATTAACATTCCCTTTTCAGAGGCATTATCTCAAATGCCAAGTTATGCTAAGTTCTTAAAGGCGATACTCTCAAAGAAGAGGAAGTTAGAGGATTATGAAACAATTTTGCTTTTGGAGGAGTGTAATGCCATCATCCAAAACAAGTTGCCTATGAAATTTAAAGATCTAGGGAGTTTCACAACCCTTTAAAAAGTTGGGAATTTTGAATTTAGTAAAGCTTTATCTGACTTGGGTGGCAGAATTAACTTAATGCCTTATTCTTTGTTTAGGAAACTTGAGCTTGGAAAAGCTGAAACCCATTAGGATGTATATTTAGTTGGTGGATAAATTAGTGAAGGTCCCCTTGGTATTAATTAAGGATGTCTTGGTAAAAATAGATAAGTTTATTTTCCCTATTTATTTTATTGTTCTTGATATGGAGGAAGACAAGGAAGTACACTCATTTTGGGGAGACATTTCCTAGCCACTAGAGCATTAATTGATGTGCAACAAGGTAAGTTGGCACTAAAAGTAGGTGACAAGGAGATGAAGCTTTGGCAGCTAAGAAGAGGAGGATTGGAAACACAAAGATTCCACCTAACATTAGGAGTTGCCACAAGAACAAAAACTTGATAGCCTTTTCAGTAGGAATTGGGTGCCAAGCCCAAGCACCAGCCTCTGACCTGTGGTCCGCAAAGCAATTATGGTTTTGATTTTGGCGTCATTGAGTTTACCAAATCCTCTTTGCAACCCTTTTGGTAGTGAGTTTCCCGTCAGATGAGTATTTACAGTGGCATTCCTGTTTTAATGCCATCCATGCGATTTGCATTCTACACACACAAGTACATCTCTCTATTCGTTTTCATAGGACATATTTTGGCTAATTTTACTTTCGTGATCACAAGTGAGGTCACTTGTTATTATGAATGTTTTTGCTGCTCAATTGGTCAAATAATTTTTGCATAAGGAGTTGGAGAGGCTTGACCGATTGCTGCTTTTGATGACGAGCATGGAGGTGCCATAGTGAAAATGAAGTACCAGGTGATTTTAGTGCAATTCATCATAGAAGTTCACTTTCACAGCAGTTGCAGGAGCATTGGTTTCCGTTCTCTTTAGCACCATTATATGTAATTTGTGCTTCAGTTCCTAAAATTTGCATTTTAATGATCCAAAAGCTGCTAAGAATGACGAGACCAACATACCATCCAAGAGAGAGAGTGAGAGTGAGAGAGTAATCTTGAGCTTTCTATTTGTAAGCTTGATAAATCAACCTTTATGGACAGCAAACTTTGGCAAATGTATTTTGAATAAGATGTTTGTCTAATTAAAATAATGATTCATGATCACAAATTTTGACTCCTGCTTCTCTTCACCGTATGGTTTTTAATGCTTATTTCTGTTATTTTTGTTACATAATATAAACATGCGTGCTTAGAAAGCCGCAAAATGAACATGAAGATGATATGTTTTTCACTAACAACAAGAAAAAAAATTGTTACCAAGTCCTACTCAGAACTTGTTATTCAGCGATATTGCATTGTTCAAATAAATACCTTCAAGATAATTTTAAAGTAATTTTCAACTGATTAGCTTTGAGAGGACATTGCCCTCTTTGATCTCTTGATTAAGGACTTGCCAAGTTCTTAACAAATAAGTTATAAAAATAATATTTCATTTTATATTTAAAATTATTAAATTGTTAATCCAAACCATCTCATTTTCAAAAGAATATACTGTAATATGCATGTATCATTACTATATAATGCGCCTACCCCTTATAAAAATTGAATTGATCGAAGTGTACTTGCAAAAATATGCTTATAATCCTTTTAACTATTTCAAGGTTAAATTAGTAATTTCATTTGCAATAGTTCACTTCTAATTGCTACCCCAAGTTCTATACTTGTTCCCCTATTCTACTGCACTCTTCACTTCTGTTCTCTACCAATTTTCCCACTCTCCAAAATTTAGCAGATGATTTCACTTCATTCGTACTTTTGATACTTTGTTTTCTTTCAATTCTGTTGTTAATTAGTAATGGATTTAGGGAAGCCATGTACTATGGTGGGGTTTGATATATATTTGAATGAAAGCAGATAGTACCCCACTAAAGGATTTTGGGAAGAGTCAATTTGCGAGATTGCTGGTATTATCGGTATGGGTGCATTGACATTTATTGTATAAATTTGCTAAAAAAACTCAGAAAAAAAAAAAGAGGTTTTGGGGGGTGATGAGAAAGGCGCAAGAGGTCGGTCCCTTTTGTTAATGTGGATTAAGCAAATACTTTTTTTATATGTAATACTTGAGTTTCAACCCTATCTTTCAATCCAATTCAATGCCACCCCTACTAATAATTGTTGAATATATTTGAAATTTATAGATTTTTTTGCATTAACTTTGGATTAGGCTTCCTTTCATTTGCTAACAAATTGTGAAATAGGCTCTTTTGGCCAAGGCTAGGTTTGATAGAGAGAAAAATGAAATCAACTATGATCAATAAATTGGAGCCCTTACATTCGTTCATAAATTTTGTAAATTACCAATTTTCGTAAGATGTGCAGTCAATAGAACATCAAAGGGGAAATCTAAGATCAAAGTCGGGCAGCCATTGGAGTGATCGAAGCTCACCACAAAAAGGGGGTAAGGCTCAAATTCTTCTTCTAAAACAGGACCTAGAAAGTAACGTGAATTTGATGAAATGGCTGACCAATGCTTGACAGCCATCCACCATTGAGATTTTTGAAACCAAAAGAAATGGCACAAGAAGCAAAGAGGGAAAAAATGGGACTCATAAACGAAGCTAATGAGCAACTCAAAGAGAATTTAAAGAAAAAAGGGAGAGTGGCCAAATTATGGAAACTCCTGGTATGAATTTTATTACCTTGGGGTTTAGTTCTTGTTGGTAATCATGATTTTTTTATAATCACCAACCTTTAGAATATGTTCACTTTTAAAGATAAGATTAAAGTTCATCAGTTATGTAGAATTAATTATCTATTATCTTAATTATTTTGTACCCACCTTGTTTTTTTTTCAAATGTTTTAATTCATGATAAAAGAACATGTAATTAACTTTAATAAAATAATCTATCCCATCTAATTATGCAAGGTAAGCATTGCATTAGTAGATTTACATACATGCCATTCTTCAAGTCCATTAGTCGTTGTTATGCTTATATATTTTACTGTCTTACATTGATAATTTATTTGGATAAACTTTCTATATCTATCATTTCATTTATTATGTCTGTTCATGAAATGTATATGCTCAATTTTATTTTGCACTATGCACCGATAATAAGTACTAATTAAGTGCTTTTCGAATCAATTCTCCTACACAAATTTCCATATTTTTTTCTGGAAATAATAAAAGGTTTATTTTAGGATTTAAACACTTATTATCCAAACTGTACGTCAGCTAAATTTGAATTTTATTCGTCCTTATTGAAAATAGTGGATGTAATTAAATAGTAGAAAAATGCTGTTATAAAAAAACACAGGCAATTTAATATGACAAGTTAATCAAATAACTAAGATGTTGGATTTAATACGATAGGAAATGAAGCATGAGTTTTACATAATTTATTATTTTCTAAATTTATTTGTTTGTTAAAAGTAAAAAATTTATTTTTTCATTACATAAAAAATGCTATTTAGTTTAATTTTTAACCAAATCTACCTACCAAAATTAATAATTCACTTTGCTCATGAAGAGTAAGAATTAATTGATATTCTATTTTTCATTCTTTTTTAATTTTATCAAACGTAAGTTTTGTATTTTATAAAATATATCATTAATAAAAATAGAAAATATTATTTCTTAATCTATAGTATATAGAGTGTGTGCAAGGTGAATAGTACCCACCTTTATTCTCAAAGTTAATTTACTACAGTGTCATTTTTAAACTTATTTTTCTTTTCAATTTTTGGTACTCTCTTTTTGTTTTTTTACTTATATTTCATTATCTCTTAAATCTTTCTCTGTCATTTTATAGAAATTGTCTAATATAATTTTTATTTTTGATAACCTATTTTTATTACTAAAATTTGTAAAATACACCAGATTTAAGTTTTATTATCATAATTTTTCATTTGAATAATTCATTTATATTATTAAAAATTTTGAAATATGATTAATTTATACTTTATCATCATTCATAAAAAAAATTATGTACACACATAAAATAAATAATTTATGTTAAATAACAAATTATACAGTAAAAAATATATGTATAACATATTTCAATATATTTACATAATTAAATCTACACATATAAAGTGTATAGCTAGTGATTTATAAATGTAGTTTGCTGCTCGAGATAAACTTTAGTTTATCTAATATAACTTTAGTTTTATTGACAGACACACGTCCTTCATCGTAGATATGACACTCATGCTTATTCAATACTAGTTCTTATAAATTTAATTTTAATGTATTAACTATACACACCACGCTTATCCAATACTAGTTCTTATAAATTTAATTTTAATGTATTAACTGTACACATCACACTTGATGCAACATAGAAGCATGGCATAAGTTTTAGAACAAAAACATGCACAAAATCAGGATTAAAACGTGTTCAATCCAACTTTACACGAACTTAAAGTTTGGGAGAAGAAAATAGCACACAAATCCAAGTGTAGGGAGAAAATGCTATTCAAACTCATGTGGAAAACTAACCTAAAATTTCAAGGGCCTTAGTCGCCTATTTATAGTTGAGACATCAAGCATTTGTATCGTATTATACTACTAACTTCAAAATAATTTTAATTCAACTAAACAATACCAAAATGGCTATTTTCCCTCTTCAAAATTAATGCTAAACTATTGCAAATAAATAATATAATCTCTTGAAAGAATCATACTCAAAATAAATTACAAAAATATAATTTTTGCTAAAATCTCTCTTAGATCAATCTTAAGTCATTTGGATTGATATCAACTCCTTAAAATTGTTCAAAATCGCTCTAACTCATGGCTAACGCAAGTAAAGAACACTAATTTCCTTTTCATGTTGATCGCTACCTCTCAGAATGATCACACTAGCCTTCCAATCGATCACTTTCTCTGTGACCATCATGCCAACAGTTGTGGCAGCCACTATGATAGATCGATTGCATTCTTACTTCTAGCAAATTCGGTGACGTTGATGACCACATCAATCTAGCATCATCTATAGATCTTGCCCACGAACTCTGGGAACATAACCTAGATAACTTGTGTCAACTTTACATTTACGGATTTGAGGTAGATTTTCATTAAGCATTGTTGAAAATAAAATTTGAAAATTAGATTTATTTATAAGATTATAATAATCTTCTAATTGATTATCATGATATTATGTATAATATTGTAAAATAAATTCTTGAATAGCAAGAAAATTCATATAAGATTGAATAAGTTTGGATAAAATTAAATTTTTGTGAGTTCTATTTTTTAACTTTGATCTTTTGACTTTTTCTTTAAGAATGTCTACTTGAAATTACAACAATTTTCAAGGATTAAGATTGTACTTGATTTTCTTTGAGGATCGTTAAATATTTAATAACGTTGATCTTTAGTTTTACCACTATAATTTTAGATTAAATACTAAAGTTAGAAATTATTGATGAACAACACCTTGAATTTGTCGAAAAATATCTTAAATGTTCTTAGAAATTTGAAAGAGAATTTGGAGAGAATTTTTCAAGTTTTCAGTTACTTCCATTCTCTGTCTCTATTCTCTATCTTCTACCCTTTCCGGGCTTGATCTTCGGTTCAGGCCATGTTAAGATTTTAAAGATTTTCAACTGGGCTTTGTCGAAATAACTGGATTAACCTTTTATAAGTCCGCCCTTTTGGCCCATGACTATTTAGTTTAATTTGACTCATAGTTTAGGATTAAACTTTTAAATTTTTGAACATCAAATTTAATTTTAGCCACCAACAGCGTTTAACATCAAGGGAAGTGGATAACAACAAAGACCCCCAAGAGATACTCACAACCCAACAAGGAACGTTTGAAAATCAAGCCATGTGCCATTGAAGAAGCGTGGTCCATTCTGGCAATCTTTTTTGTTTTTGATATCTTTTTTTTTTCTATTTTTTGGTTTGGGCACTCTTGCCATTATCTGTCACGCAATTAATGGTCGCTATACTATTACACCTATAATTGTTTGGCTTTGAATTTTTGATCAAGGACTTACAATTTTCGTGGGTTAAGTTTAGCTATGGATTATTGATCGTATGCCGACGATTGTGATTGATTAAATTGCAATTGTTTGACTTTTTCTTGCTTTTTAACATGAAAAATAAAAATTTGAGTGTGTCTTTACGTATGAGATAAGAATATATAAAAAACATAAACAAAATATGAGTACACTTCTTTAGTATGATTACTACCCACTTAGTCAATTTTGAAAATAGATTTTGACATGATGTCATACGTTTTCAAATTATGAGATTTTCTCAACTCAAAACGATGATGTCAATGACAACAAAAAGATGAATTTTTAAATTTATCCCTCTAACTAGTTATCCTTACTTTTTATTATAATATTTCTTGGACTCTACTACGGAAAGGCTGGCGCCTAATTTAACCAAACATAAATTTAATAATTATGAACTAAATAAGTCCTTTATTAATAAATAAAATCTAATTTATTATTATTTTACAATTATTTTAACTTCATTCTTTTGTTTTCCATTTTGTGTTTTTATTTTTCTTTCGGTTTAAATTTTATTGTTTTTATTCATACCTTTACTGCCCCTCCCCCCAAATGTATATTAAAAACATTGGGCTCTATATTAAGTAGTAATACAAAATCCATGCTCAGCATCTTTAGTCAGTCACACTAATATGATCAAGTATGCATTGTTTCCCTATAACATGTATATTACAATAAACTCTACGCTGTCCATGGATTTTTCACAATATGATATTTTTAAAATAAAAGTAAGTTTTATTATGCTCTGCTAGTAAAAAATAAACTGAGTATGCATGAATTTTTAAAGAATTCGAATAATATATGCAAAATATATAACTGAATTAAAATAAATGTATTTAAAAAATATTTCTATACATCGATGTAACATCAGCTTAAATGTTCAAATCGAAGTTCCTTAACTTTAATGCTAACATCTTAAAAATGTAAAAGCTAACATAAAATATTATATATGTATAAAACAAAACAAAATATTGATATTTACACAATCCCATTTGACTTTAAACCAACTTTATTTGTCAAATATTACAAAATAATATAAACCAACTTTATTTGTCAAATATTACGAAATAATATGGTAAGTAGAAATTAAATAATTGATCAATAAATAAATTAATAAAATTAATCTTTAGAGCTATCTTATCAAAATAATGAAAAAACGAGTCCAATTCAAATTATGAATGAAAATATTGCAATATTAAAATTTATATTATATTATCACGATACCTAGAGTGTCAATTAAAACCTAACCATATATAAAATAATAGAATAGAAAAACTAAACATATATATATATATATGTTAACTAATTTTAAAAACAATTATACCATTAAAGTAAGAAAATAATAACTCAATTCAACATCGAATTGTTGCAGAAAATATAATTATATAACATCAAGTCAACGGTATGGTATTGCTAAAAACATAAATAATTAGAGTATATAAATAATTTGACACTTGAACAAAGTTACATAAAAAAAAGTTAATTTTCAAAAAAATTTATGTTGAATATTACAAATATTGGATTGTGCCTAAAACAGATTATGATATTATCTAATTATATATATATATATATATATATATATAATTTTCTAAAATTAATAAGCCATTAAAAAATTTATAAGCAATCATATATTCAAAGAATGATTGACTTAATATTATCTAGACATTCTAGAGTAAATATTAAAAGAAAAATACATATACAAAGGTGGACGAATAAAAGATCCCTACATGTAAATCTTAACATGTAACGCTAACTTCTAAAGTGATAGGGAAATATTAAATCGAAGAGTAATTAATGATGATTAACAAGCCAATCAATGAATATAATTACTCAATATAAAAGCTAATTAGTATTAACCGTATAGTGATTTCTTAAAGCATATGCAATACATTATATATGGGATTTAAATTTGTAATTATTTAAAAGTTCACAACGTGTTAATTTTTACTTGTATGACTAACTTATAAAATGATGGAAAATTAATAAGGTCTAAGATGTTTATAATAGAAAACTAAATACCACTTCAAAAGTTTTAAAATCAACTCATGTTTTACGTTGATATTGTGATCAAAATGATTAAAGAGCACTAGCAAATGGGATATAAACATTTATCTTGATCAAAATCATCAAAATGATTAGCCAATAAATATGATTCATGGGACCAAAATCTAAATATCACAATTTATAGGATAAAAACGTAATGGTTGTTTCTAATAGGATCAAATTTGCAATTGTGCCGCATACACATAAACTAAAGATCCTAAAAATTGGATACAACTAAACTAGATAGTAGAATATCTAAGTGAGAAAATATTGTTGTACAAGCAAAATAATCAAGGGTTTGCTTATAAGAACATCCTCATATTAAATTGATAAAAATTGTAAAACCATAAGGACATGAAGGATGGGATTAAAATCTATTGAGATTATTTTGAATGATTATTTAATGTATAGAATTAATTATTCTTTATTTTAATATTTTATAATAGGCTTGACATTAGTCAAATGTTTTTATCTATTATAATGAACAACATGTGAGGCTTGATAAAAATAATTTACTCAACTTGATCATTCAAAATGATTAAAGAGCATTGACGAATATTGATGAAATCCAAGTACTAATTTGTCTTTCACCAGCTCTTCTTTAGCTTGTTATAATTTGATCCCACCCAATGATGTAATAGTTAGTGAACTCAAGGATTGCTAGCTTCATCTTTTACTCCTACACCATTTCTACTTTCCTTTCCCATTTTAGGTAAAGCTATGAGTTGGATTTCCCCAGAATGATGACACCTTGAGCTTAACTCTCTTAAGCTCATCCTCATCATCATATGCTAGTATCTTTCGTCATGGTTGTGGTGGCTCATCAAACATATCTTCATTGTAATCTAAATAATTGTCCAATGACCTCCATTTAGCTCTTAGACTATACTCTAAGTCCCTAACTTGACCATCGCGTGGTGATGTGTCTTCTCTTATCCTTGTGGTTTGAAAGGCCTCAAATTTCTTTAGTTAGTCATGCATTTTTTCAACCCTTTGAGATATCCATTGCATCTTACATCGGATGACCTCAAATATCAATTTTATATCATAATTTTCTTCATCCAAACTTGCTTAGCTATTTGACATTTTGAAACGAAAATGGCAAAATAAAGCGCAAGTCTGCAAGTGTGATTCGAGATTTTACCAATCTAAACTAAGTTGCCTTAAATGATTCGGAATGATTCCTAAGTTTAACAACTAGACAAATGCAAGTAGAATGGTGTGGAATTTGGGAAATTAGGCTATGAAATCGATCTGGATGCAAGGAATTGATTTTGGTTGAAAGAATAGCTGTACGATAGATCGGGTATTTCTATCCACCAGAGATTAATGATCTATTTTGAATTTTTTTATTTGATACATTTTTATCCCTTTGCAATTAATGAGATTTGTGGGCTCAAAAAATGTTCACGACTCCGCCAGAGGACATAAACTTGATAAACATGTAAATATGGTAAATAATTCTACTATCAAACAACTAAAACACAAACTTCTATCTATTTCTCTCTGTTTTTTTTACACTCTTTTTACAATGTGTCTCGGGTATGACTTATATTTTATATGGGGTAGTAAAACTTTTAAATGACCCATACTACATCGGGAGCCAACACCCCTGGAACAACGTAAAAAGTCCTGAAATTTTCAAGACAAATTAGGAGGACGGACGGACTTGAAGGTGGCACCATCACATTACTATAGGGACCTTTATCAAAGATTGCAAGTATTAACTCAAGGATCCTGGAGTGTTAAAGATTATTTGAAGGAGATGGAATTGTCGATGAGAGTAAAATTCGGAAAAACTTAAATCAAATAATGAAGGCTTCATAACCATTTGCTGGTACACATCTCCAGAATTCTCCAGGTATAGTAGGTTCCTTTGGTCAATTATCCAAATGAACCGTATAGAATCCCCAAACACAATATAATAGATTCAGCTTCGCCTATGTTGATTTTCTGTTGTCTCAATAATGTAATTACAGTGGCACGCGGATTAAGACCCGCAAACGTAATATCGCTGCTCCGCTGGACACTGCAGCATTTTCGGGGGCTGTGGTCCAGATTTATTTGGATAATGCTAGTGATCTGGCATTTATATTTTTGGGAAATATTTTACTTTACAGATTAATTCTGCCTTGGTTGTGTTTTTCTGGATGCAATGCTTGGCCCTGGAAGAAGATTCGGATGCAGATGTAAGTGATAGTTTATGCAAGTGTATATTGTGCAGGAACTTATTGCAAAGAGCATTGAATCTTCAGACCTTAACTTCTCAAGGTATGGTGACACCTTTTTTGACGCAAGTTTCTCTGGATTCTGTCTGCTGCACATATCATTTTGGTAAGTCTGAAACTATAACCATAATGTTTGCAATGGTCCATGTTATACTTTTCTCTGATATGGAAGATTTGCAAACTTTAATTTGTCTTTCTTGTCAAGTAAACTAGCCTGTCATGCCCATAAACATATTTATATCAAGGGTAGAAATACATCCCACGTTCACTGCTGTTGGTTCATCTATTAATTGAATGAAGTACATGCTTGTGGTAAAAAAATCAGAAAGAATGAGGCCCGATCCTTCCCTCTTCAAGAAAAGTACTTACAGTGTTTGGCTAACAATCTGCAGGATTTTATCAATGCTTAGGGCACTAATGATAAAACATAATACCTTTCTATGAATTGTTATGGAGGCATCAGATTCTAGTTTGTTTACCATGTTCAAGGTCCAGCTGCTCTTTCTCACTTAAGAAGATATTCATTGAGAACAAAGGACTTTCATTTATCCTTTTTCTTTGACAAGAGTATATGCAGCTTTAATAGCTGTGGGAGCCATTCAAATACTTTAGCTTTTGAAGTATTTGGGTTACTTTACACTTTCTGTCCTAAAGCTACATGATGTATTCTTTTAAATTGGTCTCTGCTGTGTTAACAAAACATTCTCTCTTAGCTTGTTTTGAGATGCTTTTTCTTATTTACTTGGTTATGGTGCAGAACCTTGCTTTGGTGGGCTGAACTTGTTTCTTGCATGAATGTAGGTGGTCTTCAGAGGGGGCCGTACACTACCTGGCACAATCAAACTTGATGAGGGGGAGCACCATCCTTACTCCATAATTGGCTGCGAGCCCAAGCGTGAAGCCTTTCTGCCATCTGTTATATATATACAGAAGCTTTTGAGGCGAAGGCCTTTTCTCATAAAGAATCTTGAAAATGTCATGCAAAGATTCCTGTGGTCTTTGGAACTTTTCAAAGAGAACGAAAGGAAGAAGCTTGCAATCTTCACTGCACTTGCTTTTTCCCAGAAATTGTCTGGTCTCCCACCTGAGACTGTTCCAGCCGCTCCTCAAAGATAACCTTGTTGCCAAAGGGTTGGTTGTCTCATTTATCACAGATTTCTTCAGGAATATCTTGTTGATAATAGCCTTGACGACCTCATTTCAATTCTGAAGTGGGGAAAAATGGAGAACAATATTCAGGGCCTTTTCCCATCTGCTAAACGGACACCTGAAGAACACTTGGCGCAAGTCTTCGCCCTCCTCCATCCCATCAACTCCAGTTGGCAGAAATGAAATGAATGGAACAAATGAAAGTATATCACGTAGATGAATTGTTAACCTTATGATTGTCATACAGAATGATACTTGTTGGATTTATGTATACCTTCTGTTGCATGTGTTGAATAGCTTTATAGTTACGGACAAAGCTTTAATATTGTAAAAAAGATTTGGTTTACTTCGACAGGCATATGTTGAGAATTGAACTAAATTTGAAAGGCAAATGAATTTCTTGGCCTACTGTAGATTAAATACGGAAGGCTCTAACATGACTGTATTTTATTGTGGAAGTAGAGTTCTCATGTTTGCATTTCAACCATCTATAAAAGTGATATGATTTGCGAACTTGTAGCACCCTTACTCAGCTATGCTTTCTAACGATAGAATACAGCCTCATATTTCTAGGTTTTTGACCTCATTTATCATTTATTATTCCTGTAATACCTGAAGAATGTCTAGAAATCAGACTGTATAAAATACTGGCATTATGTAATGTGGGTGTCATCAGTGGCAACACGTGTAATTTTACCACTTGTACAGGCTGGCTGAGAATATCTGCTATCAATATTGAGTGAGAATACACCATCAAACAAGAGAGATAATTGACTGAGAAGTTTCTGTAAGATGTTTTTAAGGCTACAAAAAAGGATGATTGGAACGAAAGGCTGACAAAGTGTGATGATTAATTTGTGAAGCGGCCTGATGTTAAACTGCATCGTGGCTTGAAGAAAAGTGAAAACTATAAAATAGAAAAATTATGTTGTTTTCCTTATTGTCATCTGTCTAGCTCCTATTCTAACAATGCTGAAAGTTTGAACGAACTGAATTTTTATGATAAAAGAGCATGGCATTCTATTCGGATTCATCTCATCTGAAAAAATAAATAATATTTGAACTGATTCATAACAGTTGGGGATCTCTTTAAGCCAAATTTAATGATCTTTATCCATGTGCTGCAAGGAAGGCCTTCTACCGTTGGTTGAGTACAATGAGAAGAAGATAATTGAGTTGAAACTTGGGGAAATGAAATCTGCAATAACAAGTCAGATTGAAGAAGAGGCTGATGTAGCTGAAGTCAATAGAAACTGTCAAACAACATGTGAGAGATTTTATAGTCTTTCCCAACAAATGGAGCTGAAGGTGTTCGGTTTGGGGTATGATTCCCAGTCTAATTTCCTTCTCTTGGTGCGTCCTCGCTTATTACTATCTCCTCTAGCTCCGGTGCTAGTGTCGATTCTGATACTTCTATAGGGATCCTTTTCAACATCCTTTTCTAAATTCTTTAATATAACATATTAGGGATTTCCTTTTATTTTACAATTTCTGACAAATCAACAATATTTTTTAATTGAAATGATCTGAAAATCATCTAAAAATCTTTCTTAAGTGACTAAATAGGATCAACTAAATGATCACTCCTATATCTTTATGAATAAGATAAATGTAATCAATTATAATCTTATTAAACTAGCACAAATTAATTTGCTTCAAGTGGTAAGGAATGGGCCTCAAGCTACTTCTTATCAGTTGTTCTGTTCCGTACACGTCCATACAAAAAAAAAATATTGGCGTACGTGTGCAACCTATGAATTCAAGGACTTCTAGATTATTATTCTGTTCATAGTATTGAAATTGACACCCCATGCGAATATCTTACATATATAGTCCACTTATACCATCTGCCGTCTGCACACCAGAATTGGTAAATTTTGGACTTAGTATGAAAAATTTAGATTGTATTGTGCACCTAACTCTATTTGTTGAGTTGGGTGCACAATCACCACATTAAAAGTTGAACCAAATATACCCTCATTGTAGATATTGAAGGTGGAGTTGGGACTGGCAGCTTATTATATTCTCCCAACACGTTTGATAAAATAATCAATTTGGTGCAGTAAAAATAGTCTACAATGATTGCTTCACACCATGGTGAATTATCCAAAATTGAACACAACCCACCAAAAATTTGTTAGTGTGAATTCCCATACTAGCACGGGGAATATCGACACCCTCAGCTAAATTCACACCCATATTGAACGACCTATTGGGGTAGTCTAATATTGAAAACTTTTGTTTACTCTATTTTGGCACTTTTTAAAATTTTCCTTGCTTATTTTGTAAATGATATTAATTTTATATATTATTTATTTATATAATTGTGCACTCTCATCTTTTATCACTAGCTTATAGTAACATATGATTTTTTTTTTAACAAATTTCAACATAAATATTTTGTATTAATGTGCGTATATGCGTTGTTTGCACTAGTTGAAACAATTGTGATGGTTAATTCTTATTTAAAAAAACTTAAAAATATCAAGTTTTTGGGATATGTATCAAAATTCTAATTATGTTTTTAAACTATAATTTGTTAGTCATAAAATTTATTTATAATTCAACATTGACTGCAAAATCAAATTTCAGGCTCTAATTCTTTTATTTAATTGTAATTCATGCATGTTATTAAATTACTTCAAGTGAACCATAAATTGTATATTGCTTAATTAAAAATATTTTTCTTGAGTTAGAACTGAAACATTTTAATTGTTTAAAATTTTTAAAAAATTTGTGATTTACATATTTTATAAAAAGGAAGCACCAATAAACCAAAATTCAATTTTAATTTTATCTCTCTTATGTGATAATTTTTCCTTATAAATGAATTCATAATATAAATTTTTCAAACATGTGTTATTAATTTCTATTCAAATATGTAAGTTATAATTAAAAAATAAAAAAATTAGTCACAGTTATAATCTAAAACTAAAAGAAATAAAAAGATGAATAGAGCTAATAAATATTATCAAACAAAATAAATTTTGTTATAAAATAGATATATGTGAATAAAAGATGTTGAATGTTTTTTAAATATATATCAATCAATATACCATATAAAAAAGTGTGAATATTTTTGCCAATTGTGAAAAGATAAATATATCCTTAATTAAATACTCATATTTATTATAATAAATAATTTTATTTTGGTAAAAATAAAATACTATTTAAAAAATCTATATATATATATATGTGATTGGTAGAATATTAATAGAGTTTTAATATATCTAAACTACATGGTTATCTTTAAATTATGTAAAATAGAAACCTTTGAATAGTAGGAAACTAATAAAATTTTAAATATTTATAAATGAAGTAAAATTTAAAAAATATTAGAATCCTAAACTGCATATACCAACTATAACCTTAAATTCATAATAAATAGTTATAATTGCATAATTATATTTTTAAATAATAATGAATTCATTAGAGAAAATTGACTTCATAACTATATCAATATTAAATAAAATAAATTAATAAGCTAAAACTTTACTGATTTAGATATCAAATAATTTTATTAGATTATGAATGATGAAAACAAATAGTTGTAAAAAGGTGTTGAAATTTTAAATAAATATTAAATTTCGTATGCAAATACATCATTATTCTTATAACAAGTTGAAAACATGTGAATTTATAGCTCAATTATACCCCATATATACTTAAACTAACTAATTTTCAATTACAACTCTATTAATAATTTTGCAAGGACATGATATAAATTTTCATTTTAAATTTAGATGGCACTTGAAGTATAACAGATTAGGACCCCAACAAATAAATTTATAATATTCAATTTTATACCCCCATACTTCATGATTTTGTGATCGTAGTCTCCTCAGAATATTATTTCAGACCCATACTGAACGATGCTATGAAATAAAAGAGGAAAACTTCTCCGCCTTGGGGTGTTGTACATTATTATTATTTAGAAAATTTCTATGGGGTTATAGTCAATTTGAATGGGCCACAAGATACTTTAAACTTCTTCACAAGCATCATCATGACTTTTTTGAGTTTTTAACCTTTGATCACATCATAGATCCTCCAAAAATCCTCAACTAGTTCTACTTTGCTTCGTTGCCCATCTCAACTGAACTTATGATTGATGCCACCACTAGACATAAGATACTATCTTTCATGGGTAGGTTTTCTAGATACTATTAGATACATATGACACCTAAGGATAAAGAGTTGATAGCCTTCCGCACTCCCAAAAGGAATATACTACAAGGTGATGCCATTTAGTTTAAAGAATGCTGAGGCTACATACTAGAGTCATGCAAAAGATATTCAATGATAACTCTTAGGTACATCTATAGTACCAAAACAACTATGAAAATGGTTCAAATGGGGAAATGTAGGCCCATGGGATGTGTACCAAGCATCAGTCGACATAAACGTACAAGAAGTAAAGCATCAATATATTGGGCTCACACTTATTTATTGTCATCAATTCTCAGTGAGTCATAGCGATGGAAGAAGAAGGTGAACACTAGACCATCATTCCAAACCCCATCGTTTCCTTGGTATCCTCATTGCCGTGATGAATCTGTGGGAGATGATTTCTTTCCTAAAGTCAAGGCCAATGATGTGTTCGAAGCATAGAAAATGAGTGTGAGCTACTCAAATAATGAATGGGAGAAAAAAAAAAAAGGGAGAAGGGATTATTCTCTGTTCTGTCTGATAGAGGAAGATGAACAGTGGTTATATAGATGAGAGAAAGGTAAACCCTCCCCTACATGCATCTTCCTACGAATTTATCTATGTATCATATATATTATTATATTATATTTTATGAATATATTTTTAAAAAAAGATGGTTGAATTTAGTCCACATCAGTATTGGAATATCGATGTAGAGTTTGGTTGGGAAGAGCTACTGTTCAAATTTTAGTGCAGATTTTTAGTGATCTTTTTCTAGAATGGATGATATTTGTTGACTTTTGAAAATTATAAAGGGTAGAGACTTCAGAATGCAACTTGAACTTCTTCAACTTCATAGAACTCATGTATTAAAAGTCAATAAGTGAAAATAGTATTCCTTTATAGTGAGGGTTAGATTCTGTGTCAAAGTGAATGGTAAAAAAAAAGATTAAGAAAGTGAGTTAAGAGTGAAACATGCCTTTTACAATCTAAATAGGATTAGTGGGATTGGTCGAGTGTGCATGTGGGCATTTGTGGGTTTGCAGAAATTGAGAAGTTGGGGTTAATGAGGATTCACTGTTTAGAGTATTCCTCTTAAAACTTATTGTACTCATGGTTAATTTGACGTATTGGAATATTTTCTCCAGGGTGGTGCCCCACAGATATTAAATGAAGCCTCCTAAGTGTCTTAACAATTTCGTTGTTCATATTTTTTACTTTCTATCTATATTACTTAGCATTTCAACAGAGTTGCTCACAACAACATGTCGTATTACAGCATTTAATCAAAAGCTTCAAGGGATATCAAAGTCACATTACCCTTTTGTGACTTGATTTTTAAGTAAGTGAGATCTTGGAACCTATGATTAAGTGATAGGCATGAAGTAGGGACCTCTAATTACTTGTTCACCCTTGCTTGATGGGCCAACTATCTATATTGAAAAGTTCAAATCAGAGTATTTATCAAATTTGTTAATGAAAATGCCGGGTGTTTTATCACTATTGGACGAAGTCCATTCACCTAAAATGTCGATGAAAAATTATACCCAAGGATGTCAAAGGCCAGACCACATATGAGGAAAGAATTGCCTTAGGGAATTCAAAAGCTATCAACACCATCTTCATAGGAGTAGACAAAGAGTAGTTTAAGCCAATATCAACCTATGAAACTACTAAAGAGGCGTGGGACTTAGTTCAGAACGTCCATGAATGAAAAAGTAGTGTAAGGATGTTAAAGTTTCAAATGTTTACCTCTCAACTGAAGAGCTTAAGAATGGGAGAAAAAGAAAACACGGCCACATTCAATGCTAGATTGAAGGATATCGCCAATCAAGCATATCAACTAGAAAAATGATATTCAAAAGTAAAGTTGTTATGCGAAACCTTAAGGTACTTACTAGAAAGATTTTCGAACAAAGTGATTTCCATTAAAGAATTGAAAGATATAGACAACGTAAGGATGGATGAACTTGTAAGCTCTTTGCTGGCGTACAAAATAAATTTACTTCAAACTAATAAGGATAAGGAAACACCTCTCAATAGTCAGAAAAAATTGTCAGGGCAGTGAGAATTGCAACACCAAGGAATGAGTCACTCTTGTCGCATAGAGAACTAAAAAATTAATGAAGAAAGAAAAGAAGGGAACTCAAAGTAAGACTACCAACAACCCTAGAAAATCTAAGTTTGAATATTTAGTAAAGAACAATGGAGAGATAGGGGTTGAATGAAGGGGGATCTAGTGTTTTGAATATGGTGGCTTTGGACATGTTTTTGCAAAATGTGAATACTTTGAAGAAGCAAGCCAAGTTAATGATACTACATGGAGCGAGGATGACCCTAAGCAATTTGAGGAAGAGGAATTTGCATCTAGACATATAGCGTTTAACCCTACGGAAAGGAGGAATCTTGCTCCTATAGCCAATGTTACAACATTAGTTGAATCAAAGACTGATTGTGATATCACACAAGAACAATTGATGTTTGCCTACAATTATTATGAAATGATGCACGGGCCGTAAAGGATAACGAGCTAAAGTGGAAATATGAGAAGTAAGAAAAAGATCATACCATAGTCATTTTCAAAGTAGAGGTTGTTGAAATGACACTAAAGAAGTTAAATTTGGGAAAAACCAAGCTAGAAGACATTCTTAACATGAGAAAGACATCAAAAGACCATCATATTCTTGGCTTTTCCAACAATGTAGAAATGACTTAAAGGCAAATTCAAAGATCAAATTTATAAAGGAATCCACGACTGATGTTGCAACTCCGATTCTAAAAGCATTAACTCTTGCAGAACCATTGTAGGAAGTGGATCGTACAAATACATCTATGTCAATTGACCAAACTACAGTTGGAAAGAAAACCAGAGCTGATGTTCGAGCTTCAATTCAACAAGCAACTCCTAAGAATAAGGTCCTAAAGAAGTCAAGCCATTAGAAGATAGTGGCTGCCCGTGTAATGCAAGAACATCAAAGAAAGAAGCCCTCTAAGAAAACTAATGTATGTGAGTACTATTTATGGCCTAGACATCTTCTTTCTACTTGTTTTCTTTCCCTAGAAACCTTATGAATAGAAGACTATACTACAATAAATTTCTAAAAAAGTTCAAAGGAAGGAAAGTTGATTTGAGGAGCTATGCTTCTTATATATCATTAAAGACGTGTTCCAACATTATATGATACTTTGATGGCGGATGGTGTTCCACACGCAAGACAAAAGTCAAAGCAAGTCTAATTGACTACAAGGTCTGCAAAGCTGGATCAGCCACTTTCAAATATGATCAAAAGAGAGAAAGTGATTGGAAAAAGTACACTAAGTGTAGAAGGATTGTTGCCTTTAAAGAATGTACTCCTTTTCAAAGGATTGAAAACAAATCTAATTAACAGTAATCAACTATGCAATCAAAACCTCTTTGTCAAATTTAGAAAAGGTCATTATAGTGTGTACAACTATAAGGATAGACTTCTGTAGATAGGAACTAGGTTATACAATAACTACTATTTATTAGATGATGTTAAAACATGCTTTAAGACATGAACTAATGATAACGAGATTTGGCATAGGTGTCTTGGACACATGAACTATCATGACTTTGCCAAACTTTAATTAGAGGATTGCCATGTATAGTAGATTTAGAAATGAAGATATGTGATGCCTATCAACATGGGAAATAAAGAAAGAATAGTCACCTGATGTGATACTTGCAGACATCTAGAATCATAAAGGTGGTGCACGTGGATATAATAAGACCAATTGATGTTTCAAGAGCTTGTGGAAAACACTATATCTATGTTTGCATGGATAACTACTCTAAATACATGTGTACAATTTCTCAAAGGAAAGGGTGATGCCTTCATTGCTTTTAAGAAGTTATACTTACAATTCTTAATTGAAAAAAGGAATAGGAGATATGAAGGTTGCAAGAATCCAAAGCGATCATGGAAGGGAGTTTGAGAATAGAGATGTCAATTTTTTGTGTAGAATATGAGATTATTCCTAAATTTTTTTCACAAAAGACAATTCAGCAAAATGGTGTTGCGTAAAGGAAGAATTTGACCCTCCATGAAATGGCCCAAGTTATAATACATGCAAAAGGAGTAAACATGAAATAGCAGGTTGAACTAGTGAACATGTCATGTTACATCATCAACCGTGTTTACTTTAGACTAGTGTTGGAGAAAACACCTTACAAACTTTAGAATGGAAGGCGCTAATACATCATATACTCTCATGAGTTTGGAAGTAAATGCTTCATACTAAATGACCATGTGTAGTTGGGAAAATTTGATACAAAGAGTAATGATGGCATGTTCCTCATATACTCAACCACAAGCAAAGCCTATTGGATATATAATCATCAAACTAAAACTATAGTGAAATCCATTAATGTTGTTTTTGTTAAGGAAAGAGGATTAGGAAAAGAAAGATTAAGAACATTGTGGATGGTGCAAAGGATGGAAATTCAGACAATGATATTCCTAGATAGACCAAAGAAAGAGGAAATCAAAAAGCTAATGTTCCAACACTAGACAATGATAGCAATGATGGTGATGAGACACCACCACAAC
The DNA here is from genome assembly GCA_019155195.1 of Avicennia marina. NCBI lineage: Eukaryota > Viridiplantae > Streptophyta > Magnoliopsida > Lamiales > Acanthaceae > Avicennia > Avicennia marina. The sequence continues at coordinate 8,104,415 of CM032783.1, read as the reverse complement.
CTTAGAAAAAACCATCCTTTAGAATAAAGAAAAATCACCCGCCAAAAACAAATCATTGGAGGTTTAGGTGACTAAAGGTATACCAAAAATTTAGGGTGGATTAACTACCAAGATCTTGTAGGTTATCCTTATTTTTTGGTCTAATTTTGAACATAAGAACATAAATCAGGCCTTAAAGGATAGTTAGATCGTCGTGATGCAAGAAAAGCTCAAGCGGTTCACCGCCAATGATGTTTGGCCACTAGTAGAGCAATCTCAAAATATGAACATCATGGGTACTAGGAGAGTATTTGAAAACATGATATGACATACAACAAAGTCAGATTAGTTACATAGGGATACACACAAGTTGAAGGGGTAGATTTTGACGAGACCTTTGCACTTGTTATAAATTTCAAAGCAATCAGACTGCTCATATCTATTGCTTATATCTTAACATCAAATTGTATCAAATAGACATCAAGAGTGTATTTCTCAAAGGAGTGTTAGAAGAAGAGGTATACGTAGAGCAATCAAAAGGGTTTGAGGACTCCACGTATGTTAACCATGTTTACAAACTTAATAAAGCTCTCTATGGTTTAAAATAGGCACCTAGAGCTTAGTATAAGAGGCTTGCAAAGTATTTATTAAAAGAGAGATATGTGAGAGGGAGAGTTAACCTAGCTTTAATCATCCATCATTGCAATACTAACATACTCATTGCACAAATGTATGTTGCTAAGATCGTCTTTGGATCCAATTCAAAGTGCCTTGTTGATCACTCTGCAAAGTTAATAAAGCAAAAGTTAGACATGGGCATGGTTGAGAAACTTACCTATTTTAATAAAGCAAAAGTTAGACATGGGCATGGTTGAGAAACTTACCTATTTTTTCGGCTTATAGGTAAGAAAAACTAATCATAGAATATTTGTCTCACAGAGCAAGCACATTATGAATCTTGTAATGAGATTGGGGCTTGAGTCATCTAAGCATGTTGCAACACCCATATCAATCAATATAAAGCTTACACAGAATAATGCCAGAGCACAAGTGGATGCGAGTCTATATTTTAGCATGATCAGAAGTCTTTTATACCTAATAGTATGTCATCCAAACATATGTTATAGTGTTGGAGTATGTGTCATGTTTTAGTCGATTTGTAAAGAAAGGTATTTAAGTGTTGTAAGTGAACTTGGAATTTGTCTTTAAGCGGACACCCTAATGGATTCTTAACCAACATTTTAACTTTGAGGTGTTAGGTTTGACTCCTATTGGGAGCGTGTGTGAATGACATAGGTACGTCAATAAAAAAAAAAGGATAAAAAAGTGAACTTGGAATTATGTATTCAAGAACATCGATTTTGGACTTAATAGGATTTAGTGATGTTGATTGAACCAGAAATGTTGATGACCAAAAATCGTGGTTCAACAAAAAACAAAGTTCAATCTCCCTATCCCTAGTTGTCGATGTTACTGAAGCACCACCTCCAAAAAGTAGAGCTAGAGAATGCTGGAGGAGAACTTGAACCCACTGTTGATGCATAGAGACTAGAAAAGGAAAAATTGCCTGTGGAAACCAATGAACTGCTTGAACCACCAAGGAAAAGGAAAAAGAAGGGTGCAACATCATCCTTCAAAAGAAAAGGTATTAATATATCTAAAGCTCTTAGCTTTAAATTTTATTATAACCAAACTGAAAAGCAATATGAATATGTTTTTACTTGAAAGATGATCCTTGAAAAATATGTTGATCCTAATAAATATAAAGAGCTTGCATTAATTGATATGTTGAAGGAGATATGACTGTATGATATTCTAACATCATTTGAAATCTATTGTCCTAATTTAGTAGAAGAATTTTATAGAAACCTCAAAAATGAGACTACTAACAATGGGTCAAAATAGTTCCACAAGGTTTATGTAAGGAAAAAATTAGTTTGATTCTCACCCTCAGTAATTTCGATGATATTGAAACACTAGAAAAATGATTTTTTCCAGCACCTACCCAAATGATTTCAACCCAAAGTTTGATGAGATTGTGTGTGTTACCTCAAACTTTTATCATCAGCTTTGAGTGTGAAATATTTTTTGTTATTTAAGATGGTTGACAACAATTTTATACCTATTATCAATATAACCTGAATGTCAAAAGAAATGGGTGTAATGCTACACAACCTTGGAACGAAAAGGAGGTTGAATCTTGAAGTGATTATCTTCAATAATATAATGTAACAGGGCAACACAAATACGAACTTGTCTCACCCTGGCATAATCTCCAAAGCTTTCTAGAAGAAGTTGAAGATTGACCAATCCTAAAGATTGTGGCCATGCAATGTAGTATTTGGCTACTCCGTCTTATGAAGGCAAATGATTTGATTGCTAGTCCAACTTTGGGTCAAGAGGTTCAAGCACTCCTACCCCACTAACGAACATCTTATTGCTAGTACTACTCATTCGGAAGTACTCAAGCATGGTATTGACGGATAAATAAGTCAACTGCAACTATAACACTAAGAATTAGACCTGCAACTTACTACATTGAAATATATTGATTCTTTTGTTCTTGATGATGTGCTTGATAATGATCCAATACTAGCTCCTTCTAAGGTTGGATCTCATTGCTCCTAGAGCCCTTCAAGGCCTTTCCTCCTCCTTCAAGCTTAAAAGGATAAGATTTGATTGAGAGGGAGTTACGAGAGAGCAGGAGACAGGGGAGAGGTTATCTGCACTTAGGGGTTTGGTTGACTACTTTGCGTTTACTTGATTGGTGATGTGAAGCATTATTGTTCTGCTAATGATCTTTCATTGTTTGCTATTTATTGGTTTTCTACTAATTCTGCTACCTATTTATGCTAGCTATTGGGATTCTTTATTTTTCTACTATTTGAGCATTCTGCTAGCTTTTGTGATGCTATCTCATGGTTATTTTGAAAGTGATTTTGCTGTTGTTAACTACAGTCATATAAACCTGCTTTGAGAAGATCACAATGTTCCAAACTTAGGCTATTAATTCTTTTGTTGCTACTTGATGAAAATTGTTGTTATACTAATGATGTTGCAACACTAGAATAATGGAAGTTGCCATTTAGAAAAAAATTTATCACCAAACATGGAAACTAAAGAATGACATGCAAAAAGGATGTTGTATCACACAATGCCAAAGGGAAAGATTGTTGGCATGACTCTGGCATGGTAATGATGTGGTAGCTAACAAGCCGTTAGTGTGGCACATGTGTTGATGGTGATGTGACACAAACAATTTTCGGATAATATAATTTGTAATCTTCTATGTCTTTTAGGAAAGATTTTGTATAATCTTCTTTACTTGATGCTATAGATTTGGATTGTTTTAGTTGAGTGATCATGTACGGATGGAAATCAAGATTGTATGACTTGAATATTTGATAAAGTTAAAGGATTTTGTCCATATCATGGTTGTTGGTAACAAAATCCGCATAAGTAGAAAAGTATCTCGCCCAAGATAAAAAGTTTAACTAGTGTTGGAACATCTAATGCAAAGTCTAGGTAGGAAGAGCTAATGTTTGAATTTTGGCACTAATTTGTGGTAATCTTGTCTCTAAAATGGATGTGATTTGTTGACTTTTGAAAATTATAAAGGCTAGGGACTTAAGAATGCAACTTAAACTTCTTGCACTTCATAGAACTCATGTAAGAGTGAAAAATAGTGTCTCCTTTAGGAGGGTTAGATTCTATGTCAAAGTGAATCCATTTTGGATTTCATAGCCTCTAGCCACTTGGTAGGGTCTTTGTTCAAAGGTAAATGAATCTTCTCTATGATCATTATCTCTTATTATGAACAACTCTTCTCCATTTTCTGTCTAAGATTTCATGAAATAAAGGTAAAAGAATCTTGAAATCTTTAGTGAACTGGAAAAGTACGTGTGATTAGGATCGACTGTATGGCCAAGTGAGACTAGATTAGTCTTTAGGTGAATTATACCCCATATAATTTATAAAACTAGTATGGGCTAGTCCCTCACTCGAGATGACTTAGTTAATTGATCCATGATCAACCATACTCTCATTATCGACGAAGAACTTTTGTTGGTAAAATTTGTAATTCCACTGTTGTGTTCCATATACTCTATTTCGATATTACTTTACATGCCTAGAACATGTATCCTAAAAGCAACTTTTATGAGATTCAAACTGATAACTCACCTTGAATCCTATTGTTTGGCCTCAAATTGATCCTTCTTTCTTCTCCATAATTTCTAGATGGTGACAAATAATGACAAAAGTTTCTTGTAATTGATTTTCAAACCAGCATTACCACTAAAGGATAATTTCTTACTACGTCATAGTCCAACCTTTAAATTTTTATCATATCCGTTATTAGATATGTTAGATAACTATCACCAAAAGACGAGTGAAAATTTAAAGCTTTGTTTCTATAATGGATGTGAGCAAATCCTTTTACTAATCAATCCATGCCTAAGATTATGTCAAACTCCTCCATATTAAGTTGTATCGAATTTGCTTTTAATTCACAATCTCTACCTAAGTTCAAATTACAATCCTTATAAATTAGGTTCACTACTAAGACTTCTCCTCCAGGGGTTGCTACTCTATAAGGTTGGTCTAACAGCTTTGGTTTAAGCTCAAGGTGCTTCGTAAACCTTTTAGAAATAAAGAAATGTGATGTGCCATAGTGAAACAAAGTAGATGCATCAAGTTAGTTAACAGTGGCATAACCTGCAACATCATCCTCTATGTTGTCTGCCTCTTCTTGCATTATGGAAAACACCCTAGTATTCTCTTTAGGTCTTTGATTTATGTGATTAGGTTGGGGATTATTTCCAGTGCTACCATTCATACCACCACTAAGTTCGTGTCACCTTGGTTGCCCTTATTGCCCTTGTTGTTGTTGGCTGAAGCTAGATTCCACAGATTAATTGGGCATTTCACGACTTGATGGTCCTACTAGCCATATACAAAACATGCTCCTGTGATTAGTTGGCCTATGCCCTTATGCCGACATCCACATATGCCCTTATGCCGATATCCACACAAGTTGCATTCGAGAGGTGTTGGCATCACCCCCCCCCCCCATATTCCTATACTAATTGGACCTTTTATTGTTTGGTTTCCCAGCAGACTACCCTTGTGGTCTAATGGGGTGTTGAACTTAGCCTTGGTTGCTTAAAATTATTTTTGGCCTCTTACCTATTCATATTAGCCTCTACCCAAATAGTGACTTCAAGCAATTCATCAAAATTCTGAGATTCATAAAGGGCTAACGCTATCTGCAAGATGCTTTTTAGTCCCTTGGTAAATTTGTGCATCTCCAGTTCAAGGTTCACCATTACCATCAACGAAGATTTAATCAACGTTTGGAATTTTGTTGAGTACTCCACAACGGACATGTTGTAGCCCTGCACCAAGTTAGGCATATGAAACTTATTATAAATGCACTTGTTTTTTGTTTCATACTGAATTAGGTTGCACACCATTATTTAGGCTATTAGTGTGAATATCTTTATAAATACTATTTTCCATTTTATAACAGCTAGAGAAAGACTAGTATGTGAGAAATTTTCACATAGCCCTTGGACTATGTAATTAATAATCTTTGGGTATCTTGTACATTTGTTAGTGAAAAATTGAAGCCTGACTTCTTGGGATCCATAGAAAATATAAAAATTAGATAAAAAAAAAAGAGAGAGCCCATTCACATTTTGGTGCAGTATAAATAGTCACACGTAGCTGACCTTGCAAATATGAGTGCACTATAGTAGGTTCCTTTAGTAAATTACGCAAATATACTGTATACTAGCTCAAATGAGGTGATTGAGCACCCATTTTATTAAAAGTTGCTTCAATATTGTCTATTTAATAGGAATCAATGGCTTTCCTTCCCATTTTTTTCCAAACTTATTTATTGCTGTTGACTCTCAATGGATCTTAGCAATGCAAGAAGAAGGTGAACACTAGACCATTATTTCAAACCCCAGTTTCTCCTTGGTATCCTCATTGCCATTATTAATCTTCCTATGAATTTATCTATGTATTATATATATTATTATATTATATTATATGAATATAATTTTAAAAAAAGATGTTTGAATTTATTCCACATTAGTATTGGAATACCAATGTAGAGTTTGGTTGGGAAGAGCTACTATTTAAATTTTAGCACACATTTTTAGTGATCTTGTCTCCAAAACAGATAAGTTTGTTGACTTTTGAAAAATATAAAGGTTAGAGACTTCAAAATGCAACTTGGACTTCTTCGACTTCGTAGAACTCAGGCATTGAAAGTTATTAAGTGAAAATAGGATCTCTTTATAGTGAGGGTTGAATTCTATGTCAAAGTGAATGAAAAAAAAAAAAGATTAAGAAAGTGAGTTAAGAGTGAAACACATCTTTTACAACCTAAATAGGACTAGTGGGATTGGTTGAGTGTGCTCGTGGGCATTTGTGGGTTTGCTGGAATTGAGAAGTTGGGTCAATGAGGTTCACCGTTTAGAGTGTTGTTCCTCCTAAAACTTGTGGTACTGATGGTTAATTTGTCATATTGGAATATTTACTCCTGCGTGGTGCCCCTAATATAAAAGGAAGCCTCCTAACTATGTTAACAATTTTGTTGTTAATATTTTTTACTTTCTATTTGTATTACTTGGTGTTTCAACACAATTGCTCTCAGCAAAGTGTCATATTGCAGCATTTAATCAAAAGTTTCAAAGGATATCAGAGTCATATCACCCTTTTGTGATTTGATTTTTAATAAAGTGAGATCTTAGTACATATGATTAAGTGATGGGCATGAAGTAGGGACCTTTAATTACTTGTCCACCCTGGCCTGATGGGCCAACTATCTATAGTGAAAAGTTCAAATAAGAGTATTTATCAAATTTGTTAATAAAAATGCCTAGTGTTCTATCACTATTGGATAAAGTCCATTCACTCAGAATGTCGATGAAAAAATTGTACTCGAGGATGTCAAAGGTTGGACCACATATGAGGAAAGAGTTGCCTTAGGAAATTTAAAGGCTATCAGCACCATCTTCGTAGGACTAGACAAAAAATAGTTTAAACTAATTTACACAAAAAATTTTCTTTCTATCACAGATTTATAAATAAATATATAAACACATGGTTAGACTCAACCTAGTCGTCTAAAGTGGATTCACCTAGGTTTTCATGAAATTAAGATTTTCAAAATCAGCTCAAACTGGTTAGTTCAAACGGTTTAATCAAGATTGATCGATTCTTTGGTTTGATTACACTCAAAAATTGTCTTGTTATTTGAATTGATGTAACCCAATCAAACTAAATTGAACTAATAAAATTGGTCCAAAAATTTATTTTTATTATTTTTTATTGATAAAAATTTTTTAAAAAAATGTCCTTTTAAAAATAAAAATAAATAAAATATTTTTATATCTTCTTATAATTTCATTTTTACCCCATAAAATTTTTTTTATCGCTTATAATTTTCACATTCTATTTTTTTTTACTTGTCTTTATTTTATTATTTTTATCTATATATTTTTCTAATTAAATTAAGTCATTGAAAATTTGAATATTATATCTTGAAATTAAAACATTCCATTAATTGTGTTGTTTTCATTTTCCAAGACTCATTTTTCAGTTTTTATGTTTTACTTTGAATTTAATTTAGTTTCTTTTATATTTTTGTAATATTTTTTTATTTTTATTGAATTATTAAATTTTTTATATTACATCTAAAATTTATTATTTGACATATCACTTGACGGATTAATTTTATAACATTGTTCTAATATTATTATATATGTATACATTATATTATTATATACAGTTTAAAACCACGGATTTTTCTGAAAACATTAAACCGATCGGACTAACTTGGCAACCTAGTGAAAGAATCAATTTTGTCAGATTTTAAAATTATCGCTAGAAACGTACATCCAATTCAGCTAGGAAGCCTAAGTAATGGTAGGTGGCAAGGAATGTAAGCAATAGAGTTGATTTCAGACAACCCAAACACACTTGACTATTTCGAGAGCCGAATTTCGACAATGATAACAGACTGGAAGAAATCTCACCAATTGATTTCTGTTTTTTTTCCTACTAAATTTCTACTTTAACATTTGAGGTTTGTCTATTTTTAACTTCACTTATAGCTCGAATATGAATTCTGCCAGTTTACCACTTCTCGATTTCTTTTTCTCCCATGCAATTTTCTGACTACTTTGCATATAGGATCCTCCAGTTATGTACTTGGGTAGGATATTGTGATGATTTTGATCAAGATAAATGTTTTGGACACCCGAAAAGTTTTATTTGATTATTTTGATTTTGAATATATTAAGATTCGATGGCTTAGTTTGTATGGCTGAGAAACGGAGAAGTAAATTGGGTAATAACCTCTACGATATCTATTTGCTTTCAAAACTATCTATTTTTGAGTGATTTTTAGAAGTCCTAGGGATTATTACCTCGTATGATTACATGAGACTGTTCGAACATGCAATTCATTTCCCTGCAAATTCTAATTTTCATTGCTCTTCTCTGTTGCTTAAATGAGAACATTAACAGACATCGCAACTGGAAAATTATAGTTCTTCGGTTTTATGTATTTAAACCTTGATAGTTTAAATGGAGGCAAAATAGCTGATCGGGTCTCTGTTCAATTTTAAGCTAATGAAACGCTTCCAAGACAAGCAAAGTTAGCTTGCAAGTCGCAAAGCTTCTTGATGTTCCTATGATGAAGTATGCCTATGTTTTGTAAACAAATTGTTATCTTTATGGGCAATGGGCTTATCGCCTATTATTCCGGCAACTATGTTTTATTGTGAACTCGCAGGGTCGTTTCCAATTATTGTGTTTTGCAAGGATTACGTCATCATCGGCTTTGGTGCTATTTTGTTATTAATTGATCTCCATACCTCATGACACTCAACCAGACAGTTAACTAACAGATGGGATCTGTGAAAGGTTTCATATGTTTCCAATTTTTTCCCTTTAGCCAATTCACTGAAATCAACACACTAATTTGGAGAAGATTGTATGTTTGACTTTTTTACTATTTCACACCTTCCTTTTGTTTCATGGTCCTTGTGCTTTTATTATGTCGCAGGAACAGCTATAGTGCTTATGGGAGTAGGTGGTGCCAGGAAATCGTGAGTATATAGTTTACTTATCATGCCTTTATTTTTCATTAGCTTATTCCTCTATTATTGTGCTTGAACTTCCATTTTGTGTTATTAGTGGCTTTTGTTTACTACATCTTGGATGTATCTTCCATATAATGTCATTATCCCCTCAGTTGGTGTATTGTGCCTTCTCTGCAGAACGATCGGTCGTATGCTGGCAAAAGTGATGAATGTCTGCTCTCTTGATGCTGATGATTACCACCCACGATCAAACAAAGGTAGGCTCTTGATTGCTTGGTTGTGTTGTTACCAATTGCAGAAAATAATGCTTTTATTTTTCTTATATAAAAAACAAACGAGATGAGGAGTGGGATCCCTCTTTCTGATGAAGACCAAATCCCTTGGCTTGAAACTCTGCGTGATGCCCTTAGAGCAACCTTGGTAACTGGTGAAACTATAATTTTTTGTTGTTCTACACTGCAAAAGCATTACGTGGAAATTCTTAGATTTGCTGACCTTGACTTTATTCCAGGTTCTCGTGCATCCGTTATAAAATTTGTTTTGTTGAGTGTTGGGGTTGAGGTGCTTGCTGCTTGGTTGGAGAAAAGAGCAGCAAGAGGGAAGCATTTCATGCCTGCTAAGCTCTTGTAGTCTCAATTAGACATGCTGTACATTGATGAATTGGAAGGGATACTCAAAGTTGATGCTTCACTAGACCTACAGGATACTTTGCGAAGTATACAAGCTTTACTCCTGCCAGCTTCCCTCTCTTAGAAAAAATTATCAAGTTTTTGGTGAAAGCTTAATCGTGATTCGTGAAGATGACAGTTAGGTACTTCCGTGTTCTTACATAAATAAGTCACTGCATCCGAACTTACAATATATCCTCATTAAATACAAACATTAGCATACTGTAGCTTGCTTAAATATTGTTGTGAATATTATATAATGTTTTTTGTTCTTTTAAGTGCAACTTGGAGCTGCAATTAATTTAGTTTAGATTGTGCAAAGTAAAATATGACCAGAATAGTATAGAATATGAGATCCTCAAGATTAGAAGAAATCAAACGCTTGCTTCATCAACATTCGAGCATAATCTTAAACAATAATAATTTAGATTTTGGGCTGGTTTGCCCAGAAGAGTCCTGTTATGTCTTCGTTAGGCGTTGGGCTGGTTTGACACCAATAGCGCTGCTATAATTTAGGTCCATTTGGATTAGGTTTATATGTTTTTAACATGTCTTGATGTAGCAAAACCATAACTCATGTAAGATTAGATTGAATATTCACAAGTGCAATTATCTTTTGGAGTTTAATGCTAAAGTTGCATTGATCAAATTAAAAATGAAGAAATGCCATAATTATATAAAATAAAATTTACTAGAATAAAGTAGTTGTGTATCCTCATAGCGACTTAGCTACTTGAGTTAATTACCTGTTTAACTTTTTTATATCTAAATATCAAGCAACAACAAGATTTATGGGATATAACTCAAAAGAAGAATATTTGATTGAAACTATGCATTTATACCATTTTGAACTCTCTTAAAAGTGATTATCAACTCTTTCCAAAAATGAAAATCATGTTGAGGTCTATTAGTTATATTCCCTCACTTTATTATTATGTGAAATTGCGATTTTATACAGACTGTGGCACTAGAATGATGATGATGATGTTGTAGTGACTAGGCATCAGCATAACATATGTGTTGGTAACGATGTAGTACCAATAATTTTTGGGCAAAATACTTTGTAGTCTTCCATGTCATGTAGGTAAGATTATGTGTAATCTTTTTTACCTTATTTTCTAAATTTGGTTTATTTTAGTTAGGTGACCATGTATGGGTAAAAATTAAGTTTGTTTGATTGGAATATCTAATAAGATTAAAGGAATTTGTCCATACCATGTTTTTTGGGAAAAAATCCATATAAGTAAGAAAATATCTAGCACGTGATGGAAAGTTTGAGCAGTATTTAAGGCATTCTACACACAAAATATGGCCATGAGCTAATCAAATAATGGATGGAAAAAAGTAGAAGGGATTATTCTCCATTCTGTCCAATGGAAAAAGATGAACAACAATTATATAGAGGAGAGAATGGTAGACCCTCCCCTAAATGAATCTCCCCAAAGAATTTATTTATATAGAATATGAATTTATTTATATATTATATATTGTATTATATAAATATAATTTTAAAAAATAAATGGTTGGATTTAGCTCACATCACTATTTTCCCAACCTGAGGTCAAGTTGAGATAAGGTTCAATTTCAAGTTGTTTTCTAATTTGCTTTAGTTTTACTCTAGATTGAGTAGCAAAATAAATTAGTTGTTGATCTTCAAGTGAGACGATAATCAGTATAAGAATTATAAGCAAACATCATAATCATGGATCAAAGAAAGTCAGTAAGTTAGTAGATAAGCTAAGCCAAATAGTATAATAAACATGCTAAGAAGTTATGGATGTGTGGCCATAATAGAACTTGTCTTGCAGGTCTTAACTACCAAGATTGGTCATAGAGATTTGGTGACGAACTTGAATATGATGAAATAAGTGCTCTAAGCATATCAACGTTGAGCATGTTAGTGGAAAGGTCATGATATAGACTAATCGTCTCGCAATAAGTCATCAAATAGATTAGTCATTAAGATCTACCAAACTATCATGAACGGGTAATTTGGGCAGACAACTCGAAGCCCACTACCAACAAAAAGATTAAGAGTTTACTAAGTCGATCACGAGTGTCTACTGACCTAAATAAATATATAAGTGATTCAATCATGAACACCTAGCAAAAGCGTACTTCAAACATGTGTGGCTCGGTGTAAGATAATGTGTAGCCTTTGACACTTACATAGTAAATATCTAGTAATATGGCCCTAATCCTTCTTAACCAACTTTTAGCTTAACTATCATTTACCGCATGGCCCTTAGCACATCCTCGAGCAACATATAGTTTAGCAATGGGTGTCTCGTGACCTTTGGCACATCCTCGAGCAACTTACAGCTTAGTAATCAGTGTCTTGTGACCCTTGGCACATCCTTAATCAACTTGTAGTTTGGTAATCAAGTGTCTTATGATCCTTGACATATCCTTGAGCAACATATAGCTTTGTAATTGGGTGTTTGATGACCTTTGGCACATTCTTAAGTAACTTGTAGCTCACTAATCAAGTGTTTTGTAACCCGTGATCCTTAAGCAACTTGTAGCTTGGTAACCAAGGGTTTTGTGACCCTTGACACATCTTTGAGCAACTTGTAGCTCGGTAATCGATTGCCTTGTGACCCTTGACACATCCTCAAGTAACTTGTAGCTCAGAATTGAGGTGTCTTATGCCTTTGGCATATCCTCGAGCAACTTGTAGCTCAGTAATTAAACATCATGTGATCTTTGGCACATCCTTGGTAATCGAGTGTCTAGTGACTGTGATACATCCTTGAACAACTTGTAGCTCAGTAATCGAGTCACATTCTTAAGCAACTTGTAGCTCAGTTAGGACCCTATTTGGTCGTGTTAGGCATGTGTTAGGAGTGATTCCCTCCTTTGCTAGTATACTTTTAATTCTTTGGGAGTAGATGTCATAAGCAGAAGTACAATGTATCTCTGTGTGCAAGGTACCTTACAAACCCATTTTTTAGCACTTAGGATACTCATTCTATCTTTAATATCCAGATTATCATTTGGCATAACATATTACCTTTCATCCCATTTCTTCTTTGGGGATTGCAAGAATGAAGTGATACTTTCGCAAAATTGCATAAGATTTAGTGGCCATTTATGTTCAGATCCTTTTTAAAGAAGTCTAACACAAGTTAAAGGCATCAAAATTGGAGAAACAAAGATTCTGATTGTTGTAGAGGAAATATAAGAGGCGCATCATGCAATCCTATTCATCTAAACCAGGTCAAGTAAAGAGGTTGAAGCATCTCTAACCTCTATGAGTTCATTTAAATCAATCAACTAGCAAAGCTCCTTAAATGGGAATCAACCAATGACGTAATTTTCTTGTAATCGATTTTCAAACCAGCATCACCATTGAAGAATAATTTCCTACCATGTCACAATCCAACTTTTAAATTTTTGTCATATTCATTAATTGATATTTAGGTAACTTAGTGCAAATAAAGTTGTATTCTAAAGTGCACTATAGTAAGTTCGTACAAAAGTTGGTATACCATTTAGGTATGATTGTCATAGTTTCTTCGGTGTACGTATGTAGCCTATGTTCTTACATCAGTTCTTTTTATTTAGGTAATTTTTCCCATTGGGCTTGATTTCTGTAAGATATGGTAGATGGAGAAACATGATCTCCAAGTTAAGCTTGTTGTTAGTTCTGACTAGCAAACAAACAATGAAAACACAGTTCCTAAACAAGAAGTTAATGACCATTTCTACGTCTTAACTTATTTCTGACACACAATTCCCATCACAGAGGTTTTGTGAGGAATAGCCAACATTTGTAGTTGTTTAGAGTATTAAGTAAATGGCCAGGGAATTGATTCAATGGCAAAACCCTTTTCTAGATTTGGTTATGGCGCAAGAGGTTGTTTGTAGTTTATTTTATAGAAATGCTACCGCTTGCAATCTACTATGCATTTGTTACAATACTTTCTACATAAAACTTTTTCATACTTCCCGTTACATGCCCCCATTGAGCAAGCATTTGGTTCACCATATCTCGTCTAAACATTATTATCTAGATAATTGGTTGTAGTTCACCTAAATCATTTCGGTTCAATAAAATAATTTATTGACGAGAATATAATAGGTGTATGTAATAACAAAAATTGAAGAATACAACTTTATTCGCACTAAGTTACCTAGTACAAGTTCAATTTGATTGTATGCTATACATTATCCTATTATACTAGTAGCAACGCCCAAGGACTACATATATTGTCCGACCATATTATCATTTCTGTTTAATAAAATAATTTATTGAACACCCAACCCAAGATTCGTTTTACAAAATATAAATTTCCCTATATGGGTGTCCCAACACATTTTTTTGAAGGTGGAGTGCACTAAGAAGTGATTTAGGAAAGCCTTTCTAGATGACTAAACTTTTTTCCAACATTGCGAGTGAGTCGCCTTCCCACCATAATGTGACTTTGCCAAATAAGAATGGTATCACCACTCTTGGACGCACCTCCATTGATACTCCTATTAATTTAAAACTGTCCTCCATCCTTTAGCCACTTTTAAACTACCTTCGGGTTATAGGACTCGTCAAACACTGGCATATGTGCTTACCTCAGGGCCTCGTAATAAACCTTTGTTCCTCTGTTAAGCTAAGTTGCAACCAGCGTAGGTGCTTATTGTTGAGTTCCCACCATTGCAGTGGTGGCCAAGTCTTCTAGCCTCAGTCTAGTTTGGCCTACTACAAGTTGCAGCTGAGATTGAATCAAAAGCGGAGGTAGGGGATAAGCATACAAATATTCAGTTGGTTACTCCATGGGAGTGGTGAAAAGTGTGCTTTGAGCATTGCGGTGAGGTTCACTAACTATTTTCCTATAGGAAGAAAGTTGTTTGTTATTCAGTTAGATTAATATACTCAATAATTCCTTTCAACGTTAGTAGTATAGTGAATAAAATATTGCAGAGTCAAACTCAATAATTAAAATAAAGAAATCTCATAACTATAATCTGTTTTAATCAGTCACAAAGGATTAAAAAAATTAGCATTTAAAATCTTCCTTATAACATATTCATATATCTATATGTGTCACCCTTATCTATCCCATACTCCTAGTTTGTCTCTATTTCAGTCTGGGACATCCCCATCTACCACTACTTAGGCTTCTGCATTGGTGCCTTCTTTAAGTCCTTTTCAGGGTCCTTTTCCAATTCATCCTATAAAAGATTGTGTATCATAGTGCACAACTCATCATTCTAGAATGCAAGCTTGTTTATGTGGACTACTAATTCATGTCACACATCTTGAAGCTCACTCATGTGCTACTCATACACCGTTATAACAGTCTTGTGTGTCTCCACAAACTTTGCATAATGCACCTTTACTTCATCCAACTTCTACTTGAGTATGCCATTATGTTGATGCATATTTGTATCCACCTCCAGTCTAGTACATCGCCTCTAAGTCTCCACAACTTAACAACTATGGTACCAAGGTGTGTCAATACAACAAGAAGACGATCTTTAACTTCCTACAATAAACCACTCCTCCCCATGGGCGTATGCTCGCCATAACCGCTACTTCTATCCATTCTCCTATATAAAATCACACATTCCAAGGTAAAATATAAATCAAGCGCTACATATGTATATGTGGCATGAGCCACTAATTCCTAAGTTCTCGGGATGTAATCCTTAGGGTCCCATCTATGTTAACCTATGCTCTAACACGACTTCTATCACACCCATAATCCAAGACCCTAACACAACAATATTCACGATTTACCTCAATGAATACTAAAGCCTACATGTATCATAGCAAACTAATCTAATAATATTATTCACAATAAATCAAAAGAAATAACGTAACATTCAAATGTAACAAAAAGACATCCCAAGTTACAATCAATGCAAGTCACAACGAAAATCAATCCTAACTATTACATCATAAATTTTTTTATTCGCAGTTGAAAATAAAATGTCTAAAGTACGAATCTACCTTCCTTTTGCTCTTCCAACCACATGCTAGTTCCTTGATAGTGGTCTCCTCTGCAAAAAAATCAATGAAAGTTATGAGCAATGAGTCTCCCAATAAATGGTGCTACCTACCTTTACTAGAAAAGTAGACATTCATCACTTTTGCCAGCATACTACCGATTGTTCTGTAGGAAAGAAGGTATAATAAACCAACTAAAGAGATAATGACATTATATGAAAGCTCCAAGATGTAGTAAACAAAGGCCACTAATGACACGAAATGGAAGTTCAAGCATAATAATAAAGGAATAAGCTAATGAAAAATAAGGGCATGATATGTAAATTATATACTCACGATTTCCCAGTTCCCTTCACCACTTTCTCCCATAAGCACTCTAGTTGTTCTTGTGACATAATAAAAGCACAAGGACCATGAAACCAAAGGAACGTGTTTGTAGTAAACCTATAAAATATATTAAGAGGCTAGTAGACACATAAAATTTGTGTCCTACCAAAATAGAATTTTTAATAATATCAATTAAATATTTTCAATTCGTATTTTTAAAATTCAATTAAATATAATTATTAAAATAAATAAATAAATAAATGATGTTTTAATATAAATATTCTCAACAAATCAAATAATACCAAGTGTCAAATTGGTTATGTTGGCAATTAAATCATATAATTCCCAACCGTAGAAGACAAATAGCAAGTTAAAACATATCAAATCAAATCTCATGATCCAAACAAATAGATGCTAGGTTAAATATGAAAGCCAATCAAATTATATCATGTTGTCAAAACATGTAAGATAAGGATATATCTTTCGGCAATGTAAATAGAGGGTGAGAGCCATAAAGAAAGAACACAATTCAATACACAATTCAAGTGACACAAAAGAAGGTGATTTTAGAGAGGTTTCAAGTTCTCTTAGCAAGTCGATGATCCACGATGTTCTCGACAAAATAAGACAATGCTCGTGGTGTTTCTCAAATTTTTAGGCCATGAAAATTAAACAATAAACAAACATTATTAGAATTTAAAAAATGAACTCTCGAAAATTAGTTAACAAATATAGAGATTGAGTTTTATAATATTAAAATTAAATATACATACTCCATGCATTAACGTATGAAATGAAATTATTAAGAATTATTAAGTATTATTAATTAATATTTGAACTATACTTCAAATATAAAATAAATAGATTCATATATGTGTGCGGGGTCTGATACGAGAGCAATTTTCCAAAATTGCCCATCACTTCCACTCCAATACAGCCGACCTATGGTCTTCACTTGTTGGACTTTTCTTTCTGAATGCTTTTATTACATGGCTTCCATTATTTTATTTCAACGTCCGATACTATATATACCCCTCCCTTTCTTCCTTAATATTCGGCAATTTGCATCAGGCTTAACGTCTCTTTTTCTCTTTGCATCGCGGGAGTTTCGTCAGACTCTACTCTGTCTTCGATTCCTCTGAAGGCGGTTTATGAGGTAAGTAATTCCGCTTCAAATCCATTTTTTAATTCTTCTGTTCATTATTCCTGTGTTCTCCTCTAATTTTGTATTAATTTATTTCGGTTTTTTTACTTAGATCTGGTCCCTTCCCCCTTTGTATCTTTCGATGCATAATCGATAATTTCATTGATTTGTATTGCCGGGAGGTGGGGTTGACTCTTTTTCTTAGCCTTTCGGAAATTGGATCTTGATTTGTTTTCAATTTCTTCTTGCACATGGATTGATTTTTTCAAAGGGGGTTTCTTTGCCTTTGTCTTACCTTTTGTTCGATTTGTAGAGGAAGCTGTTATCGGGATCTCAAAGGAGAAATCTTTTAATCTTTTATTTTGATAAGTTAATCTTGTTGAAATGTGGCAGATTTGCTAATCTTCAACTCTCTGTCCTCTTTCTCTCTCACACTAACCTTTTTTTTTGGCCTTGCAGCTCGAAGGAGAAACCCGCTCTCGGGTAAGTCTTTTGACCACTTTCCTAGAAAGAATATAATCATAGTGATTAGATTTTGTTTGATATGTTACGTGCAAGTCGTTACAGTTATTTTATGTAGCTGTTATTTGTTAATTGCAGTTTTAAGTTGATTTAGAGCTTCTTGTGCTAAAAATTTTTAATGATTATGACAAAAGCTTTTAATCTATGGTGAATTCAAACTAATCTTCCCCAACAACATTGTCTAGATAAAAGATTGTGAAAAGTCCAATAGATTAATCTAGACAAACTTCATCTAGGCTAAAAGTTTGTCTAGATAAAGATTGTGAAGAATCCAAGGCACAAAAAGAATTATCTGTTGTGGAACTGAACAACGTAGTTGAAGAGTTCCATTTGCCCAAATTGAGGTACTTGGATGCAGTTCTTTAAGAAACATTGCAAAAGTTTGTCTAGATAAAGATTGTGAAGAATCTAAGGCACAAAAAGAATTATTTGTTGTGGAACTGAACAACATAGTTGAAGAGTTCCATTTGCCCAAATTGAAGTACTTGGATGCAGTTCTTTAAGAAACATTGCACTTACATCTTACAGTACCCCTCCTTACTTCGCTTCGGCACTTATTCGAATGGAAATTACCTAGAAGTGAAAAACTTGACGTGTCTTAGACATTTGTGATGGTGTTGAGGAGAAGTACACTACTAGTAGCATTGCCCAAGGACCATTGGGCACACTTATTAAGAAATCCCCATAGCAAAGTAAATTTATGGTGGCGGCGTTTAGCAAGCTTAGCCTGCCTTGTGGTGGCGGTCACGACCGTGAGTTATTATTCCACAACCCAGTAAGCTTTTCGTCAAGAAAAGTGATTCTAATCTCCGAAGATATTATTTTTTGGGCTGGGGGTATGATGCCTAATCTATAAACAAACACCTGTGATTTTGAAAGTTAGTTGTTTAGTCCCATTTAACAAGAATATATACAGAATGCATTATCTAGACAATTAATATATTCACATCACAAATTTCAATGGGAGCCCACTATATTGATGTTTTACTTCTTGTATGTTTATGCCAACTGATGCTTGGTACACATCTCATAGGCGTACAATTCCCCATGAGAACCATTTTCATAGTTGCTTAGGTACTATAGATGTACCTAAGAGCTATCATTGAATATCTTTTGCATGTTTTTACATTATTTATAAAACGTATGCAACTAATTTGCCCATAATCCTTTGCTTCTCGCGTGCAACTAGCCCCAATACTTCTACCCCCATTTGTTATTGGGCACACTACTTTGTCAATCATTTATACTTCACCATTTGTCAATTTATATATTGTATACCTAATCTTGCCCAACAAGCCTGATTATATTTTGGAACAGAATGGGAAGGAAAGCCATTGATTTCACCATGGAGAAAGACATTGAAAGTTTTTCCAACTAATTGTTATTTAAAAATCTATTGGACTCTCTATAATGTTTAGCTAGACAAACTTCTAGTTTTGAGAGATATCTTCACTAGCTTTTCCAACTTTCTTCATCATCTTAAACTCTTTGTCCAAGTTCATCAAGTTTCATACTTAAATACAACAATTTAAAGAATCTAACAGCTTACATAAACCTAGTTAAACTTATTGTTGTCCACAATACAACCAACAAGTTGACAAATTGTTGCTTCGCCATTGAGCTCATGTTAAAAGAATTGTTGCGTTACCTTTAGGCACACAAAATGAGTTCAATGATAAGAATGACATATTTTGAATCTAACAACTTATCAAGCCTTCTTCTAATAAAATATGCTTTATTATGTAAGATAAAAATGCTCTAATTATTACAAAATTTTAATTAAATGAAATATATATAAATATATGTAGAGTAATTGCAAAAATCCTAATCGCAGGATTTACTGGTCAACTCAAAGGATGGTAGGATAGCTATCTTACTCTTGATCAACAAAATGAAATAATTAATGCATACAAAACAGATGAAGAGGGAAACTTCATTTTTGATGAAGATAATAATCCTCAACAGGATGCCCTCTCTACTCTAATTCTTACAATTTCTCTCCATTTTATTGGAGATCCTTCCCATATCAAAGATAAAAATGCTAAACTTTTTTTAAATTTTCGTTGCAAAAAATTTAGCCATTTTCTGTCCTAGAAAAATATTTTTCTTACTAGAGTCATGCTTCGATAAGACTCTAATCTGTCATTTTGGAAAGAAAAAATTTTTGTTGGATTTTCAACAGTTCTCGGTGAAAAGGCCTGCAATCATATTAAAGAAACTTTTTAAAAGAAAATCATTCCTTATGAAGACTATACTTATGGCCAGCTTGTTTATATCATCCAACATGCAAGCTTAAAAATCTGCCAAGATTTGAAACTCTAAAAGTACCTCAAAAGAGAAATGAGACAAACCAAAGTAGTGTTAGGAACTTTCTACCAACAATTTGATATCAACTCCTTCAAACAATCTCATTCTTCTTGTTAGGGCAATTGTGGCCAAAACTAGTTCAGAAGCTTTACAAAATCTTTTAAGAAAAAGAATTACAAAACCTATAAAAAAAACCCTCTAAAAAAGAATATTACAAAAAATATCATAAGAAGAATAAAAAATATTAGCCCAAGAATTTCTTTAAATCTTTAAAAGACATTAAATGTTTTAAGTGTCAAGTTGGGACATACTGCAAAATATTGCAGACTCAACCAGAGAATCTAAGAACTTTATTTTGGAGAAGATGTCCTCAATGAACTGTCAAACTTCCTTGTTAGTACCTCTGATAATTCCTCAAACTCTGAAATGGAAAACTCTTCTGTTTCAAAAGAAAACCAAAAATGTCTTCAAATCGATGAAATTACTTCACCTAGTCTTCAAACTTCTCAAAAAAAAAAATCTTCTGATAATGATAAATTTTCTGTTCATGTCTCAACTTTAGAATAATAAACAATTCTTGACATTATTAATCAGGTTGACAGTCTTGAGTTAAGAAAAGAATATCTTGAAACATTCCTCAAAACTTTCACTAGCTGTAAAAGAGAACCAAAATCGTCATCCTAACCTCTGGTATCAAAGAACACTTACGATCTTACAAATATCCTCAACAAACAAAAACGCAAATCCAAAGAATTAACAGTCTAAGACTTCCGAAAGGAAATTAGGATTGTTAAGCAAGATTTGAGAGAACTCAAACAAAAACAAAAATAGGATGAAGAAGCTTTTAAGCACATCCTCTCTAAAATATAGTCTAATGAAGAATCTTCGCCTAATGATTTTCAGTAAAGAATCTATGTAAGCAAGATCAACATGTTTTCTATTCCAAAACGCATTTGGAAGAGCAGCTCAAATTCTTTTTCAATTGAGTTTTGAAGATTTTTTATTTGCTTTTTAACAAAAGGAGTATCTAGCTGTTCTTGAATTCTTTTGAAAGTGATATTTTTGCGAAGATCTTGAAGTTGAAAATCTTTTGCTTGGATAAGATTATGCAAAGTATTTTGGTGAATAGAAAAGACTTTTAGATAATCAAAATTTTGAGTTTTTGGTTTGTCAAGAAAAGGAAATGAAAATCTTTTGTGTTTGATTTTAAAAGAAATAGAATCAGATTTGACCTTGTAATGTTTATGAAAGGAGTTCCAAGAATAACAGAATAATGTATTTCTTAGACAACAACAAGGTTTGGGAGAAATATTATTATTGATGATATTGGTAAAAGTTTTAGATTTAATATAAAGTTTTGCATTATTAGCTGCTGAAAGTTTTTCTTGTAATTTTTCAAGAAATCTTTTTGGAATCATGCCAGACTTTATGTAGTTTAAATCTGCACCAGTGTCAGAAAGGGCAACATCATCAATGTGAAAGTTTGGAGAAAATTCAAAAGTAATTTTGATCATATATTTTCTTGTTATTTCTCTAAGAGTAAAGAGAAATTAATTCGGTATTTCTTGGAGGCTTGTAATTTTGTATCAATGGAATTATATCTATCCTCATCATTAGACGAAAATTTTTCATTGGACTGTATTTTGGAGAGAATGTGCTTGATAGCTTCTCCTATTTTTATTTTTGTTTGAGTTCTCTAACATCTTGCTTAACAATTCTAATTTCTTTTTGGAATTTTTGGACTATTAATTCTTTGGATTTGCGTTTTTGTTTGTTGAGGGTATTTGTAAGATCATAAGTGTTTTGGGATGAAGATTTTGATTCTCTATCACAACTAGTAAAAATTTTGGGGAGTTTTTCAAATCATTCTTTGCTTAATTCAGGGCTATGAACTTAGTTAATAATGTGAAGAATTGTTTGTTGTTTTGAAGTTAAGACTAACAAAAAATCATCATTGTCAGAAGATGTTTTTTGAGAAGAAGTTTGAAGCAATATTTCGACTGGTTTTACTGCCCTAACCCTTCAGGACTTACTACTCTAGATCTTCTTAAGCAAACACACTTGGTTTGGAAAGGTTATCCTACAACAAAATTTTGTTATCTCACAACTTTACCCCTTCTAGTAAACTCATATTCTCTCTTTGGATTGGTTTGAAATTTATGCTATCAATAATGGTATCAAATATCCTTTCAAAAATTTCTTAAATCTAATCACCGTGAGAAACAAAAATTCAAAGACTACAGAATGCAAAACCTCTGTGGGAACAAAAATTATTTCAAACTGTCCTCCTTTGCTTGATCGTATTGAAAATTATAGAAGCAACTCTCTTAAAAATCCCAAGAGATGATGAAGAAAATTATCTTTCAAAATAATTTTTCAAACATTTTAGTGCGATTGGGAAACAACTTGATTGTATTGAAATATATTTAAAAACAATATATTCTGCTCAACCAAAAAGATTTGAAAAATCCTGTTTTTAAATCTTACTTAGTTTCTAAAGGTTTTGTTAATAATATCCAAGAGAATAGGAGTGACTCTCAGAATCAATTTTCAAAATTAGAAGTTTCAGCTGGTGATTTTAATGTTGTCCTTGAGACACCAACATCTACTAATAAGTCTCCAGTCATCAATATTCTCTCAAAAGTCAGAGGTTGATGAAACTATTGGACAAATTCGGGATTCTTAAGTAAATGTTTTGCCTACAATGTCGATAGTTTCAGTACCTAACATTGTTCCAGCAAAATCAATTTTTCAATTTCGTTTCAATGCTTTCTCTGTTTATAAATGGAACATTGATAACTTCTCTAAATATGAAATCCTTTCTACTCTCCAGCAAATGACCATGGCTGCAAATGCTTACAGAGCTTAAAATAATGTTTCTGACAAAGCAATTGCAAAAATCCTAATCAAAGGATTTTCTGGTCAACTCAAAGATTTTCTGATAGTTTCTGGCCGTCTAAAATTTCAGAAAGGAATTCTAAAGCTTTCAAACGCAATGTTTCAAGGTAAAGTCTTTACCAAAATTTAAGTTTCCACGAATACACATTGGGAATATTAGTTTTGCATGTTTAGGCATGTGAAAATTTAAATTATCGAGGCTTACATGTTTGTTAATTCATGTAGCTAGAGTTTAAGTCATGTATTATGTGTAGGAAACCATATGAAGTACATACAAGAATACTCTGTGAAACTCTGAAACATGTCTTGGATTGTTTCAAAAACTTATCAATATTCTAAGTTATGTTTCCTATGTTTTTTGAATTAAGAAAACCATTTATATAACCTTTGCAATTTAGAAATATCAGGATCTAGGCCAACTTAATTAAATTAAGTTGGATCAGTTCAAGAAAGCTTCTTACTTCCATTACATTAGTAGGTCTAGGCCACTGGAAGATGGGTTCAACCTTCTTTGGGTCCATAGACACCCCTTTTTCAGATAGCATATGTCCTAAAAATGCTACGCTTTTAAGACAAAATAAACATTTAGTAAATTTGGTGTGTAGCTATTTTTCTTTCAAAATATGCAACACTACCCTTAGGTGCTCGTTCTGTTCTTCACCGCTTAACGAGTACACTAAGATGCCGTTGATAAATACCACCACAAAATCAACCATGTATGGCTTGAATACTCAGTTAATTAAATCTATGAAGGATGTTAGGGCATTTTTCAGCCCGAAGGGCAACACTAAAAGCTTATAATGTCCGTACCTAATTTGGGAAGCTGTCTTAGGTATGTTTTCGGTTTTTATCTTTAGTTAGTGGTATCTTGACCTTAGGTCGATTTTCAGAAACACTCTAGCCTCTATGAGTTGGTCAAGTAAATCGTCAATCCCTGGCAAGAGGTATTTGTTCTTAATGGTTACCTTGTTGTGCTCTTGATAATTTGTGCATAAACTTAAGCTTCCATCTTTTCTTTCAACAAAAAGTACTAGGGCTCCAAGGTGATGCATTTGGCTATATTTATTTCTCATCCAATAGCTCTTGCAATTGCAACTTTAGTTCTCTTAACTTTTTTGGTGCCATCTGGCAAGGGGTGTTCAAGATAGGCCTTGTTCTTAGCACTACATTTATTTCAAATTCAATTTTCCTATCCAGAGGTGGTCGAGTATGTCATCCTAGAGCACATCATGAAACTCTCTAACTACACGAATATCTTCAAGTTTTAATTCCTGTTCCCAGGCATCAATAACACATGTGAAATAAGCTTTGCATCCTTCCTTAATGGCCTTCTCTACATTAGATGTAAATATTAGGAATTTGAGGCTACTGGTTTGATCTTAAGTGCTTCCGTGAAATGAGTAACTATTGCTCGAAAACAAGTGGAATATTTTCTCAAGGGTGATGCCCCACAGATATAAAAGGAAGCCTCGTAAGTGTGTTAACAATTTCATTATTCATATTTTTTACTTTCTATCTGTATTACTTAGTGTTTGAACGTAGTTGGTCTTAGCAACGTTTCGGTGTTGCAGCATTTAATCAAAAGCTTCAAGTGATATCAAAGTGACGTCGTGACTTGATTTTTAAGCAAGTGAGATCTTAGAACCTATGATTAAGTGACGGGCATGAAGTAGGGACCTTCAATTACTTGTCCACCTTTGCTTGATGAGCCAACTATCCATATTAAAAAGTCTAAATGAGATTATTTATCAAATATGTTAATGAAAATGCCTGGTGTTCTATCACTATTGGACGAAGTCCATTCTCCTACAATGTCAATGAAAAAATTGTACCCAAGGATGTCAAAGACTGGACCACATATGAGGAAAGAGTTTGCCTTAGGGAATTCAAAGCCTATCAACACCATCTTCACAGGAGTAGACAGAGTAGTTTAAGCTAATTTACATTGGGAATTTTCTTTCTGTCAGATTTTACTATGAAAATGGAAAAGAGAAAAATAAAAAATTGTTTCGTTCACTAATGTGATTGGAATTGGAAACATTAATGAAAGATAGCAACAAATTTTACACAAAGAATTTTCTTTTTATCATAGATTTTATCAAAAAATAAATAAATGAACATATGATTATCCTCAACCTAGTCGTCTAAAGTGGATTCACTTAGGTTTTCTTGAAATTAAGGTTTTCAAAATCAGCTCGGACTGGTAAGTTCAATCAGGATTGATCGATTCTCTGGTTCAATTACACTAAAAAGTTGTCCTGTTATTTGAATTGATGTGACCCGATCAAACTGAGTTGGTCAAATTGGTTAAAAAATTTATTTTTATTATTTTTTATTGATTAAAATTTTAAAATAAAAAACGTCCTTTAAAAAAATAAAAATAAATAAAATATTTTTATATCTTCTTATAATTTCATTTTTACCTCCTAAAAAATTTATTATTATCTATAATTTTCGCTATCTATTTTTTTGACTTGTATTTATTTTATTATTTTTATCTATATATTTTTCTAATTAAGTCATTGAAAATTTGATTATTATATATTGAAATTAAAAACATTCCATTAATTGTGTTGTTTACATTTTCCAAAACTCAATTTTCAATTTTTATGTTTTACTTTGAATTTAATTTAGTTTCTTTGATATTTTTGTAATATTTTTTTACTCTTATTAAATTAGTAAATTTTTTATGTTACATCTAAAATTTATCATTTGACATATTAATTGATGGACATGAATCAATATTATAACATTGTTTTAATATTATTGTATATGTATACATTATATTATTATAAATAATTTAAAACCATTGATTTTTCTAAAAACATTGAACCAATCGGACTAAGTTGGCAACCTAGTGATTGAATCAATTTTGTCTGGTTTTAAAATCATTGCTTGAAGTGGACATCCTCTTTAGCCAGAAAGCCTAAGTAATGGTTGGTGGCTAGGAATGTGAGCGATAAAGTTGATGTCAGACATTCTAAACACACTTGACTATTCCGGGAGCCGAATTTCAACTACGATAACAGACTTGAAGAAATCTCACCAATTGATTTCTGTTTTTTTTCCCTGCTAAATTTCTACTTTAACATTTGAGGTTCATCTATTTTTAACTTCGCTTACAATTCTAATATGAATTCTGCCAGTTTACCACTTCTCAATTTCTTTTTCTCCCGTGCGATTTCCTTAGTAGTTTGCATATAGGATCCTCTGGTTATGTGCTTGGGTAGGATATTGTGATGATTTTGATCAAGATAAATGGTTTGGACACTCGAAAAGTTTTATTTGATTACTCTGATTTTGAATACATTAAGATTTGATGACTTACTTTGTATGATTGAGAAATGGAAGAGTAATTTGGGTAATAACTTCTGTGATTTTTATTTGCTCGCAAAACTATCTATTTTTGAGTGATTTTTGGAAGTCCTAGGGTTTATTGCCTCGTATAATTAAATGAGAATGTTCAAACAGACAATTTGTTTGCCTTTAAAATCTAATTTTCATTGCTCTTCTCTGTTGCTTAAATGAGAACATTAAAAGAAATTGCAACTGAAAAATTATAGTTCTCCGGTTTTATGTATTTAAACCTTGATAGTTTAAAATGAAGACAGAATAGCTGATCGGGTCTGTGTTCAATTTTAAGCTAATGAAACGCTTCCAAGACAAAGTTACCATGCAAGTCGCAAAGCTTCTTGATGTTCTTGTGATAAAGTATGCCTATGTTTTGTAAAAAAATTGTTATCTTTATGGATAATGGGCTTATCACCTATTATTTCAGCAACTATGTTTTATTGTGAACTCGCAGGGTCGTTTCCAATTATTGTGTTCGGCAAGAATTACGTCATCATCAGCTTTGCTGCTATTTTGTTATTAATTGATCTCCATACCTCATAACGTTCAACCAGATATTTAACAAACAGATGGGATCTATGAAAGGTTTCATACGTTTCCAATTTTTTCCCTCTTGCCAACTCACTTAAATCAACACATTAATTTGTAGAAGATTGTATGACTTTTTTACTATTTCACACCTTCCTTTTGTTTCATGGTCCTTCTGCTTTTATGTCACAGGAACAGCTATAGTGCTAATGGGAGTAAGTGGTGCTGGGAAATCGTGAGTATATAGTTTACATATCATGCCCTTATTTTTCATTAGCTTATTGATTTATTATTATGCTTGAACTTCCATTTTGTGTTATTAGTGGCCTTTGTTTACTATATCTTGGAGCTTCCATATAATGTCATTGTCTCCTCAGTTGGTGTGTTGTGCCTTCTTCTGTGCAGAACAATCGGTGGTATGCTGGCAAAAGTGATGAATGTCCGCTTTCTTGATGCTGATGATTACCACCCACAGTCAAACAAAGGTAGGCTCTTGATTGCTTGGTTGTGTTGTTACCAGTGGCAGAAAATAATGCTTTTAGTTTTCCCATATAAAAAACAGACAAGATGAGGAGTGGGATCCCTCTTTCTACTGAAGACCGAATTCCTTGGCTTGAAACTCTGCGTGATGCCCTCAAAGCAACCTTGGTAACTGGTGAAACTGTAATTCTTGGTTGTTCTGCACTGCAGAAGCATTACAGGGAAATTCTTAGATGTGCAGACCCTGATTATGTACCAGGTTCTTGTGCATCTGCTGTAAAATTTGTTCTGTTGAGTGTTGGATTTGAGGTGCTTGCTGCTCGGTTGGAGAAAAGAGCAGCAGAAGGGAAGCATTTCATGCCTGCTAAGCTCTTGCAGTCTCAATTAGACATGCTGCACATTGATGAATTGGAAGGGATACTCAAAGTCGATGCTTCACTAGACCCACAGGATACGTTGCAAAGCATACAAGCTTTACTCATGCCAACTTCCCTCTCTTAGCAAAATTATCAAGTTTCTGGCAAAAGCTCAATCCTGATTCATGAAGATGACAATTAGGTACTTCCGTATTCCTTCATAAATAAGAAAAGTCGCTGCATTCGAACTTACAATATATCCTCATTGAATACAAACTCTCAGCATTAGTGTACTGTAGCTTGCTAAAATAGTGTTGTGAATATTATATCAACTTCTTTGTTCTTTTAAGTACAACTTGGAGTTGCAATTAATTCAGTTTATATTGTGTAAAGTAAAATGTGACCAGAATAGTATAGAATATGAGATGCTCAAGATTATAAGAAAACAAACGCTTACATCATCAACATTCGAGCATAATCTTAAACAATAGTAATTTAGATCTTGGGCTGGTTTGCCCCGAAGGAGTCCTGTTATGATGTGGGTCAAGATGGATTGGGTTAATATGTCTTAGTTAGATGTTGGGCTGGTTTAACCCCAATAGTGTTGCTATAATTGGGTTCCGTTTGGATTAGGTTTTTATGTTTTCAGTACATCCTGATGTAGCAAAATCGTAACTCATGTACGATTAGGTTGAATATTCTCAACTGCGCATTATTTATCTTTGGGAATTTAATGCTAAAATTGCATTGATCAGATTAATAATGAAGAAATGCCGTAATTATATAAAAAAAATTACTACAAAAAAGTAGTTGTCTATCCTTATAACTACTCAGCTGCACGAGTTAATTACCTGGTGGAACTTTTTTATATTTAAATATCGAGCAATCAACAAGATTTATGGGATATAACTGAATAGAAGAATATTTGATTGAAACTATGCATTTATGCTATTTTCAACTCTCTTAAAAGTGATTATCAACTCTTTCCCAAAATAAGAATCGTGTTGAGGTCTATTGTTCATATTCCCTCACCCTGTTATTTTGTGAAATTGCAATTTTATTTATACAGACTGTGGCACTAGCATGACAATAATGACGTTGCAGTGACTAGGCTCCAGCATAGCGTATGCGTTAGTAGTGATGTGGTACCAACAATTTTTGGACAAAATATTTTGTAATCTGCCATATCATTTAGAAAAGATAATGTATAATCTTTTTTGCCTTATTTTCTAAATTTGGTTTGTTTTAGTTAGGTGACCATGTATTAATAGAAATCAAGGTTGTTTGACCAAAATATTTGCTAAGAGTAAAGGAATTTGTCCATATCATATTTTTTGGGAAAAAAATCCACAGAAGTAAGAAAATATTTAGCACATGATGGAAAGTTTGAGTGGTATTTTTTCAAAATTTTACTTAATTTATAAATAATTTAAAATTTTATTAGTTTTCTACTATTCAAAGGTTTTTATTTTACATAATTTAAAGATAACTATATAGTTTAGATATATTAAAACTATATTTTATCACTAATATATATATATATATTCTATATACACAAGGGACCCCAAGATTGAAAGGGAGGTGTGTTTGAGCTACAAGAAGTCATACCTATATTGGGTAATTGACTTTGAATTTCTTTAATGAATTCAGCTTTGTTATCATAAATTTTTTTTACACTTCCTTTAGAAATTTCTTATGGTTTGAAAAGAGGTTTTTTGAGAAATATTTCTTTACATTTATCAAGTTCAAATATGACTGAAAGTTG
Source organism: Avicennia marina (assembly GCA_019155195.1). Classification (NCBI taxonomy): domain Eukaryota; kingdom Viridiplantae; phylum Streptophyta; class Magnoliopsida; order Lamiales; family Acanthaceae; genus Avicennia; species Avicennia marina. The sequence continues at coordinate 8,075,021 of CM032783.1, read as the reverse complement.
TTTTTGAATATGATTTTCAATTCTATCTAATTATTTTCTTATGGCATTTAAATTGATGTTTGTATAATTATTTTGGGTTATTAAATCTTTTATATTTTTCCTATTATCTTCTCTTAGGTACCTGTTGGTTTTGAATAGTAATTTTAATCATTTGTAGAGGAGGATGATTTAATTGAAATTTTTTAGAATCATTGATTGTTTCCCACTTAGGTTTCTTGTTCTTAAAAATAATTGGATTTAAGTTTTTTGAAAAAAGATAGCTTATTGAGTTTTGTGAAGCATAAATTTCAAACCAATCAAAGAATAAAATATGAGTTTTGTGATTATTAATAAATTTATAATATTTTTCTTGGATTTGTTTTTCAATATCTAAGAAGTTTTTGAAAAACTATTCCTCTCTTTTTGGAATTTTCTTGAGAATAAAAGTCATTGTAAAGAGGGGTCTTGTTAACATAAAACTCCTTTTTTAAAACACTTAATTCATTAATATTTTGAATAACAACTAAAAAGGTTGGATTGGAAGAATCTTGTTTAAATTTTTGATCAACGGTATTTGTATAGATTGGTCTTAGAATATTTAAAGTATAATCAACATTTATAATCTTCGATTTTTCAAAATTCAATTGTGCAAAAATATTAATTAATATATAAAAAAATTTAAAAATAATACAATAATAAGAATATATAATAAAAATTAAGTTCTTTCAAAATTGATATTCTATTTTAATAGGAAATTCATATATTAAAAATTTAAACTAAATAAATATTCATAAAAATTCTAAAAATAGATATAGTTTTTGTTTTAATTTTTATTTAATTTTACCCTTTGTTGTATATTTGTTCTTGTCATGATTTATATTTATAGAATTAGTATTTTTAAAGTCAAATAAAGTTTTGATTTAATTTAATATAACATTTTACATGAGAAAACATAAATTGATAAAAAAATATTATGAATAAATAAAAGATAAATTTTTGAAAATAAAATAATAGTTTTGAATCAATTTGAAAATATTGCTATAAATTTATATGAAAGTTAGTATTAAATTGTAAGACAAATAAGGTGAAGCAGGAATCTACAAATGTGCACCCACTTGCAATCTCGCATTGATTATGCATGGGAAAGCTAAAACTTTGTAGACGTCCAACCGTTTCCTCATTTTCATTTATTACTTTTTAGGTTGTTGGTTTTTTTAAACTTTTTTAAATAAATTGGTTTAATCTAACCGTCGGTTTTCACCAGTTTCATTTGGTTTAATTCAATTTTAAATCACATCTGGTTATAACTATCATCCAAACCAAATGTCCAACCAATTTTCACTTAAACCAGTTGAACCTACTTGTCACATGGTATATATAAGTTAATAATAATTCTTTTTTCAATCAGCTAGTTTATGTATGATTTCGCTAGCTTATAGATTTGGCAAATTACTAATATCACTTCTTTTTTCTGTCTATTTTGAGTAAAATTTTGAAAAGCCACTGTTAGAATTTATACATATTTTGTATAATAGAATATATGTTTGATTTGATAAAAAACTAACTTCTTTGTAAATTTTCTTTCCATTTCTCTTTTGTTTATACACACAAAAACAATACATACACACTTCAAAATAAAAAGAAACACATATATAAGGTATTCTTAACTAATAATAATTAAGATATATAGAAGTGCCCTCACCCAGGCATGATAAGAGCACCCTCTCAAGTTGCAACACTCAAATCACACCATATATAATTATCCAAATGAAATCTTAATTTCCAATTCTCAAGTCATCCCCCTTCATGTTACAAGATGGACCTTAGGCTACTTGATTCTACTTTGTTGCATGATCAATGTAATCATAGATCAAGTTATGTGTGGGATAGAGAGTTGAAGTTGACCCTTCGTTTGAAATGTCCAAACGCCCAATTGCAGAAGCTCAAAGTAGATGACAAAGTAGTAGCCTTTCTACATTAGATTAGCTTCTGCGAAGTTTATAGATGTGGTCACCTTTAGATAGATTGGCATTTGATGACTGTCATGGTTGAGAGATGGTTTCCAAAGACCGACACTTTTCACTTAGCATTATAAGAGGCTATTGGCATTGTTATGGTAGTTGCCTACCATGGGCCACCTAGTGACAATGGTCAAATCTCTAGCAAACTAAAGTGGAGTGGCAGGCATATCGCCAACATTACTTAGGTTTCACTATAGGCTAGTGATAGTTTAACGGTTTTACCCTCCCGATCCTTGATCTCTTCAACTACTTAAATGCCACTTCATTAAAGCCATGTAGCACTCTTGAGCAGGTCGCACAATACACATGGGGATATGCAAATTAGCATGTATGATGATATCTGACACCTCAGGGAACTCAAGTTATTATTGTGCCAACCCTCCAAGGACCTTGATCACGCATGTGAGTACAATTAGGGTACTGATGTGTTGACACATATATATAAAAACCTCTGTGCCTCATCATAACAAAGACGTGAGACTATCTTTGAGGCATGCGAGCTATTACAGATAAACTTAAGTCTAATTTTATTTTGAGTTCAAATTACAAAGTGCATTTTTTTATTGATAATACTCAATCCATGCTTGGTACAGATTTGAACGTGGTCTTGGATATTAGACCAGTGCCCCAACTTAGGACACACACAGAGGGACATGCAGCCAATGGTGCTAGACAACGGTCAATTGCTTCTAGCTACCCCATTGGGTGCACGATATGGTAATTTACATATAAAAGTATTGATTTATGGATAGTGACCTAAATTTCTTACATACTTTTATGCATTCAGAGGATTTTTCCTACTATATGTACACTACTTACAACTATTAGTTGTACAAGACAGCAACTAATGTCGTGCACATCATTTGTGATATATTGGACTCTGAGACCCCGACCCAATTTTACATTAATACATCATCTACTCTAATTATAAGCATATGCAATACACTTATTGTCATATGATTTTCAAAATATGTAGTTTATATGTCAGCTTTATAATAAGCAGGACTTTGTGTCATTACCTAATGGGAGGTTTCATGCTTGATGGACATACTAGGGTTCCTTTATCTTCTACCAAATAGTTGAATATCACTATCTTGAGAGAGTGATCAAGCAATTTAAAACAGTACGATCTATAGAGCGGATCTTGATATAAGTCTTCATGCACCACATGGCACCGATCGACGATTAGTTGTGGGTAAAAATTAGGCCACTGAGCTTGCAATACATGTGCACTAGTGGTGGGATTCATCTCAAGTGCTCCACTTTGCTAAACATCTCTACGACCAGCCGTACCTTATTAGAAGTGATACTAGTAAGTCACACAGTGTATCATCCGTCTGCCACAACACTATGTTCACGGGGGTAGTAGTCGGGAAACGCTTTTCACACACATGGCATGCTATCCTCAACCTTCTTACATTGTCTGTATATATCTTATTAAATCACATAATGTATGTATATTGATACATGATTATCACATTTCGTTACAGGCCCAATACATGCAACAAATGTGCTACAATGCAACATAGTTTGGAGGTCTTGAAACCATCTCCTCCCAACAACATGGGATTTCCAACTATACAAGTAGATTCAACGTCATTATCTAGACATTCCCAAACCATCACACCCATCTCATCGTCTAGGCATATCTAGCTCATCACACCTACCTCCTCATCCAAATTTGCTCGACCCGTCACACTCTCCTCATTTTGACATGCTCGAGCCTTCCTCGTACTCTTCTACATTCAATGATGTGCCTTACGTGAGACTATCGACTGGCATTAGGTTTGGAGAGAACTACTGCATACTAGCACCACCAAGCATTAACATGCAATCTTCGTACACATCACTAGGATTAGATTTATCTTAGGTACAATATCCTTACATGCCATTAGATTTATAGTTGAAACTAAAATTTATCTCCTTGATGCAGTGCAATGCTTTCCATTAATATCCTATGTCTCCAATACCATTAGGTGATATTTTCTCACCATCACCACTATATTATATAGGGGGTTCTCATAGACATAAGAATGGCTCTAGTTATGACTATTAGGATTAGCTAGCTCCATAGGGATAGGATCCACAATGATGATAGAGAGACTACGTAATCGTACATGGTCATGAGGGTGTGGCACTGGAGGCCATTTATAGTGTTAGACTTTTTTTTTCACATTTTGCATAATTAGTTATTTTTTTTATTACTTGTAGGTGCTAATGATATGTACAAATAAAATTAATTATTGTTACTATCATTAAATAATTGCACCCATGATTAGGCAACGTGTATGTAGGTCGAATGCTAGGTGGGCTTCCCTTCCTATTTTCTTTTACTTGAGTTGCAAACTATCTTTCCAAACAATGACATCATCATATTCCACATTTGAAAAAATCAAAAAATAGAATATGCCATTTTGTAAAAACCATTTCAATTCTTTATTTTTTTAAAAAAATGTAATATTTAATTAAAAGAAGCAGAAGGATGTGGCAACACAAGCTATTGTTTCCTCTTCTATTTTGCTATTTCTTTTGTTTTTGTTCTTCACTAGAATCACAAAGCTAGTTTTAACTTTTTTACCAAGTCCAGCTGGTCAGTTTCCTTCAATAATCGGTTATTATAAATATATAAGTTGAATTTCTAACCAGTTCCTGGTTAAACACAATGCCAAATAAGTAAAAACTTTTGAAGAAAAAGTTGTCTAAAACACATATTTTTAGAGTAAGATAGCCATTAATGGTAGCCTAATTGTCCCATGTTTACTTACCAACTTGCACATTTTGCCCCACATTTTTGCACACAAGGGTTGTGGAATTTAGTAAATGCAAAAACAGTTGTTAGACCTATTTTCTAGTAGGTAATCAATCCTAAACATTGAAATTAATAATTCAAATAATTGAGAAGCAAATTTAATTAACTCTCAACACCATTCATAAAATCTTTGAAATTTGTACTCAACTAGATTTTTGCTCTAAGTATGCTCAAACCTAACGAAGTAATTTTCAACTGACAAGTACTATCATATTGAAATGCATATCTGTTAAAACTAAAAAGACTAATCATGTGTTAATTAATCAAACTACTCAACTAAAATTTGATCAAACGTAAAAATGTTTTATATCTAATCAAACTCAAACTCACTTAGAAAACATTTTCAAGTTTGAGTTCATAACTTGATTCAAAATTGAGCTTGAGGTTGAGCTCTACAAAATTAATTTGAACTGAATTCGATAATTGTTGAACTTAGGTGACAATTATCAAGTTATTATTTAAATGCAATACGATTGGACCTTTACAAGTGTAATATATTCACAGATGTATAGCTTTTATATTGTGATTCTATCTCAAGTGATATATTGTTAGATTTCAAAACTCCGATGAGTACGTGTATTGTCCTCAAGTAACGTGGACTAACAGTTACCAACTAATTATAATCAACAATTACCAACTACTTCAAGTATTAAACGATGCCCTACCAGCCAGAGCAAAAGTATTTAATTAACTTATTAAAAATAAATGCAAGTACATAAAACAATAGCAAAACAAGTCAATCAAGAAAAAAAATCTATGCAAAAGTGACATAGGAAATTCAAATCACTCCGCTTTGTTATATTTAATTTGCTATCTTGTATTAATACGTATCAAGTCCAATTATTAATCAAAATTGTTAAATATTTTTATTGCCTCAAGTGTCAAATCGAACTTAAGTGAATTAATTAAAATTTTTTCTTTAATTTTATCACATTCTAAACACATACATTGGAGTTTCATCCTTTATATGGTTTATTAGGTTGGGTTGATTTCTCAATTCAAAGATCATAGTGTACATACCTTATTTTTTTATTTACCATATTTGGCTTGCATAGTGCAAGATGCAGAGTAGATAGGGCTAAAACGAGAAAGATAAACTCATGAAAAGACTAAATTTTCAAGTTTTTTCCTTTGCACTTCAAGTTCTTGAGCAATAAATTATTTCCCAAGTAATTTGATGTGCTTACTCCATCAAAACTCAATCCCATCTTTCTTAGATGTTTTTTTCTCACATGGGCACAACATATTTTATGTTAGATGGGCGTTTATTATGCCAAAATCATTGCCAGAATTCCTATTTTTAACCTTGCCTACGCTAATAGATCACAAGTTACTTTCTAGCCACACGATCTTCAACTCATTGTCGCTTAGGGGATCATTCTTGGTCATGAAATAGCATATTTATGGCTTTTTTGTTCCTCAGCGTCGGCTAAGGATGTTATCAGGTTAAATCAAACTTTAATAGCTTGTTATTCAAGCTTGAGTTGACGAAGATTAATCAAGCTAAATATCTAGTTTAATTGAGCTACAATAAAAACAAAAAGTCGAAATTGGTGAGAACAAGAGTTGAAAATTTGATTCCTTAAGTTTAGAATTAGCTTTTTACCTTCCAACCCAATACTTATACTACAAATATTTTAATATGATTATATATAAAGAGTAAAACTAAAAAGACAACATCATTGACATTTGCAATATCATAAGAAGTGGCCCACCAACAAGCTAGATATAAGGTGAGTGCAAGTAGAACTCTCAGTTGAGCTACTTGATGAGTCGACTCCAGTGGCTTGACTTAATCAAAACTCTAATCTCAACCCGTAATTTACTTAGATATAAGGTGAATCATTCAAATTTGAGAATATTGATGCGGCACTAATTGTTCCCTTTCTAGATCATTCGAAATTATTTTAAGTAAAGGTCATGTTCGATTTGCTTAGAGTGTCAAAGTTGTTTCCAATGCTTAACTTCTTTCACTTTGCAATTGACACTTAAACGTGCCTGATAAAAAACAAAAATACTTGAAAACACATTCAAGCAAAAATTAAGTAAAAATAAATATTATATTTTGCATCATCATCAATGTTCTGAATTAGCAAACAATAAGATATCTATTACTAACATATTATTGATATGATCAAGGCCAAAGTGATAATCTTTTCAAAAATGAAATTAAAAAGATTTTAAACATCAAAATTGTAAATTTATCATCTTGAAATCGAAGACACCTTAAAAAAATAAAAATGAAAGTTAACACTCAAACCCCAAATTCATATAATTGAAACTAAAATATCTAATTCGCCATATTGGAAGCTGATACTTCTAAATCATTAATGCTAATATTCTCTTAATTTCAAAGTTAAAAACTTTTAGATAACAAGTGTGGATTACATATTATATATATGTTTATTTGATAGACACATTTGGATGTGGATGCATACACATCACATAAGGAATTGTGCGTTTATTTATTAAAATAAAGTTTTGAACCTATTTAAAGTGATCAGGTCAAGTAATAAAGTAAATGAGCGAGGCATTTGTTGGGTTTTGATGGATTTAGCATGTAAAAATACAATTTAAAACTTTTATAAAACACACACGTGCAGCAAAAATAACTAATCTTAATCCTGGTACATTTTGCTTTTTAGAACACCCACAATTAGTTTGAACAGGATAGAAACAAATTTACCTCAAAAACATGCTTTGAAAACTTTTACTTCGTGATCTTATAGTCAAAAGATTTGAACTATAACATCTAATTTGTTAACACGAACAAGTGTAAGCGAAAAACTCCTTCCTCACAACTCTTTTATATGAATATGGAGAATAAAGCAAGAGAAAACTAGAAAAAGTTGGAGAAAATTTTTCTCTTTTATCCTAATAGTGGCAGCTGCTATGTATCTTGTGTAGGGTTGGAATGGCTTCCAAGCTTGTTTATTCTAAGATATAATCATTTAATTATGGTAAGAATTCTTTCTTCAATTATTATCAAATAGGGTTTACAAAATGCGCAAGCTTTTAATTTTGATTAATTACATTAGTTAAATTAAAAATTTAATGTGTTAGCAATTGATAGTCATTTTATCAACAAACATATCAAAAAACAAACAAATCCCTTTAGTCTAATCTAGCCGTGGCCCATTAAATTAGATCATTAGACTTCTTGATCAAACTGTCAACGACAAATTACCATCTTGTCCTTGCATTGGTTTTTTGTGCATGAATTTCGAGGTTTATACTTAATTAGTAATATGCATAGCACAAATGATATGTGTAGCCCATAACTCATATTGAATCACAACTAAAATGAAGTGATTTGATCACTAAAACTCTTTTAATCATGAACACCATGTAGTATAAACCGTTTGTCATGTTACACACTAGTCAAATGAAAGTTATGGATTTAGTCAAACTCACTAACTTGATTATATGACTAAATCAATACGCCTCATGAGTTTAATATATATTCAAAACTTATTTTTGATTATGCATCACTTTAGCTAAAAATTTCATCTCATAGAACATTAATCATATAAGACATACACTTTACTTATAAAAAAACAAATTGCTTATTAAACATATAAATACCTCTACACGCAGACAATTAATAGCACTTTAAGCTAATAATCTTGCATAGGTAGATGCAGTTCTTAATATTCTAACACTGCATTGATTATTATACGCATAAGGTGACCATGTTGTCTTAAATATAAGGTTTGCTTGCACTTAATATAATCAAGAAACAAGACACCAATAATAAAGAGTAAACTCTATTTCTATACTTTTTTTTTTCAATTCAATGTTCGGATACATGATTTTCTAATAATATAACCACACGTACGTATTCTTAATATCACATATCAAGTGGTGTGGCACTGTCTATACAAACACCAAGTATTCCATTTCGAAATTCTACAACTTGCAAACTAGTTTTGATAATCAAGTAATTAGAAGTCTTATGTTTATATTTTTAGCTCTTATAAATAAGACTTGTTAACTTAATTGTATGGACTCATGTAATATTTTTATGCCACTTAAAGATTTACATCAATGAATAAAGTTGTCATATATTGATAAATAACATATCAATATTTTATTAAGACGAATCAATACTTACAATTAGTATTCCTACAATGAATGAATGTTAAACGTTAAAGGACATATAAATAATAGTCATGTAAAATAAAGCACAGGAGATTAATTTATTTTATGGAATCCTGAGAACCCAACTGTCAACTATTGATAGGCTAATATGGATTATAAGCTCATTAGGGTTTTAACATGAATGAAGGGATGTGATGCTTAATTCATATACAAAACAAATTACTCAGAAAACATCTGAAATTCAATTTCATTTGGAAGGGTCCCTTTCTCCCAAAAGTCTGCATGCCAATTAGAAAATCTCGAATTCCCAAACTTCAAACGTTATATATAGGTATGTCTTCATGTGTAGTCATTACTCGGGTAATTTTGATGAAATGATCTAGATTTGGGGGATATTCATCCCAAAAATTAGTATCAGAGCAGTGCCCTATGTTAAATTTACTTAGGAAAAATCAAGTCGTTTCTAGGATATTTTGTATTGTTTGGCTGAAAAGTTTTGCACCTGTAAAACTTTAGAATATGTGAACTTGGGATTGAATTCTTGCCTCAAATCTTGGATTATGGTTAATACACTTTTGAATTAGGTTTTCATGATTGTCTATTCCATGCAAAATGTCTTGTCAAACTCATTAAGTTATTGACAAAATTCGTTTTTACATGGCGTTTGTCATTTGTAAAGAGTGGCTTGGTGTGTAGATTGCGTGAACCGATCGATCATCAAAACACCCTTTTAATACCTAAAAAACCTTATCAAAAATGTTTTCCAACTCGAGGAATCAATTCAATTGGCCTATCATTTCAAAACTCCCTGGTGGATTTTATTTAATTATTATGGGACTTCTAAGATTATGAAATTCAATGAATTGAACCTTTTTTTAATAATATTTGTTATCTTAGTTGCACCAATTATTTTGCATATATGAATGACCTATATATACCAGTGGTTTGAAAAAACTTTTGCAACTCAAAGAAGCAATTTAATCAACTTTTCATTTTTAAAAATATCTATAGGTAATTTTTGTCGAGTCGTCATTGGACTTCTTAGCTACAGAAGTTTAGCGATTTAGTTTCTTAAATTTTGTTTTTGGTTTTTCAAATTGTGGTTCAAATGAGTTATTAATTGTTATCCAAGTTTAGGCTGTCCAAATTGTGGTTTATATATATTATTAATTATTGTCCAAGCAAGATTTGAAAGGTTGATGGACCCAACTTAGTGGTTGGGCAGAAGACGACAATAGTGGGGGGAAAAGGTTCTCATTACCGTCAGGTACGAGTGATTGATTATGCGTATGTTTGGCTCTCATGTGGCTAGAAAAATTTTGGTGACGAGCGTGAGACAAAAATTTATGTTCGATATTAAGATTTAAGTAAATAAAAAATTTATTTTAATATATATTAATAATTAGATAATATAATAATAAATAAGTTTATACGGTATAAAAAAAGTGAGTAAAAAAATTATAAGTTAAGTTAGATTTGATTGTGAATTTAATAATTGAATAATTACTAATTAGTTATATAAGTTAAAAGAGAAAAGATTTTAAATTTGAATAAAATTTATATGATAAAATGTTTAGTTTGTAAGATTTTGGAGTAGTAATGAACAATGGAAAATCAGGAAACAAAGTCAATGATTTTACCATATTAAATTTTTAAAGAAAAATAATATTTTCTTGAATTTCTAGATATATAAATCATAGTGCACACATTGCACTTTTTAAAACTTTCATAAGCTAAAAAAAGAATACGAAAAATTTAGCAAGTTAAAAATTAAGTAGTAATGGAAAAGTTTTCACTGCAGATGAGTACCGTTGAAAAAATATATATTTTGATCCTGAGTGCAATAAATAAATAAATAGAAAACTTAAGGATACAAGATTTCACCCAAAATAGAATGAAAAATAATTAAGCTTGTATTTTTGTAATAAATGGTTGGCACTAAGCATCTAATTTTGGACCAGGCATCTTTGAAAGATCAATGAACCAAATTCAATTATTAACAAGAGGGGAAAAAATTGAAATCTCAATTTCTCCATATTAGATACAAGCCACATATCTATCTATCTATCCATCCATCTACACACACACACATATTCAAACTTCTTTATCTTCTGAAGGATACAGACATTAACCCAATCCAAGATTCTATGCTTAGACATTTCTCACGAAATTTTATAATATGTAAAAATTATTGTGTCGATCTTAATTATTTGTAAAATTTATAATGTGACAATGGTTTAAAGCAACCACTAACTGCATAGGGACAAAATTAAAGTTTTTCAAAAATATCAATATTTTTTTTCGTGTTTGTCTCTTGTTTCACATACCTTCTTGTTTCTTTTTTGCAAAATCATTTTATTTTATAGTTATTTAAAAAAACTTTATTTTACTTATCATAATACAAAAATCAAATTCTTCAACGCTACAAATGAAGTTAATGTAATAAGTATTTTAAAATGTTTATTGTTTGTAAATTTATGAACAGGAATAGAGTGCGTTAATAGAGTAGCGTTGAGGGGAGGCTTAGAGTAATTGCTAGGTTTCTATTAAGTAAAATTACAATTATCATTTTTTTATTTTTCTTGACGATTTTATGATAGTTTGTTAAGTTATTATATTTTAATTTTATTACTCTATGAAAAGTTCACAATTACACTATTCACAGTGATTACCTGCACTAGGTTCAAAATATCCAATCGAACACTTTAAACCTTATCCTCATTTCTTCACGTTTGGATTTATGATGTGACCAAGGGATCATTTTTACTATTATTTTTAACCAGCGGGAAAATTTAATGCAAGAAATACTTATGTTCTTTTCAAAATTAATGATTTAAATTTTTTATTTAAAAAATGGTTCACCCGTACAATGTTATGCTTCCATAGTGATTATCATAATCGATCGAATCTAAATGATACAAAGGGTAAGGATTTTAGTGTTGCACAATATTAAATTATTTTTATACACTTATTTTAATATTTTTTAAATTTTTTTATCTTTTCTTTTTCCCTTTCTTAAGTTATTTTTATGTATTTTCTCTCATTTTTATTTTTAATTCCTTTTTATTATTTTAATAATTTTCATACTATTAATTAAATATATTTTTATTATTAAAAATACAATAAACTTATTATAATAATAACTATTATTATTAAAAGATTGCATGGTTTATAAATAATTTTGAACATGTTACATATATATATATATATATATTAAGCATTAAAATTTTAAAATAACTACCTGCTTGTGCTTTAAAGTAATATGACCTAATTAATCCACCATAAAAAGTGATAACGCCGTAATTTATATCCATCTTCCCCTTATTATCAACCCTTTTTTCTTCTCTCTTTTCTCTCTCCTACTTGTTACTAAGCCTCCTTAACTTATTTCACTCCACATTTATCATAAATCCAATTACTACGTCATTATAGAAATAGTAATTTTATAATAAAATCTATCTAGTGTTATGTTTAACTACCCTTTTCCATCATTCCTCAAAAACACACGTATCAAAAACAACTTTTGAACACAATCAAAATTTAATTATTACATAGATTCATATCTAATCATAATCAAATCTATATATACTCAAACTTTGTATTTTTATACTTTTGTACTCTAAAATTAGTTATTACTCTATACAATACACATGATTCAATTATAACATAATATTATATTTGTTTATATATATATATATATATATAAATACTCAAATATAAATAAACAAAAATGGATATTCATTGTTTTTGTAGTATCTATACTGTTCACACTAAAAGCACACGTCATTTTTTTATCCTAAAAATTATAACCGAACAAAGTCTAACTTAGTCCGTCCTTATAAAATCATTTACGAAGATTAAACTAACCAAACTCTATAAATTCATCTAGAGTAAATTCACTATCTTCTCCTGATATTTGAGTTAAATAGAGATACCTCTCTTAGGATTTATAAATTATAGTGAGCTCTTCTACGTTGATCAAGTTGATCAAAATCTAACAAAAATTGATAAAATGACAAAAATATCCTAACTTAAAAGGATTAAAGTGTAATAAAAAATTAAAAAATAAAACAAATGTATAGTCCAAATAACTAAAATGTAATAAAAAATCAGAATTTAGAAATTGAGATATGACACTTTTATCGTTTTAAGTATATATTTTTATTTTTATGGTTTATATGTCAAAAAAATAAATATTTATTTTTAAATTTTTTTATAAAACTTATTTTAAATACTTTATATAATTCAAAAAATAATATTATAATATCTTAATTGGGAGATATTCTAAATTAAATTTTATTAAATTCAAAATTTTATTTTATGACGTATAATTCTTAAAATATATTTTTTTATTATTCAAATAATATAGTTGGAAAAAGTAACAAAATTTGAATTTTTAAATTTTCTAAACTATAAATCTTTATTTTTATTTTTAGGAAATTTTGAAATTGAAATTTTAAATTTATTTTTATGAGTTAGAAAATAATTTTTTGCTCTTATAAAATAAATCTAAAAAATTATTTTTCTATTTTAATTATAAATTAGAAAGTATCTTACTATGTGAAAATAAATGTTGGAGGTACGTCTTTATTATGAAACGTTTAAAATATATAAAAATTTTAAAAGTATAAATTATTTATCAAAATATAAAATATAAAAAATTATTTTTTAATTTATTGTCCAAAGATCTTAGAAATTTTATTTTCTACCTTTTAAATTTTAAATTTGAATATACATATATATTTAAAATTTTTAAATTTTTCAAAAAGTTGAAGACAAAAACTTATATTTTTTAAAAATATAAAATTTAAATTTTATAATATTTTTTTAAAAAATTTACTGTATATATCCCTAGCTTCAAGAGAGCGTTGTGCAATTCCTCTATTGATCCAAAATATTTTTCTCAACGTGGAATGCAGTGATTAACGTGTACACATAAGCAAACACACGTCAAACTTGTACGTATGACTAACGTGTAAACCCAAACTAGTAGTATATGCGAAATTGTGCTTGCCAACCAATGTGGGAGCAGAAGCATTGTCAAGATTTGTTCCCCCCAAAAAGTCGTGGATAGACTACAGTTTGGGATTGGACAATGCTGACTCAGACGACAGTGGCAAGTGGATAACATTAAAGACCCCAAGAGATATTTTGTTGTAATGCCAAAGCAAGCCATGTGCCTTTCGAGAAACGAGGTCCCTTCTGGTAATCTGTTTTTTTTTTGTTTTTTTTGTTTTTTACTCTGGCCATTATCTGTCATGCAATTAATGGTCGCTATGCTATTACCCCTATATTTGTTTGGCTTTGAATTATTGATCACGGATTTACAATTTTCGTTGGTTAATTTTGGCTATGGATTATTGATCGTATGCTGACGATTGTGATTGATTGAATTGCAGTTGTTTGACTTTTCTTTCTTTCCAACATTCAAAAAAACAATGTGTCTTTACGTATGAGATAAGAATATAAAAAAGACAATATAAGTACACGTCTTTAGACTTATTCATTTTTGAAAATTAGATTAAATATAATGTCATACGTTTTCAAATTATAAAATCTTTTTAAATCAAAAATGATGGTGCCAGTAGAAAAAAAAGGTGGATTTTTAAATTTAATCCTCTAATTAGTTTTCCTTATTTTTGATTATAATATTTCTTGCACTCTACTACGAAAAGGCTGGCTACCAATTTAACCAAACGTAGACTTAATAATTATGAACTAAATGAGCCATATACTAATAAATAAAATCTAATGTATTATTATTTTACAATTATTTTTAACTTCTTGCTTTTGTTTTCCATTTTATATTTTTATTTTATTTTATTTTTGGTTTAAATTTTGTTGCCTTTATTCATACCTTAACCGCCTCCCTCCTCCCAACGTTATGTTAAAAACATAGGGCTGCGCTAAGTTGTAATCAATCTTTTTAAAATTACTTGGTGTTCAAATCAAAAAATTTGTTGAGTTACTGATCTCACTAGTTGAACAGTTGAAAAAATTAGTTATTTTAATTATATAATATTATATATTATTATAAAAATAATTTATAAAATAAATGTAATTTAATATAACAATAGACTATAAAATGAGTTTTAAATGTATTGTTAAAATTAAATAATTCAACTAAAATAAAAATTTAGTACACAAATTAAAAAGCTTATTAAATTCAAAATAATTAAATTATAAAATTGAAAAAATAGTTTTGAAAAATAAGCAGATTAATTAACATGATCAATTTTAATTTTAAGATACAATGATTAAATTTTTAAAATATTGATTAGAAAAAAAAAGGATAAAAATTACTAAAAACAAAAGTCAAAATAAAAATTGTATATTTAACTAATATTGAGGAATTGTAAATATAAAAAATTTTGAAAAAAGTATGAAAATTTATTTTGTAATTTTTTTAAAAAAATTATTAAAATTTTCTTTTTTTATTTTTTAAATAATATTGGTTTGATCGGTTTTTAGTCAGCTTTTTATCGATTTTGACCAATTCACATCAATTTTGATTTGTTTTTGATTGGTTCTCATCAATTTTATATATATTTAGTTTTTATAATTTAATCAAACTGAAAAATTAATCGATTTCCAGTCAAATCGATTGAATCTGCGAAATCGATTGAATCTGCCGATCCAATTTGATTTTTAGAACGATGGGTCTAATTCGATGGACACGGAGTCTTAACACTTGCCCAACGCTAGAAGATCACTAGAAGTGTTAGCTGCTTAGAATGGAAATCCCGATAAACGGTGGCAGTCAATCATAATAGCTCACGATCCCATATCTCGAGCAGTACGGAACCCATGCCCAGCATCTTTGGTCCCTCACATTAATATTGAATGAATACTTTCTTAAAACAATGCATCTCGCTATTTTCATTTGAACTACATTGAATTCATATATATGCTAACCACATTAGCTATTTTGAAGAAACTTGTGCAAAATGATAATTTGTCGAATTTTAACATATTATCAAATAAAATAAAATAAAATTTAAATGTCAAGCACTATTAGAAAAAAAAAAACGTAAATTTTACGAGCAAGAGTCATAAAAAAGTGTCACAACAAAAGCCAAAGCAATAAGCAATATCTTGAAAATGAATAAAAATGATTTGAATTTTGTTTAGAAAAATATATAAAAATTTTAGTACTTTGGTTAATCATATTACTTACATTTATAATAAGGTACAATAAATTAGTTAACATTTTCTTTGTAAACTTAGGATAGACAATCAAATGAAAAATTTTAAAATAACTTAGCAATTATTTAAATTATGTTTACACATAATAATATTGATAAAATATATAAAAAAATGTATTTTCCTTTTTAAGTTTATAACAACATATAAAAGAACTAATACGAAAATGGACTCAAATGAATATAAATGGCCCAAATAAATAATTTCACGATAAGTATTTTAACTTAATGAATTATGCACTAAGATGAACTAATATTGGAAAACAAAAATAAATTTTAAGATATCATAAAGATTCTCATCAAGTACAAAAGAAAACAAATGAACCATGAAAAACGAAATTAGAACAAAGTACCATAAACACAAATACACACACACACATATACATGTGAAATATATAGAATGTTGAATGAGAACAATTCAAATAAAATTGAATAGATACAAATTAAACAAGAAGTGCTCCAACACATATTTAAGATTTAGAATTAAAATGTTATAAAATATATATTTATAAACAAAATATCCTCATTATCAAATACCCTTAAAAATTTTAGATGTATACCAACATTTTGCTCATTTTTTGTATTTTATAAGAGCTTCCACTATCATATAAATTATTTCTACATGAGTAGGAGATGATTTGTCAGAGCCACATTTTAATATGGGTGTTGGGGTGGTTTGTGATGAAAGAGAGAATGAGGGATTGACTAAATGAAAAATATGTCCAAATAAATCTATGATTAACCAATCAAATATTTAGAAAAATTAAAAAATTCAAAATTGTGAAAATACATAATTTGGTTAACGTTTGCTTGATTTAGCTCAACTAAACCCTAGCTATAACATAGGCAAAAATGCATATTCGATCACGTAAACATATCCCATTATGGTTTTGGTCTCTCATTTTTTATGATTCTATATTTAGTCGCAACTTTAGTTAGGGTTATTAGTTTAGTTTGAGTAAAATTATTGTTATTTATAGTCCTATAAGATTTCGATCGTTAGAAACCGACCCAAAATTTACAAAAAAATGCATGTCCCCACCCGAGACATTAATTACAGAATTGGAGGGGAAAAGCGTACACAAGAGGCACGTGACTTCTTGTGAGAACAAAATTGAAAGTATTATCATAAAAAATATTGATTTTAAAATATTTTTTTTATATTTATATATTTAAAATTTTCATTAAAATTTTTTATTAATATATTATTGTGTTTATTATTTTTGTGTATTTTCCATTTTAATTAATATTTTTAGAATTTTTTTTAATATTGCTTTTGAATAACTGAGTATTAACAAAATTTCAGGAATAAAACAAAAATTAAAATTACATATTTTCATTTAATCTTTCATAATTTAAAGTTTTGTCTTAACAAATTAAACCTAACAGTCCTTGTTGATCATTGACTTTTTTTTTTTCAAAATTTCTGTTTATTTACCAAAAGCAAACAAAAATTTTATTCACAAAAACATAAAAGGTGACAATCAATTAAATAAAAATATAGATTAAAAGTGAAAATTTTAAAAATATATTAATTAAATAAAATTTTCTTTAAAAATATTTTAAAAACCACAATGCTGATATATGTTTTTTTGCATTTTAGTTATTATTTTTATTTAATTTGAGAAGAACCCTATTTTTAAAATTTACTCAAAACTAATATTTTTTAATTAAATTATGGAAAATAATTTAATACTGACTTTCATATAAATTTAAATTAATAATTTCAAATTGATTCAAAACTATTATTTTATTTTTAAAAATTTATATTTTATTTATTCAAAATATTTTTTTATCAATTTATGTTTTCTCATGTAAAATGTTACATTAAATTAAATCAAAACTTTATTTTACTTTAAAATACTAATTCTATAAATATAAATCATGACACAAACAAATATACAACAAAGGGTTAAACTAAACAAAAAACTACATCTATTTTTACAATTTTATTAATATTTATTTAGTTTAAATTTTTATTATATGAATTTCCTATTAAAATAGAATGTCAATTTGTAAGAACTTAATTTTTATTATTTATTCTTATTTTTACAAGATATTTCTGTTTTACTATATTATTATTTTTAATTTGTTTTTATATATTTTTATATATTAATTAATATTTTTGCACAATTGAATTTTAAAAAATAGAATATCATTATAATTTTATTCAATATTAATTTTTTATAATTAAAATAATTAAAATTTCATAATAAAATAAAAATGATTTAAAATTTGATTTTGGTCCAATAAGTAAATTGAATTTTTATTTTTGGTCCCATAATTTATAAACTATTGGTGTGTGTTGCTCATGCATTTTTTCCCAAGTTTTTTCTGTTAATTTTTAATAGATGCAATCTCATGGGACTAAAAATTGAACTCAAATTAATAACTCTAACAAAAGTTGAAATGGACTACAGAATCGTGGAAAGTAAAGAATCAAAATCACAATGGAATATTCTTAAAAGATCAAGTATGCATTGTTGCACTATCACATGTATACAATAATAAACTCTACAGTGGCCATGGATATTTTACAATTTGATATTTTTAAAATAAAAAAAAAAGTTTTATTATGCTCTTCATTTACCAATAACAAACTAAGTATGCATGAATTTTAAAGATTCCTATAATATATGCAAAATATATAACTGAATTAAAATAAATATATTTTAAAAAATATTGCTATACATCAATGCAACCTTTGCTTAAATGTCCAAGTCAAAGTTCCTTAACTTTAATATTAACATTTCAAAAATGTAAAAGATAACATAAACTATTATATATGTATAAAACAAAACAAAATATTGATATTCACACAATGCCATTTGACTTTAAACCAACTTTATTTGTAAAAATATGTTGCAAAATACTACGGTAAGTAGAAATTAAATAATCAATCAATAAATAAACTAATAAAATTAATCTTTAGAGCTATCTTATCAAAATAATGCAAAAACGAGTCCAGTTGAAATTATGAATCAAAATATTGCAATATTAAAATTTATATTATATTATCACGATGCCTGGAGTGTCAATTAAAACCTAACCATATATAAAATAATAGAATAACGAACTAAATATATATGTTAACTAATTTTAAAAACAATTATACATTGAAGTAAGAAAATAATAGCTCAACTCAACATCGAATTGTTGCAGAAAATATAATTATATAACATTATGTCGACGGTATAGTATTGCTAAAAAAGATAAATAATTAAAGTGAGTATATAAATAATTCGACACTTGAACAAAGTTACATAAAAAAATAAGTTAATTATGCAAAATATTTTACGTTGAATAATACAAATATTGGATTGTGCCTAAAACAGATTATTATATTATCTAACACACACACACACACCCACACACATAGAAATTTTTCTAATATTAATAAGCCATTGAAAAATGTATAACCAATAATATATTCAAAGAATGATTGACTTAATACTATCTAGACATTCAATAGTAAATATTAAAAGAAAAATACATATATGAAGGTGGACGAATAAAAGGTCATGTAAATCTTAACATGCAACAGCTAACTTCTAAAGTGAGAAATATTAAGTTCTAAAAATCTTATAAATCGAAAAGTAATTAATGATGATTAACAAGCCAATCAATGAATATAATTACTCAACAGAAAAGCTAATTAGTATTAACCGTATAGTGATTTCTCAAAAAATATGTAATACATTATTCATGGGATTCAAATTTTTAATTATTTAAAAGTTCACAAATTGTTAATTTTAACTTGTATGACTAACTTATAAAATGATGGAAAAATATTAAGGCCTAAGAAGCTTATAATAGAAAACTAATTACTACTTTAAAAGTTTTAAAATCTTAATATTTTTAGAAGTAAAATTAAGGTAAAAAATTAGAAAATCAATAAAAATATTGAGTTCATTGCACAATGAATGATAATTAACACAAAAATCAATTAATTTTATTATGCAAAATTAAATGTAAATGAGTAATAACATAGTATAAATCGTATGATAATTTGTTAAAAAGTAATAAATGCATTACTTATGAGATTTATATTTGTAATAAAGTAGAAGATCCCAGCACGGTAATCTTAACATGTAATGGCCAATTTCTAGACATTATTTATGAAAAAATATTAAGTTTTAAAAACTTACGACTTAAAACTAATTTTCAGTTTAATAAATAAAAGCCTCCAAATTATAAGAATTATAATTAATAAAAAAATTAGAAAATCTATACAAAATATCGAATGAGTCTGTCGCACAATTAATGTATTAACAAATCAATCAATAAATTTAATTAAGAATTAACTGAATATATAACGTAAAATTTAATGCACTTATTGTCCTTAACAACATAAATTTATTTCTGAGATTTGTGCAGTTAATCAAAAGTTTCCAACGTGGTAATCTTAATATTTTATGTACGGAAGACTTAAAAAAATTTCATTAATCACTTTGCTAATTTCTAAAAATTAATTATGGAAAAATATTAAAAAGCTTTAAAGTTGAGAACTAATTAATAATTTAAAAAATTAAAAATATGAGAATTGAGAATTTTGGTCAAAATTAATTTTTCTTGTTTCAAATGCCCTTGCTATCATATATGTTCTTATATAAATAATACTTTATTAAGGATATGTGTCAATTTTTTGCTGTATAATGTAGAATAACTAAAATGTCTTTAATTAATTATATATTGTTTTTTTATTCTACTCTTCAGCTTTTATTTACATCTTTCACTTGCCTCAATTTCAATTTATTCTTTTTGTCAAATTTCTTTTTCATTTTATAAATTTTATGCATGTTAGAAAAAGCATATTTAAAAATTATTAACATTTAATCAGAACTAATAACCTAAGGTTATGTTTGGAAACTAATTTTTAATTACACTATCAAATATACTATTTAACAACATTTTTATTCGAATTCATATTTTTAATTTTCCCTCCTTTCATATATAAAACTAATTAATTATTTTTCAATTGTTACATATATTTACAATTAAATCAATATCTATACATATCACATATACTCATATTTACTTTTATTTTACCTTATAATATAATTATTATCTTTATAAACTACGATATCATTTAATTATTATTATATATTTTATATATATATATATTCAAATAAATTATATTATTCATCTCATTATAATATTTTTTTCAAATATATTATTCATATCAAGACAACTCCTATTAAATATTATATTCCACAAAAATCCATCTCCCAGACATAGCCTAAATTTGTAAAATGGTGAAATGGCATTGTCAACTATTAATAATTGTGTCGATCTTCTTATAAATTAAATTGAGGTATAAGATAATAATTGTGTCGATCTTCTTATAAATTAAATTGAGGTATAAGATATTTCGTGTATATGTCAGTATACTTTTAAAACTCGATAATTTTTATCTTTTCAATATCTTAAGGAGCAAGAAACATCCATTATTCAATTAAAATAATATGATAATGCATTATTAAAATGTTTCTACGGTTATGTTTGGTTGACAGGTTGACTTGGGATAATGTTTGGTGGGGAATCGCGTTAGTATAAATAAAATACTTGCTTTTAAAATTTTAATACGATGAAAATTTGAATTTGTTGTATGTTTATATATACATAAAACATATAATAATAATTAAACAATAATTAATTATTTATGGTATAAATATATATATATATATATATATATGAGTGGATGTGTGTTGTGTGTATGGATTAATTTGATTGTAAATAATTGTAATAATAGAATAACAAATATTTAGTTATAAATGTAAAATCAAAAAATTAATTTGAAGTTAAATAATAATTTTATTGAATAGTATATTCGATTATAAAATTTTACTAGATAGAATGAGATTGAAAATATAATAACATAGCCTATGCATCTTGGCCTTAACTATGAATCAAAAAATTAATTTGAAATTAAATAAATATTTTTATTGAATAATATATTTGATTGTAAAATTTAATGAGATAGAACGAGATTGAAAATATAATAACATTGCCTATGCATCCTGGCCTCAACGATGAATCAAAAAATTAATTTAAAGTTCAATAATATTTTTATTAAATAGTATATTTAATTTTAAAATTTAATGACATTGAAAAAATAATGCATCTTGGGCATAACGATGAATCAAATCATTTACGATTGGATCTATAAAATGCCTTGTACAATCATCACTTTGGAATCACATAAAATATATAAATCCATAGGGATGCGTGAATAAATGATATGCATCAATCATATGAGGATTTATGTACCTTTACATTGTATTCATCTCATATTTTTATCTACTTTTAAAACAATTACTCACACACACGTCAACTCAAAGCCAGTTATATATTCTTATGTTATTTTTTGATAATTTAAACTACATTTTCAATCTCATTTCTCGATCATTTCACTTTCAGAATAATAAAATAATCATATTTGTAACATTAGTCTACTATTAAACATCAATGTGACATTTATTGTAGACTTAATGGCTATGTTTGTTAATCATTTTTTTCATTTATTTGATTTCATACAACTAAACATTGTATGCTACAATTTTTTTTTAAAATTTAAATTTAAATTTTTTCTTCTTCTTTTGTATAATCAATTAATTATTTTTTAATCATTATACCTATTTACAATCAAATTAATATCTCTGTACACACACATTCTTACTCCCACATTTATATATGCCTATACTTAAAAAAATAATCATTATTTTTTTACACTATCACATTATTCAATTATTATTATATATTTTATATAAATTTAAATACACAAATTCAAATAAATTATGCTATTCCATCACATTAAAACGTTTACTCTAAACACGCTACTGATTTCAACACAATACATCAAACGTTATCTTCCAACAAAACCCCCTCCCAACTATTGACAATATATACATAATATTTTGCAATGTATAAGTATCGTCAGACATCCAATATATATACCACATATATTTCAATTATTATATTTTTTTATTTTTTTATTATCTTATTTTCATACATTCTTTACAAAAAATACACTTAAAAGTTCATCCTCCAAAATGGAAACAGAGATAATTTATAGATCTCATAACGTGCGAGTTCCTTCATTATTCGCATATAATTGGCGTCTGGTCAGTCGATCGACATGAAAGAAATGGTCCCAAAGCCATCTCGCCAAGGGTTGGACAGGGTTTGGTCCCCTCTCCCGACACTCAATTGTTTCATGATACGACTTAAATAAAAATCTCAATCCGGTGGCAAAACGTCACCGTGTATGACCAGGATCTCTATTATTTGTCAACAGTTTGGATAATATAAAAAATTCAGCGACGAAACGTCGCCGCGTGCATATCCAAATAACAGATAAATAAATAAATGTACAAATAAATAGTCATTTTCTCTGATTGCTCTTCTTTCCGTTCACTCGCCTCCTATAAATGGGGAGGTTCAGCCATTGAAGCGGAGCATAAAAACCAGTCAGTATAACTCGTTCAAACGTGTGTCTCTCCCCCATACATTTGCATCTGAATTTTATGTCCTTCTCGTACTGCAACTCCCCTGCTGTCTATCCTTTGTGACTTTGTGGGAAGAGTTTGATTATCCAAGGAAAAAATCATAAACTTTTACCATGTGTGGAATACTGGCTGTTTTGGGTTGTTCGGAAGACTCTCTGGCTAAGAGGGTTCGCGTACTCGAGCTCTCTCGCAGGCAATTTTTCTTCTGCGTTCTGGTTTGATTGATTTTGTCTACACTTTACTCCGTTTCTTTACGTCCATCTGCTGGTTTTTTCTTTTTTTTTTTTAGAGGAGCGATGAAATGCATTTATACTTGTGAAATCCCGAGTTTTGAGGAGTAAGTCGGTGCTTCTTTTAAAAGATTATTTTTTTTTGGTCAGCCAAGTGTTCTTTTTCGGTTTTGTTATGGAGACTTGATGCTGCATGAACATCACGAGTTGACAACGGCGAGGCTCTCTGTGATTGCTTGCAAATCCACAATTAAAATGAGCCAATCAGTTCATTCGGTGACTCTGTCGTTAATCTAAAAGTAAATTAATGGTGCCTATTAGTGTGCCAAATGGCTTCTCATCTTTTGGCCATATTTATTTGTGGATTGCTCTTTGGCCGTATTCATAAGGGTTCAACCCTATAATACCCTCCCTAAAAGTCAGTCGTAAAATCATTCATGCTGTATTGATGGAACTGAAGCCAAAATATGAAATTTTTGTTCCTAATTTGTTGGTTTCGATTGCGTACCGAACTCTATTTCTCCTCAAAATTTCTGCATAATTGAAGTTTGTGTGATCGAACAGATTGAAACATCGGGGTCCTGATTGGAGTGGGATATATCAACATGGAGATTGTTATCTGGCACACCAGAGGCTGGCAATCATCGATCCGGCCTCCGGTGATCAGCCCCTCTTCAATGAAGACAAAAGGATCGTAGTCACGGTAATCCCGTTTTGGTCCCTAGGGCCATTGTTGGTATTTTTACTGCCTGTTATTTCGATGTCATCTTAAATATTGAAATATCAGACGAGAATTATGCTTTCTCATGTGGTATTACCATTGGATTTAGGTAAATGGGGAGATATATAACCACGAGAAACTTCGATCCCTTTTGTCTCATCACAAGTTCGATACTGGAAGCGACTGTGATGTCATTGCGCATCTTGTGAGTATTTTGCCCAAAGTATTGAAGGCATTTCTTTTCTGCACTTTGTTAATCTTGTTGGACTCATTAACTCATTTTCGCCTTTCCATTCCAGTATGAAGAGTATGGAGAAAATTTTGTGGATATGTTGGATGGAATATTCTCATTTGTGCTGTTGGACACTCGTGATAACAGCTTTCTTGTAGCTCGTGATGCTATTGGGATCACTTCCCTTTATGTTGGTTGGGGACTTGATGGTACTGCTTTTAAATCATCATCTAAATTAATCGCCTGGGTCAAACGAAAAGGGCAAGCGAATAACAAAACCTGTTAAACCATATGTTTTGAGGTTGATGCCAATTTATTTCTTGATTCTCTAGGATCTGTCTGGATATCGTCTGAGCTAAAAGGGTTGAATGATGAGTGTGAGCATTTCGAAGCGTTCCCACCGGGGCATCTTTACTCGAGCAAGAGTGGAGGCCTCCGGAGATGGTACAACCCCCCATGGTTGTCTGAGGCTGTTCCTTCAACTCCTTACGACCCCTTGGTCCTGAGGCGGGCTTTTGAAAATGTGAGACAAACTCTTGTTCGAAATCATTTTAATTGCAACAAATTGGACCACAGGTTGGTTTGGTACAATTCAGATAGTCATTTCTTTCTATTGACTACCTTTCTTTGGGGTAAAAAATCGTTGCAGGCTGTTATTAAAAGGCTAATGACTGATGTCCCATTTGGAGTTCTTCTATCGGGAGGGCTTGATTCATCATTGGTTGCATCCATTACTTCTCGTTACTTGGCAGGCACAAAAGCTGCTAAACAGTGGGGCGCACAACTTCATTCTTTCTGTGTCGGCCTTGAGGTCAGTTGCTATTCTGATGGTAATTTTAGAGTTTAACTATCTCACCTGATGCTAACAGATTTTTGCTTATTCCCTGTACAGGGCTCACCTGATCTCAAAGCTGCAAAAGAAGTTGCTGATTATTTGGGTACCGTTCACCATGAATTTCATTTCACTGTTCAGGTAACCTCCTCTTGTTTGTTTTCTCTCTTCCTGTTATGGTGCCACCAACCCTTTATTGCCATATTGCAGGATGGAATTGATGCAATTGAGGATGTCATTTATCATATTGAGACATACGATGTCACTACAATCAGAGCAAGCACTCCTATGTTTCTCATGTCGCGTAAGATCAAATCGCTTGGAGTAAAAATGGTCTTATCAGGTGAGGGGTCTGATGAGGTTTTTGGTGGCTATCTTTACTTCCATAAGGCACCCAACAAGGAAGAGTTCCATGGCGAAACTTGCCGCAAGGTACAACCGCAGGATGCCATAGCTTCCACGGCTGAAGATATGAAACAACTTAATCAATGTCAAACTATTGAGGATTCCGTTTTGTGTGTCCACAGATAAAAGCACTTCATCAATATGACTGTCTGCGAGCAAATAAGGCGACTTCTGCATGGGGCTTAGAAGCCCGAGTTCCATTTCTGGACAAGGAATTTGTGACTGCCGCAATGAGCATTGACCCTGAGTGGAAGATGGTGATGCTAATATTCCTGGTCCTTCTGCTTATATTGTTTAATTTTCTGTCTCGAGGGCAATCTACATAGCTTGTACTTGGGGAACATGGATGTAACTGAAATCGTTCTCTTTCTATATATTTCTCTTAAATTTCATATGATTTTTCTTTTGCGCAGATAAAACCTGACGAAGGGAGAATAGAGAAATGGATACTAAGGAGGGCCTTTGATGATGAGGAACATCCCTATCTTCCAAAGGTATTCAGTTATGAATTTGCCAAACTCCTGGCCAAGCCGTAATTCTGGGCCCTGAATTTTGCTTCTCTAACATGCTCTGTTTTATTACATGCAGCACATTCTCTACAGGCAAAAGGAACAATTTAGTGATGGTGTGGGCTATAGTTGGATCGATGGGCTTAAGTCTCATGCCGAACAACATGTATGTCTTATTTTATTACCAATGAAGTGGCAGTGCATGTCTTTTTCCATGTTCTTTGCAATGGCAAATATCAATGTTCTCTCCTCTCCTATCACTTCATCTGAAGTAAACGAGTCTCAGCATTTAAGCTAAGGAGATAAGCTATAACCTCTGTTTTCCTCTGTGTCAACTCTGCCTGGACAGCATTTAGAATAAGCTTAGCTCTCATTTCATTACTAACAAGCTTCTTTCGCATTCAATCAATAGGTTACTGACAAGATGATGCTTAATGCTAAGCATATCTTCCCTCATAATACGCCAACCACGAAAGAGGCTTACTACTACAGAATGATATTTGAGAGATTCTTTCCACAGGTACATTAGCGATACCTAGTTGATGTAAACGGTTAGTTCTGCAGTCTTGTGATCATATACTTGTTTGGAATTGCAGAATTCTGCGAGGCTCACCGTTCCAGGTGGAGCAAGCGTGGCATGCAGCACTGCTGCAGCTGTGGCGTGGGATGCTTCGTGGTCGAAGAACCTGGATCCATCGGGCAGGGCTGCTGTTGGCGTGCACAATTCTGCTTATGAGAAGCATTTGGCTAGTGGCAACTCAAATTCTAAGACCATGGGATCTGTGCCTCCGATGAATGGACTGGGCACTCGGGAAACAGTGTCTCCTTTATGGGAGAAGATGGCTCAAGCCTGAGGCCATGTCAGGATCAGAAGTAGCAGCTAGCGTATGTTAAATAAGTGCTCTTCTGCAATGCATAGCAGCAATTGGTCGTGTTCCTATAACCAACGTAGAAAAATGCAGTATTTGATCGTTTACAGAGGGGATGGCTCCCTACCCTTTTTTCCCCCGATTTTATTCGGAGAAAAGTATAGTGCCTGCTTACTTGGGCTGTCTGATTGCTTGGAAATATCAATTCACAGATGTCTAAGATGTGATCTCCTATAATACGTGTGATAATAATTAATGTTGTCGTTGTTTTTGTACTATTATTGGAGTAAATTCCATTTTGTCCCGTTTACTATGACAAGCTCTCACCTCATCCCTTAAAAAGCTTCGACTGTAATATCTAATTGGCTTCGATGTTACTTACACAATCCAAGCCTTTGCCAATGCACATAAATGGAAGTGGCATATACACAATATTCAGTGTATGAGCAGTACAAAATCATTATTACTTACAAATGAAACAATACTCTATTGTCATAATAAAATCTGTTGGTTTTACCTTGAAGCATGAGTGTTTTGAACCTGTCAAAAGGGGGCAGGTGGAAGATGTTAAATTTTAGTAGATGGTAAGATCACTTGTGCTTAATCTCATCTCCCTATTTTTAGGAGTTCCATCTTCTAAGAGCCTTTGTATGGTTTATTACCAAGTACCAGGTGGATCATATTTTATCTTCACTTTTCGTTTAAGCTGTTTGTAGACACTAGACACAAAATTTTTTTTCTTAGGTCCTATCAAATTGTGATATGTGAAAAATAGGATGTGTAAATATTAATTAAATATTTTTATTTTTATTTTAAGAATTTAAATAAACCTTTAACCAAATAAATAGATAATTGACATCTTTAATTGGCTAATCAAATTGTGTTAAGTGACGAAATCTCCTCAAAACACGGAAGATGATAATTACGACAAGTTCTACCTTATCAGTTAAATATCGTGGAAAGTTTCAAATTACAATTGCCAATTGCATCATGTTGATCCCACAAATTCTCTCTCTTACCATTATAAATAAGAGTGAGTTCCATGAAGACACAATTGAATACCTGTAAAGAATTAAAGTTCAAAGGAGTTTTACAAATTCTCCCTAAAGTTCAAACAAGATACACGGTGTTCATTTCTAAATTCAACTCATTCTTATTGGAAACTCATCAAATTTTGACATGTGATTGGCAATTGCGTTGCTCAGTCAATGAATCAATATTAATTAAAGATTAAATAAGTTTGAAGGAAGATCGAAGTAAGTATTTGTTCTTGAAAATTGTTTGAATGTTAAATTTTGTTCTGAATCTTAAGGTTAGATTTAAAAATTTGTACCTCACATAGTCTGTTTGATTTAAGTGAAATTTCAATTTGTAACAATTTTGTTGTTTGATTAATTTAAATCCAATAAATTTTCTTACACTGCTCTTATTCTCGCTATTTAGCCTTATATTGAGGACGGAATATTGCTTACAATTTCAGTGGTTTGCCTAAGCCAAATTGATACCTCTTATTTAAGAGGTTTACAGAGGTCCTTTAACAATCATGCACAAGATTGGTGTATAAAAATGAAATGAGATGGATTCAGAAATAAAATAAAAATAGAAAAGCGATGAAATAATATATGATATTTCATGATTGGTGTGTAAAATAAATAATAAAGAAGTGGAATAACATTTTTACTTGATTTTATATATGTAATAAAAAAATATACATTACGAATATGAAAAAAATATTTTTATAGTCAAAATTCACCTTCCTTAACTAATCTTTTTCTAATAATAATAATTATTATACATTTTAGCATAAAAAATTAATATACAATATGTATTAATACATAATACAAAAACATGTAATATATTTTATTTAATTTATATATATATATATTACTATAAAATGAATAGTTTATCAACATATAGCCAAAGTTATAAAATTTTATTATATATGACAAGAATATATTTATATAATATGTTTGCAAAATAATCAATATTTTTATGATACGGTACCAAGTTAGAAATTTTGATTAATTAGTTATATCATATTTTAGTAAATTTAGTAGAAAAACTTAAGGAATAAAGGGAAGAAAGTTAGATTAGTAACATGTAAAACCATACTTTTGGAAGAATCAGTAATCCCATATTTGTAGGAATAGTGATTTCTAATAAAACGACCATTCCTAATATTAAGCCATACTAATCCTATGTTTGGAAATGAAATTATCAATGTCAATTCCATTCTTATTTCATCATACCAATCATGATCTTACAGCTTTAGTATTACCAATTATAGATTTATATAGTATCCACTTGTAGTTTGGCCTTCAACATGACATTGTCAAATTATCCTTATTTTATTTATTTTTCTTTTATCTTTTTTAATATTTTTAAAATTTTCTCTTTTCTTTCAATAAAAATTACTTTTTTCTTTTTGGTTACTCCAATCTCAAATCTCATTTATCTCTCTATTATAAAAACTTAAACATAATTTCAATTTATAAATAATTTAATTTTTATCATTAAAGATTTGAGGAATATAATAATTTTATTTTAAATTATACTTAAAAAATTAATTAATTTTTTAATAAATATAAATGCACAAACATTATGTAGTTTTACAAGTACATAAGTGTTTACTCCAACTGCAATTGTGTCGAGACGGCGATGAATTCAATGAGGTACTTCTGGAACGTATTTTCTCTCATTCTTGTGAATGACACCTGGAGGGTATTTGGATAAACACGTAAGCAACTTGAAATATTTCTTAAAAACATTTCAAATAAATTATTTTGAGTAGCTTATAAGCTCTTTTCAAATATTTGGTTATTTTTTAGTAAAAGAACTTATAAGTTTAAAAAATAAAATGTTTAGAGCTTATAATTTTTTTTTTATAATAAGTTAGGTATTCCTAACCTATATTTAAATATTTTATGAGTTATTTTTGTTTTTTTTTTATTTTAATAAAAAGAATGACATAAATATTCTTAAATTATATTTTATTAATGATATTTAGTTTTTTTTATCTTTATTGCAATAAAAATTATAAGAAACTACAATTACAAATTTTAAAAAAAATCATATAAGATGGTCTTAATATTTCTATCAAAACACTTTATTAATTTATTTTTAAAGTAAAATTTATTAGCTTATAAATTTTAAAAATATCTTGTAGGTTATATCATTTTATAAATTATTAAAAATAAACTTAGCCAAACACCCTTTTATACTCACCATTGGCGCTTAGCCAAACAACCCCTTAGGCTCACTTTTGGCTAATTATGAATTGCTACCTCTTTCTCTAGTGTCCTCACACAATGTTCATTTTGAATGATCAAGTTGAGTAAATTATTTTTATCAAGCCTCACATGTTGTTCATTATGATAGATAAAAGCTTCTAATTAATGTCAAGCCTAGTATAAATAATTAAAATAAAGAATAATTAATTCCATACATCAAAATAATTATTCAAAATAATATCAATAGATTTTAATCCCATTCTTCATGTCCCAAGCTTTTACAATTTTTATCAATTTAATATGAGTACAGTCAACCTAGGCTAGATTGAAATTCTTATGAGCAAACCCTTGATTATTTTGCTTGTACAAAAATGTTTTCTCACTTAGATGTTCTACTGTCTAGTTTAGTTGTTTCCATTTTTTAGGATCTTTAGTCTATGTGTCTGTGGCACAATTGCAAATTTGATCCTATTAGAAACAACCATTACGTTTTCAATCCTTTAAATTATGATATTTAGATTTTGATTCCATGATTATTTTTTTTAATGATATTTACACTTATTTTGGTAAATTTTGATCCTAAACCCAATTTTTTTACTGTTAAAGATTGATGTGAAAAATTGGAAAAAAAATTGGGGATAATTACATCCATACCCCTTGAGGTTTGGCTAAATTACAACTTTCTTCTCTTATTTTCAAAATTACCATTACCCCCCTCACCCAAGAAAAACATTACAATTTGCCACTAGATGACATGAATTGACTGAAATGCCCATGAGTAATTCAAGAGAAAAAAAAAGCACTAGAAAATATTATATCATGAATTGACAATTCTACCAACGAGTAAATTTAACAAAATACTTATAATCATTCTTTTTCTTTGAACAACTTGTTGCGTCTCCCTCCCCTAACAAAAAAGCCCTAGCTGCACTCCCTGATGAATTTCTATTGCTAGGCGGCTTGAAATCTTTGGTTATCATGCAAGGACAGCAATCTCCAGAATAATCTTAGGAAATCTTCGGTCGACAGCATGTATTTTAGTCGGGAATTTTGCGGGTATGTTGTAATTAACTATAAAGTTAAGGGGCTTATAAATTGTTTTTGTAGAATGTAGATTACACAAAAATGATGCTTCTTTTTCAAATTGTGTTCTGTAGAACGTAGATTGTACAAAAATGATGTTTTTTTTTATTCAAATTGTTTTCCATGAAACATAGTTTAATTTTGCTGGTTCATTTGAGTATGGATAATGCAGTCTGTGTTTTGTTTGTTTTGTGTTTTCCTAGAAAACCCCAAAATTAGAATTAGGACTTGTGCATGTGTTGATTTTTTGAAACTATAGTTGTCGTGTGTGGAATTTTCATGAAATTTGATTAATATGATAAATTTTGATGGGTGCATAGCACGAATTTTAGGGTTGGACTATATAGTTTATTAAAGGATGGGATGTTTTGGCTTTGTTACATAATATGAAGACTGTGATAATGTGTTTATTTCTATTTTTAGTATTGTTCAAAATGATGGATTTGTTGTTGAAATCAATTTTCATTGTTTTGGCTGTGATTGTGTTTTAGATGTTTGTAATGTAAGTGTATTCATGTTTTAAAAATACAGTTAAGTACTACATGGAACTCATTTTTTCTTTGCTTTGATTTGGGGTTTGGTTGTAGGGATGTGTATAAATATGTATATCCTAATTGTTCACTATCTGGGTAGGCACTACAAATTATGTGATATTGATTCACATAGCTATAGTTATTTTGATTTTCTGGATGATATTAAATAAATTTATGGTATAGGTGATGAAGATTTTAAGATTAGTGCTAGTACAAGTGATGGGAGGGGGGCAGGAGATGGAGGAATAGAAGCAAAACATGATGTGGATATCCTTCGTATGTTTGACAAAAACATAAATGTGAGTGAGTTGCTAGTCTTCGTAAGCATTAGAGTTGGTATTTGTGAGGCTAGTGTTGATGTGGATGGGTGACATAATGGGGGTGGTGAAGGGAATGGGATGATGGGGACTTGGAATTATTGTATGATCTAGGTAGTGAGGGAGAGGATAATGGTAGCATCCCTTGCAGTAGTGAATCAAATGCATTGTCTGACTATGCATCTGATGATCACCATGAGATTGAGAACTCATTTGATGATGAGTTTTGTGATGATCCACTAAAAGGCAGTTTGAATAGGAATGCTACGCATTTTTCCAACCCATCTGATAGAAAGATCATGCTTGAGGAAGGTATGCTCTTCATTTATGTCAACCATTCTAGGGCTGTGCTAAAGGACTATGTGGGTCAAGAGGGTTTAGACTTTTAGGGACAAGAATTAGAGGAAAAGAGTCACTCCACATTGTGATGCTAAGGGATGCAATTGGAGAATTCATGCATCACCTTTGGCTGATGGAGTCACTTTCCCAATCAAAACTAACAAGTCTAATCACACTTATGTTAGGTATGATGGAACTAAAGAGGCCAGTGTCAATTGGATTGCTTCTAAATTGGTTAATATTTAGAGGGATAATATTTTCCTTAAAATGAAAGTTATAAAAAATAAGTTTGCAAAATTAGGAGTGAAGCTTAGTCACATGCAAATTTAGAGATCTAGGAAGAGGGCTCTATACAGGTTGAAGGTAGCCACGTAGAGCTTTATGCCTAATTGCTAAACTAGGTAAAAATATAATTGCTACAAAATCAGGGCAGTATGGTGACTTTGCAGTGTGAGTTCTCTAATGATGGTGAAGGCATCTAGTTAGTCCAATATACCACTCACTCTAACATTTAAAAAGGTTTTTTTAGGGTTGTTTGTTTTAAGGGATGGCTTCTTGGAAGAAAGTAGCCCATTCATTGGCTTAGACGACTTCATTTAACGGGGCTATATGCTGGTATCTTTCCAACTACCATAGGTTTAGATGGTATTAATGGGTTATTTTCTTTGGCTTTTGCTGTGGTGGAGGCTAAATGTAAAGATAGTTGGCTCTTCTTTTTTGAAAACTTATCTTGCTTGCTTGGTGGATTTTTATCTAAGGTGCCATGGACTTGTATGAGTGATAGACAAAAGGTACTCGCATAATAATTGATTTTAATCATGTTTTTATAAATTACACCTCAACCTTTACAATATCTTGTGACATTTTTTACTACCATTTCTTGATGGCATATAGGGATTGATTGAAGCCATTGATGTTGTGCCATATGTTGTGAACCGGAGCTGTGCCAAGCATATTTATGCCAACTTAAAGTTGCACTTTGCTAGGGTTGCCTTGACGAAGTACTTCTAGCAAGCTGCTAGGTATTGCAGTGCTTAGGGCTTCAACTTTGCCACGTACAAAATCAAGAAGTTGAAGCCCCAAACATATGTTTGGCTCATCAAAATCCCAACTGAATATTGAGCAGACATGTTTGTGATACAAGAGTGAAGAATGGTCACATTACCAACAGCATTTCAAAGTCTTTCAATAATTGGATAGGTGAGTACTTGTTAAACGTTAAGTACTTTTCATATTTGGATAAGTGAGTCATATTTATTGTCTTTTAATAACTAAATAGGTGGGTATAGAGGAAGCCCATCCTCACATTTGGTGGACAAGTTGAGGGCCAAAATGATGAGTAGATTGCATATCAAGAAGGAGAAGGCAAAGTAATGAAAAAATGAAGTGGTGCTAAATCTAATTAAGAAGCTAAATGTTGTGAAAGAAGAAACTGTAAAATGTCACTTGTTGATGGCTAGAAATGAGGAATTTGAGGTGCAAGAAGGGAGCATTTATTTCTCAGTAAATTTGAGGGCAAGAAGGTGTTAGAGTATAGGACATAAGTGGTGTGCCTTGTAGGCATGAAACGACTACAATCACTTACGTAAGGGTAAGTTTGAAGAGCTTATGTGATAATGCTTTTTCTACTAGGTCGTAGAAGAAGGTAAATGGCTATATTATCCATCCAATACCTAATCCATTATTTTGGCTTATGGACATTGATGTCAGCCCCAAGGAGTTGAGCCCTCCTTTGACTAAGCATACTTACCCAAACAAATAGGTGCTTGCATTCTAACTTTGTATTCATTTGAAATTTATTTTAATATTAATTCATGTACTATTCATTAATTGGATAGGGTTTAGGGTTGTATTCTAACTTTGATTTCTTGTATTACTTGGATAGGGTTGCATTTTTACTTTGCATTCATGTGTTATTCAATAATTGGATAGGTTTCTGGGGTAACTTCACATAGTAACACATCCAATACCGTAATGTTAGATGATGAAATTGAATTGTCATAGGTAAAAGAAACCTATACATGCTATTATACTTTGTTAATTGCTTTTAATGTTAGTTTGTATTGATGTTGATGGTAGACATAGGCTTCACAAGTCCAAGTGGGTGGCAACAAGAGGAATGCAAGTGGAAGCAGTAGGAAGAGGAAAGCAACCACTCAAGAGGCACTAAGCCATGTTAGTCCATCTAACTCAGCCCCCAACCCTTGCCCATTGGTGCTTCTTCATCTTTAGATAGAGAAACAGGTAGTGGGCCTTTACTTTCAACTCTAGGTATTTCCACAACTCTAGGAACTTTTACAAACCTATGCAATTGAACCCAAGGACTAAAGGAGAAAGAGTACTAGAAGGAGGCCATCAGCAGTACTGGCACCAGTATAAGCATCAGTAAGGAGTGATATTAGTGTCAGACCAGTAATTTGGTTAATCTTAGTCTTTGTACATCAAAGGGGCATTTTGGGCATTTTGTACTAATTTTCCATTAGAACCTTACCGATGGGTTGCCCTGGTAATGTTTTTCTTGGGCGAGGCAGGTAATTGTAATTTCAAAAACAAAAAGGGTAAGTTGTAATTTAGCCAAACCTTAGAGGTTGTAGATGTAATTATCTAAAAAATTAAGTGACCTACATGCGCAGTTATTTCGAAATCTTGAGACCAAAATTAAAATTTTAATTTATTTTAT
The DNA here is from genome assembly GCA_019155195.1 of Avicennia marina. Lineage (NCBI taxonomy): Eukaryota > Viridiplantae > Streptophyta > Magnoliopsida > Lamiales > Acanthaceae > Avicennia > Avicennia marina. The sequence goes on along the minus strand of CM032783.1, from coordinate 8,039,421 downwards.
TTTATTTGGAAAGTTTAATTCTATATTGTACAAAAATAAATAATTAAAAAATTAACATGTTATTTACTTTCAAAAGCTCAATTTTGTGCAAAATATGGATTAAAATAAAAAATTAAAAAATTTAAACTAAAAAAATAATTGAATTATAAAATAGATTTTTAAAAATACACATCGTATAATAAAATTTAAGTTATTTAAAATGTAATATTTTTATTTTACTCAAAGAAATATTTTATTTAGATTAAAAATTTTTATTATATATTTGAATTGGATTTAATTTCTCATTATATATATAATAGATATCAAATGAAATTTATAGTTGATTTTTAACTTTAGAAATCTAAAATATTGAATATAAAAAATTTCAATAATTCTCCAATAAGACTAATATTTTTTTTGTTTTCAAAAAATTAACTAAAGTAGGAAAATAATTTTTATATATTTATATTTTTCTAAAAACCTTTTTTATCCTGCAATTTTTATTAAATTTTATATCAATTTTCATATTTTAATCAATATTTTACAGAAAAGATATTAATTTTATAGGCAAAATTACTGATTTTTTCTTATTTAAGTTTTAGTTTTAATTTATCTATAAAAAGTATTTTTTTCTCAAATAAAAATAAAATGTTAATTTTGCTTCATATTATTATATATAATAAGAAATTAAATCAAGTTAAAATATGATGATGACGACGACGACAACAACAACAACAACAACAACAACAACAATAATAATAATAATAAACGACCTAAACATTACTTTTGAATAAAATGATGATATTAATTTTGAATAAACATAATTTTTATTATATATTTATGTTTTAAAAATTATTTCTATCTTATACTTTAAATTTATTTTCATTTAATTTGGTTTTGCATATTTTTATATTTTAATTAAAATTTTGTACTACTGAGTTTTTAAAAGGAAAATAAAGAATGTTAGTTTTATTAAATATTAATTTGTATGAAAAATTATATTTTTAAATAAAATTGAAATGAATTAAAAGTTTTGTTTTAGCTCCAAGGTTTTTGATATAATGGCTTGTGCAATTCACTTCGTTTTTCTCTAATTTTTCAATAATTTTTAATAGTAGAAAAAGTTTAGAAGCAAAATTAACGAAATTGAGACGAAATGTGAGAATCGTCGACAAGCAAGAAACTAAAACATGATATCTAATTCACAGTATGAAAAACATGATGGCCGTTTTTAGTGAAACCAAATTCGCAATTTGGCCATATATTTGCCAATTTCTGTCTGGCGAATTGCTCGTTCCTATTTGAGATTCTAGATTTCTGTTTTCTAATTGATTTCACTAATTTTGACAATGATCTCAGTCCGTTTTGTAACATTCATACGAGGGCCTAATTCTAATTCAATCATTGAGAATGATCATATTTTCTTATTCTAAATTTCTACATAAATTCTGATCATTCCTGTGGTGTTGCACTCCTTCTTACCCATCTCAAGTTCCTCATGCTGTTACTGCCATTGGAAGATCTGATTCTGCTATTAGCCATCCGCTAGATATTTGCTGTAACTTCTTTTTGAAATAAACTATTTCATTAAAATCAAAAACGACAAGGAGCAAAAGACAGTTTTCCGAACGAGTTCAGACCACGGATCACATTATTTCTCCAGCTCTAGGAGTTAGATTATGAACATCATAATTTGCTTCCCTCTTAATACAGGAGAAGCTAATCGCCCAACCTCTCTTACACTATTTGGCGTAGGAAAATCATGGTTTGGTTAGTATTTGTTGGGAGAAATGGACTCTAAAAAGAAAAATGAACTTCTAAAAACATGATACTTTATATTTGAGTGTGTATAATATACAAAAGAAAGAAAACAAGCAATAAAGGTAAGGGAGAAACTTGAATTCTCTAGAAAAACAACCTCACAAGGAACACTCTTTTTACACACACTCACACGTTCAATTCTTGAACTTGAATTGACGCCGAAGCTTGCCAAAACCTCCTCTATTAATAATTAAAAGCCCTGCACCCAATTGGCTACGTTTGGAAGCACCTACATCTGCACCTGATTGGCTAAGAATGGAGGTACCTACCCCTGCACTTGATTGGCCAAGTTTGGAGGCACCTACTCCTATACTCGATTGGTCTTGTTTGGAGGCACCTACCCTTGCACTCGATTAGTCATAATCTTTGGCTTATTCTTGTTGGTTGAAATGGGTGGCTTTTGGTGTATAAATAGCCGCAAACCTTAACATTCCTCCCCATTTGTTGCTATTTATAAATTTTCTCGTAACCCAACAACTTCTTTGCACGTGTCAGTCTTCTCTTTGGGCAATGCCTTAATTAACATGTCTACTCCATTGTCGTCTGTATGGATATTTTACAAACTTACTTCCTTTTCTTCTAAGGCTTGTCGAATCCAATGATAATGAACATCAATATGCTTGGACCGGGAATGGAATGTTGAATTTTTGCTTAGGTGGATTGCACTCTGACTGTCACAGTTGATGGCATACTTCTCTTGGCTCCATCTTAACTCTTGAAGGAACTTCTTCAACCAAATTAATTCTTTGCACACATCGGTTTGTACAATGTATTCTGCCTTTGTGCTCGAAAGTGCAACACATTTTTGGAGTTTACTTTGCCAAGACACAGTAGTAGTTGTAAAGGTTATTAAGTAATTAGAAGTAGATTTTCTTGAATCAACATCACCTGCCATATCTGCATCAGAATATCCTTTCAGAACAGGCTTATTTCTTCCTCGAGTATAGCAAAATTCAAGTTTGATTGTTCCTTTTAAGTATCTCAAATCCACTTGACAGCATTCCAATGTTCCTTTCTGGGATTTGACATGTAACGACTTACTTATCCAACTGCATAAGCTTGGTCTTGCTAGGTGCAAACAATTGCATACATCAAGCTTCCAACAATTAAGGCATATAGTATCTTACTTATATACTTCTTTTCATCTTCACTGCTTCGAATTCAATTTGAACTGTATGCCCAGTGGAGTTGTCACGGGTTTTGCATTTTTCATATCAAACTTTTCAATCATCTTTTTGATATAACTTTCTTTAGATAGCCAAATCTTACTAATTGGCTTATCTCATTAAATATGCATGTCTAAAAGTTTTTTTGCTGGTCCCAAGTCCTTCATTTCAAAAGACTTATCAAATCTTACCATTTGATTTATCTCATAGAATATGCATGCCTAAAAGTTTCTTTGCTGGTCCTAAGTCCTTTCTTAACTTATTCAACTCCCTTTTCAACTTATTGATCTTGTTTAGATTATGGCCAATAATAAGCAAATCATCAACATACAACAAAAGAATAATAAAAATCATCATCAAAATTCTTAATGTATACACAATGACCACCACTTGCTTTTTCTAAAACTGTGATTGGTCATGAAGGAGTCAAATTTTTTGTACCGCTGCCTTGGGGCTTACTTTAGTTCATAAAGGCTATTTTTAAGTCGACAAACTAAATTTTCTTTATCTTTCACCTGGAAGCCTTCTGGTTGCTCTATAAAAATTTCTTCTTCAAGTTTTTCATTTAAGAATGTTGTTTTCACATCAAGCTGTTCTATTTCCAAGTCCAAACTTGCAGCTAAGCCAAGGACAACTCAAATAGAATTCACTTTCACAATAGGAGAGAAGATTTCATCCAAATCAATGCCAGATTTTTGTTCAAAGCCTTTAACTACTAACCTTGCCTTGTACCTTGGTTGAGAACTCCCTTCAACCGTCTTTGGCTTGACTATCCATTTGTTTTTGAGTGCCTTTCTTTCCAAAGATAGACTTATTAAATCATAAGTCTGATTTTCATAGATAGACTTCATTTCTTCTTCCATTGCCTTCTACCATTCTTTGCTATCTTTATCATCCACTGCTATTTCAAAGGACTTTAGTTCACCATCTTCTGTCAGCATTAGGTATTCAGTTGGATTATACCCTATTGACGGCCTCCTTTCTTGTTTAGATCTCTTTGTAGGCTGAGGTGAAGTTGGAGCAGTTTCAGTTTCATGCTTTTCTTCCGTATTTTCCTGTAGGACTTCAACTCCTTGTTGATCTTGTTGGGAGGCAGGATCTTTTACTGGAGTTTCTTCAGTAGTCCTATTCTTATTTTCGTTCATTACATTTTAAATAGTTTGATTTTCAAAGAAAATAACATCTCGGCTTCTTATTATTTTCTTTTAATTGGGGTCCCACAATCTATATCCAAATTCGTCATGCCCGTATTCGAGAAAGATGCAATCTTTTGATTTAGGATCAAGTTTATTCCTTTCATCATTTAGGACATGAATAAATGCCCGACACCCAAAGACTTTTAAATGCTGCAAATTGATAGACTTACCAGACCATACATTTTCTGGAACATCTCAATTCAAATGAACTGAAGGCGAAAGATTGATTAAATCAACAACTGTCCTCATAGCCTCCCCCCAAAATAGATTTGACAGCTTTGCATGTGATAGCATAGCTCGAATCCTTTCAGTAATGATCCGATTAGTTCTTTCAGCAACGCCGTTTTGCTGTGGAGTCTTTGGAACGGACTTTTCCAATCGAATCCCATGACTATTACAATATTCTTCGAATGATCCTCGGTATTCTCCACCATTATCAGCCTGAACACATTTTAATTTAAAGCCCATTTCTCATTCAATCCTTTTATGAAAATTTTTGAAAGACTCAAAAACTTGATCATTTGATTTTAATGTATAGGACCATTTTTTTTTTAAAAAATCATCAATAAAAGTCATCAAATACAAAGTGCCACCCAGAGTTTTTTCGTTCATTTGACAAACATCAATATGTACAAGCTCAAGAGGTTTTTCTATCCTTGTAGGGCGGTAATTTTTGAAAGCAGTTCTTTGTTGTTTCCTTTTTATACAGTCGATACAAGATATGAAATCTAATTTTTCAAATTTCAACAAATAATTATTTTCAACCAAAATTGACATACATTTTTCACTCATATGCCCCAGCCTTTTGTGCTACAGCTCCATTGATGATTCCACCATTGCACAAGCATTAATATCAATTTTTGCATCAGTAATGTAAAGGGTATTTACCTTTCTCCCTTTTGCAATAATCAAATTGTCTTTTGTTAACTTCTAAATTCCACTAGTAAAATGACTAAAGAACCCTTCATCGTCCAACTTTCCTGTAGAATTTAAATTCAGCCTCAGGTCCGGTACATGCCTTACATCTTTCAGTTTTAATTTGCATCCCAAAGTAGTAGTTATTAAAACATCTCCAAAACAATGAATTTTACAGGTGCCACTATTACCCATTTTTACAAAGCCATTTTCGACAGAATGGTAAGAAGAGAAGAACTTCTTATGTGGAGTAAAATAGTAGGAAGCCCTCGAGTCAATCACCCAAGAGTAATCTTGAAAGGTAAAATCTAAGGAATTTTTATCACTTACAATTATCACATCTTCATCTGAAGTTGTGGCTGTTATTTTATCGAGCATGTTCTTTTGCTTCTTTTGTTCCTTTTTTCCTTTGTTGAAATCCCGTTTCCAATTCCAACAACCCCTTTTGATGTAGCCTTTCCTTTTACAGTAAAAGCATTCAACTTATTTTCTATTAATAGACTTATCCCTTGAGTATCTTCTTTCTCGATTTGGTCATCAACTTTAGCTTCATCCACGTCTTCCATATCTTTAAAAAACCAAGGGCCTAACTTTCAACTTTTTGTCCAAGCTCTTTCCTCCTTATTTCTTCTTTGAGTAGGGCTTCCTTCACCATATCCAAAGTCAAAACTTCGTTTGGAGTAGAGTTAGAAATAGTAACAAATAAGGTTTCCCAACTATTGGGTGATGAACTAAACAACAAAAGAGCTTGAACTTCATCATCCAAATTTAATTTCAATGTTGTACAATGATTAATTAACCCTTGAAAATTATTTAAATGCTCCGACATACTAGAACCCTTCTTATAACGAAGACGATTAATTTTCTTTAACAGTGATGCTTTGTTTAAACCATGTTTTTTTTTTACATTGCTTCAAGTTTCTTCCACAAAACAACAGCCCTTATTTTTTTAGAAACATGATTAAAAACACTTCGATCAACCAAGCATGAATTTGGCCTACTGTTTTTCTATGCATCCTTTCCCACTTGGCATCAAACGTACCTTCGAGTTTTGCAGCGTCTCCAAGCACTGGATCCCACAGGTCTTGTATGATCAAGTGGTCCTCTATTCGAGACTTCCAAATAGTATAGTTGTTGGAATTCAACTTGATCATGGTGCCGGTTGATTCCTTCATTATTCCTTGAATTAAAAAAAAATAACTGAACCTTGGCTCTAATACCACTCTGTTGAGAGAAATGGATTCTAAAAATAGAAAGGAGCCACCACTTTATATTTAAGTGTGTATAATAAACAAAAGAAAAAAAACAAACAACAAAGGTAAGGAAGGAACTTGAACTCCATAAAAAACAACATTACAAGGAATAATCTTTTTACATACACTCACACACTTAATTCTTAACTTGAACTGATGTCAAAGCTTGCCAAAATCTCCTCTATTTATAGTTGAAAGCTCTACACCTGATTGGCCAAAAATGGATGTACTTACCCTTGCACCTGATTGACAAAGTTTGGAGGCATTTATCCCTATACTCGATTGGTCATGTTTGGAGGCACCTACCTCTACACCCAATTAGTCACAATCTTTGGTCTATTCTTGTTGGTTGAAATGGGTGGCTCTTGGTGTACAAATAGCCACAAACCTTAACAGTATTTAGCCTTCAATATTCAACTTGTCAAGCTATTTGGATGTTTATGGAGGTGTCATCCCTATTTGGCAAGCATTGCCAGGTTGAAAGTTCTTAATTCACGAAAACCCATTGCCCCATCCCGAAAGCTCTTATAGAGAGTCTTCCCACTAAGCCTGTGAATTGGTCACTTTTTAATGGCATTCCACCAAAACTTTTAAATTATTGCTTGCATATCATGGAGCAACTCATTAGGGATTTTGAAGCACCTCATCATTTATGTTGGGATATGAGATAGTAGTTTTTTCTTCCATCCTAATACCTTCCTCCACAACCTATCCTTGATTTCCTTGAAAAGAGCATTTCTAGATCAACTTACAAAAGATATAAGGCTCAAATATTTCAAAAAGGAAAAGTTAGTGAAAGAAGAGGCAATTTTAATATTTAGCATACCTACTAAGTTGGATTGAAGCCCTACGTCTAGGTTTGCACTAAAATAGATAGAAGATATTTGCAAGTTTATGTTTTGACCAAAAGCGCAAGAGTAGATGTCTAGAATTGACTTCATTGTCAACAAGTCCTCTACCATAGCTCTATAGAAGATATACGTGTTATCAAAAAATAATAGATGAGTGATGGAAGGGGCTCTTTTAGCAACTGTGATACCTTTTATGTTGTAACTGGATTGCTGAATAACTAGAAGTGAGCTCAAGGCCTCAGTGCACAAGATAAATAAATATGATGAAAGCAGATCTCCCTGTCTAATTCCCCTTTCAAGCCTCAAGGATTCAAAGTGATGCTTATTGAGAGTGAAGGAATACTGGATTGATGTCACGTATTTCAACACTAGAGTGATGAATGATGGATGAAAACCCAACTTCATTAGGGTCATTTTGATGAAAGGCCACTCTAATCTATCATATGTTTTTTCTCATGTCAAGTTTAATCATTGTAAAACCCATCTTTCCTCTCCTTTTATATCGTAGATAACGAATTAGTTCATAGGCCACAAGCACATTATCTTTGATCAACCTCTCTTAGATGGAGGTAAATTACATCAGAGAGATAACATCATTGAGGATGTTTTTTAGTTGATTAACCACTACCTTCATTGCTATCCTATATTCTACATTGCAAAGGCTAATTGAGCAGAACTAATCCAGCAACTTCAGTTTCGAACACCTAGGAATTAACACAATATTAATATGATGTAGTTTTGGGAAATCCTCATTATCATTCAAAAATTTAAGGATGAACCTCATAACATCTTCTCCCATGTCGTGCTAATATTTTTGGTAAAAAATTGGGCCCATTTCATCTGGTCCAGGGGCTTTGAGAGGGCTCATTTAGGACTTTTCCAGCTAGACCTTTTCCCTTGTAAAGTGCTTAGTCAATATAGCATTCATTTTGTCTGTCACCCTCTTTTTCACTACTACTAGTGCCTCTAGTATGTCCTAGTCAGATAATGTTTGTGATGAAAAAGGGTAAGAGAAATATGATATTACCTTGTGTTTGATCTCTTGAAAGTTGTTGGTCCAAGTTTCATCTGCCTTTTTAATTTAGTTGACTTGGTTGTTTCGTGCTCGATTAGATGCATAAGCATGAAAGAAAGTGGTATTTTGGTCTCCCTCACCCGGCCAATGCTGTTTACTACATTGCTTCCATTTGATTTCTTTGCCCTACGAAGAACTTCGAGCTTTTTCTAGAGGTACTCTTTTTTGTTCTTTAAGACAGTAGTAATAGTTCCTGCCCTCAATTTGTATATTTCATCCTCCATGTCCTTAGTTCTTTTTTGTGTGCTTTGGATTTCTGAGGTACTCCACCAAGTCAGTGCCATCTTGCATCTTGTTAATTTCTCTTAGAATAGGGTGAAAGGATTAGCATCAAGAGTGGACAACCAAGCTTGTTCTAGGATTTCTACACATTGTGGGTATACCATCCATTCTACCTCAAAACAAAAAGGTTTTTTTAGATTTCACTCCTCTATTGTGATTTTAGCTTTGTTGAGAAATTAGTAATGCCAAGTGATTCAAATGTGTTGTAAAGAGGTCTGTAGCAACTATCCTGGGGAAGAGTTTGGACCAATGGGGAGTGGCACATGGTCAGTCTAGTCGCTTCTTAACTATGAGTGGTGCTTCCCGATTATTCAACCAAGTAAAGTTGTTGCCTCTGTAACTAATGTCATGAAGCCTAGCAGTCAAAACAGTCTCCCTAAAATCCTCAAGTTGCCACTTGGGAGTTAATGTAGTCCCAAATTTTTCATCTGGATGTACAATGACATTAAAGTTCCCACAACATAACTAGGAGGCTGGAAATGGAGCTTAAGAACTAAAGCACCTACTGGGATTCCTTTAGTAGGTCATGCTATGGACACTTTTTGAGTAGGTCTTGGAATCTCTTCCACACTTTTGGTAATGTCTCAAAATCTATTTGCATGAATGTCCCTATTTCCATGCCCAATTGAGAGAGTGGTAAAAGGAAAACATTTTGTAAAAAATTTATTAACCATGCCCTGCTAAGTAACTATGCTGCCTGGTAGGAGAGATTGCAACTATTGTCTCATCTTGTCCTTTAGAGAAAAAGGAAAAAAAAATCTTAACTTATTTGCATCATTTGAAACACTATTAAATTTAATAATATCACAAAGTTCCAAGAAGGTAGAAAGATGGGTATTTGTGTCCTCATATGGGGTTCGAACAAATTGATTGATCTGCACTGGGTTCATGAGTGTAGATTTCAGCTCAAAATTTTTGGCATTAACTGATGATCTAACTATATTAGTCACATGAGGACTCATCACCGGTTGTATATAATCTCTAATGGGTCTCTGAATTGGTGGAGGAAGCTGCTCGTGGGGTTTTGGTGGTCGGTTATCCTCTATTTGCTACTTCTTGTTCGTGCTTGAAAAGGGCTCTTCGCTTTCTATGTTGTGTCCTTTCAATTTCTATATCAAAGTCTAGCTCTAGGCTCTTACTTTTGTGCATGTAAAATTCTACAATAGACCAAAATCAAACCTATTAAAGCAATCTTATCTAGAAAAGCAAAAATAGACTAGAGAAAAGAAGAAAAATGAGAAGAAATAAAAGAAAATTAAAATAGAAAAAATGAATGGCTTAATTTAGTAGTCCCTTAGAGTGTTTGATAGCACTTGTTGTCCTCTCCAGTAATAGCGCCAAAATTTGATGCGCATCATCAAAACCCTAAAATTAAATTAAAGTGAACCAATATTATAGTGAGTACTGTTGTCCTATTCATGAGGAGGGGTGTAAGCGTTTACCAATGTTACTAAATTTCTATTAGTTAAGTCGCCTGAAAAGTATGAGAGTGAAAATAATAAAGGAAAGACAAATACTTTGGAAAGCAAAGTTGCTAGCTCAAATTGATGAAGCACCATTGGTGGAGAGTTTAGCCCTTTTGTATTGTGTTGGTTTTCAATGTATGTTAATTATTAGTTTAATTACTTTTTTATGGATTGCTAATGCTCAGGTCTTAGGATATCTTTCTGGAGTCTCTTACAACTTTGACTCAATATTTCAACGGGTTTTCTCAAGCCAAATCGAGTCGAGTAATTAATTCTATGATTAACAATTACGCCAGCACTAATCTTATAGTTTTAATTTTGTTATTTTCAAAAATTTAGTGTTTACATTTGATTGTCTAGCACCTTCACACCCATTATTTCCCGTATAGTCACGAATTAACTATAGGGTTGATTAGGTCTTATAATTATTGTTCAAAGCACCAATTTCAAGTAACGAAATTAAAGGCAATTAAGCATTCATTAATACATACATATTCAACCATACACAAACACAAAAGATTAGAAAATAAAGTAGCAGCTCATATTATGATCAATAAAAATCAACGCTAATTTCTTCGTTATCCAAACAAACATAAAACAATAGAAAAAGTTTGAGAAAACTTAGTCTAATATCAGTGTGTTGCATGGACGAACAAACACTTTTCACCTATAGTGCAAATCCTTTATTCTTCACCTCCTCAATGATTGTATGATAAAAACTAACTAAAAGCTCCCTATGAAATGTGGACAACATGTATATACGTGTATGAGGAGTAAATGATGAGAAAAGACAAAAACAACCCTCAAAATCACAGCTAGACGGTCTGCCACATTGCCACTTGCGGGTCTATAGGTGCTCATGTCACGTCCTCAAACCCATGCGCGAGATTTACATGTCTTACTTTCTAAAATTCACGGCCACACCACACCTTCTTGTGACCACACCTCTCTTCTTCATGATCGCTTACCTGGCTGCAACTACTCTGGTAGTGTGCATTCTCTTATATGTCACTTTCTCATTTGATATCTGATTGCCTTGATTTGTGTGCCTTTGGAAAGTCAATTCATTTTTATTTTAGTTTGTAAAGTTTTAGATTAATTGAATAGTTGATAAAAATGTGGCATCTTTTCAAAGTTACGGCTTAATCTATCCCCTTGAATTGTTGTTCTTTTTCTTCAAGCCAAAATTATCTAAAAATTTCCAAACCTGAAATATAACCATTAAAACACTAATATTAGCCATAACTATGTAAGAGTTAAATAAATTAGGCTCAATTTTTATCAGTTATTCCATCTATTAAATAATGTCATAAAGTGTCCAAAAATTTAAGGATTCTAGCATTAAATCAACTGAATTGCATAGAATAAATGATTCCTTTTGTCGAGTCATCACTTTTCCTACCTAGACTTTGCATTGGGTGATCCAACACCTATAGACTTTCTATCTTAAGTGAGATACTTTCCAACTTGCCTAGATTTTTGTTTTACCTATTGATGTGGATGAAATCTTTTGATCTTGTGAGGTATTCCAAGCTAAGAATCTTGATTTTTATCCATACATGGATGCTTAGCAAATAATAACCAAATTTACAAAATAAGGTAACAAGATTATGCATAATCTTTCCTAAATGACATGGATATCAACAAAAGTTTTTCAAAATCAGTTTGTGACACAGCATTGCCAACTCATGTGCCACATTGGCATCTTAATGTTGCCACATCAACTGCCATATTAGCGCTTTATCTACCATGTCAGTGCCATGCCAACGATTTATTATAGTTTTTAAATTTATTTTTAATTTTAATGTATTCTATATTTTTTCTCCTTTTTCTATATTTTCTTTTTCTCTCATTTTATGAATAGTATAAGATTTATATTGAATGATTTTACTTTACTCTTTGCATATACATGCTTATCGACTATGTGAGTCGTACCTTATCAAGGAGGAAAAGTTATTCAAAGAACTAATCTTCTTTCTTAATGATAATTTTGCAAAAAGGCAAAGAAAGAGAAACTAAATAAAGAGAGAGAGACAAATTGAGCCTCATAAAACCTGAAGCCATTCCATAAATTATTCGCAATGGCAAGGATTGGCAAGATCCACTCATGTCCTATTCAACAATTTTCAACATCTAGTCAACATTAGGTTTGGATGATCTAAATAGTTCAACTAAATTTTATTTGTCTTCCATTTGAGTGCCTTTCTTGATTAATAGAGCATCAACTTTAAAGAGAAGGCTTGAGAGCATAAATATTCTAACATGAATCATGCACCCAAATTTACATACAATAATGATCATTTATTAGCAAAAACAAGTTATTTATGGACGTCATTAGGATATCCATGGAGATCCACTCTAGCCTCACTCCAAAGCATCAAATCCCATAAGTGAATAGAAAGTTGCATCAATATTAGATCTCAATCAAATCATCATATCTGCTCTATTGAGGAGAGGTTTAGTTTCAAATTTCAGTTTAAACAAGAGGAGTATGCCATGCTAATGTTCCTTGGATGATCACATCCTAAGGTTAGGTGCTGATGAGCACATTGAACTGTATATGTGACAAGAGCCCTCATAGCTCAGGCACGACAATGCAATTAACTAGGATGCACTTTACAATTGAGTTAATAGTCCTTTGTGCTAGCTTCCCATTAGGGGCTCGCTATGCTAAAAGCGAGCAAAACCCCATCCCTCTCTTTTCCCATTTTTTTTTTTAATTTGGGTACAGGTAGTATCTATCTTCACTAACATGTTTATTTCACAAATCCTTTGTCTAAGACAGTAACCAGATTGTCTTTCATGCGAGGCGGAAAATACCCAACAAGGAGTTTCGCTACCTTTAAGAATGTTATAGTTATAGTTGCCATTCACCGGGGCTTCACAGGCTATGCTTATATATATATATATATATATATTTCATCCCTATCAAAATAAGTAAACAAGCATAGCTTGCCAAGCCTCGGTGAATGGCAACTATAACTATAACATTCTTAAAGGTAGCAAAACTCCTTGTTGGGTATTATATATATAAGGTACCAAAATTATGTTTAATAATAAAATTTTATGGAAATAAAAATTTGAATTAGGTACCTTAATGAATGACTAAAGTTATTACCAGAAGAAGGAGATCATAGAAAATAACAGAAATTCAAAGAAAGTAATGGAAGATATCAAAGTAATTGTAGAAATTTAAATTTGTAAGCAATAAATAAATGCAGAATTTAAATTTGTAAGCAATAAATGGAAAAATAGAAAATTTAAAATAGATAATAACAGCGGAATTTAAATGCAAAAAATGTAAGGAATTTGCAGGCGGCAATGCCGACCATTAATAAATGTAGAAAATTTGTAGGCGGCTATGCCGACCATATAATTTAAACAATATAAAAGGATTGTTAGCTGGCTATGCTGACCATGTATTTGGAAAATGAAATGAAGGCTTGTAATATGCAAACCTTTTGTATAAATGATTAAATAGAGACAATTATCTATATGAGATAATGTCTCAAATTTTGTACATTGGGGAATTTGTAGGTAATAGAGTACTTACAAGATAGAGGTTTTGTAGAGGTTTCCCTCTTGTTTGTGATCTATTCACTCTATTACAATGTGTAAGAAGGAAAAGAAAGAAAGAAAGCTCCTATCTTCAAAGTTTATTTCTCTAAAACTTCCTTCCAAAGACTTGTTTGAGTAATGGGAAAATTCCTCCTTTTATAGACTTCTGGGATGGCATTTTTGTAATTTTTTAAACAGTACTGTGAATAGTGTCCCCGTGGTAGAACAGTGATTGCATAGTATCTCGCGTATTTGAATAGTGAGGAACAGTAGTGCACAGTGATTTGAACAGTTTTTTTTTCTGTAACAGAAGCCTTCAGAATCCACTGTTGCCAAAGACTTCAGTATTTTCAATATTGATTGAATTTTCAGAGCTTGTGGGAGACTCCTTCTTTTGTGCTGTGGAGGTAGAGGTTCCTTCTCTTGAGAAGAATTTTGTAAGAATTTGACCGACTTCATATGGGGATTTTGCCGCTATGAACATTGCTGCAATTTGTGATTTTTGGCCAAAAATTTTGTTTGTCAAGGACTTTGGACTGCTGGAATATGTTTTTGGTTGTTGTTTTGGTTGATCCACTCTTCCATTTTTTTCGGGTAAAGATTTTTGTTGATGCTGCATTTGTCCCACCATTTGATCTTGAATCTCCGTCTGAGTATTGGAGTTTTGTGGTTTGAGAGGTTGAAATATCATGCAAATACCCATGGGAGATAGAATTTTGTGTTGAAAATAGCAAAGGGATTGAATCTGTGTTCTTCATTTGTGGGGCTGTATTTGGTCTTGAAAATTTGAAAGGATTTTAGGACTGTTAGGTTTTGGATATCGAGGGTTGAACCAAAGTTTTCCACCAATGGGACCACCATGATGGAAATTTTGAAATATCAATTTTTTGTAAATCAAAAAGGAAAAGCCAAGAGTGCCTGCCCTTCTGATTTTGTATTAAGAATGAATTATATTAGGCTTACTGGTATTCCTAATAATTAAAATATGTTTTGTAAAATGGGAGGCCTTTGTAACGTTTTGGAAATGTAATGGGCTCAGAGAGTCCATTGTACTAGTCTGCAGGGGTAATGACTTTGTGTATTTTGCAAGTTGAGTATGCTAGATCTAAACGATTTTCTTGAAGGTAAAAGTGTTTGAAGGTTACTAAATAGGAGCATTCAAGGATAGTTTGGTAATACAATAGAGTTTTTTGTAGGTCAAAAGGTTTGTAGAACCATCTTTTCCTGAAATAGTTCTGGGCAATTTGACAGGGGCTTTCATGGAGATAACCTTTTTCAACAATAATGATATTCTGGTATGTAGCCTTGGTAAAATACACGGACTTTGTTGGGTTGTTTGTGTAGGTTGTATTTGTGAACTTGAGCTTGGTTATGAAGGGGCAGAGAAGGAATTTGAGGTTCAAATAGGTGGGTCTTCTGGTTTTGTAACAAGCTTTGGTTTTATGCTTTCGCGAGAATTGTCAGATTTTTGAGAGACAGCCTTTTGGACATCAGGTGATTTCAAAAATGCAAGAAATAAGTTTTGTGCTTCTAGGTTATTTGTAATGTCTAGTTTTGTGGGTATTAAGTGAGCTGTATCATTAAGCTCTTCTTCTTCTTTGACAACTTTGTCATACCATGTCTGTGGTTTTGGGGTGTTTGTATTTGTGGTTTTTACTCCGCGGGCTGATAGTTTAGGTGGCATCACTCTTGTTTTGTAGAAACTCACGATTTAGGAAATCAGGTAAAGAGTTTTTATCCCCTTCGATGAATTCAATATCAAAATTAAATATACTTAATAATGCTTGCCATTGTGCAAAAATTTGCTTTGATGAAAGATTTTGAACAACTTTTTGCAAAACTTATTTTGCACTTTTGCAATCAATGTGAAGTAAGAATTTTTAATTTATCAAATCACTTTGAAACTTTTGTATGTACAAAACAAAGCTTAAAATTTCTTTTTTGATTATAGAATAATTCTTCTGGGTATCATGCCAATGGGCTGAAGTGAATTGGACAATAAGTTCTTTCTCACCCTCTTTCTGTTTAAGAATCCCACCGGACCTAATATCTAAAGCATCAGTTTCTATAATTTTTGTGAGACTTGGACCAAAAAGATGAAGATAAGAAATTTCACTGACTTGGGCTTTTATTTTTTGCATCTCTAAAGCATGTTCATTAGTCCAAGGATCAGGATCTTTTTTGAGCCTGTCGTGAAGAGGTTTGAGCATTCTATTGATATTTGGATAAAAATCTAAAACATAATTCAGACTTCCTAAGAATCACTGAAGCTATTTTGTGTCAATAATTTTGTCCGAAAATTTTTTCACAAATTTAAAGGATCTTTTAATAGGAGTAATAGTACCTTAGGAAATATAATGACCTAAAAATTTGATCCTAGTTTGGAAAAGGCTCATTTTGGACTCAGATATGACTAATCCATTTTTCTCTATAACATGAAGAAAATTCCTAAGATGTTTGAAATGTTCATCTAAGGTTTTTGAGAAAATAAGGACATCATCAGTATCGACAATGTAAAATTTGTGTAATTATTAAATATATCATTCATGTTTCTTTGAAATTCTAAAGGAACATTTTTGAGACCAAATGACATTACATTACATTCCATTCATATTGACCAAATGAGACTGTAAAGCCTATTATTTACCTATCTTTTTCAGATATTTGTATTTGCCAAAATCTTAACTTCACGTCGAATTTGAGAATATGAAGGCATTATGAAGTTTTTGGAGTAAATCTCTTTTATTTGGAATTGGATATCTGATCCATTGTAGAGTTTTGTTAGGATGGGTATAATTAATAATTAATCTAGGAGTACCTCTTTTTATTTCGGATGCTTTGTTGATATCGAAAGTAGCGCAACTTCATGGTGATCTTGATTTGGAAATGAGTTTCTCGTTCTGAAATCTAGAATTTCTTTTCTACAAAATTTTTCAAGTTCTTGGTTCATTTAGATTGGTCTAGCTTTTGTCGAGATGTCTTTTTTTTTTAAAGTTGGTTCATAAGGGAGATCAACGACATGTTTCTTCCTATTTCAAAAGGCATTGGGAAAATTTGAGCAAGCTTGTTGTTTTATCAATTTTTGAAGTTTTTTGATCTGGCTTTGGACTTGTATAGTTTGAAGTTGGGATGTAACCCTAGTTAGCGAGATATCTTTCTTTAATTTTTGTGAGTGGAAAGTTTTGATTTGAATAAAATTATTGATACAATTTTTATATATGGAACAGGCTTTGAGGAGATTGATAGTTCTAGTTTTTGGTTTCCCGAGGAAAGGAAAATACAGTTTTTTGGAATTGACACATAAAGAAATTGAATTGGTTCCTACCTTATAAGGAGTAAGTAAATTTATGAAAGGCGTTCTTAAAATAACAGTATGGTGAATATCTCTGACAACAAGAAATGAAGTTTTTAAAGAAATTTCTTCTTTCAAGATTGATGCATCTACTTTTGAATTAACTTGGAGCTTTTAGTTGTTGGTGGTTGAGGGTTTTTCTTGAGTTTTTTCAAGGAATTTTTGGGGACGAAACCATATTTTATACAGTTTAAGTCTGCACCTATATCAAACAGAGCAATTGTATTCATTTGAAGGTTTTGGGAAATTCAAGAGTAACTTTGATAATGTATTTTCTGAAAGTAATTTCTTTTAAGACATATAGAAAATCTTCAAGAACATTTTGGATACTTTGGATTTTTTCTTGAATCTCATATTTATCATAATCATTGGTTTCTTCATTAATCTTGACTGTTTCGATGATTTGTTTTATAGTATTTGTGTCTTGTTTTTGTTTTCTTATTTCTTTTAACTCTATTTTACTGCTTTGATTTCCTTTTATAAATCTTGGATTGTTACATCCTTTTTAATTTGCTTTCATTTTCCTAGAATATTTGTTAGATCATAGGTATTTGTTGAAGTTTTTAGAATTATTGATTCAGTTTTTTCTAAACTAGAAGGTTTTGTATCTTGAAAAGTTTTTGAAAAATTTTTCTAAGTATTCTCTCTGTATTTCTGCATTCTCAATTTGTTTTATAACATCAATAAGAAGTTGTTGTTCTTTGGAGATTATATTTATTGAAGGAGAATCTGAGTTTTCAGAATTAGAATTTATAATATCGTCTTCCAATTTAAAGATTTTTTCAAAATCTAACGATGATTTTTTAGATTTAGAATCTAACCTTTTTTCAGAAGAATCAATTAAGAGATTTGAGATTTGATCTAAGACTTGTTCGTCTAATTGTAATTCTTGGAGTTTTCTTTTAAGTTTATAATAATTTGCAGTATGACTTAGTTTATTACATTTATAGTATTTTATGTTTTTAAAGAAATTTTGGGGCTTTTTGTTTTTCTTATAGGTCTTATTATGGGATAGTACTCTTGTTGAGATTTGTAAGGTTTTTTGTATTTTGAAGGGGTTCTATGGGATTTTTTGTAAGATTTTTTGTGACAATTTTCTGGACATTTGGATGAAGTAGACTGATTGGGATCCATTTCAAATTGTTGGCAAAAGGTTCCTAATTCTATCTTTGTCTTATTTATTTCCCATTTCAGATGTTTTTGGAGTTTTAAATTTTGGCAGATTTTCAATCCTTATTTTTGGATAATACTAACTTATTGGCCGTAAGTATATTGGTTGTAAGGGATGATTTGTTTTCTAGATAATTCACAGATTTTGTTTCTAACCTTTTCTCTGAAGAAACAAGAAAGGTGGATGTCAGAATCAACTCCATTCTCCCAGAGTGGGAAGGATTATTCATCTAATAAGCCTATCACAGGACTTGGGTAGGATGATACACTAGGAAGATTGATTATTATTAGTACAAGATTGTATGCCACAAAAATTTCTCCAGAACACACAGGCATAGGAAGGCACAATTAATGGTCATGGATGGCTATGATAATTATTTTCCTTACAAAATCATGAGACTTATCACTGAGGACAACCATAAAAAAATCTTTACCTCGAAAAGCTTACTTGAGCTAAAGTTCATGTTCCAAACAATGTATACAGAAGAATATGAGCTTTACCATGACAAGTATGCTCTCTTAAACCAGGAAAGTAATGGTGAACCAATAGCGCCAACATTGGCCTATGAAGATTTTGCTGATGAAGAAGAATACAACATTTGCAATATGATGGAAGGATAAAACACATATCTCTCAGAAGGTTGTACAAATACTGTTGTTCAAACATCTATTGAAAATATAAAGCACAAAATAAAGAGTCACCCACAAGCTCTGAAAATTCAATCAATATTGAAGATACTGAAGTCTTTGGCAACAGTGGATTCTGAAGGCTTCTATTTCAAAAAGAAAAAAAAAATTGTTCAAATCATTATGCACTATTGTTCTCACTATTCAAACACGTGGAATACTGTGTAATCATTGTTCAACCATGTGGGACACTGTTCACAGTACTGTTCAAAAAATTGCAAAAATGCCATCTTAGGAGTCTCTAAAAGTAGCCATTTCCCCATCACTCAAACAAGTCTTTTGAAAGAAGGTTTAGAGACAAAACCCCTATCCTATAAGTACTCTATTACCTACAAATTCTCCAATGTACAAAACTTAGAAATATTATCTCATATAGATAATTGTCTCAATTTTATCATTTATACAAAAGGTTTGCATATTACAAGTCTTTATTTCATTATCCAAATACATGGTCGGCATAGCCGTCTAATAATCATTTTATATTGTTTAAATTATATAGTCGGCATAGCCGCCTACAAATTTTCTGCATTTATTATATGGTCAGCATAACCGCTTGCAAATTCCTTACATTTTTTGCATTTAAATTCCGCTGTTATTATCTATTTTAAATTGTGTATTTATTTATTTATTGCTTACAAATTTAAATTTCTGTAAATACTTTGATATCTTCCATTACTTTCTTTGTATTTCTATTATTTTCTATAATCTTCTTCTTCTGGTATCAAACACGCCTCCTTTCTGGTCCTCAGGTCCCTTGGTATCAGAGCCACGGGGAAGGTAGTGTTTATAGTGTTGATTGTCTATATCTCCAGTATTCTTGTCTAGATCTAGGAATAGCCGAGTGTTTTATCCCTAAGATTGTCCAGGTAGTAAGTTTGGTGCGTGGCAAAAAATCCCACGTTGAAAGGTTTAACGTTGTAAGTTATTCTAAAATCAAAAATTTGAGTGTTAGGGAAATGTATTCTATTCTTTATAGATCTACCTCTTCAAATTCTATATCGAGTTTCCTCAAATTCCTCTAGGAAGATTGTTAATACTGAAAAAATGATAATAAAAAATTTCAACAAATCCATAGATGATTGGAAGATTCCAAAAGTTTCCAAAGATCAGATTTACAAAACCTCCAAAATCCTTTCTTTCAACACAGATTTAGCCATCAAAACTGAAGAAAGGGATATTCGGCTCACAAAACCATTTGAAACAATTCCTCTTCTTTCTGAAACATCTTTACGAAAACATAGAACCAAAGGAAGCAAATACTTTCATGTAGGATTAATACAAGTAAGTATCAAACCTTTAACTAAAGAAGGTTTAGACACCTCAATTCTTGCTATACTTAGAGATGTCAGATTTACAAATTTTGAATATTCTTTACTTAGTTCTGTTGAATCCAACCTTTGCACAAGTCCGATATCTTTTGATTGCTATCCAAATCTTACAATTTTTTTCAAAGACAAAAATATTTTGGAATCTCTTGTTTTACAAATCAAAACTCATAACTACAAAATGCTTGAAGGATCAATTCCGGTAGTAATAGTTTTCCGGATCCATTATAAAGTAGTCCTTTCAGCCTTTACTACTAAAGTTAATTCCATAGCAAAAGGAAGAAACCCTCCTATTACAGACAGATCTTACAAAATCAAATGCTATAATTTTCCAGATCTATTTAGTGGAAGGATATATCTTTTCTAGAAGAATGAATTCTTGAAGAAGCTACTCAAGCAGAACCTATTCAGCCAATAAAACCAAATCCACATCTTAAATCAATTACCCAATCAACGGATGAAAAAGTTAAACTTTCTTTCCACAGAAATTAATCAGGAGTTCTAGATCTTTCAGATCTGAAGACTCTAATTCAAATACAATAGATTTAGGAAGAATTTCACAAATCCTTTCTGTTATTGATATTTTTATAAAACCTAGATATTCAACATCTACATATGTATGTATGTATATATGCATGTATGTATGTATATGTAAGATATATGTTTGTATATATGTTTCAAATGATTTCCAATTGATGTAATGATCAAATTTTAAGCGTTTGTGTATATATGTAAGAGAAAATATTTAAATTTGAATTGAAAATAGTGAAAGAATCATTCTTTGCGTGCCTTCCAACTGATGTAATTGAAGATAGTAAAAGTATTACACTCTTTGCGTGCATAAAACTACTTATAAATTATAAAATTGTTGTATTAAAATTAATAGAATTTAGGTTATTTAAAATTTAAATGTGTAAAAATTTAAAAAGAATATAGAAATTAAAGATAAAAATTAAGAAAATACGGAAGGAAAAATATAAATAAAAATAATTTAGAAAGAAAAGAATAAAACATAAAATAATTTAAAGGTAAGGTAAATATAAATAATTTAGAAAGAAAAGAATAAAGCATAAAATAATTTAAAGGTAAGGTAAAGGTGTAACTTTACTCTATGCTAGGCTTATTGTAATATACTTGGAATACTAGCACACTCAATGTAATTTAAAAATATTTTTTCCTCACACAAATATTTAAATTCAACCATTACGTACAAACTCATATTCATATATATATGTATGTGTGTGTGTGCATAAATTTAAACTCTTAAAATTAATAATTAAACATGTATTATCATATTATCCAACCGTTATATAATATTACATGTACATATATATAAAAACAAACGAAGCAAACATATTATTTTTGTATTATTTGAAAACATTCACACACAAACCACACTATTCTCTAGTTCTAAAAGAAATACTTTCAACAAAGTACTAGCTATGCATTGTTATGTTTTTACACACCAAATATACAACCACCCATATCAAAACATAAGAAATGAACTCGATGCACTCATTAAAGTCCAACCAAACAAAACCAAAAAAATGCAAAATAAATAAATAAAACACACACTATTCATAGAAATACTACTTTATAAAATACACACACCATAGCCCCTAAATAACAAGTTTGGAACCAAGTAAAAAAAAAAATTAAGAAAGTTCGGAGCAAAGTCCGAAAACAAAATTAAGACTAAAGAAGTGCCCGTCTCACCTGCATAACAACTATTTATATTGCACAAAATTCTACTACAAGAAAAGGTGTTTCCATAATATATTAATAGTTCACGTCTCAATTGATATGAAGAAACCTTCATGTCTTAAATGATTTTATGAAAGAGTCTTTAACATTCTTTTTATAGTGTGGCAAAATCATATAAATATTTCAAAGTAAAACATAAAGGTGCACTACCACTGTTTATTTTTTGCAATAGCCACCGCCCACCCCCACCCCGACAAGCCCAATCTCACCCATTCCCAACTCCGCAGCTCTCTATTTCGCTAGCCCAGCAGTCCTAAGACATGGTTCAAGACCCCACTTAAGCCGATCTTATTATTTATAATATGTCTAAGTTTGGATCTGAATAAAATAAAATAAATTTACAGGATGCGAGCCTGAGTAGAAAATTTAGCTTATATGCTTAGGCAGAAGATTATCCTACTCATTTATAAGTCTAGTCTAAATTCCTACCTTGCCAACCACCTCCCCCAACCCTCACTAGACACCTCTCTAGTGCCAAGGCCTCCTTACGCCATTCTCTTGTGTGGAACACTCCACCATACACTGCAACAAGAGAATGTTAAGCGTTGAATTCGAAATACACGACGCCACCACCAGCCTCTCGCAACTAGTAAACACAACAATAGCCCCCACCATTGACAAGCCCAAGCTTTCCTCCTTGTCAACCCTATTTTTCTTTCCCCACACTATGAGTCCAAACCTCGCCAACCACCACTACTCTTGATCTATTGATCTATTGAAGCATCTATCCGATGCTGTGTATAAATATACATTATCGATGGAACACCTACACATAGAGCATGAGATGAAGTAATCAATGCATGACGCCCCAAGTACAATATCTCATGGACCTATCTATCTAGGAAAGGCAACGGACGAGGGAAACCACTACCCTTCACCTTACCCCATATCTCGCCTTAATTTGCATGTGGGGAAAACAATTTATTTTTATTTTTAAAGTTTATAAACAAATAGACATAATGAGTAAAAATATTTAAAATTAGTTGAAATATAAAGTAAAATACAATGAAAATATATCTGCAAGTCAAGCAAAACAAATTTTATGTGTCGAAATAAAAGAAATGTAAGCAACTAAAAAAGTCCAAATTAAATGAATTAGACTTTAAATTTGCTTTGCAACACAAGTAACAGGTTCTTCATCGAGCAATGTAGAATTGGAACATGATCTTCCTTCATATTAAAGAAATAGTTACACATTAAAGAAATAAAAACATGTTTAAAATGTTGTATTATTTTGATATTCAAAATTTAAACTTCTATATATAATTTTCTTCATTCGACAACCAATCATAAGTAGACATCAATGCTGCCAAAGTATTGTAATGAAATTTAAATTGATGACGACTAATTATTCTTTTTTATGTACTAAATTAAAATGAATATTTAGCACAATTAATGCATTTTAGATGGTCCTTTCTTTTAATTTCTAGTGGAGTAATCAAATTAACAATCCAATTAACTAATTTCTAAATTATGTAAACATATACACATATGAAAATTTAATCACTTAATGTTACAGAAAATTAATTGCTATTTTATAATTGATTTCAATTAAAATTATATATATTAGTAAATGTTGCACATTCTAGATGTGTGTAAATTTATATATAAAGTATAAAAATTTTGTATTTTAATAATAAAAGTAAAATTAAAAATAAGAAGAATATATAAAAAATAAGAAAATAAAACATATCAAAAATTTATAAAAGAAAAAATCCAAGAGAAAATACAAATAAAAATGATAAGTTAAAAGAAAATAGAAAAATAAAGATGTAGAATGCAAAAGGACTTGTGTTAGGAGTAATTGTGCAATTTATGCTGTGCTAAAAATATTTAAGACAAAGTGAAGAAATGTCAAAAGAATTTAAAAGTAGAGTTGAAAGAGAGCATAAAAGAATAGAAGGATTAAGAAGAGGAAGAAAGAAACGAATTAAAAATATATATAAATTAAGAATAATTTTGTAAATTTACTTTGTGCAATAAAATACTTTTATTGACATAATAATATTGAATATAGATAGTTCGCACATATTATCATACAAAGAAATTAAATTATTGCAAGCCATAAGGCAACGGTATGTTCTCCCTCCCCCTCATCATCTTGTGGGGGGGGGGGGGGGGTTTCCATCATTTCTACATCTATCCTCCCCAACTTAGCATCTCATGGACCCCAATAGAAGTTGCGATTAAGTCGAATCACGGGTCGACATGTTAAGATACAAGTATTTCAAAATCATCAATTACAATTTGACCCTTGTATTTATTTAGGTCCATTGAATGAAAATCAATCTTAGCCCTAACTTATGAAAATTCAATTCAAATCCATTAATATCATATTAAATTTGAGTGAAGTTTCAATTTCATGTTGCAAATTGTAATTTAAGAGCGGTCAATTATAGTTTAAAAGCAATAATCAAGTTGAGTGATAGGTTGACAAGTCAAATTAAGATGGAAGTTGTCCTAACACACATATTTGTTTGGTTTTGATCTAATTTAATTGAAACCTATAAAAATTCAACTCAAATCTGTTAATTTTAATTTTGTCTTAAGGTTGGCTTCGTACTTTTGAATCGTGTTGGAAAGTACATTCCCTACCGATCTTTTCTTCCACAACCTCTCAGCTAAAACCAACGCACCCAAGCTCTAGGATCCATCGTGGCCCTATCGTGGCCACCCATACCGTATGATATCACTTGCACCAACTGATGGAACCAATTGGCCCATTCCTCTGTGTGTTGGGGGGGGGGGGGGGGGTGGGGGAGTGGAAGCTGGGCTTCCGGGCCCGGACAAGTCTTAGCCATCAGTCAAAACACGGTCGATAGTGAACCCCTCAAATGACATTTTTCTCCCTAAAAAGGTCAAGCTTGACTATAAATTATTCCACATTCCCAAGAGCATTTTTAGAAGAGGATGCAACTTTTTGCCACTGAACTTATCACCAACCAAATGGCATAATCACTGAATGTGTAAACCAACAAGAGAAGTGAATGTAATGTTTAAATCGAGGACTTTTTATTTGAAAAAACAGAAGTCTAAACTTGAAGAAGAAGGGATAGAATTTACCCTCAAAATAAAAAGAATAGGTTGTATTTTGGTCGGTAAAAGAGAAGCGTGCACCTAATGAACTTTTGGACAAGCAATAGCCAAACGAATATGAACTTCCGCATCCACAGATACAACCAAAAGAAGAGAGCCACACGCCAACTAAGCAATCCTTAACCATTATTATTTATTTATTATATTCATTATTTTTTATTGCATAAAATTTTATTGAAAAACAATAATGACATATAACAAACTAGAGATGATATATAGCATCACTCCTAGAAAAACCAATTCAAAAATCAATTACATGACATGCCTCTAGCGTCTTAGATAAATACACAAGTCGCACTCTAAGTGGAAGGACAAACATTATCTTCGACCATAGCCTACGCCAAATTTTTTCAAAGTCTATATCGAAAAACTCAAGTACCCTCCCACAAGTTATAATCAATTAAAAAATTATTAACGATACCTATTATAATACACAAGTAGGCAGTATGCAAATTAATATCACACTAAGCAATCAATCAATGCTAAATCCCTTTTTTGTCGTTTTTTTAGTAATTTGTAATAAGTATTCAAATGTAAATGTAAGAGAATAGATAGGTATTCCCATATCAGGATTTCGGGTATCTTAATATTGATATATTTGATCAATTAAAACCCCTTCCCAAACTGCACAAGCTTCTTCCAAAGACTCAATTCTTAAGAACCCAACGGACCCTTTCCCCTCGAATCACACAAACAAAGAAGGGAGTCCCGTTGAGTTCATTCGATTAATTCAATTGAAACAGACCCCAGTCATCCCATTGAAACCCAGATACCAACGCAAGGTTAAAGAAAAGACTTATCACTACAAAAACCTACATATCATTCAAAAGTAGAGTAGCAGTAGTATGGCATTGAAATGAATGCGAACGGAAAGAATTATTTCCCATCGAACGCAGAAACCTCGCGAGATTGCATCTAAATTGAAAGTATGACAGAAAAGAAAGACTATATTTGGCCAAATGAATCCAAACACGCGACCCATTTCATTTCCCCCACTCTATTCTGACCTATTCGCATACCTCTCCACCTTCTCATCGTTGAGATTGATTCCCACCATGGCTTCCCCGAGACCGCAGCTCACGTCCGCCAGCACCTCTGGGTCACTGTAATGGGTCACCGCCTGGACTATAGCCCGCGCCCGCCGGGCCGGATCCCCGCTCTTGAACACTCCGGACCCAACGAACACGCCGTCGCATCCCAGCTGCATCATGAGCGCGGCGTCCGCCGGCGTCGCCACTCCTCCAGCGGCGAACTGCACCACCGGAAGCCTCCCGAGCTGCTTGGTCTGCATCACGAGATCGCAAGGCGCCTGGATCTTCTTGGCGAAGGCGAAAACTTCGTCGTCGTCCATGTTGCGTAGGACCCGGATGTCGCCCATCACGGAGCGCACGTGGCGCACCGCCTCGATGATGTTGCCCGTGCCGGCCTCCCCCTTGGTGCGAATCATGGCGGCGCCCTCCCGGATGCGGCGGAGCGCCTCCCCGAGGTTGCGGCAGCCGCAGACGAATGGGATGCGGAAGTTGTGCTTGTTGATGTGGTTTTGATCGTCGGCGGGGGTGAGCACCTCGGACTCGTCGACGTAGTCGATACCAATGGCTTCGAGTATTTGGGCCTCCACGAAATGGCCGATTCGGGCCTTGGCCATGACGGGGATGGTGACGGCCTGCTTGATCTCCTTGATAAGCTGCGGGTCCGACATCCGGGCCACCCCGCCCTGGGCACGGATGTCGGCCGGAACGCGCTCCAGGGCCATAACAGCGCAGGCGCCGGCTTCCTCGGCGACGCGGGCTTGCTCGGGGGTAACGACGTCCATGATAACACCGCCGCGGAGCATCTGGGCGAGGCCGACCTTGACGGAGAAGGGGGCTTGCTTAGCGGTCTCGGTGAGTGCACCGTTGCCGTAGACGGTGACTACACCACTTTCGGCCATTGTTTTGGATTTGATGATTAGAGCAACAGAATAGAAGTGGTTGGCGAGGATGAGATAAGAGGATTGGATAGATAGGAAGAGGGAGGAGGAGAATTGCAGGGATTTGTAAGGAAAGGGGTGAGAGGAGGAGATGGGGAAAGGGATTCTAGTGGCCAGGGAAATCTGTCGTATCACAAATTCCCACCTCCACCATGCCTAATTTATTACAAGTTTTACAACTACTAATACTAATAGTGGCAATACTCATTTGCCTTATTTTATTTTCAGTGGATATTAATTTTCTTTATTTATCTATTTTTTATCTATGTATAAAAAATTATAATTCTAAAAACTTAGAAAAAAATGAGGAGAAGAAGAAGAAGGAGGAGAAGACAAAGAAAACTGCTTCATTCTAAATTTTCTATTATCCAATATGAAATTTTATAAATTAAATATTTTATTATATAAATTAAATTCAAAATTTTTTCTTTTTTATCTTTTATAATTAACTAATAATTTTTCAATTATTATACATATTCATAATCAAATCTAACACCTATCTCTATAATTTTTCTAATCATAATTCTTTTTTGTCACCCTATCAAAAAATATATATATATATCACATTACTTAATCAGTTTTATATTTTAATTAAAGATAAAAAATAATTTTTCTGACAAATCAAAATTTTCAAATGAGATATAATATTCATTATCAACTCACCTAAATTTTCCTCCATATTTGGAGACACAAGCATTGCCTGTGTGTGTCCCTTTTTTACCGAAAAGAGATTACTATGTCTTTATTAAATTAAAAAAGGCCACATACGTAAATTTATCTCCAATGGCCAAATGCTTAATAAATAATTTAGATTTCCAAATATTTATAATTTCAGAAAAAAACTTTAAAATGCATATAAATGGTCATTACACAGCAATTTCTTTCCGACGCCAATAGGAACTACTTTCCAAGATTTTATCAAGTATTTTTTTATTATAATTGAAGAGATTAGTGAAAAAAAAACCAAGAAGAAGATATTTGTAGAAATTATAGAAACTGGCATTTTTTGTTTTTTTTTGTTTTTTTATTTTGACAGTACAATGAACAGGGATATAGTTGAACTGCGTTTGCTCGGAATATTGTCCAAATTCAAAAATGATGTCAAGTATTTTCGTTAACAATGCATAAATGATCCATTCTACACGACTATGAAAGCAACAAGAAATGCTATGTTTGTTTTGTACACGTTAAATTATTATATTTATTAAATTTTATTTTTTTTTATTTTTATGTAATTTTCGAAACAATAATATTTAAAAATACATACCTACATTTCAAAATAGGCATATCAATAAAATATAATAAAAACTTATATACAAATTTATATTAAACAATCATAACGTTATTCAAAAAAATAATTTTTACAAACAACACTATTCTATTCTACTTCCTCCCCAGCCAAGAATAGATATGCTTCAAAACACATTTTCAAATCTAAATTTCAAGAAGGCAAGTCATATTGACACACTCTCCATTTAATTGTAAATGAATGCCCACTTTTTAATTAAAAAATTATGAAATCGTTCAGTTGTACATGAGAATTAACTTGTAATTAATGGGTAAAAAATTTGTTCATGAAACTAGGTTTTTTTCTTTTCGAAATTCTAGCAGAATGCACAATCACTTAAAAAGAAACATAAAGTCATATTGAAATTCAGAATATAGGTTTGAAGTGAGGAAAAGTTGAATACTTTATCCAACTAAAAAATGAAGAGAGATTTGAAAAGTAAGAATCAAAATCAAAAATAGTTTCCAAACTCAAATCCTTTCCTAGCTGCATGCATGTCCCTTGGTAATTCGCTATTTGATTGGATTTACTGCATTATTGGTAGTTCAAGTCCACTCATAATATGGTATTTAATTGTATTGTAAGTTGTTGGTAGTTAGTATAAGAAGGAGAAAATGGTGTTAACAATGGATAAAATTAATTAGAGAAATTATGTATTAGATTAATTCATTCATTAATATCAAAGATATTTTTGAAAATTCACTTGGAAAGACCACGAACAGTTTTTCTAGTGGCCTCATGCTTTCTTTATAGTATATATGTGTAAATTATAAAAAATTCTTTTATTTTATTAATTGTCAACCTAAAGGTCTAAATTTATTCTATCTAAGTAAACTTCCACATGATATTTGCTCTCCCCATGAAATCCTCTATTTATATACATAAATCACCATTATTATTTATATTAATTATCTATTAACTACCCGGAAAACTAGGGGAGAATGAGGGAAAGTAGAGAAGGTTCAAATTCAATTATGAATAAGATATATTGGAATTTATAATCATAGATTTAGACTACATTGACTTAATCACATAAATCTCTATGTTCTATGTTCCTTTTTATTACATCACTGAGGTCATCTGTGAGAAGAAATTACCTCTCATAGACTCACCTTGATACAACCAGTTGATGGTACAAGAGAAGGGTAATGCTTGAAACGAAGAGGACGGAAAAGTGTTTTTGAATAAGGTTTTCCTCGGTTAGCTCACAAAAAAATGAAGTATACAAAAATGGAAAATAAGAGGGAGTGAAAGGGCTAGACTTAAATTTATTATTATCAGAAGCCCAAATAAATATTTCAAATCTAACTGAAGTTAAGCCCACTCCTCTTTGCTTTATGCAGGAGGAAGGGAACAAGTGTTTGAATTTTAGTTCAAGTCGGAAGTCGCTCGATCCCTTGGCATACTTCTTCAAGGCCAGGCTTGGAGTTTCATCTAGAATTCTGTTGGGAGCCATTACACTACATTTTCTCCTAGTACGTTCTTCCATAAATCCCTTACCTCTTTTTTAGGACTACCATAAATCTCTTAGTTGACAACATCCAAGATAATCTTTTTGGAAGGTGGGATAGAAAGAAGTTGGAAAAGTACCATAGTTCAGGGAATGGTTTTGGATCGCCCCTCCTATTGCCTATTCTATAACATGTTCTTAGAACGTGGGAATTCGATTAACAATTTTTTGAGAAGTTGCCTCACACGGATTTCCTCTGCATCTTCAACCTGCACATGGAATTTTTATCACTTGCATTTTGAATATTAAAGGAATTGTTATTAGTCTTGGTGGATTATTTTGAGATAAAAGATTTTAGTGGGGTCGATTGGAAAGAGAAGGGGTCGTTGTTGAGATTCTTGACGATAAAGTGTAACAAGATATTTGAAAGCCTTGAGATCAATCACCGTTACATGCCAAAGCCTGAATATGGGTACTAAAGGACCCAGTAGCTTATTCATTAAGAAGTGCATGGAACCACTTCTCCAAAGTACTAAAGAACGAGGCTAATAGAAGTACCATGAAAGTGTAGGTGTGGAAAAGGTGGGTATGGCGGTAGACAAGCAAAATTTGGTGTCCAATCAAATAAGGACATATGAAAAATTTCATATTAAATATAATTTCCAATGTTGAATAATAATATAAATCAATGTTTTAATACAAAATATGGCTAACCAATCAAATTGTGACAAGTATCAAAATCGACCAGTCAAATTATACCAAGCGTCAAATTTTTGCCAATTTGATAGTCAAATTAAATCATCTCAAATTACAAATCGTGAACATTGATATTTTGATAGGGCAAATTGTAATCTAGTAACTAAAATAAATAACTTTAAATCAAATACTATCAGCTTACCAAATTGGAGAAGTAATAGTTGACATGGTAGCCTAAATGGTGGATACACTCATTTACCTAACCTATACAGTGCTCCACTCACTCCACCTTTTGCTCTAAAATGTTGTGGATTGTAGGTAGTCCTGAAGATCTCGAATATCCTTATCCAAGTGGTATAAAATGTTAGTTGTGGTGAGATAATATGCATTGGGTTGCCACCTTTACTATTAGAGTGCTTCTGCTCTTGTCCTTTTTTAGTTGGAATTGCTTCAAGTTTTGGTGGCAAGATTAGGCTGATGGGGTTGATGTCCATCTAGTAATAGTGATCAATGTCTAATTCAACTCCTCGACGAAGAGCAGTAATTACATAAGTAGCCATTGCTGTCTTTCTCTTATGGGCTATGGATATGATATTATCACAAAATTAAACTACCCATAAATAAAGGAATAATGCTCAATGTTAATCATGGTGTGATTAAGGTTAAATCTGATTCAGGCATAGGTATATAATCACCACACCTTAACCACTTGAGGCATACAATTGGAATGCAAGTTAGAGTGCTTGTTATCCTCCCATTGGACTCCACTAGGGCTTAACTCTGTAACAAGCTATTCCACTGCCTTGAGGTTTTCTAAGAAGGCATTGTACTATGGCATGTCCTCTAGGTGTAGATTAAATACTATGTTGATGGATATGGGGTCAAAAGGAATCCTCACTCCTCAAATAGTAACCACGTTCGCCCAATTCTATATGTTAGCATAAAATTGTTGAAGGAACTTCTAGAAAGTCTAAATTTTGGGATGATCAATGCTGGTCGTCCATCGATGCTAGACTACTAATTAGGTGAAATTTGGATTGGTGTTATCTACCATACCAAACCTGCCTTCAGTTACTACCTTCTAGTGTGCCATGTCATTCAAACATAAAGTAGAAGACATCATATACTACCAATTGGCGAGATGAACTTGCACTCATGTTTCGACACCTTTTTTGTGCACCTATAATTGCAAACAAAAATACCAAATTACAACTCTCATCAAATTTAATCACAAAGCAACCCATATCATGTCATATATCATTATTAGGGCAAAAGAACCAAGGTAAACTAAAATAGGTTAGGTAACTTCATTTAGACATTTTTTCAAACACCTAGTCTGCACCATGCACAAGCCCTATGTTTAAGCCACGACATAGTACAAACTCAATCTATATTTCAAGAATCATCAACAATCCATGCAATTCATCATTATATTTCTATAAAGTTGCAAGTTAAGCATAAAAATCACAACTTTCCTTAGTTCCCAAGTAGTCATGAAAATGTATGCAATATGGCCATAGAAATCCCATGTATTGGACAATAATTACTAAAAACAAAGTAAACATCAACAAATTTAAAGAGAAATTTGTGGAAAACAAATGAAAATTACTTGAAATTGTAGGGGTGTTTGAGGAAAGAACTCCTAAACTTTGCTCTAAAAGGGTGAAGATGATGGGTGGAATATTTTGTTAACTAACTAAGGATGTGTGGGCAGAGTCTGTCTCACTTAATTTTGCAAGCACAACCCTAGACCTTGTGAACGTGGTGTCGAATGCTCAAGTTTACCTATTCCAGTCGTGTTAAGTTGCATCCATGCAACTTGTGCTACCATGTCTGCCAAATGCACTCATGCGGTCATGGATTAAGATTTTTGGTGTTGATCCCTTGCAAAAGTTTCCTTCATCCATGTGCAATTTGTTTCCTACAACCACCAACCTAAGCAAGCTAAGCTTAACTACCAATTAGAAAACAACTATAAAGTAAGTAAAACTTGGGTTGCTTCGTAAGAAGCATTGCATTTCATGTCAACAATCAGACAACAACAATTGCCTAGCACATGAGGGTCCTTAACCTCTATGCATCTATAACATGGGCCTCCTCTACAAAGTATGGTTTGAGCTTATGGCCATTTACCTTAAACGTACGATCCCTTTCTTTTAGTTCCACTGCACCATGGTCAAATACATTAAAAATTTTAAATGGGCTTGACCATTGAAATTTCAACTTACCCAAAAACCACTTCAAGTAAGAATTGTATAACCTTGTTCCTAACCTGAAGTTCCTTGGTAGAATTTGGCAGTCATGCCACTTCTTAGTGTGCTCTTAATTTCACACCTTCATGAGCATGAAAACGGAATTCATTAAGCTCATCAACTGCATTATACATTTTTCTCCTACTTTTTGTACGTCAAAATTAAATAGTTATATAGCTTAATATGCTCTATGTTTTAGCTAGATAAGGAGATGACATATCTTATGATAAACAAATCTATAGGACATTACAATTGGAGCTTAAAATGTAGTCCTATTGGACATCATCTAGCTTTTTAGCCTAATCATTTCTAATGGTCTCTAAAATGCATTTTAATTCTCTATTGGACACTTCAACTTAACCACTTGTTTAGGGGTGATAGGGGGTTTCAATATGATAGGATACCTTGTAATGTTCAAGTAAGGACTCTGTTGTTCGATTGCGAAAATGTGAGCCGATTGCTTTAGGCACCCCGAATCTTGTAAAAATGTTAGTTTGCAAAAACTTTTGGTCATGCTTAGACTCATTTGTAGTAAGTGCTATGGTCCCAAGCCACTTGGGCATCTAGTCTAAAACAACCAAAATGTATTTATTACTATAGGTAAAGGGAAATGGACTCATGAAATCAACACCTTAAGCATCGAATAACTGAACCTTAAGAATGTTCGGTGAGAGGCATCTCATTCATCTTGGATATTGTCCTCAACGTTTGACACCTATCACACTTTTTAAAAAACATAAAAGCATCTTTAGACAAAGTAGGCCAATAAAATCCATACTCTTATTCCTTGTATCTTATTTTTAGTTAGTATTTAATCTCATTTGACTATTATTAATAGCTTGTTTGCACATGAACACGTATTTATGATTCCTATCTTACCGTTACTTCTCTTTAGGTTAACATTTAAGTTCAGTCATCTTATGTGTCTAAAATAAGCTCCAAGCTTAGTTTACATCTTAGAAGTCATAGAGCCAAGGTTCATTCTGATTCTTAGACGTCGTACAACTCAAGGTTGAAACCTAAGCTTAGTCTAACTCTTGGACTAATATCTCAAATGAACACGAATTTGTGATTTTTAGGCCTTATACTTTATACCTTAGTGATTCAAGTACCTATGGTCAAAGTCCAAGTTCAAGTGTCTTATGTCTATAGGATCATAACCTATGCTTTGATACTATTTTCTGTCACGCCTCAAGTTCGGAATGCAACATGGCAATATCCTTATGACAACTATAAAAAAAGATAGCAACGCCTGCATATAAGAGTATTTGTGTTAAAGAAATTTTATTCCTTTCCAAAAAAGTAAATCATTACAAAGTTGTAGTGAAAGAATTCAATTGACATTCTTAAATACATTTGAATTCATCAATGTAGACAATATTTGGCAAACTACTTTCTTTAAATTCTGCTCTCATCACCATCCCCATGCATCGTTGACCTCGTCAATATCATCGGCAAATTGAAATTCTTGTGAGTGACAAATCGCTCGATAAGTGGAATTACCAACCTTTTTTGGGATGTGAGCATAAAACCAAGTATTCTTTTAATTTAAAATATCTAAAGAAAATTTTCATAACCACTAAAAAGTTTTGGTGATAACAAATACATTTACTTTTTTGAATCAACAAAATCATTTACTTTCATCTGTTCATGTGCCTACTCATGGGTTCTAAACATCTTGTGTTTCTTGTTGTAGAATATCACTAAAGGTGGTGAGTAACGAATCGCTTAGTAAATAATATCTTGTGTTCATGTGCCTACTCATGGGTTCCAAACATCTTGTGTTTCTTGTTGTAGAATATCACTAGGGGTGGTGAGCGACGAATCGCTTAGTAAATAATAACATATACATATTTACCCCTTAAAAGTGGATGCAAACATACAATACAATTTTAAAGATTTCACAGTCAATTAAGAAGGACTTTTTTAGAAAATTATGAAGCAGTAATGGCATTCGTATAGCATTTAGAAAACAACACATTCATTTGTTTCATCTCATTATCCTTATGTATCACTTGTTCTCATTTCTCATTTCTTAACAAACTCATTGTCATGTGCTTTTTGTGTGTTACTATTGATTAGGTCTTTAGTTTATACTCCCTCGACTAAGGAAGATAATGTTTAATTTCGGCTCTGTCGCCGTAGCCTCAGGGCTTCAACTTCACTTGGAAGGTATTCCAATCTATTATTAATTGACTGGTAGAGCCAAGCATTAGCTTCACCGGTTTTTGGTTTCAATCTTAACCTTGATTGGGCAGATCTCAACCCATTACCCAATTGTTAGGGCGGAACTCATTCCTTATGCTCATGACAATCTCATGAGTGGCTCTTATAATTCATCTCGTGTATTCAATTTCGAGTGCAATTTAAAATACACATCTTATAAACAGCCCACATCTAAAGTTTGAAAATAATACTTTCATGGTTATGAAATATCACGTAGAACCTATGCTTTTGCAATCAAGATAACATTTGGAAATTCGATTTAAAATGCGTATAAACATTCATTTATCAAAACAAATAGAGTTAGGAAACCAATTGTAAAATTGATAAGGTGTTACCACTTACTCAGGAAGATTTAATTCATTTATGCCATAAGATCATTTTCAAAGGCAGTTATAAAAGCTTGGTAAGGTGTTATCACTTACTATCACTTAGTTTAGTTGCATGTTGGGTTCTTCGACTATTACCTCTTGATTACCTATTTAATTACATACACTATTCTTATTCAGTACTTGATTAATCTATTGATGCATGCCTGTTAATGCTTAATGTATCCTATGCGTTTGTGTTCCCTTGAATCCTTTAAATTATCATCTCTTATATTCTATTATGTCTTACATAGGGAGTGTAGGCCTAATTTGGTTCCAAAATTAGAATATTTAGATTAAATTCACTCAAATGTGTCACCTATTTAGTGACTGTGATCTAGTTTCGTGATCGAGACAAGTAGGTCCACAACCATGGGCCCTCAATCAACATTCACGACGTTTAATCATAGAATGTACTAGAATTTCAGCCATTTGTCTCACGTTGGCGATGTGCCAGCTTGTGACTGTGCCTATGGTTGTGGGTGATCTGTAAATCCCATGCTCAGGTTTGCAAGTGCATTTTGCTTTCTCGCAACTGCACCACTATGGACCATGATTGTGACAGCGATGGTGGCAACACACAAACTATTGCACAAAACACTACTCGATTAGGTTTTCTTCATTTACTTTAATCCAATTCCTAAAACCCATGTCCACCTTTGTTCTCATATTCCATAGGCATATTTTAATAGTTTAAAAACATAGAAAACCTTTTTCACATTTATATTCAATTTTTAGAATCTTATGAAGACGTTTCCAATTACTTACACATTATACCCATACACATTCCTATAGTTTCTACACACTATTCTACGGCCTTAACTCTCTTTTCATGATTGAAACACATTTAATCCTTCAAAACTAGCATTTTTAATGAGCCTAAGTTTGAAAATTTAATAATCTTACATGTATGTATGATAACCAAGTAAATTGGGGTGAAAGTTACCTCGTACTTATGTGTTTGAAGGTTGAAACTTTTCCAAACACCCTCTGTGCCCCATCTCTATTCACCAGGAATGGGACTAGGGTTTTCCACCCTTTTAACTAGTATTTATACTCTTGGCCAATTAGTATTTGCAATGTAATTTTTAGTAATTTAGGTCCTTAAAATTAAATTTACCCCTTTTCTAATTTCAGGCCTATTTTCAGTGAATTACCTAGCATTGAATTTTGATTATTACTTTATTCCATGGATGGACTCTTCGTCAATTGGATGTCAACAATGCTTTTCTACAGGGTCACTTAACCGAAAAGAGTTATTCATGTCTCAACCTCTCGGTCGATACTCATTTTTCTTTTCATGTGTGCTTTTGACTTAGAAATCGTTCTTGTTTAAGTAGATGTCGGCATTTCGGCTGCAGTTGATGGAGAAGCATTGAGCAAGGCAGTCTTTGCTATCTTAGCTACAATCTCTACTTTTCACTTCCTCTCCTAACTACTTTTGAATGATTAGCCTAAGCACTTTCAAAGAAGAGAAAAGAGGCATTCATCAGCATAGGAAGGCCAACCGAGTGAAGCTCTTTCTTTATTTTGGCTTTGCTGTGAAGTGAAATTGTATCTTATGTTAGTAAAAGAGTTTGGCGAACTACTACGATCTATAGATTCCCCATCTATATCCAATCCCAACGAGAATAGAAGCCAGTCGCTTCTAGCTTGTCTTGTAGTCGTACTCTTTTAGCTTACGTAATCGTTGGCCTTCCTACACGCATGTGTCCGCTAGAATGCTTTCTTATTTCTTTAGCTTGGAAATTATCTCTCCTAATTTATTAAATCACATTGCAAATTTTCATCACCCAAAACATGTTGAATTTTCATTTTAGGCATCTTTAATCAACCCTTATTAAGCTCACTAAAAATAATACAAAATTTCAGCAAAATAATTTCAACTAAGATATCACGAAAATTTCACAAAATCATGGTTCTATAATTTCCCAAAAATTCGATGTATTACACCCAATCACCTCAATCATCATCAAGCCATGGTTGACTAGCTATTTCTTGATCCACTTCATGCAATTTCCTCCTTTTTGAGGCTCATTATTATTATTATTATTATTATATCTTCTTGCACAAATTATTACATAATGAGAGAAACATTTTTGGCGCAAAGCATGGCTATCATGACCCACAAGTCTTTCTAATATTTGGTCAACAGAAGACAATGAAAAGTGGTCTTTACTGGTAGCATTGTTTAGTTTTCTATAATTTATACACATGCATCATCTCATAACTATCCTCAAAGGGATTAATTCATTTTGCTTATTTTCAACCACAGTCTTGATTCCCTTCTTATATACTACTTGTAGTAGACTTACCCATTCATTATCATTATCAGAAATAGGATATATTATACTTGCATCCAGTAACTTCACCACAACTTCTTGACTAGTTGCATACGTGGATTAGGTTTTCTTTATGATTGCCGAACAAGTTTGTAGCCTTCAAGGTTGACTGGAGCATTATGTCCATGCACCAATTCATCTTCATCATTTTTCTCATATTCAGCAAAGGGATTATCAGAATTATTGTCACCCAGAAATGAAAATTCACCTCAGTCTCAATACACTGAAATAAAAATACCTAGTCATGGTTGCTAAACTCTTCGAGGTGACCCGATCAGTCTTGTCAGGTTCAATGCAAGCATCTCGGGGTCCAATGGTACTCCCGCTCGCGTAAACATATCTGGGATAAGATGGGGATATCCTGAAACTCATTTCTTATCAACATCAACGGCACTACGATCCTCATCAATCTACTGTCCTGCTTTCAGCGAGGATCCATACCTCACAGAAGAAAATGTCATAATTCTTTTTGGATTGAGTCTAAAGTTGGCATGCATGGGAATAATCAAGATGGTAGAAATTTCCATCACGAACAACTTGGATGCTTGGAGGATTTGCGTTTCAAAATACATGACACTTTTGGGTTTAGATTTTTCTTAATCATGTGCCTGTGTGCCTTGTCATATCTTCATATACCAAATTATCATTCTTGAAAATACTATTACCTAAATACAAATTATCTAGATAAATCTCATAAAAGTCATAGAAACTCTCAAGGGAAGAGTTAATGTTTATATCCCTTACTTCGATCGTGTCATGTTTTTGTAACTTCAATAAGAGTATTTCTTATTTTGGTTTTTGCCCAGTTTACCACTATGGGGTCAGTGGATGGATCCATGAACAGCTCCCTGTCTCACTGATGATATTTCCAATGCACGTAAATCTTGTTCCATAAGTTTCTCATTCATAATTCTTCCCGACACTAATATCCTATCATTAAAATCGTTGAAAAACATCAGTTCAACCCCCAAGATGAAGTTGGTAGGGTAATAATTTTCCTCCCCCTACTTCTCCAACAAGTTTGCAGAAAAAAAAAAAAATGACGTTCCTATTTTTCAATATTGTTCTAACACTAGTACTACCATAATTCTTATTGAAAAAGGTACTATTCATTGCCCCTATTGTATTGGATTTTTCGGGTGTCTAGAGTCACAATCTGTGGTGGTGGATGACATTTTCCACCTATCTGTGGTTGCTAGCATGACAATACATAAGATTTTATTTGTACGAATTTGACGTCCCTCAGCAAACGACATTTTTGCTGCAATCAATTAAATTCCAAGAAACTCTTTTTGAGTACTATTCAACAATTCTATAATACTTTAATTTTTCACCACTAGAAATTCATCCATTAACAAGAAGCTTTAGTGAGGAATATAAATTTGTTGCTGATTAGCAAGGAAAATAGGAAGGAAAAACAAATTTAAATCTTCCCACTTGCGCAACGAAAATTAGAACCAAAATAGTTCATTGCTAATTTTACAAGCGGAATTTGCATCAAATAAATTTGTTGCTAATATTTACTAAAAATAAAAAACTTTAGCAACAAAAGAATTCCTTTCAAAATGAACATATAATGTACTTTTTGTAACTACTTTTTAAAATATAAATATAATATTAAAATTCTTTCTAAATTCTAATTTTTTGTGTTTAGTTTTTTCTAGTGCACTTCTTTTTAACATGCCATATAATCCTAATTAGATTAATTGTGATATTTCATTATGAACAATCTAACTATAAATTCATTTATATTTAATTAATTTTTGCTTTAAAAATTTTTCTAGATTCTAATTAAGGGTATGCTACAAAAAATATTTTTTTATTTATGACCAAATTATTGTACAATTTTTATTTTGTCACATTAACCAAAATAATTGATGAAGTATTTGTCATTGCATTATTTTTTATATAAGATGACTAAATAGTTTTCCTCACAATATTACTTATATACTGTGATGATTATTATTATTCTCATACTAGTGTATATCAATTGTGAAGAACGGAAAAATTTTATCAATTATTTTAATGTATTATTATTAATATTATTGTTATTATTGTTTTTCATATATCAATCAAAAACAGTAAATTAATTTAATTCAAAATGGATTTTAAACTTTAAAATATTCATTAGAAACAGAATCAAAAATAAAATTTATTGTTATTAATTTCATGAATTTAAAATATATAAGTTATTAAGCAAAATAACATGTAGGTTGTTGGTTTAGCAGTAAGCTTCCACACTTTCTAAGGTAAGATCTAGTGTTCAAATTTATTAAGTCTCTAAATAATAGATTAAAAAAGAGAGAGTAGAAAGGAGAATATTTATTTTAAGTAATTTTTCTAAGATTTTTGCTACAAAATTATCCCTTGCGAGTAGAGACAACAAATTTTGCTGCTAAACTTCCTAGCTATTTTATCTGCTAGCAAATCACTTAGGAATAAAAAGTTGTTGCAAAACATTGAAATTTTTGTAGTGTTCGACCATTTACAGTAATTTTCTTTGTCAGAGGGCCCTATCAATTTTACTTTTCCGTTGGAAAACACTTTAAAATTTTAGAAGGGCAGTCCATCTAGATTTAAGTTTCCTTGGGAATTACTTCAATTTTGATTGGAATAAAAGGACTTTTCAACTTTTCTTAAATTCCCTTATGAGTATTTTCTTATAATGCTAATTTTTGCATTGTTTCCATATATATTTGGGCACGTTTATTTGATTCCCTTCGCAACTCTTCTAATTCATTCAATTGAAGCTTTCTCTTCCTCTTAGCAGCTTCAAAATCAATATTTAATTGTTAGATGACCCAATAAGCACTATGTTGAAATTCTAATGGAGATGATAGCATTCCCTAAAAACTAATTAATAAGTTGATAGTCCAATCAAAGTTTTGTAAGCAATTTGACAAGTCCACAAGTGAAATGCTCTCAGAA
Organism: Avicennia marina; assembly: GCA_019155195.1. NCBI lineage: Eukaryota > Viridiplantae > Streptophyta > Magnoliopsida > Lamiales > Acanthaceae > Avicennia > Avicennia marina. The sequence goes on along the minus strand of CM032783.1, from coordinate 7,998,949 downwards.
TATATCACATGTCGGAGATGCTATGAAAAATGCAACCGGAACCCAAAGTTGATAGACAAGAGTACCCTCGTAATACTCTAGATTTTCAGAACATAATAATAATATTTATAATAATATTATCAGAAGGATTTTGGTAACTAAATTATTTATTTTATCATTATTTTTATGTAAATAAAGTGTGGTAATATTAAGTACACAAGGAAGGCAATATGTATACTATTAGGCTAATCAAACCTTATTGAATTTTCAGTACTAGTAGCGCATTATTTCAGGTAAACTTTTGTGGAATGATGATAGGCTTATTTTTCAATTTACCGTTTTTTAATTTTTTTTTCATGTGTAAATATTGGGCTTTAAGCAAATGAGCATAAGAAGGGAATATTGACATTTTAAGTTAATAGAATTTTGTCATGTAATTAAGCAATTAAGAGAGGGAAGTTAACATGCATTGCAAGAAAGAAAATAAGGTTTTAATACCTCAAAAATTTGGGTGAATATTGCATGGGAATTTAGGAAATTAGTACATGATTTTTAAGACATAAAATAAAGAATTTGATACCTCTTTAAACTCCTAATTAAACCCAGGGTACAAATACAATTTTTTAGAGAGGAAAATCCTATTTTCCTACCCTGGCCCCTAGTGGCCGTCTAGTTCTCTCTCGGGAATTTTTCTCACCTCGAACACGGTATTTTGAGGGAATTTCTATGCTAAATTGTTCATTTACTATGCATACATGTAGGGACATAAATTTTACTTGTATAGGCATATGAAAACATGAGATTTTTGGAATTTTATGTGTGTCTAATGCATAGGGATTGGTATTGTACGTGTGATAATGTGCAGGAATCATAAGAAGCGTGTATTAATATATTGCCTGCAATCAAGAAAGTATTTTGAAACGCTTAAAATTGGTGAATATACCTTAATTATAATTTTCATGGATTTAAACACATGAAAAAAAAAAAAAAAAGCTTAGAGACATTTAGAACCATGATAAACTCAGTGTTGGTGATTGGAATGAGGTAGGACATGAAACCTTTCAAATAGTAACCTGTGCATCCCATCGTGGTCATTGTCGCTAATGTGAGAGGCAGCAGCACAAGCGTGACATCAAGGCTCACAGTCACAGAGTGGGTTGCTAGCCTTGAGGCGGTACACTAGCCAATCACTAGGCACGGTCGTGGGGGAAGACTCCATGGTTGTATTAGTGCTTAGGTTTAGATTTTAGATGCATAAGATGCTTATCAGAACCTAAATTTTGATTTTTAACGTGTAAGATGTTCATTGGAGTTTAGGTTTTGATTTTGAAACCTTAGAATGAATGGCACAGATGGAAATAGAAGAATCGCATTATGCGAAATCAAAATTTAGTAGATCACTTTATACATGCATAATTTATAGAATTGAATTTATTTTGCCTTAGAGTTCATATTAATATAGGAAATGGACGAGGCTAGTAGTTCGAGTGGATAGATGCCCTCAAGTTGCAGCACCTTATCCCAGGAGATTATGAACTACCTCTTTATCATGACGACCCACTTAAGGGATGTAGTTGTCGCACTAGCCTAGGCTTAGTGACAGTGCAATAGACTCTAAGCTAAGAATAAAGCATTGAGTGAGCACTAGGACACACTCAAGAGGTGGTTAGAAGACTTAGGGATGACACAACAAAAGTTGACAAAGACGAATGAGCTCTGGCGAAAGCATTGCCAGCATCACATGGATGTAGCCAGAAAGGAACAAGAGGACCAGCACCTCGATCATGAGAATGACGACCTTCACAAGTTGATCCACTATTAGGTTGAGGACTTTGAGCCTGAGGAGGAACTTGAGGAAGACCATGAGGAGATACTTGATGAGGCGGAGTCAAACGATAGTGGCATAGTTATAGATGAGTTATTTTAGACTAGGGGCATAGTTATAGACAATTTTTTTTTGGAAGAAGATCTATAGAACTATAGAAATAATTTGATAAGGATAGGACCTACTCATCCATGGTGATTTGTGAATTTTGAATAATAATAATATATCGTTGTTCTCTTATAACCATTTCATGCCTTATTATTCCACTTGTTATTTGACTACCTCTATTTTATAGATGCATTTATGTGATTTATGTGTGTCCCAACTCGTGCAATATGCCTAATTCACAAATGATTTCTCCTAATGTAGGATAAAGGTTAGAAGACCTCGTCCTGCCACTCAAAACCCACCTTTTACTACTCCAGTGCACCTTAGCCATAGCTGACTGAGGCACAAATGAATTTGAAGCAAGAGGACCTAATAACCATAGCGACAATGGTGGCTTAAGTGATAGGGGTCTAGCAACAGACCTTGGAGCCAACTCAAACCCAACCCAATAGAGATACCCAAGCTCACTAAGAAGCACTAAGTATAGCTCATGTACTCATGTTTGATGGCTTGCATGACCTTGAAGTTGTGTAAAAGTGGTTGAAGGAAATAAAAGATGACTTTGAGTTGATGAAGATACCTATGGCTTGGTCAAAGAAGCTGCCTTATGGTGGGAAGATATCTTAGTAGCATTACTAGAAGAGAAACCAGTTACAATGGTCTGATGTAGAGAGGCCTTTCAAACTATTCTTTTTGAGTGTACTTTGCCTTTAGAAAATGGTAGAATTTGATAACTTGGTGCAAGGTCCTAATATGTTAGGTGGAGTTCTCAACAAAATTTGACACCCTATGTAAATGCTCACCAATGATGATGGCTAACTTAGTCCTCAAGTATACAAGTTCACTTAAAGAGACCTAAATCGAGTTCGAGTTCTGGGAACTTGTAGTTGGGACTTTTTTCTAGAGCACCAGCCAATAAAAGGCTAGACAAAGCCCTAATGCAAGTGCTTGAGTGTAACATTTACCATAGCTGACACATGAGAGAATGCTGACTAAACACTGGAACATGCTTTTGATGCGGCCAACAAGACCATCAAGTGGCTAAGTGCCCATAAGGTGTTACTAGATTGAATATTAGCACTAACACTAGTAGAAATGGCTCCAACTAGTTGAACCCTAAGCTAAAAGCAAATGCACAAGTGTTTGTGAGGGAGGTTGATAATGTCAAGGACGTGGTCGCAGGTACGTAATCGTTAACCAATTTTGTGATAGTTCAATCAAAGTTTTGTAAGCAATTTGATAAGCCCATAAGTGTGATAAACTTACAATGTGTATGCATATCACTATGTGTGGGAGATGTTATCAAAAATGCAACAAGACCACAAAGCTAATGAACAAGAGTACCCTTCTAATTCTTTAGATTTTTGGGGCACAATAACAATGGTTATAATAATATTATCAGAGGGATTTTGGTAGATAAATTATTTATTTTATCATTATTTTCATATAAATAAAGTGTGGTAATATTAAATGCACAAAGAAGGCGACATACCATTTGAAGTTAATAGAATTTTGCCATATAATTAAGTAATTAAGGAAGAGAAGTTACCATGCATTGGGGGCAAGAAAATAAGGTTTTAAAACCTCAAAACTTCGAGTGAATATTGCATTGGAAATTAGGTTTAAAACCTTAGAACTTCGAGTGAATATGGCATTGGAAATTAGTACATAATTTTTAAGGCATAAAATAAAGGAATTTGATACCTCTTTAAACTCCTAATTAAGCCTATGGTATAAACACGAGTGTTAAGAGAGAAAAACCCAATTTTGAGGTAATTTATACACTAAATTGTTTGTTTACCATGCATACATGTAAGGACATAAATTTTACTCGCTTAGGCACATGAAAACATGAGATTTTTGGAGTTTTATGTGTATTTAAAGCACAAGGATCGGTATTGGACGTGTGATAATGTGTTGGAATCGTAAGAAGCATGTATTAGTATATTGCACGCAATTTGATATGTATCTTGAAACGCTTAAAAATTGGTGAATATACCTTGGTTTTAATTTTCATATATCTAAACACATAAGAACATGCCTAGAGACCTTAGGAACTATGATAAACTAGAGTTTTGGTACTTGGAATGGGGTAGGATGTGAAAACTCCTCCAAACAGTAACCTGTGTTTTGTGTCATTGTCGTTGCCGCAATTGCAAGAGCCGACAGCCCGGGCGAGACGTCAAGGCTCACATTTGCTAAGCGGACAGCAAGCCCTAGGGTGATACGCTACACAGTCACATTTGGGGGGGGGGGGACTCCATGGTAGTGGGACGATAGGTTGTGGTAGCAAGGTTGCGTCCATAGTTATGGTTGTAGATTGAGGCTTTACTCTGTGAAAAATATATACAAAATACGTATCACCATGAGCAGGCTAAGGGAATGGACATGTGAATTATGTGAATAGCAAGATGGTTTGAAATGATTGTGAAATGTTATGAATTGTTGCAAACTATTTTAAATGTGATTTAAACTGCTTATTTCTGAAAATATATTTTATGCAAAGTATTACGTTTTGTTCTTTTTCTACTTACATCTATAGAAAAAGAAAAATGATAGGAGGTAACTTTTATTAGGTGACTCGTTACTCACCAATTTTACTTAATACTCTTGTAGAGGAAGTAAATGACGATAGTTCAACATAGGGCTAGTAGATCCAAGGATGAGTACCTAACTTATGTTACTTTAATTTCACAGTCATTACTTTTTATTAAGATAATTTTTGATATAATAGTTAGGCTATTTTTATTTTTGCTGCATATGGAATTTTGGATTTTATAGTGGGTGGTACATTATATTTTTTTTTGGATTATTATGGAACTTATTATTGGTTTAGTTTGCTATAATACATATTGACTTTAGTATTTGTTAAAGTTATTCGTAAGTATTGTCGTGTCATGGGCATAGTTTCGAGGTGTGACGACCCTTCCCAACAAGGTGGCAGTGCTTTGAGCTCCCACAGTAATAGCAATGCAATCCTCACTGCCCTTGGTAGGTTCAAAAAAGGTAGGTTTTTAGGGAGGGGATCAAAGGAAAGACCTTATTGGCAACTGCACCAAGGTTCTAGTTTAGCATCATCATCACATTAACTAGAGCTAGCCAAGGTGAGGGATAAGTTGCAACAAACTCAAGACTGCTAAAAAAAATACAAAAGGAGAGTTGAAGGATTAAAGGATTCAACTGAGAAGAAAGCAAACAAAGTTTGCCATCTCATTGGGACGATGATGAAGAGAAAAGTGAGGATGATGCTAGCGATGATGAGAGACTAGACATTGATGATTAGGTTTCATTTTGTGATAGGTTCCATGTTGGAAGGATTTTTGTAGACAAATATTAACATGCAATTGCATGATTTTTATTACTATTTAGACATTTTATGTATTTGACAAATGTTGATGTATTGCACTATTCATGCTTTTTGATGGATATTGTGGTGTTTATTGACATAATTACCATTTAAATTCAAAAAAGTGAAAATTTAAAACAACTGAAATAATTGTCCCAAATTCATTTCAAGTTAAATTAGATCTTGTCACTAAGCAGTCTTGAACATAGTAGTCCTAAAACTATTCCAAAATTAGTCATTCCAAATCCACCTAATGTACCATCCCTATATTTGGGACAGCATAGTAGAGCAACTCGCAAATTTATTTGATCTGGCTTTTTGCCACAAACCTATCCCATTTGGTCATCCCTGTTTGAGAACATTTTTGAAGTGTTTTCGGTTGTAGTGTTGTAAAAGAAAATGTTTTACGGATATTTACTTGGGTGAAATGGTAAAACTCATAATATATGAGATTTAATTTCGGTCCCAAACTTTTAGCTGTCGTGTTTCATTTCAATTTCATTAATTTCACTCTCAAAATTTTCCTTCCACTAAAAATAGATAAAAACGTTATAACGTGCAGTCAATTCGTAAACTTAAAAGAGAAGCTGCAGTTATAGTTTATTTCTATTTTATTGTGAACTTTGTTCCAAACTTTTGTTATACAAAATAATATTAAATAAAATTAATAGTTTATTTTACTCTTAGAAATTCAATTGTGTCAAATATTTATTAAAGTTGGAAAAGAATAAATGTTAAACTAAATAAAACATAGCCAAAAATTTTAAATTGAAAAAATGAATAATATATATTAAATTTATTCAAAATTAACATTTTCATTTTATTCAAAAGTAATATTTTACTTATGTTAAATATTTTTGTCATATATCATTATTATATTTAATTTCTTATACAAAAGTAGGGACGTGAAATGAGTATACATTTGAGGGAAAACGGTGAAGTTAGGGTTGGAATTATGATTTTATCCATAATTTAATACTTTTAGAAGTGAGTTTTAAAAATTCAATTAAAATAACCAACACAATTACTATGAGGCCCTTATGCATGCATAAATAACTAAGTACAACTCTACACTCAATGTACACGCATCTTGATTCAAAATGTTAACAACTGAATTCTATCAACAAAGAAAAGAAACCTGAATGAAGGATTGAGTGATTGGGAAAGAAGTCCCTCTTGATCAAGAACTGAACTTGCAGAATTCAAGCTTCTGCACAGAGTAAACTAACTGGTTAATATGGCTGTCTGCTATTCTATATAAGTGCTAATCCTCATTACACTTGGAAAGCAAGGTTGCATAAGAAAACTGATAAGAAAACTACCATCTAACCTGTATCTATGCTAAATTAGTTGTTTACAAGTGGGAATACCAACTGCTAGTGGATGCCGAGTTGTGATGCTTCATTCAATTGCCACCTAGATGAGCAAAGTCACATCACTAGTCCACATCACCAATTCTTGTCATACATAAAATTTTAGTTTTTATATAAATATGTCGAAATATATTATAGATGTATTTTATTTTATAATATATTATTTAGCAAGATTATGTATATATATGTGCATAATTTTCATCAATGATAATAAAGTATAATTAATCATATTTCAAAAAATTTAGTAATAAAAGTGACTTATTAAAATTAAAATTATGACAGTTAAACATAAATTTATTATACTTTTAAAAATTTTAAAAATAGAGGGAGAGTGTGGGCGCGAGAGAGAGGGATAACAAAATAAAAAGAAAAAATAGAAAAGAAAAATATAAAAAGTGAAAAGGAAAAATGTAAAAAGTGTGACATTTTAGTGTATTAACCTTTAGGACTGAAGGTAGTTACTATTCATCATTCACACATTTATATAGTATGTATGACATGTTCTTGAATAACTAGCACTAGGGATACATTCAAAGCATTTGCAAAAAAAATTAACACACACACACACACACATAATGCACCTAACAGATGCAATAATAAAAGAAGATTGGTCTGAATAAATACAAAGAAGTTACATAAAAAGTTAATGAAAAAAATAAATTTGAGAAATAAGTTATCAAAGAAGTACGAGATGAGGGATAGGGTTTGAATTGAGAAAAAGTCACTTGCTATCAGAAAACTGTATTTAGAAATTTTAGAAATTAATTCATATTTTTTTCAGATTAAAAAAATAAAGTTAAGAAAGATGAATTTTTGTAAATTTACTTTTTTAAATCAAAAGTACCCCATATTCTTAATATTCTTAATATATAGTAATAGATAGGACATAGATATATGTATATAATTATTAACTGATTGGTTTTATAGAAGTAAAATAACATGTGCTAATACGATTACAATTAAAACATTGATAGATCCAAAGATGGAGCGATGGAGCAGTGACAAAATTATTTGTTCCACTTATTTTTTTTCATTTTATTCAATTAAAGCACAACCATCACAATCTTAAGTTGAATGAGAAAAACCGAAAATTTTAAAAACTTTTAGACTCTACGCCGTCAACACCTAATATTTTTTGGCACAGAAGGAATTGTAGCTGGAAAAGATTACATTTATTTCATATGTATATATTAATAATAAGGAACCTGTATATGAAAAAAAATTTGAAAAAACATACAATAAATTAAAGGCAGACAACAAATTAAAGGTAGACTTGAACTCTTTTCTAATATTATGATTATTTCGATTTGGGACTCACTATCTATTTTCAATGTTCAAATTAAAAGACTTAATGCTTGTTCATATATAAATAGTAAAACTATTAAACGTAAATTTTCTATTATTAGTAAAATAAAAAGGAAGAAATTTGAATATATATATATATATATAATACATTCAAATTGAGAGAAATAAAATAAATAAATAAAAATTAAGAGAATAAAGTTTAATACTAAAATAATAATAATATTTTGATAATTAGATATAGGTCATTCTTTGATCGAACTATGTGAAATTACTAGAATTTCGTTAATCTTTTGTATATCGTCCGCAAAGTACTCCCTAAATTTCTATATATTTCATATTCTCCTCAATTTGAATTTATTATACCTCTTCTTTCATTCTCCTCTTCCAATTTTAATTTATTCTATGTTTCTCTTTTCTATGTGCATCATTCTCTTTTTTATAAGTAATTTAAAAGGAATATTAAAAATAATATTATTAATTCATTTATTTATATCGATATTTATATATATTAAGATTAAAAGGTCCCATTTTAATTGTACAATATTAAATTAACACAATAACTTATTTTTTCTATTTTCGTTCAGTGTAATTATATGGTTTTCTTCTTTCATATTCTTTATATCTTCTAATTCACTTCTTTTACCTTTATTTTATTTTTAAAAATTTTTTTGTGCACTTTAATTTTTTAAAAATTACTTTTACTATATTAATCACAATGAATAAAATTTAATAATTTATGAAAAAAATAATACACACATAATCGAGTGGCACCATTACAGGTAACATAGTGTGCGTGTGTATTATGCTTCCTTGCCATCAACCAAGAATATAGACAAAAACACAACGTCAACACTATATATTATCGAAATGCATTCCCTGTACTCCACAAAAGCAAATTTTGATAGATCCCATGTTTGCTCAATGGACACAAGGAGCCCATAATGAGACTTCATTTGAGTTTGATGTACTTTCATATTCAACAAACGGCCCAACTTTCAATTTGGGTAGAGTCATTACCCTCTCCGCTGCTTAGAGTCATTGCACTGTAGTTGTTAAATTATTTATTGATAGTAAGCCTTCTTGTTTGGTTAAAGTATAAACATAATATTAATTTAATGATGACATGTTTGTATAAAAAAGAATGATTAAATTTTAAATTTAGGTCTATATAATCTATACTATTATATTATTGTTAAGACCTCATTTAATCTTTTAATGAACTTCCTAAAATACCCTTAATGAGTATTCTACACTGTATTATATTATTAAGTTATCAATTTTTGTAATAACTACCATTTGGTCTTTTACCATTTTGTCAAATGTAACCCTATTTTCAATTAATCTACACTATATTATCAAACTCACACACTATAATAACCATATTTTGTCTTTTAACGATTTATCAAATATACCCTGGTCTTTAATTAATTAAATAATACTAACTAACTCTGCATATTTATTTAAATTTGAATTGAGAATTAATCAATTTTATTTTATTTTATTTTCTAATTATCAAAACACAAATTTTTTTTTTTTACTTTTCACATACACTCACACATATTATATAATAAAATGCAATTTTATTTTTAATGTAACTTGTGCTTATATTTTAACAAAAACATGATTTAAACCTCCTATATTTTTTTAAAATAATAAATAAAATGAGTTCCATGTTTGTGTATTAAAAATTTAAATTATTATAAAAAATCATTATATTAGAAAATTGAATTTTATTTAATTTTTGCAATAAACATGGAGTGCAGAAATACTAGTACATTTAATGCATGTATTGGTGTGATTTAAGTAGTAATTAAGTTTTGAATGTAAGTATCTATATGTGGGTGGGCAAGAGAATAACATGGCCTAAAGCCCAATTATTGGTTATAACATGGGATATTTCTCTTGGTTGTGTTTGTGAAAAACAAATTAGGGTTTCATACTGAGGTGTCATTTTCAAGAACTATTTGATCATCAATGCTCACTTATAGTGGATCGTTGCCAGTCCATCGGTAGTATTTCCCCAAATTCCAGTGACCAAAAGCCATGCGTGCACCACTTAAAGTTTCTACCGCCGCACCATGCAACAGTGCATGGGGCACGTGCTTGCTGAAAATTTATTTTGGCCAACTTTGTTGTGCTTGCCTCGATATATAGTGTACACCCCTATTTTTAGTTTGGGTGATTTCTAATCCGATTTTGTTTGAATAATAATGACTAAACAAAAACCAATAATTATATCTGATGTGGTTCTTGAGATGTCTCAAATCACTTAGCATAAGTAAAATGGGTTGAACTATTTGGATTGGAGTAAGATAGTTAAACGTTACTTGAGAAGTGTTGCCAAAAACAACCATAAGACTGATAATTCACTCAAAGGAGAATTCAGACAAGCATGGTTAAGGGAAGATGCTTGATTATTTTTACAGATTTGGAACTCTATTGATAATGGGGTAATTAGCTTGATCAATCATTGTGAATAACTTGATGGACTACTTAGATTTTTCGTACTCTAGGAGAGGGAATGTTTCTCGTATATATGAGATAAGGTGTTTTATCATGCAAAAAAACAAGATAACTCTATAACAGTTTTATATGGGATTCAAGAAAATTTATACAAAATTGGATATGTTGTTGCATTTAATTTTAATGTAAAAGTCCAACAAGAGCAACGAGAACAAATGGCTATCATGAGCTTCTTAGTTGATTTAAGATGGTTAAGTCACAAATTTTGTCCAGTAAAAGGATCCCATCCTTGTAGGATGCATATAGTAGGGTACTCCACATAAAGAATTCACAACTTGCACAGACCAGCAGGGCCTTGGTCAGCCAAAATATAGAATTTGAGTCAAGAAGTAGCAAAAGAAGGGTGGTGGTGGAAGACGTGTCAATTCTTAAGAACCGAATTTAGTGCAATTGTTGTCTAGTAAAGATGTTAGTAAGCACATGTTGCCTCTATGAATGAGGCCCTTAAAAAGATGGTTTTAGTCTTTGCAGATAAGTTTTCCAAATTTTCCCAATACTAGAAGCCTTTAAAGTCCTTTTTTGTTCTGGTTACCACCATTGTCTAGTTAAGTAAATCAAACATGTGCCTTTTTTCATCTTCTCCTAAATAGATCATTAATTCTGGGACAACAAACCACATGACAGGTAATTCTAGTCTATTCTCCACTTTTCAGTCAAACAAATCTGCTTCCATTATCACCCAAGAGAATCGGTTAACATCCCAAGTCCTTAGATCTAGAACAGTTAACCCAGCATCGTTACTCCCTTTGTCATCTATGTTGAGTTTACATAACCTATCCTTCAATCTTAAGTTTTTTAGCAAATTCACTTGTTCACTTAATTGTTGCAATCTGACTCTATCTTGATTATTATGTGTTTTAGGATCTTGTAACGAAGAGTATTATTGCTAGAAGATGTGAATTAGAAGGCCTCTACATCCTTGATACCCAAATGCCAAAATATGTAGCTTGCTCTAGAGTGGTATCACCTTTTGAAGCACACTGCCAATTAGACCACCCACCTTTTCTACTATTAAAAAAGTTGTGTCCTCAATTTTAGAGTTTATCCTCATTAGATTGTGAATTTCGCCAATTTACGAAACATTATCGTATTAGTTTGAGCCCTAAAGTCAACCAAAGAGCATCTACTTCATATGAATTAGTTCATTCTGAAGTCCAAGGTCTTAATCCTATTACGTGCAAAATTGGGTTCATATATTGATGAGGGATTGCTACTATATCAAAATTATACTTCTATCAAACTAGTATAATGATGAGTACGAGTGTCGTATTCATGAAGAAAGGTGTGTGTCTCTTTCAATTTAACTAGGCTTTTATTAGTTAAGCTTTTAAAATGGAAGAAGAATGAAAGCACAAATGAGAAGCGAGCATTGAGAAAACTGAGACACAAGTTGAAGGTTGAAGTAACAATAATTGAAAGGTTTAGCCCTTGTGTTGCATTGATTTCCTATGTATGCCAATTATGTTAATTATCTATTTAATTGCATTGGTTACAGATTGTTAATTCTTAAGTCTACACAATATTCTCCCAAACTCTCCTATAGATTTGATTAAAGATTTTCGTGGGTTTTCCCAGGCTGAATCAAGTTAAGAAATTAAATTTGGTGATTAACAATATTTATACCAACTAACTCTAGGGTTTCACTCTTGATATTTCTACAGAATTATTGTTTGCTAATTGTAAGTCTAGTGCACAAATTTCATTCTTTTTATTCTCCACATAGTCACAAATTAATTAGTGGGTTTGCAAATTCCCCTACTTACTATCTAATTCAATAATTGTGAATAACTTAGGCAATAACAATTAATCAAAACTCATGTATACATATTTTACCAATCACTAACAAAAACGATTAGAAAGAAATTTAGCAACTCACGTTAAATTCAATGAAAATCATAACTGAGGTTCTCATCATCTAAGAAAACAAAAAAATCAATAGAAAAGTTGGAAAACTTGGTCTATGAACTTTGCATTGTGTGGAGGGATGAATGTGCTTCAATCGTTGGGTCAGATTCCTCTTTTTCCAAGCTTTCAATCTTGTTCCCTAGGTTTCTAAGTGTTTCTAATGTAAAATCTAGCCTAACATCCTCTCTAATACATGTAGAAGGCATATATATAGCTGCATGGGGGTTATGATTTGTGTAAAGTAGGGAAAAGATGGAAAAGGCCTTAAAATTTCAAGCAGAATCACTGCCCGACTGTGCGTTGCTATATCTCTTGTGGCCACGAACTTAAGTTCTACAGTTGTAACAATCATTTCTACACCACGAAACTAGGTGCTGGTCTCAATTCCTATTTAATGCTAACTCACTTTGTAGTCACGTCGTAAGTCTTCATTATCACAAGAGCAATTGTGATACATTATTCTTTTTTGTCTAGTAAGCACCACGCTATAATCTGCACTTGTGACTCCTACTCTCGTGCTTGCACCATGCACCACCACAATTATGACCACAACAGATTCTGTCCTTTTCTCTAGCATGCATCGAGGTCCGATTTACCTTCGCGAGCCTAACTTTTGTGGTTATGAAGTCTCTCCTCGTGGCTGTGAGCATCTTCTGCAACAAATTCTAATACACTCTGCATTCGACTCTTGCAGTACACATCTCATGTTTGTGGTCGTAAATCACCCTTTAGCTATTGCAAATCCTGGAATTTAAACACAAAATTTATAAAGTGCAATTTATGCTAATTTTCATTATATATCCTCAAGTATGCATCCAAACATTCCCAAATCACCAAAATCAGCACTTTTACCCAATTGCACACATAATGTAACCATTTTAGCTCGATTACATGTAAAATTAACCACAATTGGGGGGGGGGGTACAAATATGCTTTAAAATCACTTGTTATTACACCCCTATACATACTTATTTGCTTGTCCTCAAGCAAACATTGTCATAATCAAATTATTGAAACATAAAATCATGAAAACCATAAAATTGGCCACCCTTCTTAATTTTAGAAATTAAATACACGTATAAGATACTTAGTTCAAAAATCATTCAAGATTATAGCACTCACAACCCAGGTGTTTTCAACATGAATTCCTCTATGTGTATGTGTGTGTGTGCGCCACACCTTAACTCTTAATCACTTCAAGCACTTGATGGTTTTATTGCAATTCAAAGACAACTAACTCAAGGAAGGCTCACTTTAAGTGTCGATTCACTTTGGTTTGAACAAGTTTGATTTGTCGCACACATATCCAAGAGGACTAGTATAGGCTAACTTATTTTTTCTTCTTTTCTCCCCCACTCTTAATTTTCACATTATTTTATAAGCTTCAAAATCTTTCTTAAATAGTTGGGAGCCTTTTATGTAAAGGTGAACAAGGTGGTTACTCAACTCACAACTAATTTAAGTTGCTTTGCATACTCATAATTGGGTAATAGTTTTAAGTGAGAATGAACGGGAGTCTTTGCACAATTTCAATTACTAAGTCACTCCAATCAGTGGAGTAGAAGAATTTTTATCTTGCTCTCACATTATTTTTTCCATAATCTTTTTCAAGTCCTCTCACTCTCTTTTTCCTTTCTTAGTCAATCTTCCTTGTTCACTAGAGAATTCATCAATACTTAAGTAAGTCTCACATCCCTAAATTAATTATCCTATCTTTACCACAGAACTTTTCAAGCAATCTAGACACTAAAAGTGAAGAGTGTAGTTGCTTGATAAGGTGGGAATTGCATTTTCAACACCTAGACTAGCATCCCATTCTTAGGAATAATCAAAGAACTGAGTAACTAAAATTTTTCACATGATTTTCTTCACAAATTAAGTCCAGTGGCCACTAAATTCATAGTACATTGGTGCCACTAATTCCATCATATACTTGGAACTTGCATGCATATAACTTTTAAGCTCACAACTTGCCATTAACTTCAGCACATGTTCATCTATATTTTCAACCGCCTCTCCCCCACACCCATTTCATTGCCTATGCACAAATACAACCACAATAATGAAAGAAACAACTTAGAAAGATAAAACTTGGGTGTTTAGCACAGTTTCTTCTTCTCCTCCATTGCACTACACCATGCAAACTTCTTCTTCTTCAATCCTACACCAAAATTTGGACTAAATTATAGTCCCTCATGTAATCATAAAAATATTAATATCACTAAAAAGCTTGGGTTGCCTTCCAAGAAGTGTTATATTTATTGTCTATAGTTCAATAGTGTATTCATGGATTAAGGTGGTTGAGTTAAAGTTCTGGAAATCCACAATCCCCTATGAGAGGCAGCATTTTTCCCTTTTTCCCTTGCTCTCTTCATTCTCCTTTTCACTCCTTTATGGCTCGATTGCATCTCCACTTTCCAAGATAGTTCCCTCATCTTCTCCCCTACAGTTGCTTTTTCTCCTTATCCTTGTACTTGCACTATCTTTTTTTGTTCCATAGCAACACTAGCCTTGTTAGTAGAATTGTTAACTATAAGCATCATTGAAACATTTCCCTTTACCTTTTTGTATGTGAGTTACGAAGGGTGTAGGATACATGAAAAAATGTTACCTTTTCATTGCCCACATGCAATGTCAAACTACCTTTTTCCATGTCTATAATTGCTTTGGTGGTAGCTAGAAATGGATGCCCCAGGATAAGGTTGTGCTTCTTCTCACCCTCCACCCTCCATATATAGTACAATGAAATCTGCAGGCACCATTAAATTACTCACCTTCACTAATACATTTTTCACTATGCTATAGGTCTTTTTGTGGACCTATCGATGAGCTTCAGCAATATCCTTATGGGCTTTGCTAACTTATTTCCAAGTGCCTGAAAAATTAAATAAGACATGACATTCATACTAGTACAAATATCGCATAGTATTTGGTCCAAAGAAAGATTCCCGGTTGTGTAGGGCATAGTGAAACTCTCTGAGTCTTCTAATTTGGGTAGCAAGATGTGCCTCTTTCTAAGTTATCTCTTAGCTCTTCCAACTTCCTTTTCCTATGTGCCACCTTTTGCAAGCACTTTACAAATTTGGCCCTTTTCTTAACCACTACAACGACTAGAGCATTTACATCCAATTTTTCAAAATCCCTTAAGAATTTGCATACCTACTCCT
The DNA here is from genome assembly GCA_019155195.1 of Avicennia marina. Classification (NCBI taxonomy): domain Eukaryota; kingdom Viridiplantae; phylum Streptophyta; class Magnoliopsida; order Lamiales; family Acanthaceae; genus Avicennia; species Avicennia marina. Next base: position 7,983,418 of record CM032783.1, on the reverse strand, counting down.
TCATTTTCATTGGAATCATCCTCAGAGCATAGGGAACTCTAAGCTTGTACATCAGTGGGCTTGCTTCCTCCTTCTTTTTATCTTCCACTACTTGCACACTCTTAACATGTTCAATTAAGTTATTCTCAATGGTGCTTAGGAGTCTACCTACAAGTCTTGAGGATATCTCTTTTGCAAGTTGTCCCACTTGCACCTTTAAATTGCAAATAAATGATTATTGGTTTTGTAGGAGAGTGTCAGTCCTATTCATGTAATCTTGCATAGCTAAGTTACCTATCATTTCAGTGGTAGACTTCGCAAGATTGTTAACAATATCCTCTAATGATTGTTTCTTCTCTTATTACTAGTATGGTGCTTGATATTCTGGTGCATTTTTTGAGTTTCAACAAAAGATATTAGGGTGATTCCTCTAGCCTGGGTTGTAAGTATTTAAATAGGGATTATTACCTTGTGCTACTTGATTACCTACAAAGTTTAGCTACTTTTTTGGCTCACTACTACATCTCCTCTACATTCATGTGTAGGATATGGTCTTACATACAATGTTACAAATTTGAATCATAGAAGCTAAAGAAGGCTGGGTATTACTTACCATTATGCTATCAATTTTCTTAGACAAGAGCTCCACTTTTGCTACAAGGGCTATTTCCATATCTACATCATATATGCTAGAGACCTAGTGTGTTATGGACCTCTCAGCTGGTCCTTGTAAGCATTAGATGCCATTTCCTCAATTAAAACCTAGGCATCTTTAGGCAATTTGTTCACTAAAGGTCCACTATAATTGCATTAAGAACAATTCACAATTGACTTGAAATTCCCCTATAAAATATTTGTATGTATGTGGTTAGCCATGCTGTAGGCATTTCTTGAGTAACTCCTTAAGGCACTCCCACACTTTTGGCAACATTTCAGATTCATGCTGCTTAAAAGTTCCTATTTCCAGGTGCAATTGTGAAGATTTGGTAGGCGGAAATATTTCACCAAGAACTAGTTGACCATATCTTGCCAAGTAACAAAACTTCTCGGTGGTAAGGATTACAACCATTGTCTCACGTAGTCCTTTAGAAAAAAAATAGAAATGTCTTAGTTTAATGGAAACATCAAAAACTTCATTAAATTTTATAGTGTCACATAGTTGTAAAAAGCTAGTTAAGTGTGTATTCGCATCCACATGTGGGGCTCCATCAAACTAGTTCAGCTACACCAATCGATGAGTGTAGGCTTCAATTTAAAGTTTTTAGCATTCACTGGTGCTCTAACTATGAATATCACGTGCGGATTCATCACCAGCTACACATAGTCTCTTATGGCTCTCTAATTCGGTAGAGGTGGCAATTGCTCTTATGGCTATGGCAATGGTAGGTTGTCCTCTTCCATTTCTGCTTTTTCTCATTTATGTTGGAAAAGAGCTCTATGCCTTTTATGCAATGTTCTTTCAATTTCTAGATCAAAATTGAGGTCAACGCTCTTGCTCTCGTGTGTAAAAGAAGTCTCACAACAAGCAATTCAATATATGAGAGCAACAATTTATACCTACAAAATCAGAAAAAAAATCTAAGAGAGAAGAAATAAAGACGTAGATAAAGAAAAACAAAATAAAACAAAGACTAGCCTAACCTAGTAGTCCTCTAGAGTATTTAATAGCACTCATCATCCTCCCCAGCAATGATGCCCAAATTTGATGAGGGATCGTCATCACACCTAAATTTCTATCAAGGCTAATGGTAAGTACATGTGTTGTGTCAACAAGGAGGAGTGTGCACGTATCTATCAATTTAACTAAACTCCAATTAGTTAAACCTTTAGAACAAAATGATAATGAAAGCACAAAAAAGAAGCGAGTACCAAGAAAATCGAGACAAAAGTTAAAGGTAGAAGTACTAATAATTGAAGGATCTAGCCATATGTGTTGTGTTAATTTCTTATATATGCTAATTATGTTAATTAATAGTTTAAGTACGCTAGTTATGGATTTTTATCCTAAAGTCTACAGGATATTCTAATGAGTTCTACTATAGCTTTGAGTCAAGATTCTTGTGGGTTTTTCCAAGCTGAATCGAGTTAAGAAATTATGTTTGATGATTAACAATGTTTACTTGTACTAACTATGTGGTTTCACTATCGTTACTCTCACAAAATTAATGTTCACTGATTGTAAGTCTAACACACATGTTTCACTCTTGTTATTTCTTGGGCAAGCACAAATTAATTAGTGGGTTAGCCAATTCCCCTAAGTATTTTCCAATTCAATAATTACTAATAACTTAGGTAAAGGCAATTAATCAAAACTCATGCATACATATTTCACTAATTACCAATACACGTGACTAGAAGGAAACTTAGCAACTCATGATAAATTCAATGAAAATCATAACTAAGGTGTTCATCATCTAAGCAAACATAAAAATCAATAGAAGAAGTTGGAAAACTTAGTCTACAAACTCTACTTTATGTGGAGGAACGAACGTGCTTCAGTCCTTAGTGGGGATTCCACCATTTTGATCTCAATTACATGTAAAAATTAACCACATTGGGGTATAAATATGCTCTAAAATCACTTGTTATCAAGTATTTGTTACTGTTGTTGATTATTTTTGAACAAGTTGGTTATATTTAATAAGAAACCATTCCAGGTTGTTCTCTCACTTTTGTGTATTTTTCGCTAGAATTAAGATTCAATTCAATGTGCCAATACCTAGAAAACACAAATGGTGTATATTCCATCTCAAAATAGTGTAGTAGAGGGAAAGAATCAATGCTTACTTAAGACAGGACATGCTTTATTATTCCAAATGAATGTCCCCAAACAATTTTAGGCTGATGCAATCTCCACAGCTTGCTTTTTAATTAATTTTATGCCCACATCTGTCTTGGAAGGTAAAACACCCTTTCATACACCATTTCCAACAAAGCCCTTATTTCCCATGGAACCTAAAATATTTGGTTGTACCTGTTTTGCTCGGGATGTTTATCCTTCTACCACTAAATTAGATCCCAAATTTTTAACGTGCAGCTTGCTTGGGTAGTCTGAAGTTCAAAAAGGGTACAAGTTTTAAGCCTCCTATTACTTAGGTCTACTCTGGCAAACCATGGCTATCGCGAGCAAGAGAGCTAAGACTGCAACAAAAGAGTTCACAACCACGGGATCAGCAACAATGAGGCAAGTTTTCTGTTGCGATTGAACTCACGACAGTAAGATATGGTTTGCAATTGTGAAGAAAATTGGTGCGGTGGTGGTATTTAGGAAGTAAAATTATGTGATTATTGTGCTTGGGATTTTGGTAGTGGAGGAAAGGCTTGTGATCTTGAGAGATGGTGTTGTGGTTATAGAGCACAATGTGACAAAAGTCTGCAATGCACTTTTCATGGGCCTTTCTTCATCTTTTCTCACTCTTTACACAAACCTTAGCCACATGCACCTATTTATACATGTTCTCCATGATTTGTTAAGGGTCTTTTTGTTAGTTTTTATCATTCTAATACCTAGAAAACACAAATGACAAGGATTGAAGAGGTGAAGGAGAAGAGATTTGCACAAAGTTGGAGAAGCGTTCATTATCCATGCAACGCATCATTTTTAGACTAAGTTTCCGAACTTCTTACATTATTTTTTTTGGATGAGGAAAATTTTTTTCATTAATAATGTCATAAGTTGTTAAATCTTTCACTAGTCTCTCGAGCTTGCATTTGACGGAATATGTATGTATGAATGTATGATTAATTATCCTTTCTTTTGTTATTTACAATTATCGAATTGATTGATAGTTAGAGAACTTGATCAACCCTCCAATTAATTTGTAACTGTGTAGGAAATAATGGGAGTGAAACCTGCACACTAGATATACGATTACAAACACTATTTCTATGGGAATAAGGGGAGCAAAATTGTAGGATTAGTACAGGTAATAGTTGTTAATCAGTGAATTTAATTTCTTAACTCAATTTGGATAGGGAAAACCAACTAAATGTTGAGTTAAAGATATAGGAGAGTCCAAAAGAATATTCTATAGATTTTAGGAGTGGCAATCTATAACAAAGCAATTAAATTAAATATTAACATAAATTGGCATACTTTGGAAATCAACACAACATAATGGGCTAGGCTTTTTCAACCTTGGTACTTCACTACTTCGCACTTGTGATTTTGTTTTCCTTTGTTTTCTTTTAGTTTATTATCTCTATTCTCGCTACCTTATTATCATTTAACTAGTAGGAACTTAATTACATTGATAGACACACACTCTTCCCTATGGACATGACATCCTTACTTATTGTGGTATTGGTTATTATAAATTTAATTTAAGTGTTCTAAAGACACACATCAACATTGCGCTCACTCCAGAACATTTCTCTATAGAAGTGACGATCATTGAGGAGGCTCAATATATAAAGAAGAAAAGACTTGATGAATTGATGGACTCGCTACAAATGTTTAAGATGAACATGGTTCAAGCCAAAAAGAAAGAGGAGACAACACTAAAAATCAAAAAACGCAACATAGAGGAGGAGAAAACTAACACTGATGATGAGGATTATATTGTGGGCAAGAATTAAAGAAAATTATGAAGAATGATTGGACAAGCCCCTTCAACCGTATTGGCAATTCTACTAAAAGAATTATTAGAGAAGGTTGCAATAAAAATTTTAAGAGGGATTATACAAATGACTTGTAAACGAGAGGTGTTTAATGCCACGAGTGTGGTGGTTATCAGCATATTCTTATAGCGTGCATGAAAACCTTGAAGAAACAAAGGAAATCGATGGCCAGGACTTAGAGTGAGGATGATTTAAAACAATGTGAAGACGAATATCTAATAAGGAATCATGTCACTTCTAATTTTAGTAGAACAAAGATTGAGACTATTAGTGTTGATGTTGTGACTCCACACACACATGACAGTAGTAATAGCGACACAAAGCTAAATCATGAAGAAATTGTGTCCACATGCAAGATGATATACAATAAAATTATATCTCGTTATAATGAAGTCAACATACTAAAGGCTAAAATGGAGACTCTCTAAACGGAGAAGGAGGAATTGAAGGAGTAGATCACCATGGAGTTAAAGTAGAACTAGGATGCTATTGTGGAATCTAAAGAAGCCAAGGAGACATAAGACAAATTAAACAAGGGAAACTATTCCTCATATGCACCTAAACTCAATCTCCATGCTCGATTACCACTTTTTTCCTTTCTTGTGGATTTTTTGTGCATACAGTTTGTTTCTCCTCTTAGTATTTTTGCCTAACTTCTCTTGTAGTTGCTTCACATACTTGGCCTTTCTTTCACCTTCTACACTTATTTGCTCATTATAAGGTAATGGCTATAAATGGAATGGCATTAATACATTAAAACCATCAACACAACCTCAACTAGTGATGTATGATTAGTAGAACGTGTGCTCCTATTATATGCAAATTATACACGCAGTAAACATTCTTCTCAACTTTTAATATTTTTCCTAGTCAAAGCTATTAAAAATGCAATCAATATCCTATTAGCTACTTCTATTTGGCCATCTATCTTTAAGCAACTAGTAGTAGATATTAAAGGTTTAGTTTCCAATTTTCCCCACAAGGTTTTCTAGAAATAACTTAAGAACTTTACATTCCCATCTGACATAATAGTTCTAGGTGTGACTCTAATAGTTTTTTTAAAGAATAAATTTGCAATAGTGATACATCAACCAACCAATAACATGCAATGACGATAACATTAATATTATAGCATATTTGTGCCCTTTGTGTGTTTAATTTTTGCATGCAAGTGATCTAAAATGGCTCCGATATGTGTTTGTGCATTAATTATACTAATTTGGACATGTAAGAATGTGATTTTGGAGTTAAGTGCTTAATTTTTGACATGTACCTCACTTAATGCAATAATTTGTTTGCATTTTAGGGTTGCACTCGCGAGGATGTAAGGCGTGGTTGCCTATAGAGAAGTAGTTGTAGAGAGCAACCATAGCCTATTCTAGAAATTTGCAACATTCATCCATCACAGTCACAGAATGAAGAGTTGCGAGAGCAAGAGCTTAAGCCATGCTCACGAGATAAGGTGCAAACCACACTAGACGTGAAGCTTAACACTTTGTGGTTGGAGTCTTAAGCACAGTGTGAACTAGCACGATCATGAAAGAAAGAAGGGTAGCAACAAAACAGAGCATGAACTCTATTGGAATGGGAGGCAAAATGCACCACGGTCGGTCTTGCAATAGCAGCGTTGCTGTTTGCAAGTGTGAGGAATGGAAGGACAAGAGCAGGAATTGTGAAGCAGAGTTTATGCAAATTCGCACCTAGGTTTGTGGGAGCAACCAAAGGTGTTGCAACCACGGGATTTACTTTTGTAGCTGCAAAGTATAGCATGGTGAACAGTCTAAACTTGATCTTGTATGATTTTTTTATGGATTTTTCCATCTTTTCACACACACACACACCAACCCTAGGCCTTCTAATTATAAATATTTATTCTCCACAGTGTTTAAACTATCTTAAGGGCTAGTTTCACATTACAAACACTTAGCATTCCTAGAAGAACAAGATTCAAAGTGTGGAGAAGGAAGAATCCTTGCCAAGCATTAAAGCATTTCAATTGTCCACACGCAGAGAGATATTAGAATAAGTTTTCATACTTTCTTTCTATTGTTTTCATGTTTTTTCATGTTGAACATAATAGAAATGTTTTCTTTAATAATATCATGGATTGCTAGACTTTTCTCTAGTTTCTTGTCACTATGTTGGTTGAACATGTATGCTTGGTTTTATAATTGGTTTTCCTCACTTTAGTTATTTGTAATTGGTGGATTAGCTAGTAATTATAGGATTTGATCGACTCTATAATTAATTTTTGGCTGTATAAGGAATAACAAAAATGATACTTGAGCGCTAGATGTACAATTATAAACATTAATCTTATGGGAATAAAGAAAGTGAAATCAAAGGATTAGAGCAGACAATATATTGTTAATCACTCTATGGACAAGACACTCAAACTCACCATAGTACTAATCTTCATAGAAATATAATTTTGGTGTGCTAACGACCTACATCAAATTTTGGCATCGTTGTTAAGCAGGCTGATGAGTGCTATTGAATACTCCAAGGGACTATTAAAATAATCTATTTTTATTTCTTTTGTTTTTCTCATTTTCTTCCTCTTTATTCCTCAACTAATTCTTTTTCCTACTTTTCTAAATATAAATTTCCTACTCGTGGATTGAATCTTGTTCTGATGAGAATTGTATATGTGCAAGAGTTTGATCTTGAGATTGAATGAACACTCCACAAAAGGTGTAGAGCTTTGTTACAATGTGAGCAAGAGATAGAAATGGAAGAAAATAAACCACCACCATCAGCAGTAAAAGCTCAAGAACGATTCCCACCTCCACCAAATCAATGGGCAATTAGGGACTACATGCAACTAGTAAGGAACCAACACATGACTGGCATCGTTAGATACTAGTAAATGCTAAAAATTTTGAGTTGAAGTATACACTCATCAATATGGTGTTGTTAAATCAATTTGGTGGAACCCACAAGATGCCAATACCATCTAGCCTATTTCCTTGAACTTTGTAATACAGTGAAATTTAATAAGATTTTTGAAGATGGTATTAAAGTAAGACTCTTTCCTTTTTCTCTTAAGAATCGAGTGAGGCAATGGCTACAATCATTACCACCTGAGAGCATAGTCGCCCAGCAAGACATGGTGAATAAATTTCCAGCAAAGTATTTCCCACTGACAAAGACTACACAACTCCGACTGAAGATTAGAACTTTCAAACAACTAAAGTTTGAGAATTTACTAGAGGTGTAGGAAAGATTCAAGAAACTCCTTAAAAAATACCTGTAATATGCATATCCACTTGAGTGCAAGTACAACATTCTACAGTGAAATATTTGGACAATTATGAATTGTGTTAGATCTAGCTGCAGGTGGTGCACTTATGAATAAATTACCTAAGGATTCATTGGGATTAATTGAAGAAATGGCATCCAATGCTTACTAATGGCCATTTGAGAGATCCATAACACGTTGGGCTGCTGGTGTACATGAAATAGACAAAGTAACAACCCTTGCAACAAAAGTGGAGCTACTGTCCAGAAGGATAAATAGTCTCTTAGTAAGAAACACTCATCCCTCAATTTATTTGGTTTAAAATTGTGATATGTGTGCTGGGTCATATCCAACTCATGAATCTAAAAAAAAAGGAATAAGCAGTAAGCCAAAAGAATAAGTAAATTTTGTAGGGAATGTAAGAGCACAAGGCAAACAACTCGTATTTGAATACCTAGAATCATGGTTGGAGGAATCATCCCAATTTCTCATAGAGAAATTCAAAAAATCCAATGGGTTTTCAAGCACTTGACCTATGGTAAGAGAGGAAGTATTCCTTAAAGAAATTGTTGGAAATCTTGTGAAGTCCACCAATGGAATGATAGGTAAACTTGCCAAAACTACACAAGATTATATGACTCATACTAACACTCTCTTGTAGAACTAACAATCCTCTATTCGCAATCTGGAGGTACAAATAGGACAACTTGAAAAAGAAATGGCTTCTAGACCTTCAAGTATATTACCTAGCACAATTGAGAATAATCCTACTAAATATGTAAAAAGTGTGTAGGAAATGGAAAGCAAAGAGGAAAAAGAGGAGCCACCTAGTGTCTGTGAAAGGGATAAAAAGGAAGAAATTAAAGCTAACAACACATAAGCTAAAGATTCCCTATCCCTAGAGGCTTCTACCAGCAAAAATAAAGGACTACATAAGCAAATTCCTTAGTGATTTTGAGAAATTAAATGTAAATGTTCCTTTATTAAAAGAACTCAAGTGTGGTAAAGTGCTTGCAAGATGTAACAAGTGAGAAAAGAAATAAGAGGACATTGACAATACCCCTAGTGATGAAAGGATTCTGCCACAAAGGTTGGAAGACCTAAGGAGTTTTAACATTCATCCATGATAAGGAGTACTTTGTCTAATAATATATTATATGATTTAGGTACTAATGTGAATATAAAGTCTTTTTCTACTTTTTCAAGCAATTGGTATACAGTTAGTGAAGCCAACACATGTGAGGATAAAGTTTAGTGGATAGGTCAGTGACAAAGCCACTTAGGCTCCTAAAGGATGTGTTGATAAAGGTGAACAATTTCATTGTGCCTTAGATTTTGTTTTATTAGATATGGAGGGTGAAAAGAGTAGACTATAATCCTTAGGCACCCTTTCCTAGTTACTACCAGAGGTATTATAGACATGGATAAGGGTAGTTTAACAATATATGTGTGTCCTGAAAAGGTAACATTTTTTTTTGTATTCAACACCCTTAGTCACTAACACACACAAGAAATAAGAAAATGTTTTGATTTTGCTTAAAGTTATTGATTTTACTAATAAGTTTAGTGAAGAAGCAAATGCAAAAGAGAGTAAGGTGTAGGTGCTAGATAAGGAGCAAGAGTTGTGGGGGATGCTTCAAAAGAGAGTGAAGAGGAGCTAATACATGGGAGGAAAGCAAAGAAAAGAAGGAAGAAAAGATGAAGAATAAAGAGGAAAAGTGGAGCTCTTGGGGGGATGTAGATTCCTAAAGTCACAATAAACCCACCTTAGGCCATGAGTATTATGTCGGGTTACTGACATTAAATACAATGCTTTTTAGGAGGAAACTTAAGCTATTTTTATTGCTTTTAGTTTTTAGTTTGTTTTGTTTTGTGTTGTGTGGATCTTTTTATTTTTATCAAATCTTCTTGTAGAAAATGCAAGAATGAAGGGTAGAAAAGTGTGCATAGTATGTGCCTCGTAGACAAATAAAGGAGAATGTGCAACTCCCTACCACGTTGTCTTGTTCTTTGTTGCCTCGCTTTGCTTGTTGACGATATGACTAATATAGGCAACAAACTAAGTGCGGAAGTGGGCACAAGTGTAGAAAAAATTTTGAATGGGAATAGTGTAATTGCATGTGATATGAGTGTTGGAATTTTTATGCATACAAGTATGTGGTCTATATGATTAAATTGATAGCATCATCATACCATGAACTTTGTGGCCACCATGCTTAATTAATGATGAATTTTTTGCAAAAATTGTACTTAGTTATTTAATTGTTCTTGAGATTAGCACACTAGTCTAGTGTTGAAGACATGATTTCTATTTTTACGTGCACAACACTCTTCACTTTTAATTACTAAACTATTTGAGAAGTCCTATGGTGACGAGAGGACGGTTGATTTAGGGGCATCAGTCTTACCTTAGGTATTGTAAAATTCTCCCACAGATAAAGGAGATTAATAAAAAAAAAAAAACAGAGAGAGAGTGAGGACTTAGAAAATTGAGTGAAATTTTTGAAAAAAAAAACAAAAAATGTGAGCATGCAGAAAAATTATTTCTACTTTACTAGTTAATGCAACTGATTAATTGTGATTACGCAATGACTCTTGTTCACTTTTGCATAAAGGACTCCCAACTACTTAAGAGAAAAATTGGTGCTTACAAAATAAAATGAAAAACAAGTGTGGGGAAAAAAGAAGCAAAATATTTAGCCACTCTAGTCATCTTTGTTAGTAGTGACGTTAATCGGACTTGTTCAAAAGAGAATAAGTTGACACTTAAGGTGGACCATCCTCGATTTAATTTTGAACTACCATAGAATCATCAAGTGGTTGAAGCAATTAAGGGCTGAAGAGTGGCGCACGCACATGGGAATGCATGTTGGAAACATTTAGGGCAAAGGTACTCTGAATGACTTCGAACTAAGTGATTTGTGTTTAATTGATTTTTTAAATTAAGAAGAGTGGCTAAATTTGTGGATTTCATGACTTTATGCATCGATAAATAAATTAAAAGAGAAAGTTCTTGCTTGAGGACAAGCAAACGAGTAAGTATAGGGGTGTAACAAGATACAATTTTATAGCATATTTGTGCCCCATATGTGTTTAATATTTACGTACAAGTGAGCTAAAACGGCTATAATATGTGTTTATGCATGAATTATACTAATTTGGACATGTATGAATGTGATTTTGGAGTTAAGTGCTTGGCATGTACTACACCTAATGCAATCACTGGTTTGCATTTTAAGGTCACACCTGCAAGGATGTAAGTAGCAGCTATAAAGAGCAACCGTACACTATTCTGGAAATTGTTGCACTCATCAGTTACAATCACAAAATAAAGAATCTCAAGAGTGAGAGCTTGAGTTGAGCATGTAAGATGAGGCATAGACCACATTGGATGAGAAGAAGAAACCTTGGCGACTGGAGTCACAAGTGCAACATGAATTGGCACGACTGCAAAGGAAAAAGGTGTAGCAATGAAATGGAGTGTTAACTTTACTAGAATGGGAGGCAAAATGTACTATAGTCAATCTCGCGACTGTAGTGTTGCCTGTTTGTGAGCAGGAGGTGTGGAGGCATGGGACCAGGATTTGGAAAGTAGAGTTTATGCAAACTCATGCTAGGGTTTGCGAGAGCAGGTGAAGGTGTAGTGACCATGGGACTTACTTTTGTTGTTGTGAAGCACAGTACGATAGACAGTCTAATCGCGTTCTTACATGATTTTTCATGGGCTTTTCTATCTTTTCACGCTTGCACATGCCAACTCTAGGCCTCTTAACTATAAATATTTATTCTCCACAATGCTTACACCATGTAGGGGCTAGTTTTACATTACAAACACTTAGAATTCCTAGAAGAACTAGATTTAAAGTGTGGAGAAGGAGGAATCCTTACTAAGTATTGGAGTGTTTCAACTATCCACGCGTATAAAGATATTAGAATAAGTTTTCGTACTTTCTTGCTATTATCTCACGTTGTTTGGATGTTGAACATAATGGCAATGGTTTTCTTTAATCATATTATGGATTGCTAGACTTTTCTTTAGTCTCTTGTGACAGTGTTTTGTTAAACTTGTGTGCTTGATTTTATGATTGGTCTTCCTCACTTTAGTTAACTGTAATTAATGGATTGACTAGTAATTATAGAACTTTATTAACTCTATAATTATTTTTTCCTGTGTGAGGAATAACGGTAGTGAAACTCAGGCACTATATGTACAGTTATAAACATTAGTCTTGTTGAATTAACGAGAATAGTATCATAGGATTAGTACGGGCAATATATTGTTAATAATGGAACTTAATAACTTAACTTGATTTGACTTAGGAACCACTAAATCTCAAGTTAAAGTTATAGGTGAATTTAGAGGAATATCCTATAGAGGTTAGGATTAACAATTTGTAACAAGGCCATTAAACTAATAATTATTGTAAATTGGCACATATTGGAAACCAATACATCACAAGGGACTAGGTTATTCAATATTTGAAACTTCACCTTTGATCTAGTGTTCTTGTTTTTCTTAGTGCGCATTTTCTTTATTTAATTCTTATTTTCACTATATTCCCAAAGCCTTACTAATAGACGTTTAGTTAAGTCAATAGACACAAATCCCTCTCCGTGGACACAACACCCATTTTTACAAAAGTATTTGTCTTCATAGAAATACAATTTTGATATGGTAACGACCCACGACAAATGAAGTATGCCACTTTTCAAAACCTATCAACGACTATAAATATGTAATCTTTACCAGTTACAATACTAGGCAACCTAAACACAAAATCCGTGGAATTGTTAGTCCATATTATACTAAAAATAGGCAAAGGCGTGCATAGGCTATGTGGTTGTACCTTAGATTTTGCCTTCTTACACTTAATGCATCGTTCAATGATTCATTCCACATGTTGCTTCAAGTGTTGCCAATAAAAGTGTTCTTGTAAAATAGAAATTGTTTGGTGACACCATAGTGTCTCATTAACCCACTATTATGAGCTTTTCTCACAAATTATTCGCATAAAGAACATTGCAGAATACACAACTTATCTATGTAATATAAGAAGCCATCATATTGAAAATATTTCTCTTAAGCCCCTTTACTAGTCATTTCAAATATTTGCCAATGTCCTCATCAGTAGGACATAATTATCTAATTTGTTCAAATCATAGTAGTCTAACATTCAAGGTGGTAGTAAGTGCATAATGGTGTAATAAAGCATTCACAATGCACGATCTATCCCTTTTTTGCACTTAATTACATAAGAAAATGTATCTATGAAAGCTATTCACCTAACATGCCTTTTACTTATCTTATCTTTATTCTCAAGGTGCTTAAGAGACTCATGATTTGTGTGAATAACAAACTCTTCAAGCCTCAAATAATCTTGCCACATTTCTAGGACCCTCACCAATGAATACAACTCCTTATTACACGTTGGGTAGTTGAGTGTGACTCCATTTAGCTTCACATGAAGTATGCTATGGGCCTTCTTTTTTGCATCAACATAACTCTAATATCTACACTTAAAGCATCACAGTTAAGCTCAAAAGACTTTAAAAAATTGAGTAAAGAAAGTACCACTGCATTAGTCAATTTATCCTATAATAAATCAAATACATTTTGTTGTGCTTCTCCTCAAGGAAATATCTAATTCTTTTTTATAACTGTAGTAAGTGGTGCATTAATGGTGCTGAAATTTCGCATTAATCTTTTATAAAAGCTTGTCAAACCTTTAAAATTGCTTACCTCAATCACTAATGTAAGAGTCGGCCACTCTCTAATAACTTTCACCTTATTTTCATCAACTTGTATACCCTTCACATATCAACACAGAAAGTACAACTTTTTTGGGTTAGCATAATCTTTCTCCTTACGCAAAGCCTCAATTACACTTTGAAGATGCTTAGCATGCTCTTGTATGGACATACTATAAGCTAAATTGTCATCAAAGTATACGACCACAAATTTTGCAATAAATGCAAAAGAATTATGACCATTTATAAGTCCAAATGGCATAACTAACCATTTATACAGTCCAAATTTAGTTTTGGATGAAATTTTTCATTGATCCCCTTCTTTCATTCTTTTTTAATGATATTCACTCCTAAGATCAACTTGGGAAAATGTAATAGCGCCATACAACTCATCAAGCAGATTATTAAATCCAATTATAAGATGGTGGCACATTACCATAATAGCTCTTACAACTCGACAATCCACATATATGCACTAAAATCAATCTTTCTTCAGCACTAGCAACATTAGCACTACACTTGAACTCATGCTCTCTTGAACCTAACTTTTGTTAATTCACCTCTAGGTTTGTCCTATACACCAACTTGTTTAGGATGGCTCCACCCGACACTAAAAGAATTTAATGCTATATTCCTCATGCCAATAGCAATCCACTTGATAGCTTCTACATACATGCATCCCTATAATCCTGAAAAATAGATAAAAACAACTTTGGGATCAAATTATGGAAACTCTTTTGAAAGAAAGAAAGTTCGCTTGTACATCAACAATATCACTCCTCTCCCATTAGCTATAACAACGTTCACATCTCTCGTATATGCTAGCATACACTTTTTTCTCTCTTTTTCTTTTCCCTTTTTCATTTAATCTCTTTTCCACTCTCTTTTTTCTTTTCATTCTCTATTTTCTTTTCATTTTCCCTAACTCTCATTTATTTTGCTACTACAAGTCCATTTGGTCTTCATGAACTAGCTTATGTGTAAGTGGACTCAATATGATCTTTTTGTTGCAGAAGTGAAAAGTGTATCTATTTGTCACTCCAGCAAACTAACCTTCCAATCATATTGCTATGGACTTTCTACCAAGATATGGCTGGCTTGCATAGGTGCTACTTCATAAAGGACCTTATCCTTGTACTTCTCAATCTTAAATGCCACTAGAACCAACTTAGTAACCTTAACTTCTTCTCTATTATTCAACCACTATAGTTTATATGGCCTACCACGGTCTCTCAAAAGCAATCCATAGTGCTAGCCCCATCAGTATATCTATCTCCATCAATAATTAAACTGCAAATCTTACCTCTGGCACCCACACAAATCCCGTCATCATCCAATGATGTCATTTCCAATAGCAGCTTCTACTCCTCACTATTATTCTTTTCATCTATAACAATCTCTCCTTGGTCTAGAATGACCATAGCTCACCTAGTCAAGTTTTGCAAAGCAATATGTCCCTTCCCTTAGCACTTAAATAACATGATATCTCTCTTACAAATAATAGAAGACTTAAGGTTTGTAAGGTTATACCTTCGGCACTTCCTCCCTTTAGAATCACTTTCGACTTCAGATTTCCAGTTGATGGTGCCTTCTCTCGCTTTTTAGAAAAATAGTGGCCCCCCCTCCTCTTCTTAAACTACTATTAGTCACTTCTCCCAAGTCTTTCACGGAAAATGTATTAGATAACTAGATTGACACGGGACTCATCTTCACTCTTAATGAAGCCAAATGATTTGACTATAGCATCAAAATGAAGATTCCAAATCCTCAATTCTTGCTTGAGGCCCTAAATGAACCTCTTAAGGTTGCATACTTTAAGACATTCACTTTAGATTCCATAATCATGTAGTTGCATCATATAAATGTCCTTTTTAATAAACTTGTTGAGGAAAGTGGTTTTAACATCCATTTTCCAAGTCTCATAGTTTAAGTACACAGCTATGGCTAAAATTATCTAAATGGATTTGATCGTTGCTACAGGTAAAAAGTCCCCTCATGGTCAATTCCTTCTTTTTAACAATAGATTTTACCAAGAGTCTGACTTTATAGGTTTCTACCTTACCCGTCAAACAAATCTTCCTTTCGTAGACCCATTTGCAACTAATGGGAATTATTCCTCAAGCAAACCCACTAAAGTCCAAACTTAGTTCTAATGCATCCATTGCATATTAGACTACATAACCTCTAACCACTTGGTAAAGTATTTGTTCACCATTGTTTGATCATAAGTAGAAGGTTTGTCTACTTGATCATTGTCTCCCATAACAAACAACTCTTATCTATTTTTTAGAGCATAATTATATCTCTATGATGTGTGAGAGATTGTACCCAATCATTGTAATGCTTGAACTGTGGAAGGCTGTTCTCAAATAAGAACTTATTGCATAGGCTTTATGCTTGTTGCTCATGCTTAACTTCCTTAAGCACGACAATTCCACTTGTTCCACCTTCTTGAACAACTCTTCTTTAAGAAAGTGTTATTGATAACCAACAGCAATCAAATAATCATTGGGTAGATAAAACCCATATCTTATAGAGTCCTTGAGATATCTAACAAAGGGGCCAATAACAGTTCTCACCTTTAACTTATCTATCTTACATTTATTAAGGCAAAGTAAACATCCCCAGATCTTAATATGTTTTAGGCTCGATTTCTTCCCACTTTAAATATATGTGGGGTTAAAGGAATAAGCTTAGAGAGTAAATCCTATTATAGATGAGTGCAACACTTAGAAAGGCATGTCCCCATAATAATGTGGGAAGGTTGATGAAGCTATTCATAGATTGAACCATGTCCAAGAAAATTAGATTCCTATACTTAGCCACACCATTTATTTGCTGAGGTTTTGGTGGGGTTAATTGTGATACAATGCCTCCTTTTTTTTTGAGAAATTCATCGAACTCGACATTCATGTACTCGTCACCACAATCTAATCGTAGTGCTTTTTCATACTTGCCAGTTTGTTTCTCGACTTGTGCCACTAATTCCTTGAACTTTACGAAGGATTCATGTATATACTTCATCATGTATATATAAGTATACCTAAAGTAATCATCGGTAAAAGTTATGAAGTAGTAGAATTGTCATCAAGCCTTTATATCAAATGGTCCACAAACGCCAGTGTGGAATAGCTCTAACACTAATGTGACACTCTCAAAGTGCCCATCAAATACACTCTTGGTGATTTTTCCTAAGATGCAAGGTTCACAAATCGAATAGTGCTCTTTTCCCAGTGGGCCAATAAATCCATCTTTGTTCAATCTTCTTATCCTTTCTTCTCTAACATTTCTCAATCTAAGGTGTCACAAATACTTAAGATTTAAACCATTCCTCACTTGTCTATTGGAAAAAACCTTAATCACCGGCCTAGAATCTAAATTTAGGTAGTAGAAGGTATTTACCAATGACCAAGTTCCAACCAATTTATTATAATATTAAATATGGCAAATATTATCTCTAAAGAATATCCATAACTTTATTTTATCAATAAAGGTACATAAATAAAAACCTTAAGCCTATTCGGCTACAAAAGACAATCTCTTAAGGCTAAAGCATTACTAGATGATAACTTATTAAGGTAGTGCTAATTGCAGTGGTTGTAATACTTGCCCAACTATTGACCTTAACCACCACTTCTCCCTTCGCATGCAATCTATTTTTTGATGAAATTTTGATTCAAAGTTCAAATGTGAGAGAATGTATCTGAATCCAAGGTCTAATATGTAGAAAACACACTAATGGAACACAATATTCTATAAACATAAAGTTTCTTGCCTTTATTGCCATCTTCTAGGCCATCAATACATTTGACATAATTCCTCCTCCAATGTCTGTTCCTGTTGCAGTGGAAACATTTTTCTTTGTCGATGTGACCATCGAATTTCGTGCCCCCTCCACTAGCTATGAGAATACTGGGTTTCCTTCTCTTAGTCTTGCCCTTGTCAATCTCACTAATTGAAGGCCTAGATGCCTTAAGGACAACCTCTTTCCTAAGGATTGGGATAATAGCTTTTGAGATCCCATCGATCTTTTCAAGGATGAGAAATCTTTTCAAACATTATAACTAATTAACTATCATAGTTCTAGTCAACATTATGATCTCAATCAATACAGAAAGGGCATATATTATCAAGGTAAATAGAAGTGCAGAAAGCATGATTATTAGTTAGATTGTAAAATGTGTTACTAAATGATTATGGAATTTAAATCATAGTCCCCCACTAGATTTTTTGGATCTGAGACTCCCCAAGGTAGGAAGCAAATATTCAATTGGAAAAATTTCCCTGTGTGTGATTGGGATTTTCATTAAATATAACATACCTCATTCATATAGTTTTTGACATGCTAAGTCCAATAAATAGCAACTTTAGCTAGCAGCCTAATCTTTCACTTTAGCCCATGGCCCAATGAAATCTCACACATATAGTTCTTGACATGGTGGGTCCACTTAAGTCGCACTTACTGACTAAGAACTCATTAGATTTATAATCCTATTCATACCCTTTCAATTCTTAAGATGAAGTCTTATTTTAATATCACATCAAATGCACTCAAAGTTCTAAATATGCCTTTGCAATAATAAATGAAGGCCACAATGAAACAATGTTACCGTCTTTACAACTTAATGTTAATGTGAGGAAGTTTTCTATCCATGTAATTTAAGGTTTCAATTTGCACATTAACACATGCATATATCACATACATGTAGCAAATGAAATAATATGGAAGATTGTGAACTTTTGAATCCAATTAGAGCCAAACATTAACTAATTCACATGCATATATCACATACATGTAGCAAATGAAATAATATGGAAGATTGTGAACTTTTGAATCCAATTAGAGCCAACAACTAGATCATGCACATGTGTGTCAGGCCTCATTATAAGGCCTTAAATTTTGGCCTTGGTTTCGATATTCCTGGACTTCCTTCATGGGCTCACCACACTATAAAACATCGAACAACACAAACTCTTGGCTTCTGCACAGTCATCAACTCTTGATATTTCATTTACAACTGCATGTTGCATATCACAGAAAAATATTTCATACTTTATAAGAAAAAAAAAACACGAGCTTATTGTCACAACCCGAAACCAAGGCCCTGATATGATAGTATTTGCAAACCAACTTAGCACATAACAAAGTCAACGTGCACAACAAAGCAATCTAATCCAAATATATCAATTCACCTCCCAAAATGTAATTCAACATTTCATTTGTTACTTGTAGAGAAAATAATGATACTTAGTCGCAGAAATAAAAATAACCTATCTATTACATTCGTAGAGAGTCTCCAGACGGCACAAAAATCAAGTCCACACCGTAGTCTAGCGTTCCATGCTTTCTCCTCTACCATCCCTAGGTCTAGTCATGTCTGCTAGCACCCTCTACAAAATACATCAATAACTCACCTAGTAAATAGTCATTTACCTTTTTAATAGGATGTGAACATAATAATAACTTTCAGACATTTATGTAAAAAATTTCAAAAAACTAACAATTGAGAATTTACACTCAAATTCCACATATTCACATTATTGGCTTATTCTTTTGTACACTCTGAGACATAAGCAGTTCAGTCTCCATTTTCCTAATCAAGTCCTTAGTCATTTACCCTGACTAAAGAGGGTCTGGTCCTAACCTTTAACTCTGGTTGAATGGAACTTAATCCAACCTTTGACCCTAGTTGAGCAGATCTTAACCCAAGTGTAATGGGTCTTGTCTCATCTTTAACTCCGGTGGAACAAGTATCAACCCAACCTTTAACTTTAGTTGAGTAGGTCTTAACCTAACCTTTAACCCTAGTGGAATGAGTCTTAATCCAACCTTTAACTCTGATGGGATGGGTCTTGTCTCAACTTTAACCTTAGTGGAAAGAGTCTTATCTCACTTTTAACCCTAATGGAATGGGTCTGATCTTACCTTTAACCCCGGTGAAACAGGTCTTACCTCGCCTTTATTCGAATGAGAGGGTGGAACTAGCTCCTTATCTATTCCTATTGGTCCCTAGACTTTACTTTGCATTAATCTATTGTATACAATTAATCATGTTTGAAACAATTTAAAATATAGTTTACATGGTACTTGTCTACATGTAAAATATTTTCCAGCATAGATCATTTTAAACAAAGAACATCCTAATTTGTATAAATCAAATCGGAATATTTTTCCTAGAAAATATGTCAAAATAAGTTTCAAGAAATATAAAATTCCCATAGGATAATTTGGAATAAGTTCAGTTAGACAAAATAATTTTCAGAAAAAATAAATATTTCATTTAAAAAGGAAGTTACGAAAACCTAAAGATAACTACTTACTCTTACTTAGTTTCACTGGGTGTCAGAACCCTAGGCTATCATCTCTTGATTTTCTAATTAATCATATATATAAGTCTCATTTTAATACTTGATTCAATTAATAACCTATGCTTATCAATGCTTTGTGAGTAACCTACACGTTTATGTCTACTCAAATCTTTCTAATTATTATTTCTTGTATTTTGTTATGCTTTACACAATTGGTTTATGCTTAATTTAGTTCAAAAATTAGAATAATTTGACTTAAATTACTCAAGTGTAAAAATTTGCACATGGCTTATAGCCAAGCCTTACAATTGTGAAGTCGTGGCTGCCAACTACAAAACACACTATTTTTGCCACATCTAGGACTGCAACCACGATTTGTGTTATCGCAACCACGAGTTCTATTGCCACGACCGTGGCTGGTGACCGTGAGACATTCTACCACCCCTCACGAACACACCATTGTGCCTCACGATCACACCAACAGTCATGGCACAATGCAAAATGTCACACAGAGTGCTATTCAATGAGTTTTTTTTTTCATGTTTTTCTCAAATCCAATCCTAAAGCTTGATTATGTGCCTTTTTTTTTTTCCCTTAGGCACATTTTTATGGACGAAAACCAATGGAAAACATATCCTACCTTTATCCATGAATTTTGAAATACCTTTCAACATGTTTTGGTTATTTGCACGTTACATTAATACTCGGCTCCTATGACTTCTACACATAACTATGTGTCCAAAATCAAATTCCCTATCATTCCACACATTTTTTCCATCAAAATCTACAGTTTTGAGTGCCTACACATGTAACATGAATCATCATACATGTATGCATGATAAAGTAAATAGGCATGAAAATTACCTTGGAATAGCGTGTTTGAGAGCCAAGAGTTCCTCCACAAACCCATTGCACGCCATTAGCTAATCTATGGGAGACAATAGGGTTTTTCAAACCTTTAAATCCACTATATATACCTAGGTTTAATTCGTGTTTGCATAGGATTAGAATTCGTAATAGTTTAGGTCTTTAAGATTAAAAACACGCTTTTTTGATTTTAAGGCCTATTTTCACCCATATTTCCAGTGGTTTAAACTCTATTTTTCTTTCTCCCAATGCATGGAAATTATTCCTCTTTAATTATTAAGTCATATGGTTGAATTTCCATCACTTAAAAATATCAAAAAATTCCTTCCTTTGCTTCCTTACTCTACTTCCAATATTTTCAGCCAAAAATAATAATAGTGAATTAAGAATAATTCCATTTGGCTCCACAAAATTTATCCAAAATAATTTACTATTAATACCAAAAGTTTCGGTAAGGAATTACTAGCCTGATAGCGTGCACACTGCCTTCCACATGCTTTTAATATTATCCCAATGAATTTAATGGAATTTCTTTAATAATTAAGTTGGTAATTAACTAAATCATTCACTTACATTTTCTAAGGTTATTTTTATAACCATTATTGCGTCCCAAAGTTTAGGACACTTATGCCCTTACAAATGGTGAAATTAATTATATATTCATAAAATCAAACTAAAACAAAAATTTATAAACATTGACACATATCCTAGGTCCATAATCCATCCATAACAGTCATACAATCAATTATAGATCACATGTATAATTCAATGAATCCCATTTAATGACTCTTTCTATGACCTATGCATATTATGTCTTAGTTTTCATTTGTGAAAAACTCTTTTCCTAAATTTTAACCACATTCCCACAGCTACATAGCTAGCCGGATAAAAGAACACTTCTCTACCACCCGTATGGCCGCAGGTGGTTTGCTAATGACCCAAGTGTTAGGCCATGTCCTACTTCACAGCCATGAGAACTCTTCTCATGGCTAGGAGCACGGATTGCACTTTGTGACATTGAGTAATCTTGATAATCAAGTTTCAATTTTTCATGTTTTTTAGACTTCAAAATGTGCAAAAATAATTTTTACAAGTATAAACAAGTTCCAAATGCACATTTAACCATGAATTTAAACAAAAACTACCATTAATCATAGAAAAGTCTTTAAACTTTACTATTATACAAGGAAAATAAGGGCTCTAAACTATTGGGTTTGGTGCATAAAATTTTTAATTTTAAAACATCATACAATCAAGCTAAACACAATAGAATAAAATCCCCGATCTTAATCCATTGTTTTCATATAACATGCACAATTAAATAACTCAAGAAGTTATATGAAAGTTATCTCTTGGAACCTAATTTTAGGTGAAATGTATGCGTGATCCCAAAACTACATTACTCGAGCTATGACCAAAGGGATGAAACTCGACAAGGATCTCTGAATAATCCATGAACTCCTTCATTAGGATTCTATACAATTACCTTTGCATCTGGCATGCATTCGGACAAGAGAAACCAAGAAAAGGGTTATTGAAAGTTTTTCTCCTGCATGGAAAGGGGGCACACGAATTTTTGGTAAAAATTCTATTCTGTTGTGATTTGAATTCTCTCAAATATATTTATTTTCAAGACACGTAATCCTACACTAAGTAAAATTCTTATTTCCATCTATGTGCTACTATGGCACATGGAATAGGCTCTATGGGCTTAAAAAATGGATCTTTAATTCATTCAAGCCCAATCCATCTTTAATTACTAATCTCATTAATATTTAAAGTCTATTAGAAATTTATCCTTTAATTAAATTAGTCTCATTAATTAAATAAAATGCCCATTATGTTTCCCTTTAATAATCTCATTATTAACAAAGATAATCAAAACTAAATATTTCCATTGGTGCCTTACTTTTTAATTTAATTAATCGTCTTTATGTAAATTAAAGACTCATTTTATTTCTAGTTAACAATCTCATTATTAATAAACATAATGAAAAATAAATAATTTTACATGGTTTAATTCAATTGCAATCAAAATAATTTTACCACGCAACTTCAAAAGTCTCTTTAAAGCCCCAAACTAATTTACCACCTTATCTTTGTTCCATCATTCTATAATTGTCTAGGTCTACCCTTAATTGACAATAAGTATAGTTTAAAAAGTATTAGTAGCACCTAGCCTACGACCATATCATAGCCCTGTTAAAATAAAATAAGTAAATCATATGAACCCTCTCAATTTTGAATATCATATGGTATAGGTCTTTTATTTTACTTTGTTACAATTGAACAAGAGCTATAAATTTAATCAAACTCATTAGCTCAATCATATGACTAGATCAGTATTACCTCATGAGACTAACATCCATCAAAACCTCCTTCCCACATACTACCGTGGCCTTGGATTTCTTCTATCTTATAGAATATTAACCATATAAAACAAATACTTTGCTTACTTATAAGGAGACAAATCCCTTATTAATTATACACATGCCTCCATACGCATCTGCATAATATCACATTAAAGTCATAACCCTATCTCATATCAAAAAAGACATTGGTTCTTAATTCTCATGACAATTTAACCATGATGCACATATAACATCCATTTCATCTCAAGTCTAAAGCTCATCTGCACTTAACATGATCATGAAGCAAGACATCAAAAAACAAAGAATAAACTCCATATGTCTACTTCATTCTTTGACTCAATGTTTGAATACTCCTCTAATAACAAATCCACATACGCGTTTCAGTATATCATATTGAATGACATGATACTTATCATACAAACACATAGTGTGTAAGTCACACCAATACTCAAACACCCATTTACAAAATTTGTGAGTTATGAATAGGTTTTAATAATTTTGTACTAAAAATTCTTGTACCTATATTCGTAACTCATTATAAATAAGATTCTTTAATACAATCATAAGGACACATGCATAACTTTATACAATATAAAATTACATTCAAGATAAAACTATCAAAATATCAATATAAAAAAACTATAAATATTTTATTAATTAATCAAAATGTTACATTTACATCCAATATCCCTCATATGCTATTGGCATTAGAAGGCATATCTATTATAATTTTTTAACCAAATTAGCATAATCCATAGATAGATTAGATGGAAAACATGAATGCACACTATCATACTTTGTAATCTTCCACAACCCAAGGCACTTTTTGAGGTTTTCCCTCACATATCAACCACATGGCAAAATAGGTGTGCCGTTCCTACATATAGCATACCAAAGTGTTGTTGTGCTCTTCACAACACTATACTCATGGTAGGAAACATGTACCGAATAATCTTTCACTGTCACATGCAAAAGTTTTTTCTCCTTAAACACGATATCTAATTTGACCATTCATTTCTAATAATCATAAAACTTGCCCCTCAATTGCTCGGAAGGTCCACTGAATCTTGCTCCACTTCAAGATTTAAATCCGAAAAATATGGGGTCGTTGCATGTAGCACTCTTTCACTAGTTACAGGTGCTAAAACAATGGCCGCCCCTAAGTGAGTGATTGCCCTCAATCATGCTAACCCTTTTTACGTTTCTTAGACCAAATCAATGCAAACTTCTTTTTCATCATCTATGTCATCATCTTCATCCTTGGCATCATTGACCCCATTAGATGTAGTCTTGATATCATTTATTCAAAATTATCTCCATATAGCCCATCTACATCATTTTCAAATTCATATTTGAGTTCCTCTTTTGTCATTGCTTCATCCTCTAAGTGTCCACTAGCACATAAAGTTGTAGTATATTGATATGCTATCAGTGAATCTTGAATATTGAATTGAGAAAAAGACTCAGTCACAGTAGGTAAACTACTAAATTGCTAAGTCAAAAGATTTCCCTAGTACGCTTCTGCATTATCAAACCACATGGAACAAATACCTATACAGGTCCCTCAAATATGATAATAGTCAACATTATATTCCACACATTATAAAAACTCAAATTTAAAAATTACATAATCGCAAATTTCGACCAAGTTAAAAAACATAATCACCAATTTCCCACAATATATAAAAATTTGTAGCACAATATTCAATTATGCAATCTTTACTTCTGTACAAAATATCAAAATTAACTTCGTACAGTATTAGATTAATGCCCCTGAATTTCACAGCAAATTTAAATAATTAACAAATAATCAATGCAATTTAAACAAATTAAACCTATATTATAATTTTAATCTAAATTGAGCCTCATTCCCAATCCAACCTACAAGTTCAAACAATCACCTATAACTAGATCCATCTTTAAAAGTTTTTTATTTAAATTTTTTTCTCTTCTCTTTCTTTCACCTTTTCTTCGTTTTCCAATTTTGTCCCCCTTTGCTAATTTCTCTCATTTCCCCAACTAGGCATGGCCACAATTATAATTAGAATTAGGAACCAAACCGGATTAAAGCATGGTGGAACTAGAATCGAAACCATGGTTCCGGTTTCGAACCATAAAAAAATAAATAAATATATATATGTTAATATAAAATATAATAAAATAAAATAAAAATTAATAACTAAATAATATTTTTTCAAGTTTTTGCATTTTACTTTTAGTTAAAAATATTAAATGTATTGCCAAATTATTTGTATATTTAAATTTATGATAATAAGTAAATAAATATAATTACATAGAATCAAAATCGTAAAAAACCATGACTAGAATCACTTAAGAACCCGAATTGAAATCACTTAAGGACCAGAATTGGAACTGTTCAAGAATTAAAATCAAAACCGAAACCACAACTATGAGGTGTGGTTCTGGTTCTTCATTTTCTTGGAACATAAATCAATGGTTTTAGAACCGTGGCCACCCCTATCTCCAACCCATCACCCCAACCGCCCCCCTCCCCCCTCTCTCTCGCCAGCCCCTCTTGTTCCTTTCTCTCTCCTCCATCTTTGTTTCACCACTTCTCCCTTTCCTTCTCACTTTCTTCTTCCCTCGCCACCCATTCGCACTACTAAGCATCCATCGCTGGCCAAGCCACTTGCCATTGTCGACCGTCTAATAATCTGACCCTCTCTCTCTCCCTTTCCTTAGCTCATTCTTCTTCTTTTTTCTTCAACTCCACCGATAAGATTTTTTGTGTTAGCTAAGAAATCTTACCTCCAATGCCGTCAACAGCAACAAAGGTAAATGTTCTCTGTAACACGTGTCAAGGTGGTGCATGAGCTCACGCGACGCCATGTCACTTCCCCTCATTTTCTACCCTCCTTTTTCAACAACCTAATACACAACTTCAATAAAAGTATAAATCTTAAGTAAAAATTTAAGCTGGACTTGTTTAGTTTGCTGTTAGCCAATTTTCATATTTATTTATTTGATAGTGCCGTCATCTGAGACGGTAGAATTTGCCATTTCCGACATCCTATACTGCAAAAAAAGGTCAATTAAATGAAGCACTTATGATCAAGTTATTTTGGCCAAATATTCCCAAATTGGGACATTTTGCTAAAAAAACCTTGCATATTGTAATGCCTTTATAATTTTGGTGAGTACAGATACAAAAAAGCCATATGTAAACAATAATGGTGTTTAATTCTCATTTAAATTTGATATTAGTTACCTACCATTTTCTGTAGTTATTATGAAAATAAAAATTTATGTTTGGATGCAAATTTTGTTGGAAAATGAAAATCGCAATTGTATTTAGAAGACTGTTTGGTTGTGTGGTGAAAATTATGTGTTTTAGGTTCCAAAATTTTGAAATAATTTAAAAGTAAGAGAAAGAAAGATTCATGAAATAGGTCGCATATTTGAAATGTGTATTTTGATGAGCCAAAAATTGTAGTACAAAGGAATCCAAACATAGCTTATTTATTTGGGTACGAAAAATTAGAAATAGTAGAAAAAATGAAATGAAAGAAATTAAAAATAATTATCTTGGCAAGTAGCATTTGGGAGTATATGCATTTTGACAGTATAACAATGATAGATAATTGACATGCAAACATAGATATTTAGCTCAAAAAAGTAAATATATATATATGCATGTCCAAATGTGATATTAATTATTGGAGTAAAAACGAACCCAAGATCGGGATAATTGAAATATACGGAGCAGAGATATTTTTTATTTTAAATTTATTGTTATATGTATCTTGCTTTACTTATTCGCCCAAAGTCCAAAATCTATCTTCATGACATAGGGTTGATAAGACTGATAACTTAGTATCTGTGCAAATTCGAATCTTAAGATAAATAAAGTGTCAATATAGTATTAATATCAAATTTTAAATTGAAAATTAGTTGTTGGTCAAATGATACGCACACGACTTATTCTTACACAATTATAACAATCATACTCAAGCAGGTTAGGGCATTCCAGTCAATCCTATATGCCAAGAAAATAAAAAATTAGTTTTATAAGGTAAAATTACCAAATTACTTTTAATTTTATATACATATTCTAATAAAATAGTAAAACATTTAAATTTTTGAATTATACTACTACTTTGTTCAAATATATAGAAATATACATTGCGAATAAAAGTATTTAGTAGTTATAATATCAAGTCAAGAAAGTTGTCATTGTCTTTTATTTGAGTGTGAACTCTAAATTAAAAATCGCATAGCTGTTTGTTTAAATCATATATAATATTATTAACAGAAATAATATAATTATATTAAAAGATTTCTTGAAAAAGTGTATTATAGTTGTACTAGCAACATAATAGCTTTTCATATATACGATTTGTCTATTGTAAGATAAATAGCCATTTTGATATTGGTTGCATGTTACCACATGTTAGCCTCAATTTCTTAAACATGTGCAACCACGTAAAAGTATAAAATTTATTGGAAAAGTATTGTGTTTTGCACATGATTTTAAATTTCTATGAATTTTATTTATTTCACAGCATAATCATTTTGACATTATTTTATTTATATTATATGTTTTATTAGTTTTTTTTCAATGAGTAAATGATGTAATTCACGAGGGTCAAACATCAAAATTAGATTTAGAAATAAATGTTTAGAGCTCAATGAGGAAAACTAGGTGAAAAATATCATTTTAGAAAGGGTTTGGAGCATCAGAGTCAAAGAAATCAAGTTGTAAGTTGCAGACAATGTTCTAAAATAAGCATCACAGTTTAGCGGATAGATCTCAAGTTCAATGAATTGATCTCAATGCAATTGGATCCATCGAAAGTATGGGAGATTGACATTAATATCGATTCAAATAGGGACGGCTCAATCCAGGGACGATGGATTGTAACCATGCTAGTATCGATTCGAGGTAGGTTTGGATTGATTGGAAGATCTCCAAATTGATTGTGACGTAGGTGGAAATAATTAAATTTCCTTTTTTAGCTAGAGTTCTTTAGTATAATCAAAGTATGGATTTTCTAAGCTATTTCCCACATACACTAGGATTATTTGACTAGGTTTAGCACTATAAATAAGGCCTTTCACATATTTTAAACAACTTTTGAGTATTGAATATTAGAATTATACTTTTCTCTTGTTTTCCTTGCAATTGAGTACATGTTAATGCTTGAGAATCAAATTCAAATCGAGTCATTCAAGAGGTTCCAAAACGATTCATTGTGGCCGTCTTTCACTTGAGTTCTTTGGATTCATTATGTATAGGTTGTTTCCTCTAGGTCTCTTGGGTTCAAGTCACGCCTTTGTCAAATCTATCTTACACTTTTGTGCATCATGTTAGTTGACATCAAAGCTGGCTATATCAGATTCTAATTTGATACTTGGTCCAGATATCAATTCACATCTTTCTTTTCTTATTCTTAATTTCTTTCCCCGTTATTCATCTTCTCCATCCTTCTCTTTAAATTTCAAAAAAAAAAAAAAATTTCATGTCTTCTAGTAATTCTTCTATGCTTTCATTAGTTTAAAATCTGAGTTTCTAGAAGAATAGAATAAAAAGTCAAAAGAAAAAGAAAGTTACAAGGTAAAAAGAGAAAAGAAGAAGAAATTCAAGTAAAAATTTTGCTAAGAACGTGGTATATGAAATATTGTTGAAGTTTGTAGAGGTTCGAAATGAATGAACTCGAGTTTGGGTTAGATTTTGTGAACAAAAGTTTGAATTTTGTTGGAAATCCCACCACAATTGATCACGCCCTTACCTGAATCGATCACTACCTAATCACACCAAATCTATTGCATCATGACCTAACCAGATCAATACTATTCCCTGCAATTAATTATTCTCTATTTCTTTAGCCTAAGATTAATCCCTCTTGTTCAGAGATTGATTGCAATTCCCTTATTCAATTGATCGTTTTTGTCTGACATAGATCCTATACTCTATGTTTTCACCTTCTCACGCATTTTCATATCTTTTGGGTGATACTCAAATTTTCAAAGACTTCTTGGAATCTCACGAGGCAAACATAAGAAGTTGAGGAGGTGATATTATTATTTTGAGGATTTTGTATATGATACACGAGTGGAAGTAAAAAAGAAGTTATTTTCAACTTATAAGCTGAGAGGACCACATTGCACACACTGCATATATTGTCTTCATTACACTATATTTTTAGAATTTCAAGATAATTACAAGTTAGAGATAATACATTCAACATCAAGTAGTTGACGGACACCCTAGCTAGCATTAATGGGTCGTTGGAGTACTTGGAGGTGTCTCATATAACTACACAAAGTAGCTTAATGCCTCGATGAAGTTAGAATATTGAGGAGTTGATGCATGGATGAGACAGAACTATACATCAAGCTAGACAAGGTAGGTATGTACCTATAATTATACTAATTCTAGTGGTGGGTTTGAGGTTGATGACATCCCTAAGAGACACTTGTGGACAAATCATGATGATGATGAGTTCTTGAAGGGGATTAAATTCACCATTCCATCATTGCAAGGTCGTTCTAATCCAAACACATATTTGAAATGGGAAAGGATAGCAGAATTAGTCTTTGATTCTCATCACTATTTGAAAGCTCAAAGATGAAACTAGCCACCATTTTATTAATCTATTATGCTAAAATTTGGTGAAATGAATTTTTTGGTAGTAGACAAAGATATGGAGAGTGCCAATCACTACTTAAAGTGAATTGAAGAAGGTTATGGCAAAGAGTTATGTGTCTTTTTCTTACCAACTTATCTTGTGTGTAAAACTCCACAATTTAACTCAAGGAAGTTTAAGTGCTGAGGAATATGGTGAGATGAAATTGGAAAAATGATAAAAGCTAATGTGGTAGGAGATGTTGAAGAAACTATTAGTAGATTTCTTAACGAGTTGAATAAAAAGATTGTCGAGACAGTAGAGCTTAGTCTTTATGTGGAAATTGATGATATGGTGGAAGGAACCATTCAAGTAGAATGACAACTTAAGATGAAGGGTGTTGGGTGGTTTATTAAACACGACACTCATGGGATAGAAGATGAGAATAGAGATTTAAAGTTTAGATCAATTTTGAGAGCTTATGTTAAGGGTAATGTTTTTCCAACCCATTTGATTATTTTTTTCTTCTATGATCTCTTTCTTTTAGCACTGCTAGTGTTTTGAAAAGGTGATTTCCATAGAGGTCTAGCACCAAGCTAAAGAAATCCTACATAAAATAAAGTGTGTTAGTCCATATGAATTTATGTTATGAAAATAGGTAAGTTGTCAAAAATGTTGTATCTCTTCATGCATGTGTGTAATTTTTTATGAACACATCAAGAATCTCATATTTGGTGAGGATTTTCAGTGGATTTTTTAAAGTGGTGACTTGCAACCTCATAGTTTGTTGAGTGGATTGAAATATAGAGAGTTGCATGTAAATTATAAGACAAAGATAGTGTACATCTTAGGATCATATACATGGTTTCAAAGAGTAAAATTTTAGAGTTCGTACCATGTTGATCACGTAGAGATAGTATCACTAATTGAATACTAGTATAACGAACTTCATTCTTTTGATGACTATCACGTGTGTAAATTCTATATCTCTTGTTCCTTTCATAATTCATCTACTTATGAGTTTTGTGTTACCAAGGGTATACTTGAAACAATTTTATTATTGGTTGCACATCATAAAGAAGATAAGGCTTTAGCGAGGTTGTCTAGGCCAAAGAAATTTGAGATTTTGGGTTTAATCTTGAGTTAAAGATTTAAGTATGTTACAATTTCCATACATGGTTTGCTTGAGCGTAAGAATTATGTTGTGTCTAAGTTCCATGTCATTGCCTATGCTTGTAGACATGATGGAGAAAGTCTTACATATGAATCACCTAAATGCATCAGTTTAGTGTAAATAAGTTCATAGAATATATTAGTGTGATTTTTTATCATATGTGTGAATAATATATGGTTATATATGGTTTTAAGCTAATTTTTTGGTTTCCTATTGAAATATAAAAGCTGTGATAAACATGGATCAATGCGAAGTCTTAGTGTGATTTATTACCCCTTGCATGAAATGTTTTATCATAAGTTGTTTTCCTACGACTATTGTGTTTGCAAGATTAGAAAGTTGGGACACCATGTTACTAACCCATTGGAACACTTACGTCGTACCAAATTATGGTTAATTTTGCATGACTATTCTTCATAGGAAAGCAAGAATACATGTTGGCACAAGTAATACAAAGGGTTGTGTTTGAATGTGGATGGACGCACGCATCAAAATGTAGCCATATTTTCTTAACAAAGTGATTGTCACTTAGAAAAGCAAAGATAACATTTTGAATAATTGTTTTTGACACTAGAATCCATCCAAGCATTGGAGAAGGTTTTAATAAATTTGCAATATGTAAGAGTAAAGAAGACTTTGAACATCCATGAAAAATTAAAGTTGCAAGAACTAATTGTGAAGTAAGTATATTGTTAGTATTATACCATACTATTTCTTATTTGAATTTACTCTTTATATGTAATAAGGATGCATTCGTGTTGGGTACAATTTGTCTCAACGAGAGGGGTATGATGTTATCTAAAAGGAGTCATGCATGAAAAGCGGACTTAGGAAAGAATGTTTAGAAGTCAAGGAGAAAAATTAGGTGAAAAAATATCATTTTAGGGAGAATTTGGAGCATTGAAGTTAAAGAAATCAAGTTGAAAGTTGTGGCCGAGATTTTAAAATATGGATTGCAATGTAGCAGATGGATATCTAGTCTAGTGGATTGATCTCAATGCAATCGAATTGACCACAAGTATGGTAGATTGACATCAATATCGATCCAAATTGGAACGGAATGATTTGGGGAGACAGATCAACATTCTTCAATTCTACACCTTCTGTAATTAAGATTGAGATCCGTTTGAATCGATCAAAGCCAATGCAGGTCGATCCACCCACGTTGGGATTGATCCAAGGTAGTACAGATCGATCTGTACTAACTTGGATCAATCAAAACAACATCAAGAAGAATGCTGGATTCAGATTGCTAGAAGCCAAGATCAATCCATTGAAGCTCAATTCAATTGGAAGAGTTTTAGATCGATCATGATGTAGGTAGAAAACAATTAAATTTCCAATTTTAGTTAGAATTTTTTAGTATAATCAAAGTAAGATGTTTCTTAGCTATTATTTGGTTAGGTTTAACATTACAAATAGGATATTTGGAATATTTTAAACAATATGTAATTATTGAATAATAGAATTATACTTTTTTTCTCTTGTTTTCCTTGCAATTGAGTGCATCTCAATTCTTGTAAATTCAAATTTCAAATCAAGTCATTCCGAGATGTCTCTGAACGATTTGTGATATATAAACCAATGAGGTCCATTGGTTATAGCCTTCTTTCACTTGAGTTCTTCAAATTCGTTACACTTAGATCGTTTCCTATGGTTTGTGTAAGCAAAGTTCAACTAGGTCCAAGGCAGGAGAGTAGTAAAATGGCACATGCTATTAGGAGAATGAAGATACTAAATTGAATAAACCAGTTCCTAGATCATACTATCTTGACTTATATTCGATTCTTGTGTCATTTACCTTCTTACAATATAAAAAAAAATTCTCTTTACAATTAAATGTAACTTTCATAACTAACTAAATCTCCGTTATCGTCATCTTATCAAAATCACTAAACAAACTTTCCCTTGACTTTAATATATAATGTAGATAAGCCAGACAACAACCTTTCAAGAGCCAACAGAACCCAAAGAGTACAATTAAGAATACATGATAGTATGTATATTCTTACATTTATAAAGCAATAGCCCAGGTCCCCTAAACATAATCAAAATAACATAAAACCACCCTAGTATTTCCTGACTGAAAGAAATATATCATTAATTGATTACAGTTCATCATGACATACATATTCCATTCAACATAATAATTTATTTTTTTCCGCTTTTTGTGTTGGCAACTATTACTGAAACCCATCATTCCATTTTTGTGGATGTCAACCGCAGGACCTTTGTGGCATAACTTGAAGAGAAGTGCATGTCTTCGTCAGTCTGATAGTATACAATGTCTCCAGTGTCACTAACATAATGATCACCATGGATGCTCTTCACCAAGCTCGGAATCAAGTGAAAGGGAATAAGTCCAGATTTTTTGGGCTCCCTGTAGTACTCTCCCAGCACCCGCTTTGCTTCCCTTGTCTGCAAAGTCAACGAAAACGTACCATAGTTACAAGGGTGTTTGACAAAGCTTATTTCTTCATATTTAAACATTAAGAAGGTATTTGGCTAATCCTATTTTTTGAACTTATAAAATCATATATCTTATAAAATATTTTTAGAACTTACAAATTCATAAATTTTATTTCAAAAATAAATTAATAAAATGTTTAGTAAGACTATCTTGTAAGATTTTATTAAAATTTATAAATGTAGTCGATTATAATTTTTTTGATGCAATAATAATGAAAATAAATGAAGTATTATCAATAAAATATAATTTAAAGTTATTTATATTATTTCTAATATATAAAAAGAAGCAGCTTATAACAAGTATGAAAAAAAGTTGGGAAATGCCAACTTATCTTTAAAAAACTTATAAGTTCTAAACATATTATTTTTAGAACTTATACATTCTTTTATCAAAAGATATAGCAAACACTCATGTAGAAGTCATAAGTACCAAACAGCTTACAAAATATTTTCAGTAGCTTTCAAAATATCCCATAAGCTCTCCCTAACATCCTCTAATATTCAAATTTGCTATAAACTATTTAATCAAAATTTTATTCGCACATATTTATGTATTTGTCCTGCCTGTATATATGTGTGTGTGTGTTGGCAGAGATTACACAGTGAGGCCTTCTTAAATTATGATGATCACGTGTTTAGGGTAATGGAGAACCATCTCACCGCCTCAACCAAGTGATAGTGTGGGATCTGAGGGAAGAGATGGTGAATAACATGGGTGCCGATGTCATGGTGGATTTTATTAAATAATCCATAATCTCGATCTACTGTCGTCAGTCCTCCCCTTAAATAACTCCATTCCTGCCAAGAAAACAACCGACCCTAGTCAATATTATATAGTTTATTTTAACAACTTCACAACATCTAAAATTTTCTTTGAAGACTATATGATAGTACACGAATGTCCATAATACACATTTAATTTAATAATCCAATTGTATGAAATATATAGGGTAGATATGGAATTAAAGAATTACAAGACCTTGCCACGATACCACGGGAGCTTGTGTTGATAATCGTGATGGTGCAAGTATGTCACAAAATCCAACCATACCACGAATATCTGCCAGATTTATAAAATATTTAATTGGTTAGGAAAGCAGTAAAAAATAAATGAAATGACTGACGGTTTGCGGCACTGTGTTCGAGATTCGGGAAATGGTGGGAATTAAAAATTAAAATAAAAAAATGTGAGACCTTAGAAGTTGCTCGTGGTTGAAATATCTTTTCTTCAAAAAATGACTTGTAGTGAAACCAAAAATAATGTGATTGGTGATATGATGATATTAGGGGAGTAAAATTATGGTGTGACTTGTTCAAAATGGTGGAGAGTGCCATTTTCCTAAAGTTTCAAATATTCTTAATGTTCATCTTGCACACTGGTGTGAATTATAAATTCGAGGGAATCTATTAGATGCATCCCCAATAAAATATGTAGACCATGTTTGTTTTCCTATTTTTGTATTTTAATGAAATGGAACTAAGGTTAGTTTAAGTGTGAAAATTTGTAAATAACATAAAAATGAGGAGAGAATCACAAAAATATTATTTAATGTTGATATATTTTAACAAGTATATTTTATTCTCCTGAAAATACAAAACGAAATATAGTAATCTTAAAAAAGATTCTTTTTTTAGATTATTTAGAAAAGCAACTCTTTTAATATTTAAAAGCCTCTGTCAAGATTCCCATTTCGATGCAAAACATTATAAACCACATGACGTTTTCCAAATACAGTGAATTTTTTTTTTTTAAAAAAAAAACTCTTTAAAATTTAAAAGCTTCTGTCAAGATTCCAATTTCGATACCAAAAATTGATGTTTAAGGAGATCTGAATCGGATTGCGTGTGTGTGCATAAACCAAATCCCGACTTCACTAACTCCAAACAAAAGTGTAAAAAACTATTAGGAAAGGTTGTTGAGAGTGAAATTTACTAACCAAGTAGGGAATGCCATAAAGCTTGAGCAATTTAACTGGCCCAACAATGGCTGACATATAGAAGAGAAATAGCACCATTGCTGCCCAACACACAGTTGAAGTCATCACCAATTTCCTCTCATTTGGTCTGAACAATTCACTGTAAGGATTGAAGTGAGATCCAGTTTTCCCGGGAGTTCTGTACCACTGAAAAAAGGAACATCGCCACGAAAATCAAAATCCTTTCATACTCTTTATGCTTGACTCTGCATTTGAATGTGCATTATGCTGTGGTGCAAAATCATTTCTCTTTTTCACTTTTGGCTTGACTTATTGTGGGATATTTCGTGTCATACTTTGCGGTGCGCATAAATACTAACTAAAATGAATTGTACGGATTTTATACAAACTTAATTTACAAAATATAATAAAATAAATTTTGCAAAGCATGAAACTGTGGCTGTCGTCACCTAAAGTTAAGGCTTATTGCATAAAGGAGCTATACGTAATTTTTCATGCTTGAGGAACTTATCTATGTATAGCCCATTCACCGAGTGAATTTAAACATTAGTTATAGGTGCAATTTTGAAGATTTATATGTAATTTTTTATATTTAAAAGGTTAATCTGTCCAAAACTCAACCCTCAAAAAGAGTATTGTAATTTTCTCGAAGAAAAATAATTCGTGTGTGTGTGTGGGTGTGTGTGTGAATCCATTCAACAACTTAACTTGATTAAAAGCTCGTTCCAATTTGAATAGTTTAATGCGGAATTTCATTTATCCAAGTGCGCGCCTGTGTGTGTGTTAAAACTATATTACCCAATATTGGGGGAAAAAACATAATCAAGAAACCATAGCAGTTGGCGTTCCTTTGACGCCGCAGTCAAGTTGTAAGCTTGGCATTTAATATGAGTGTAAAACTACTACAAATAGGGAGAAGATTATTTACCAAATATAATGGGTATGCAAACATGGGAAATGGGACTTTGAATCTTAAGAATTTGGCAGAGTAGTCCAGCTTTCTGTATAACTTCTCAGGCATCTGAAATAAGCTAATTATACAATTAATCTTGGAACAGATAATTCACACTAAAATCTTTAAATAAAAAAAATAAATCATGGAATAATTTATAATAAATATATTTTTGGGAAAATACTTCAAGACTTGAAATAAGAACCATTACCGGCACCCATGATTCATCATTTTCAACGTGCCCATGGTTTTGATGGTGGGTTTTGTGGCTGATCCTCCTATTAAACCAAAGTTAATTGAAAAAGGGACAAAAATAAATTATAAAGGTCATGTCAATGCCTGCAGTATCATGTAATTTGGCGTAACATAAGAAAATACGTGCTGAAAATTGATGTAGGGATAAGTCAGAAACTAACCATCCGTGGTAAGGCACGAGAATTGAGGAATGCAGTATATGCCCCACCACGTCATTCAGCATGGAATTGTGCGAAAAGCTAGCATGCCCACTTCAATTAACCAAGAAGCAGGACTAAATTAAAATACATATCACAGATCAACTGATATAACAGATATGTATACAACATTTTATCAAGTTATCACCACCCTTTACTGTCC
Organism: Avicennia marina; assembly: GCA_019155195.1. NCBI lineage: Eukaryota > Viridiplantae > Streptophyta > Magnoliopsida > Lamiales > Acanthaceae > Avicennia > Avicennia marina. The sequence goes on along the minus strand of CM032783.1, from coordinate 7,946,548 downwards.
AAAAAAAAAATTAAGGAAATTTCTAGATTAAACTCACTTTATCGCAAGTTTACCAGCCATATATATTTTTCCTAATGAGTTCATTGCGACAAATATAGAGAGGGAAGAATACATAAAAGTTAAAAGATAGTTAACAAACACACGTCGTTACTCCAATAATTAGAAGGCAACCAATTTAATTAATTACCAGTCGTGGCCAAGAACGAACAGTGCCCAGAAAATAGTCCCCTGAGCAAACCAGTAGAGCGGCCAAAAAATCCAACTGTCAAAGTAGACGGCGGCGGTCAGCAACCCAAGGGCGGCCGACACGTCCCGAAAGACGTAGTAGCAAGACCGCCACGGGTTCTTCACCCAGCAGTGCGCCGGAATGGCCGCCCTGATATCTGCAATCCTGAAAGGCGGCGGTGCGGCGGGATCGAAATGCTCAGCTCCGGCAGCAGCCTGCTTTTTCATCCTCTCGTGTGCTTCTGGACCGCCGTTAAACTCTTCTGCAGCTCCACTGTTGCTCAACAATGTGAAGTATCCGTTCATTGGGCTACTGTCGTATAAATGATAAGCAAAAGAAATGTTACGTTAAAAATTTGCGTAATGTATGTGTGCGGTGGGGTGTTTGCGTGTTTATTTCATTGATATGAGAATGCAGACCTTGCTCTATATATAGCCCAGAGTTGGGAATGCGGACAGTGATTGTTTGACTGAGATCCCGAAATTGCGCCTCCAGCTAATTGAGGAACGTTTTGTTTGATTAATTTAGAAAATATGTCAAACATTTAATAATTATTAAAAAATTGAAGGTTTTAGTTCATAATCAACTAAATTAATAATGTTTGAACTATGAGTCTTTTAGTTGAATCACATCAAGTTCTCGGTCAGTCGAATCAAACTTTTTATGTAGATTTGCACGCAGACGAAATAAAATATTCAAATTCAAACAAATAAATAAAATATTCAAATTCAAACAAAATAAGTATAAATTAAATTAATAATACTAGAATTTGTTCATCACTAACCCGATAAAAAGGCACACAACACGTATTATACTGAAAAACTAGCACCCTAAAATCAGGATAGAAATCATACAAGAAACACGGTTGAAACATACCAACCACAATATTGTAATCTCAAAAGCAACACCCAACTCACCAACATTGCTAAATATATAACCTTCGCTTCCAAGCTTTTCTTTAGGGTTTTTGCTGCTTGGTTTCCAGCGCAAGTATTTGTAGACATCATAAAATAATATATTTTATATGCAACATACTTGTTACAGATAAAAATTATCTTAAATATTAAATGATATATGGTCTTTGAATTTCTGTAAAATATATAAATATTTACCATTGCATAATAATTTGATAATATTTTTTTATGTCGTGCACGTAACAATTAATTTTTAGCTCGTTGATATAAAGATATAAATATAGAAATGTTTGTACATGTGTTTTATAAAGATAATTATTTGATTCTGGATAAAAATAATTATTGAATTTTTAATATTTCTGTACCATATATGTGCATAATAAACAAGATTCTTTTATTGTACAATGCAGAAATTATATAATTACCTTTATATTAAATTCTCTTTTCAATTTTTTGATCTTTCTTCATTTCTTGTTTTAAATATATATTATACTTTTAATCTCTACTTTATTATTAAAGAAATACAATTTATTAGTATCATACTATGAAATTGCACAACACCCTTATTTTAAATTCTCTTATCTTCTTTATCTTTTCCTTTCTTCCTTTTCTTTTAACATATTATTGTCTATTTGTATTCGCTTTCCAACTTTCTCTTTTCTCAAATTCTTTTGTTTTTCTATGACATATAATTTAAAATATACTTTTATTTTATTTTAATTGATTTTATTTTTATTATTTAAAATATAACAATTTTATATTTTATAAATAAAAATTTAAAGATATATATATATGTGTGTGTATAAAGTGTGCAACTTTCAAAAGTATTTAAAAATAGTCTGTCATACATGTCTCTCTGGGTAAAAATAATTGCCAAATATTGTCAATATTCCACGTTGTATAAACGGTAGATGCAGCTGTAAGACATCTCTAATACTAAATAATTAGAAATTAATAGTCAACTTTAAGTTTTACGCGCCCTACAACATTAAATATAATTTGGCCACTTTTTTGTTTCGGGATGGAGAAGTTGTGGGAAAGTCTTCGTGGTCCTTCATTTTCTAGGAATTCATTAACTTTTATAATTGTCGTGGGTGTGTTTGGTTTCTTACTAGGATAGGTAGCAAAATTTTGATAATTTAAGCAGAAAAAATTTATGTTTGGTTTGTAAATTGTTTCGGTGGGTAGGAAAATTATTTATATATATATATTTAATATATAATAATAATTTAATAATAAAATAGTATATAAGTATCGTAGGATAATAAAAAATACAAATATGAGTAAAAAATTATAAAAAATAAGGGTTGATTTGATTGTGTATAAGTATAATAATTTAAAAATTATTAGATAGTTTTAAAAAGTGAGAAATGATATTTTTTAAATTTAAATTTGAATAAAATTTATACAGTAAAATATCTGATTTATAATATTTTTAAACAGTGATATGTAGTCGGTGATAAAAAAACAAACATATCCCAAACAATTTAAAAAAAATACTTTTTAATGTATTGAATATTTAGTAATAATAATATGGCCTCTGTCATCGAAAGTGGTTTATTTGCGTACTATGTATGATGGTCAACTTCGTACGTAAAATTTGGCTGTGAACCATTTTCAATACTTCAAACTTTTTGGATGCTCAATATTTATTCTGATCATATGTCCTCACGCTATGACACATAGGCATCTTTTGGGTTTCGGATGGAACAGTTTCGTGACGAAATCTAATTTAATTAGTTTCTGCTAGGAATGAAGACGCACATGCAGAACGTGTTTACGTAATCATATCAATAAGTTAATATTTCTTTTAAACATAAATTTATATCATTTATAAAATAAGAGAAAAAATATTTGAGAAAGGAGACAAAATAACATAACTTAAATTTAAAAGAAGAGATTAAAAGAAGAAAATATAATACATTAAAATTAAAGAAAAATAATATAATAAGTAAAAGTTTAGAGGAGGGTTGAAAGAAATATATAAAAGATAAAGGTATTTTTACTGCACATTTTGCAACTAAATATTGCCATATCACTTATTAATATAGAATAGATAACTGAATTAAAAATACTTTTATGTATATAATTTTATATTGTTTGTGAAATAAGAGGAAAAAATGCTTGAAAAGAGAAAAGATGTAAAATTGAAAGAGGAGGTTGAAAAAAGAAAACATGATAAATTAAAATTGAGAGGTTGGTTAGATTCCATATTGTGTTTATCCGTATTTTCTATATATTTTAGTTCTTCGCCTTCTACCCAAATTTCTTAAAAATCCCAAACTTTTTAAAAAAAATTATTGTGGGCTATTGGATGAATTGTTGGGAATTTTTGGTGTTAAAATATTGAGATATTTTGTTTGGAGATATTGTTGAATATTTGGTTGTATTTGCTGAAAAAAAATATTTGGGTGGAACATTATTGGTATTATTTTTGGAGAATATTATTGGGCATTTTGTAATAATGTTGTTGGAGAATTGTAATTAAAAAAAAAAAAGGAACAGGGAAGAAAAAGCAGAAAAAAAACAGTACAAAAGAAATGTAGTATTTTGTTCTTGGGGACTGTTTGTGACAAAGAAATTTTGCTAGATTTGGTGTTAGATCGATCCAAAGAGTAAACTAGATCGAGCACGACGCTAAGATCTTCCAAACGTTATGCTGTTTGAGTCTTGCAATAGAGTTGATAGCGTAACTACCACATGATCACACTGCCTAATTTAGCAAAGATCTTGCACGCGTGCTACAGTCGAATCATGCATGCGTGCCCCTGCATGCATCCAGATAGATTCCGTTCCTATTTTCTTCACACCAGATTAATCTTTTTACACTTGAATCAATGTCAAAGCCATCTTTCTTACCGTTCACACCATTTTGAGTGAAGTTTTTGGGTATTGAGTCTAGGAAACATCCCGAGTCATTTGAGATGACTTAGAGTTGGCTTGGTAAAAATTATTGAGTGAATTTACATTTTTGTTGTCATTTATACATATCCATATGCACACACACGCATTTTGAGGTTTCACCATTTTGCTTCATGATATCATATAGCCAAATTGGCCCCAGAGATGAGCATGACATAAGAACCTCACTCAAATCTTTTTTCCAAGAATTGAGAGATCTCAATCGAAGGTTAGAGGGTATGCAAAGAAGGATGGAAAAGAGTGGGGAGGCCAATGACATCCCTACTACCAGCCCGATGGATAAAAGTGTTATATGCCTTATTTGCTTCAAAAGAGGGTATTATATGAACAAGTGTCTGAATAAGGAGGTCAAGATTTTCCTTGGATCTAATCAACCCGAGGAAGCTAATCTGATTTCTTCCTTAGACTTGGAAGCATTAAATGGAGAAAGTTAAAAGAAGGGGAAAGTGGAGTAAGAGAAACCCAAGATAATTAAATTAAGAGTTGAGAAAGTTGTAAAAGATGTCGCAATTGAAATAGAAGTGGAAAATGAGGATGAACATGAGAGTGCAATGAGGGTAGTTGAACAAGGGCTAAGCTTGCAAAGTTTCATATGTATGAGGATTTGTTTTACCCGTCAACATATCCTCTACCCGTTGTTGCTACATTTTACTTGAAAATTTTTGGACTAAAAGAGGTTGTTTGGAATATGGGATGTGTTGTGGATTATGAGTACATTGACCCCTTTAATTTTCGATTGCCATCTTCATCCACATACAATTTTTCGGACTTGGAGTTTTTGTCGACATTGAAGCTTTCATGTACACCTCCATACAAGACTTCGAAAGGTAATTTTAGTATTCTATGTCACTCACCAATTGCATGTGATTATCGTGAGATATGTGTGATGGTAAAGGGAGTTGTCATCTTTGTGTTTGATCCAAAAGCCTTGGTGAAGAATTGTGATGATGTCATAAGAAGCTTAACTAAATTTTTATTTGACCCTAATGTACATAATTACAAATTGGAGTGTCTCAATCAAGTTGTATGTGATGTAGTTCCAATACAGGCATTTGATATTTATTTGGGACCACTTTGGCGATTTGATATGAGGGAGACTTTGGATGGTGTCATTGAAATGTGTTCTTTTCTTTTGGGTGATTAAAAGATCACCTTGGTACCCTTATTCCGAAAGCAAGCACAAGAGGCTCAAATTTATCTTCAAGGACAAAGTAAGCTCAAATTGGAAGGAAGAGGGAAGGATAGAGACAATCGTGATGAAGGAAATTGTAATTTGAAAAATCATGAGTGCTAGAGAGATGTGAGGGAAAAATGTAAGAAAGAGAAAACAATAAAATTTTTGATTTGTAAAGAAAATTTGACTATTCATGGAACAGTCACTTTTTCCTTCTCCAAGTTTTCTATATCTTTTGTGTAGGAAATTGAAAACATATATTTGTTTGAGTGACAAGATGAGATTTTGCTACTCCATGATATTGGAAATTTGAGGTGGAAGCACACCAAGGCTAAATACTTGGAAAATTTAGAAGTTTATAGTAACCTCTTTACAATTATTACTCCTTGGAAGGTTTTTATGATATTAAGAATGATGACTTATATAGTGGGCTTGCTTTCACTCCTTCTTCAAATCCCAAGTTGATGAACTTTGAGAATATTTGTGACTTGCATGAGCATTCTAATGATTTTCATGATTTATATGCCATAGTTCATCTTCGATGTTATAAAAAATTCTTTTCTTTTGATGATAACTTCTATGACCTTGGGTATTTATCATGTGGACTAATGGATAGGTTCACTAATTGTTGTGGAGTGTTGAAAAAGTGAGCCTACTTATCTATTACATAACTTAGAAAGTTTGGAGAATTTTATGTGCACCTTGATTTCTTACACAACCTTTGCTAATTGAGGATGCAAATGTTTGAAAAGTTTTGAACAATTTGATTATCAAAATTTTGAGCATAGTTGTCTAATACATTGACATGGATATCTTTCGAAATGCCATATGCGCCTTGAATTGCTATACAATTCTCGCAAAATTTTAGTTGGATGGCGAATCCTTAGATGTTGTTGGTAGGGCATTTGCTTGTCAATGTTTTGGGCATAGATTGGTTAACTTGGCTTATGATCTTGAATGGTTGGGACACTTTGATGTTACCACAACGATAAATTTCTTGTAAGGCTATTTTTGTTGGCTTCAATTTAGGGAATATAAAACCTGGAAAAAGCTTGTGCTAGAGCCAAGTGCTTTGTTGAAGAATGCAAAATTGAGGCCCAAGCAAATTGACCATCCACTTCAAGGATTTTATACATTCTATTTGACCTTAAGGAACAAGAATTCGAATTGGAAATAATTCACCTACAAGAGGATAGGTTTAATGTGATCCTAGACCATTGGAGGTGCTTCAAACCTGAGGCATAATATATTGTTGTGCCTTGGTAATTTTTAGAATGGGGCATAAGCAAGATTGGCTTCGAAATTGGGCTCACATCATGAATAAAATGAAATTATGGCTTCATTTTTGGACTTGTAATGGCCATGAAGACTTGGAGGGTGTTGAATTTGCAATCCAGGACATGTCGAATCAATCCCTAGGCAACCAAATTGACTTGGGAAGCAATTTTGAGATTCTGCATTTACAATTCCATTGCACACAATTGAGCTCAAGGCTTATAATTGTAACTACAAAGGGGTGGATTGGACAATCGTATACATAGTAGATCACAGAAAGATCAAGTTAGGCATCATGTGATTGATCAAATGACCTTTTTGATCGAGTGTGATGAGCAAAAAGACCAATTTTTGACAGTTCTTTTGAATTTTTGGCCATTGGAGTCAATTTTTGACGGCAAAATTGTTATTTCCTACTTATATTTTTTAGATTTGACCTTGTAGCACTTTATGTACCCTTTTCTTACATTTTGTAAACAATAGGAACCATGAATTGATATTGAATCAAGAAGTTATTCTATTTTCCTCTCTATACTTTATGTGTTGTGAGTTTTGAATGATTTAACCTCCAAAATTTAAGTATCAATTTGGGTCATTCGGTTTACTGTTGATGATTCATGGCCGACACTTGTTAGCTTGGTATTTGGTTCCTTGGTTATCAAGAGTAAATTCATTGTAAAGATTATGCCTAAGTGAGATTAATCGTTACTTAGTTTATTTTTGTGTAATCTTGCCATTTATATTTTGTTTTTCCTTTGATTTTTTCCTTGTTTTATCTTTCGTTTATTTTCCCTCGTTTTGCTAACCACTTTACAATCCTTACTTCTACTAATTCACATCAGTGTCATAATGATGTATTATGGATTTTAAGGGGAGATATTTCCGCAAATCTACAAACTAGCAATATCACACTCGAGATGGTTCGATTTTTTTCATAAAATATAATAGTTTTTCAATTGTCACAAAATAAATACAACAAATTAAAATTAGAAAGTGGATGAAAAAATAGAGTAGAGAGAAGAAGATAATACATAAAGAACCTAGAGTATTTGAATAACTATGCACTTGACAAATAATTGTTTTTACTTACTTAATATATAGCATAGATACTAGATATAATAGTAGAAATAGTGGTACATCCTGTTTAATTTTCTTATAAATTATAATGTCATTCACTATGACAAGTTATAATAAAAATAAAATTATATGTGTGAGAAAATTTTTAAAAAGAATGCACTGTAAGATGAAAAAAATATATATATAAGAGAAAAACATAAAATTATATTGAAGGAGACCAAAGTAAAGAGAAAAATAAAAATATTTTAATAAGGGCATTGTATTAATTATACATTATGCCACAAAATTTGCTGATTTTCGTAATATCTACACTATTATTAAGGATATAAACCCACTTTAGTTTCATGATGAAAATAAACAATTATGCTTGTGTTAAATTTTTTATTTTTTCTAAATATTCTTTCTTTGGATTCGTTTCAACTTGTTTCCTCAAATTTTTTACCTTTTTAATTTAAATTGATCATTCTTTATTTTTTATTTTAAATAAATTTTATTTTTAACTTTAGATAATTATATTTTCCTTAATTAAAATACAAGAACTGTATAATTTATTAAAAATATAGCATGAGCATGTGAATTATATTAATATAATATAGCTAGATTGTAAAGAACGATATGAATAAATAAAAAAACAAATAACATTTCGGCTCCTTATATTTTAATTATCTTATTTTTGCGTTGATCTTTGTCCCACGAAATAACGTCTCTCTCTCTCTCTCTCACACACACACACACACACACACACACACGCACGCTCACACGGACGGAGTACTTGCTTATGTTTGCATGTAATTTATCTACTATTTTTGTTCTACTGAAATACACACAATTCAAATCTATTGTAAGTAAATTTATATCCACTACTCTTAATATTTGCTAAATTTAAAGTTACACCTATTTTTAATAATTACAATTATCCCAGATTTATAAAAAGTATTATAATCGAACACAACAAAAGGGCAATATTCTTAATTTTTTTCTCAGTTTTAATGCTCGGTTGTGGTTTTTTTTTTTTCAAGGAGTAAGGGGTAACCATAATTCGTTAAAAATAGAAGAGATATTTGCGATTTTAGTAAATGTTAGAGATAGTGAATGCAAATCACTATTATTATTATTATTATTATGTTTTCATATCTAAAACACATATATAATGTTTTGAATCCTTTTTACAATCATTTTTATTTCATCGAAGCATACATATTTTAAACATATAATTCGTCAAAATAGTTTATGCATCATCTTATATTTTAATTTTATGTTATTTTTAAATTTTCATCATTAAATAAAATTTACATCCAAAACGATTTTCTTGGTCGTAATAACTACCACCAAAAATGGTGGGTATACTAATGTCTAATCGAATGAAAACCCAACAAACACCATTTACTTCACCGACTGCTTTTAGGTTTGAAAGGCATGTGACGTTTGAAAACAGAGGCTGCCAATCTCCCGACACCACTAATGAAATAGGTTAACATGTCTACAAATTTAGAGGAGTGCGAAACTTTATTTATAAATTATAAAATTATTATTTTTAAAAATAAAAAATTTTAAATATAAAAATGTAAAAATATTTATAATAAAAAATAAAGAAAGACTAAAGGAATTTAAAAAGAAAGAAAATTAAAAAGCAAATATAAAGTAAAAAAGTAAGTTAAAAGAAAAGATAGAAAATTAATAAAGAAAATATAAGAATTTAGAATAACAATAATTATATAATTTTACATCATGCAAGTAAAAAACTCTTATTAATTTAACAATGTAGCATACATATGTTAAATGAACGCTTGATTTAAAGTTTAAATTTTTGAAGAGAATCGTCTAATGTTTAATGATTTTAATACTCTCAATTAGTAGTGGACAATATCCCTTTTGCGGGAATTTCGCGTGGAACTTTTTCTCATAAATAATTTGTAAGGGTAATATTTAAATTAGGACTACAAATTTAACTTGATTTTAAAGCCACACCAAACAATTACATTATTAAATGGCCATCTAACATCAAATATAATTGGCTACTCTTTGGTTTTGGTTGGGAAGTTTTGTGAGTATCTCCATGATGCTTCATTTTCTAGGCAATCATAAACTTCTATAACTTTGGAGCGTATGTTTGGCTTATTATTAGGGTGTGTAAGAAAATTTTAATAATTTGAGTAAAAAAAATTTATATTTGGTTTGTAGGATGTAAGTGGACTAGAAAATTATATATATATATATATATATATATTTAAGATATAATAATAATTCTATTATACGATAATGTGTAGATTGATAGAGAAATAAAAAGTAAACATGAGTAAGAAAATAATATAAATAAGGATTAATTTGATTGTGAACAAGTATATTAATTTAAAAATTATTGTTAGTTATAAAAGGTAAAAGAAGAAAAATTAAAACTTGAATTTGAAAGAAATTTATATGATATATTATTTAATTTATAAAATTTTTAAACGGTAATAAATAGTTGATAATAAGAAAACAAACATATCCCAAACAATTTCAAAATAAAACTTTTTACAAATAGTGAATATTTAGTATAATAACATGGCCTCTACATCGTTGAAAATGGTTGTTCTGTCTACTGGGTATGATGTTCGACGTTTTCGTCTGATGACATGTCCTCTCGCTCCGGCAGGTAGGCGTGAATCTGGAGACGCAATATTAATTAGTTTCCGATGGGAATGAAGACATGCATGCGCTTCAAAAAAATAATACCTTATATAATATATAGTATGATGGAGAAAGCAAGAAACTTAAAAAATGCACACATAATGAATTAAAATTGAAGGATATTCAATACTTGTTCAAACGAATAAAAACAAGAATAATTTTTAAATACTAATTTTAAGTCCTTCTACAATTTACAAAATTATAAAAGGGGAAAAATGAAAAATAGAATAAATCAAAATTAAAAGAAGTGAATGAAATAAATGAAATTTAAGCTACAGAATGAAATGTAGTGTGTGACAAATTAAAAGAAATTTGATGCTTACACAATTACAATCAAATACATTTTTGTTTAATATACAGTATAGACTGGCATGATCAAACCAACATGAGTAAAAGGGTATAAGAAAAAGTCGTGTCCATAAATATTGCCGATCCGATATATCTCAAAATAAGACAAACCTAACCTAGCTCCAAAATAATTTAACGGGGACTTGGTTCGTATTCTTGGAATCCTATAATACAATGATAATTTTCTAATTAAAAATCTAACTAAATAAAATCCAATGACTTAATATCTATTTCCTAATTAATTCTATTTCTTAGCTCTAAGGATGTGGGATTGGCTAGACATTGCTGGAGTTTATCCTTCATAACCCTAATTTAATTAACAACTCACATAATGGTACCACGTCCAGTGCGACTGCATGTCAATAGCTATATTATAGTATTTTTTTTTTCCCTTTTATATAGCAAACCTTGATTTGCATATTATAATATCAAAGTATGCCCTAACTATTTATCCCAACTCCGCACTCAAATTTGTTACACTAATTTAAAAGTATGCCTTAAATAGTTTTGATCAGTAATCTAATAATGACTATGCACCAGTATATATATACAACCCGCAACCAACTGACCCTTCTACGTTAAATCTATGTATGTGCGTGTGTGTGTGTGTGTGTGTGTGTGGTACCACTAATTGTATGTGTATATATGGTACTAATCATAGCATTTAGTATGTTCCCCACTACTCCATAGACAAACACTCCCACCTCCATTGCCGGTTCCATTGTCTGCCATGGTTATATATGTGTAATCATTGTATATACATACATATGTATATATGTATATTGTTTTATATATTATTATGCCTAATCATAAATCCTAATTTATACATAATTGAATCTAAAAACCTAGATCAAATGTGAATAGGAGAAAGAATAAAAATTACCTCAATTACATGTAGATCCATGCCTTGAAAGTCCCTACTTTCTTCCACAACTCCCGCAAAATAAAATAAAATAAACTATGAATTAATATAGTATCCCTAAAAAATTATGGGGGAATTTTGACATAGTTTTAGCATCTAACCTTGTTAATTTGGTTAATTAATTCTAAAGGGTTGACCCTCTATTTATAGGGTTACTTCAAGTGGTATAAATAATTTAAACTCTAGAGTTAGTACCCAAGTAGTATTAGGATGTTCATTCTAGACATATTCTTATTTTAAGGATTTTAAGGGGAGTTATTTCCAGCAATCTACAAACTAGGAGTATCACACTTGATGTAGTTCGATTTTTTTCATAAAATATAATAGTTTGTCAATTGTAACAAAATAAATACAACAAATTAAAATTAGAAAGTGGATGGAAAAACAGAGGGAGTAGAGAGAAAAAGATAATACATAAAGAATCTAGAGTATTCAAATAACTATGCACTTGATAAATAATTGTTCATTAACTTAATACATGGCATGGATATTAGATAGAATAGTAGTAATAGTGGCACATCCCGTGCAATTTTCTTATAAATTATAATATGTCATTCACTATGAAAAGCTACAATAAAAATAAAATTATATGTGTGAGAAAAATTTTAAGAAGAACGGCACTGTAAAATATAAAAAATATATATAAGAGAAAAACATAAAACTATATTAAAAGAGACCAAACTAAAGAGAAAAATAAAAAGATTTTAAAGGGCATTGTATTAATTTTACGTTTTGCTACCAAATTTTCTGATTTTCGTAATATCTATACTATTATTAAGGATAAACCCACTTTAGTTCCATGATGTGAAATAAACAATTATCCTTGTTTTAAATTTTTTTATTTTTTCTAAATATTCTTTCTCTGGATTCGTTTCAACTTGTTTCCTCAAATTTTTGCCCTTTTAATTTAAATTGATCTTTGTTTATTTTTTATTTTAAATAAATTTGTATGTTAACTTTATATAATTATACTTTCCATAATTAAAATATAATAACTTTATAATTTATTAAAAATATAGCATGAGCATAGAGTTTGTGAATTTTATTAATATAATATAGCTAGATTGTAAAGAATGATATGAATAAATAAAAAAGAAATAATATTCCTGCTCCTTATATTTTATTTATCTTATTTCCACGTTGATCTTTGTCCCACGAAATAAAATCTCGCTCTCTCTCTTCTCTCTCTCTCCCTCTCTCCCTCTCTCCCTCTCTCTCACACACACATGGAGTATTTGACTAAATTTAAAAGTACACCTATTTTTAAATAATTACCATTATCCCTAATTTATGAAAAACGTCACAATCGAGCACAAAATGAGGGCCATATTTGTAATTTTTTGCTCATTTTTTATTCTCGGTTATAGTTTTTTTTTTTTTTTCCAGGGAATAAGAAGGTAACCATAATTCGTTAAAAATAGAAGAGATATTTGTGATTTTACTAAAGGCTAGAGATAGTGAATGCAAATTTTCATATATTATATTAAAATAACCTTTTCTGTTTCTTTATATCTCTTATATTTTACACTATTATTATTATTATTATTATTATTATGTTTTCATATCTAAAACACATATATAATGTTTTGAATCCTTTTTACAATCATTTTTATTTCATCCAAGTATACAAATTTTAAACATATTATTCATTAAAATAGTTTATGCATCATCTCATATTTTAATTTTATGTTATTTTTAAATTTTCATACATGAAACACACAAATTTTCATCATTAAATAAAATTTACATCCAAAACGATTTTCTTGTTCGTAATAAGTAATAACTACTACCAAAATGGTAGGTATACTAATGTCTAATCGAATGAAAGCCCCACACCATTTACTTACCGACTGCTTTTAGGGCTGTGCAGTTATCAAAATTTCAAAGGCATGTGACGTTTGAAAACAGAGGTCGCCAGTCTACCGACACCTCTAAAGAAATTGGTTAAGTCTATAAATTTAGATTGCGCAACTTCGTTTATAAATTATAAAATTATTATTTTTAAATAATATAAATAAAAAATTTTAAATATAAAAATATAAAAATATTTACAATAAAAAATAAACAAAGACGAAAAGAATTTAAAAAGAAAGAAAATTAGAGAGCAAATATAAAGTAAAAGAATAAGTTAAAAGAAAAGATCGAAAATTAATAAAGGAAATATAAGAATTTAGAATAACAGTAATTATATAATTTTACATTATACGTATAAAAAATTCTTATTAATGTAACAATATAGTATAGATATGTTAAACGATCGTTTAATCTAAAGTTTAAATTTTTGAAGTGAATCGTCTAATCTTTAATGATTTTAATACTCTCAATTAGAAGCAGAATAGTTTTGCCGAAATTATCACGTGGAACTTTTTCTCATAAATATTTTGTAAGTTTAATATTTAAAATAGGACTACAAATTTAAATTGATTTTAAAGCCACATCAAACAATTACGTTATTAAATGGCCATCTAACATCAAATATAATTGGCTACTTTTGGCCTTGAGTGGGAAGTTTGGTGAGTGTCACCGTGATGCTTTATTTCCTAGGCAATCATAAACTTATAACTTTGGAGGTTATGTTTGGTTTCTTATTAGGGTGTGCAAGAAAATTTTATTAATTTGAGTCAAAAAATTTTATGTTTGATTTGCAAGATGTAGGTGGACTAGAAATTATATATATATATATATATATATATTTAATATATAAAAATAAATAGATGATATGATAGTATATAGATTGATAGAGTAATAAAAAATAAACATGAGTAAAAAAAATCATATAAATAAGGATTGATTTAATTGTAAATAAGTATGCTGATTTAAAAATGATTAGTTAGTTATAAAAAGTAACAGAATAAAAATTAAAACTTAAATTTGAATAAATTTTATATAATAAAATATTTAATCTATAAAATTTTTAAATAGTGATAAATAGTTGATAATGAGAAAACAATCGTGTCCCAAACAATTTCAAAATAAAACTTTTTAAAAATAGTGAATTTTTAGTATGATAACATGGCCTCTACGTCATTGAAAATGGTTGTTTTTTCTACTGGGTATGATGTTCGATATTTTGTCTGATGATATGCCTTCTCGCTCTGGCAGGTAGGCGTGAATCTGGACACGCAGTATTTAATTAGTTTCTGATGGAAATGAACACTACCAGAAAAACGACGCCTGTCGGGGACGGAATATTTAGGATAGATTTATCCCGTGCTATATTAGCCATGGTTTGGGCATGGCTACCTACGTTTTGTTGTAAATCTGTTACAAAGTCGTGTCAAATTAGTTTACATTAAAACCATTTAGGGACAACTTGATAATATGAGATACAAAAGTCATGCTAGAATTTCTATATATAATAATAGAAAAGCCAGTCTCAAAATCATGCCACATTAGGGTCGTTTTTGGCACGGCTACGTACAAGTAAGAAGAAATCTATTCCAAGGCCGTGCTAGATTGGTTTACACTAAAACCGTCAAGGACAACTCGATAATATGGGATGTGAAAGTTGTCTCTAAATTGTGTTAAAATTTTCATATATAATAATAGCAAAGCTCATCTCAAAACCGTACCAGATTAGGACAGTTTTGGCACGGCTACGTACAGGTAAGAAGAAATCCATTCTAAAGTCGTGCCAGATTGATTTTTACTAAAACCGTTTCTAAGCCATGCCAAAACCTCCGTTCCTAAAGCCGTGCCAAAACTTTCGTCCCAAAGCCATGTCAAAAATTATCGTTTTGAGGTCATATCAAAATTTTCGTCTCAAAACCGTGCAAAAATTATTGTTTCAAATTAGTGTCAAAATAGCAATTCCAAATCGATGCCAAAATAGTATATGTCACAAATATTAGAATGGGGTCATTTGGGACGTGATATAAACTTTCCTAAATATTCGTTCCAAATAGCTTTGAGACGTCTTTGGAATGAAATCTTGTCCCAACATTTCATTTCGAATTGGCATTTTTCTTGTAGTGGAAGATATACATGCGCAATGTGAGTCTTCAAAAAAATAATACTTTATATCACATATATATAGTATGATGGAGAAAGAAAGATACTTAAAAAATGCATATATAATGAATTAAAATTGAAGGATATTCAATGCTTGTTCAAACGAATAAAAACAAGATAATTTTTAAATACAAATTTTAAGTCATTCTAAAATTTACAAAATTTAAAAGAAGAAAAATGAAAAATAGAATAAATCAAAATTGAAAGAAATGAATGAAATAAATGAAATTTAAGTTGTCGAATGAAATGTAGTATGTGACAAATTAAAAGTAATTTGATGCTTATACAATTACTATCAAATTCTTTTTTGTTTAATATACAGTAGAGACTGGCATGATCAAACCATCACGAGTAATAGGGCATAAGAAAAAGTCATGTTCATATCATTCCACTGTCCGTTTTCATTCAATTTGAATATTAATACCACTATTATACTTATAACTTTTCTTCCAAATAAAGTTTTCATTAAAATTCGAAAAATACATTAAAATTATA
This sequence comes from Avicennia marina, assembly GCA_019155195.1. NCBI lineage: Eukaryota > Viridiplantae > Streptophyta > Magnoliopsida > Lamiales > Acanthaceae > Avicennia > Avicennia marina. The sequence continues at coordinate 7,930,514 of CM032783.1, read as the reverse complement.
TAAAAGAGTGATTTAAATAAAGTGTAATAAATATATATATATATATATATATATATATATTGACATGATCAAATCGCGTCGGATCGTGGTAGGATTAGATTGAACCTGATGGAATGACCACAATCAGCACACCGATTACTGATTGATACGTTACGAATCACACGGACCACTCTGGAATGACTTGATTTGGGATAGAAATTCACAAGAAATTGAAAGGCTCAATTTCAAGGAATTGAGAAGAAACCTGAATGAATTGAAAACTCTCTGTCTTTATTCATTGTCCGTATCTACTAAATAACAAACTACTATTTATACTAAATACTATCAGACTTTAACCTAAAAGCCCATATGGCCCAATTTATTAATAAAGCCCATCTACAATAAAGCTAAAATTAATAAATATTAAAATAAATTTTGACGGATCCCTGAATCGCGTCATACCCCTCCTCTTGAAGACGAATTGTCTTCAATTCGAATTTGTGTTCTCCTAGATCAAACACGAATCTTTGGAAGGTTTTTAATTCTTTATCGTCTCGTTGAAACTTCAGCTTCATCTTCCCATAAGTCCAGCATAAAAATACCAGCAACAAACTATATAAAGGAATATAAAAAAGCAATGATGAATTATCCGGATATGCATATGTAATCTCTGCAGATAAAACTATTTTCCCCTCTTGTGCAGTACAATTGGACAAAGCATCTGCTAAAGGGTCAAATGGATCAACGTACACGTGACTCTGTAGAAATTTAATCTCCCAATCCTTAGCTTTGTTCTTCATTCTTGTGGCTGTCCTCAACTTCCACTTTAATTTCTATGGCTTCTTCCATCTCAACTTTATCCTTTTCAATTTCTACTGATTCCATTACTTCTTTCCGTTCACTTTTCTCCTCAATTTCTAAATGTGTGCTATCACTGCCATTATCTTCATGTTGTACTTCATCCGGTGGCATCTTCTCCACAATCCTCACTTTAGTCAAAGATGACATCTCTATGAATGGGCCTTTCTTCTTTCCCATAACTTTGCTAATGCCAATATGAGTATCAACTTTCTCGTTTCGGCATTCACTCATACTATGTCCACGCTGAAAGCAATTAAGACACACTTAAATTTGACTTTTAATATGAGAACCCGATACCTTAGATGTCTCGTCGTACTCATCTATATTCGCTCCATAATCTCTGATATTATAATGCCTTGACGGTATATATTTATTTCTTATCTTCTCGTAGTCTTGTCGATCTTGCTTCACTGGCCTGACATGATGCCCATGTCCGTCTCTACCCCGAGCTATGCCTGGCACAAAACTGTCTTGGCGTCCAGGTGGCTTGGACAGTGAACTGTCTCTTTCCAGGGTTGTGGCTTGGGATGCTTCTACGCGCTCTAACCGGTCTTGTATATCTGTTATCTTGTCTTACATACCCTCCACACTCTTGGTAAGCTTCCTCAATTCACTAGTGAATGATTCAAATAAGAACTTAGTCTCGTTAGAACTATTACCCTGTCTTAAATACTGGTTGGCCATCAAGATAGCTCCGCTCGTGTATCACACAAACTCAATTTAATTCTCACAAACTCAATTTAATTCTCACAAACTCCAATTTCTCGTGCCCGTCTCGTGTAATTCCAAAGTAGACTTAATAATTTAAGTAACGTAAAATAATACAAGTACTCGATATGAATGATATGAGGCTACAACGAAAATATGAGATAAGCAGGTATCTCGATCTATTATAGGCCCAAACACAACCCAAAAAAAAAAATAATAAATTTCTCTCCCTTTTTTTTTTATTGGCTCCTTCTTTTTTTTTTGGCCTCCTTTTTTTTGCCTCTTTTTTTTCTTTTTTTTTTAAAAAATCAACAACCAAACAAAGCCTTAATTCTCAGTAAATTTAAGCTAGCCAAACAGAGCCTTATTAGCCCAATAATATCCAGCCCAAAGAAGGACCCAAAAAAAAAAAAAAATCTAATCTGGAATTGGCCAAGGTCTTTGACCCAGAACCCTACAGCCCAACTAGGCTTGGCCCAATTCTTTTTTTCTTCTTTTTTTTTTCTCTGCCAGAATTTGGCCCAATCGACAACTTGACCTAAAATTTTCTCCAGCCCAAATCAACCTCGGCCCAATCGACAATTTTTTTTTTAAAAAAAGAAAGCGAGTGGCGGCAATGAAATCTCGACTGACTGATTTCGCCGGCATACATCCACGGCGGTGGCCACAAACGGTTGGCCCGGCTTGGGGAAGCCCTAGGAGAGCCTCGGCGGTGGCGATGTGTCGCGATTCAGGCCCTGGCGACGCGAATTTCAGGCGGAAATTCTAGCGGCGTAGCGGCGGTTCACGGTCAGATTTCTCCTGATTCCGGCGGCGTTGGCTTCAATTGATGGTGGCGATGGAATGGGCTTCGGGTGGCGGTCCTTGGGCGGCTAAATCCCAGCTTGAGATCGGCTGGAGACGGCGGATTGCGGCAGCAAATTTCAGCCGAGAGCGGCGGCGCGGATTTTTTTTCCTTTTTTTTCGATTTTTCTTTTGAAACTCGAATCGTATATTGAATTAGAATTCAACACAGGCTCGCTCTGATACCAAACTGACGTGATCAAATTGCGTCAGAAAATAGCGGTGTAATCGGACCTGAATCTGAAAATCCTAAGGACGCGAATGGGACGAAAAACGCCGACTCAACGTGGTAGGATTGGATTGAACCCGATGGAACGACCACAATCAGCACACTGATTGCTGATTGATACGTTACGAATCACACGGATCACTCCGAAATGACTAGATTTGGGATAGAAATTCACGAGAAATTGAAAGGCTCAATTTTAAAGGAATTGAGAAGAAACGTGAATGAATTGAAAACTCTCTGTCTTTATTTATTGTCTGTATCTACTGAATAACAAACTACTATTTATACTAAATACTATCAGACTCTAACCTAAAAGCTCATATAACCCAATTTATTAATAAAATTCATTTACAATAAAGTTAAAATTAATAAATATTAAAATAAATTTCAACGGATCCCTAGATCGCGTCATATATGAACTTAGAATTAATACAAATATTAATTTATTAACATCATCAATTCTGTGTCAGGATGATGCATTATGGATTTTAAGGGGAGCTATTTCCAGTAATCTACAAACTAGAAATATCACACTCGATGTGGGTTGATTTTTTCATTAATTAAAATATTTTGTGAACTGTAACAAATTATAAGAGAAATATAATTAATTTAAAATTAAAAATATATGATAAAATTTGGAAAGATAATGAAGAATGAAAAAAATTTTAAAATACAAAAATATTGCATTATTTTAACATTTACAAACGAAAATTTTGTTTTTAATTTTAATATAAGGTACAGAATAATGAATAGATAAAAGAAAAAAGAAATTTAAAAATAAATAAATAGAATAAATTAAAATTAGAAAGAGGATGAAATAAATAACAATTAATAAATAAAGAATCTAGAGTATTTAAATAACCACATGCTTGATAAGTAATTTTTTTTATTTACTTAATATATAGCACAGGTATTATATATAATGGTAATAACAGTGGCACATCCTGTGCAATTTTCTTATAAATAATAATACGTCATTCACTATGACAAGTTATAATAAAATTAAAATTTATTTAAAAAATTATATGTGTGAGAAACAATTTGAAAAGAATGTAGTGTAAGGTATAAAAATACAAGAGAAAAATATAGAATTATATTAAAAGTGATCAAAGACAAGAGAAAGAAAAATGAGATTTTAATAAGGGCATTATAGTAAATTATACATGATGCAATCAAATTTTCTTATTTTCGTAAAATCTATATTTTTATTAAGGATATAAACTCATTTTAGTTTTATGATGTTAAATGAACTATTATCCTTGTCTTAATTTTTTTTATATTTTTTTCTATATTTTGTTTCTTTCAATTCGTTTCAACTTTTTCCTTAGTTTTTTGCCTATTTAATTTTTATTCATCTTTCTTTATTTTTTTATATTAAAAAAAGTGTACTTTTAACTTTAAATAATTATAGTTTCCTTAATTAAAATAGAATAACTTTATAATTTGTTAAAAACATAGCATGAGAATAGAGCGTGTGAATTATATTAATATAATATAGCTAGATTTTAAAGATGATAGGAATAAATAATAAAAAAAAAATCATATTTCTCCTTATATTTTAATTATCTTACTTTTGTGTTGATCTTTGTTCCGCAAAATAAAATCTCATGCACACAGAGAGTACTTGCTTATGTTTGCATGTAAATCATCTACTATTTTGTTCTATTTAAATGCACACATTTCCAATATATTGTAAGCAAATTTACATTCACTATTCTTAACACTTACTAAATTTAAAAAATACACCTATTTTTAACTAATTACCATTACTCCTAATTTATAAAAAATGTTACAATCGAGTACAAAATGGGGGCCAATATTTGTAATTTTTTACTCATTTTTTATGTTATGTTTTTCAAAAATTAAGGGGATAATGTAATTTATTAAAAGATATTTGTGATTTTAGTAAAGGTTGTAAAATCTCCCTATATTATATTAAACTGACTATTTCCATTTCTTTATTTTTTTATATTTTACACTTTTATTATACTTTCATATCTAAAACACAAATATAATGTTTTGAATCCTCTTTACTGTCATTTTTATTTCATCAAAGTATACATACTTTAAGCATATTATTCATCAAAATAGATTTTTATGCATTATTTTATATTTTAATCTTATGCTATTTTTAAATTTTTCGTAGTTAAAACACAAATTTTCATCATTAAATAAAATTGACATCCAAATAGACTTCATGTTCGTAATAACTACTAGAAAAATGAGGGGTGAACATAAACCTGCTTGACTTGATCAACCTATTTAAACCACCCATAAATCGTTAGTTTTAATTTTCTTATTAAATAATAACAATTTATAAAGACTAAAACTTACTACAGGCCGAGTGGCGAGTTTAATAATTATAATCTGCCTAATCCACAACAACTATTTATATTAATTTAATAATATATATTTGTACCTTTTATATTTGCTTTTCTCTTTTGTTTTTAAATTATGACTTCGCTTTTTATTTTTTAGTTATGATTTATATATTTGGATGAAATTAATAGTGTATTTATCAAACTTTTTGTTTTAATATAATAACTTTTTTAATAATTTGATATAAGGCATTGAGATTTTATTCAAATAATTTGATTTATGTATCAATGGTTTAAAGAATCAAATTATTTTAAAAATTTTCATTGTCAGTGTAAATGTTTGATTGAATTTATGAAATATTTTAAAATTTATTTGTGAAATTGATTATAGAAAAGACATAAAATTGAATGTAAGATAGATAAAAATAAGACGTATTTTTGTTTAATTAATAAGAATTTTTCTTTTACATAATTCAAGTCGATAAAAAATTATTATATTTTAGACAATTAAAATATTTCGACTTTACTTTTAAATAATAGAAATAAAATTTGTAACCCAATCAAACCAATGGAACCACACTATTCGGTTTGAAAAAAATTAATAACCTACTATAGTTTAAACTTTTTCTTAACCCGCCTATATCTAATTGGATAGAATATTATTTTTAATCTACCTAAACCCAACCACGCACACCCTTAAGAAACATGGTAGGTATACTATGTCTGATTGAATGAAAATCAAACACCATTTACTTATGCATGGCTTTTAGGTATGTGTAGTTATCAAAAATTGAAAGGCATTTCATGTAGGGTTGTTAGCTGATGGAATTACTCGACTCAATATATCTATCGAATAGTTAGATTTGAGCTTGATCAAACATGAGCTCGGGTCGAGTCTCGAGTTTCTTAGCTTGCTTCAACAAGCCAAACTCGATTTTCCTGTTTCCATGCTCGAAGGGTTGTCGGGCTACTCGGCTCAATGGGCATAAGGTAATTTCATACCCCTCTTTTTCACCGTTCACATTTCATCCTAACTCCTACCCTAATTGAAACCGCGCATGCACAACCAAAGCAGCAATCCAATTCATCATTGAACTGCTGCACCCCAAGTAAGCACCAAATCGTTGTGCCACCACAGAAATCGAGATACGTGTTTGAAGGCGAGATTAATTGAGGTCGAGGCAGCTTGGACGAAAACCCTGCAACAACGCTATGTCTGCGTTTGCTATCACAAGTCCCAAGCACCATTCCCGTTAGCACATGCCCATCTGCTGCTGATTACCGTCAAGTACCTACGATCTCAAAATCATCACCACTAGCCACTGTCTCGCCCTGGTCACGCTTACGCTAGTCTGGTGTCGCAGCCATCGGAAAAACCTCAAAAACTCACGCGATGCAAATAGGTTGTTCCTCGACGCCTCAATAAGTCGAGCTTCCTCCCCCAGCCAGTTGCGACGGGTCAAATTTCTTTGAGGTAAGTGATATATTTTAGAATTGGAATCTTATTAATCCACGTACTGCATTTGTTAATTTCGTTTCAGGCCATCCTTTGTATGCCGTTGATGTATGAACCTGGTGTCACTCGGCTAGATTGACTAACCCAAATCAGTTTTAACTTTATCAACCAAGGAAACCCGTTCTTTTTCTTTTCTCAAATACTTGTAAAGAAGCTGGTTGGGAAGACATTTGTCGAATGTTATACCAAATTGGGAAGGTTAATTTATACTTGTAATAGTAAAATTAGCTGTTTTAGTAATTGAGTGAACCCAGGAAGACAATTTGATGACAATTTCTTAGCAAGAAGTGGTTACTGGTTAGGCCAATTTATGAATTGAAGTAGTGGCATACTGTTGTTAAACTGTAGTGGCTGCATCACAATTATTCAATTAGTGTCTAGTTTGGTTTTTGCTTTGCACTGGAATAAAATGAAGTTGCTTTTGATGCGTGCTACAAGTCGAACTTGCATTCTGTCAATCTGCAAATTGCCGACGAAGTTTTATTTAATTTGTGTGTTCTAGTTTTTTGCATTGTTTTTATTAAAGATCATTATAGAGTATGAAGGTTCAGAATCAACTACAAATCCTTAGACTAGCAGTGCTCAAATAGGTCAGATAGGTTAGATTTTTATTCCTTGAGATGGAGGAGGGAATTCACACTAATTTATTAACAAAAGTTGCGATTTTTTTTGTTTTATAGGCACATCTTCTAGGCAAACAGATTATGATTCATTTGCACCAGCAGCTAATTCAATCACTCCAGCAATTGGGAGCACTCAAATCTTAGCGATTAATGCTAGTGTTAGTGCTCCTACAATCTAACGGATGATATGGATTAAGAGGGTGAAGAAAGAGAGGAGAATGTAAGAGTAGAAGAAGGAATTGAATTCCACATTCTTAAAAGCAGCAAGAAATCCAAGGTGTGGCAAGATTTTGACGAGGCTATAGAGGATGGAGTTGATTAGGCCATATGCATAAATTGTAAAGCTAAACTTTCTTGGGGCAAGACAAGGCAAACATCAACCATGATAAGACTTCATAAACATTGTTTAGTTAGACTGGCCAAAATTAGGAATGAGGCACAATAAACAAAGATCAGCTTGCAACTAATTGGTTCATCTTCTCCTGCTCTATTGGCATTGCATGATGGGGTTTTTGGCATGCAAAAGATTAGGAAAGCAGCTACCCATTGGATTATGACGAATGAGCATCCCTTAACTATTTTAAAGGATGAGGATTTAATTATATACTAAAGTGTGGGATGCTAGAGGAGAAGCCAATATCTCGTCGCATGGAAATGGAGGATTGTTCTCGTGCTTATGAAGTTGAGAAGAAAAAATTGAAGAAATTTTCAAACAATGTCACCAAAATTAGTATCACAATCGGCATGTGGAAATCAAAGAATCAAAAGACTGAGTACATGGTCATGACTTGGATAAATTTAGACTAGACACTTCAAAAAAGACCCTTAGCTTTGTGTAGGTTGTACCACCATGACGTGGAATTGAGACTGTAGCCGAGGTATTAAAGTGTGCAAATGATTTGGGAATTGAATAAAAAATTCACACAATTTCAATTGATACTGGATCAAATAATGACGTGGCAGTGAGAGTTCTACGGAATGATCTTGAGAAGGCAAAGACACTTGTGGGTGGTGGCAAGCTATTTCATGTTCATTGCTTGGCCTATATCTTGAATCTTATGGTTCAAGACGGGTTAAGTGAAATAACTGACATTTGTGGAGATATCAGAATATTGTCAAATATGTTAATTGAACTGATGGTAAATCATTAAAATTTGGTTCAATTGCTTAAAGACACCAAATTCCAGGAAAAAAGTTGGTTTATGATTGCAAACAAGATGGAATTCTACATACGAGATGTTGAGCCATGCCTTGAAGTTCCAAGATGTTTTTACACGATGAGGATGAGGATTATGTCTTATATCCATTAGATGAGGAGTGCGAGAAAGTTGAAAAACTTAGTGGTGTCTTGTAAATCTTTTGGACAACTACTAATTTGTTTCTCCCAAATATTTTGAATCTCAAAATAACTTTAGATGATTGAGCTAATGATGTGGATGGGTTTGTTTAGAGAATGGTGGCCAAAATGATTGCACAATTTGATAAATATTAGGGTGAGTGTTATTTGTTCGTATGTGTTGGTATCATCTTGGATCTAAGGCAACAAAATGCAAATGGAGGAGTTTTTATTTTCCAAGATATATACTTCTGCTAAGATGCATGCGAAGTTAATTCAAGTATGACAATTCGTCTTGAGCATTTCTGATGACTATGTGAAGGATATGATTGCAGCCTCTAATCCAGCATTAGTGCCATCTTCTAGTCATCTGGCTCATCACAATCTAGTTAGGGCACCATCTATAATATGAGATGGACTAGGTGAGTGGGAGTCTCAAGCTAGAGTGAGCATTTTTGAGCCTCAGAGATTTGAATTAGTTGAGTATTGGGAAAAATCATGCTTCTGAAATTTATCGGAGTCACGTAAATTAGCTCGTTTGGATTGGTGGAAGAAACTAGTATTATCTCAGATGTATATGATATATTAGGCATTCCTATCACTATAGTTGAATTTGAGGCTATATTTAGTGATAAGACAATGGTGATTGACTCTTGTCGAGTATCACTAGCTCTTGAGGCTATTTAGATGCTATTGTGTGCCAGCGATTGGTTGAGGCTTTTACATGGAGTAATAAAGAAATGAAATTAAGTTTTTAATTTTTATTTTAATTTTTATTAAAGTATTTATATTATACTTTCTATTTAGTTTTGATTGTTTAAAAATTTATATGTTTGGCTTTGTAGCAAAAAAAGCTCTTATACTGTACCAGATTGGAAAACCAATTCTTCAACTTGAAGATTAAGAGTCAACACTTGCATTTTCAAGGTCCTCAGTATATACATTTTATTGTGTTCTTCGATTCAACTATCTTAGTAAAATTGTATGATTATGTGATGTTGTCATTCTATATATATATTGAATGTGTTTAATGGATGTATTGTACTATGCTAGAATGGAATGTTAGAAAAATTGAAGTGTGCCATTTTGTTTATGAATTATAAATTATTATTTTTTAAATAATATAAATAAAAATATTTAATAACTAAAAATAAAAAAATATTTACAATAAAAAAATAAAGAAAGACTAAAAAAATTTGAAAAGAGAGGAAATTAGAGAGCAAACATAAAGTAACATAGTAAGTTAAAAGAAAAGATTGAAAAAGAATAAAAGAAATATAAGAATTTTAAAAAAAGGTAATTATATAATTTTACATCGTACAAACAAGAAAATCTTACTAACTTAATAATATGGTATAGATATATTAAATGGTCACTTAATTTAAAGTTTAAATTTGTGGAGAGAATCATCAAATCCTTAAGAATTATAATAGTCTCCGTTGGTAGCAGACAATATTCCTTTCGCGGAAATTATCACGTGGAACTTTTTCTCATAAATGTTTTGTAAGGGTATTATTTAAAATTGGACTGCAAATTTAACTTGATTTTAAAGCCACACTAAATAATTATTTTGTTCAAAATTTTAATATGTTAAATAATTCTATTTTATTACCTGATAGCTCTAACAATGTAAATGGAGATATACATAGAGAGATTCCATTTTGATTCTCACCTTGTTTACATTTTGGACTGGAGATAAATTGATTGCTGCTGCTTTATTTGTTGGAAATGGAAACTGGAGCGAAAACCAAATGTTGTATAAAAGTAAGAAACAAGAAAAAGCTAAAGTGCTATTTCAATGAGTAATGTTTGAAGAGTGTGTATTTCGATAAAAATAAAAGATAAAAAAGATAGAAATTCAAACAATTTTTTTAAGAAATGAGCATGAAATCTGATTTAGAAACATTCATTCAAAATCATGTAGTAGTAAAATCTTGCATTTTTATTGGATGAATCTGTATGTTTTTTCTTGGCCTAGTTCCTAACTACGATAATGAAAATTTTAACCGTATATTAAATTTTTAACTGCACAACTTTTAAATGAATATCAAACATTTTCATCTCACTATTCTGTATTTTAATTTAATTTCTTTTAACATACAAAGAGACAATTATAATGAAATATTTCTATCAAATAAATATCTAGAATTTACATAGAAATTTAGGCTAAGATTCAAGATATAAATACAAAAATTTTTGGCAAATACTAGAGAATACATTCTATAAGATTTAATAAACCAAACAGAAAAATGCACACCGAATTTTTGAATTTTTTTTCCAAATTCTAAGCCAAATTAGTTTAATTTTCGATACAGATGAATTTTTGATTTCCACAAATTGACAGAAACTGTGCACACCCCTAAAATCGTCTCTGCATCCAAATCTTGTGGAACTTGTGAAATGTTCTGATGATTTTGGCTGCCGATACCCAATGCATGACAAAGCCTACAATGCATTTAACAAATATTCTTATTAATCACCTTACCTATAGGCAACAACAGAACTCATTTATCTATTTATAAAATAATTAATTTAAATGAAGTGTCTAAATTATGTACAGCCACATAATACGGTGCTAAATGAATGAATTAATTTAATGTCCAAAACGTTTTTATTTGATAACCTTTGCCACATTAAAGGCAAAAAGAAAAAATTAATGAGGTAGTAGATGCGTAGGTCTAGGTTCGTCCTACTATTAATCACTTAATTGTAAAACAGTACATTAATAAATAATTAATTTTGTGAAAGTGATTATGCATGCAATAAAACCTTAGGCTACGTTTGGAGAGGGGTTTTCATTGGAATAATATTTGGTACAACTAGTTTTGCGATGAATAGTATGCTTAGAAAAAAAAGTTTTGATTGGATGAATAATAAGATTTATTTGAATATATATATATATATATAATAATGTATAATAATGATTGTGTAATGACGGAAAACTTTTAATCAAGAAGGAATACATGAAATTTATTCAGCCATTTATTTGTTAAATTATTTAAGTGATGTTAAGTTAGTTATGGAAGGAAATATATACATATAAGTGCTAGTTAACTGTGCCAATTATGAGGAGATATGGATGGCTCCCTCAAGATACCTTGCCCTGCTGGAGAGGGTGAAAATAGCATATGATTTAAGAGGAAAATTGTTGGAAAATAATTACCTAAATTAAGGGATGTCAACCTTACCTTAAGTCACTTGGTGTACCCAATGTATATAAACACAATTTGTTGAGAGTGTACGAAACTTTTGCATTCTTTCACCCTTTAAATACCTCGTTGGCCAGCTGCTAGAGAGGGGAAAGGAGAGAAGAAATTTCAGCACAAAGTTGACATAGTTTCCTATGTCACACCTTGAATTCAAATACGTAATGTGGCAGTACTTTCAAGATATTCATCTTAATGACACTAAAGTCCATGTATGCATGAGAGAACTTAAACTATGCATTAATGAAAAACATCATAAAACTTACATAATTTAAAATCTTATACAAAGTCTCTTCAACAATTGCAAACCAAACTACAACAGAAGTGTAAAGTTTACAACTTAATGAAAAGAGTAAATATTAAACTTAAAGCTATGTATATATTAAAATTAATGTTATCTCGGAAGTAGCTTCTTTACAAACCCTATGTAAACTTGTCCTTTGTATCCTTCACTGCAAAAGGGGTTTCAGAAGAAGAATTTTTGTGAGCGAAAATGCCCAATAAAGGATTATCTACTTTTAGAGGATGTGAACAGTTCAAAAATTTTAGACACTTTTTCATAATACGCACGTCAATGAACAATTCATTTCAAACATCTATTCATCATGTTAGGCTACTCATAGGTTTGAACATTTCATGTACAAAATTCACTGATCAGGATCTTAATTTTTAACTTTAGCTAGGGGGGTCATGTGTAATAGAAATGATCTTTCAACCAAAATGGCTATCTTAATCTACAACCTTGATTGAGAAGGTCACTTAAAATGTTATTCTTTAACCTTAATTGAGAAGGTCACGTGGTTCAATTTTTAACTTCGATTAGGAAGGCCACGTGCAATCGAATGATCTTTCAATCAAAACAACTATCTCAATCTATGTTCTTGGTTGAGAGGGTTAGTGTGTTTTCCTATAGAAGGGTCCAAAACTTCTAATCCATTTAGATGGGTTGAACCAATTCCGTTACACTGGCAAGAATTCCAATGAGCATGTTCACAAAAAACATTTTTGTAAACATTGGAGTTTAACATAATTTTGGTATAGAACATTTTATGAGTTATTATAATACTTGCTTACATCCAAAAACATATTTAAGAAATAATTTCAACTTGGCATAAAATAATTTTCTCGATTTAGGGATTGAAATTTTTACAAAAACATATAAGCATCTTCAAAAGAAAGTGATTTCATGAAAATTTTGAAATCATGTTTAAAATCATCAATTTTGAAAATATTTTGTAAAACATAATCTAGGTAATCCACTTAGTTGGAATTATGTCGCTTGATTCGAAGGTGCCCTAGGTTTAGTCCTTTGACTTCATATTTATCCAAACAATGTCATAGTTTAATCCAAAACTATTGAAGTTTAATTCTTATAAACTTCTAGAATGTAACTTAAGCTTTCTAAGCCTCAAATGGGCCCATGAAAGAAAGGTCAACAGAATTGATGGACATGGGAGTAACTTGGTGAGATCGTGAGATAATCATGAAGTTTTTAATTAAAGGAGCGCAAGTGGAAAAAATTCATATTTGAGGGAGAGATTGTTAGGAAGCAAATAAGAGTTGGGAAAAAAAGCTAAAGCCAATTGTTCCACATTGATAGTAAAAGAGAAAAATGACTTGCATATAAGTGAATACTTGACCTATAACTCACAGCCTTAAAGTTTTGGATTAATGCATAATGCCGAACTCACTTATATACATGCGCACGTATAGACTTATGGATAGTTCTCCTTAGTTTCGTTGGGCTCTGCTCCAGGCACAATAGGTGTTCTTCATAGGTGATGTTTGTAATTTAGTTAGGCTTCACTTCCTGGCTCATTAAGGTCTAATTAGAGTTTGCAGTTTGGTTCATCTCACACTCCTAACAAATGATATCAGAGCGATGGTTCAGCTTAGGATAAGTATAAAGATAGTGCTCAATGATCGCATGGAAGATTCATATCTTATGGAAGGTCCATAGAAGTGATGAGCATGCAATCGTGCTTAGTAATCACATACGAGACCCATATCCCATAAAAAGAAGGCTCACGGAATTAATAGGTGTAGATAAGCAATTTGGTAGAGATACTTGAGAAGTTTTTGATTGAGAATTAAGGTGATTGAGGGAGAGTAAGTTGAAAAGACTCATATTTGAGGAGGAGATTATCAGGAAATAAATATGAATTAGAGAAAGTGTAATTCCACATTAAAAGAAAAAAGAAAAAGTGACTTGTATATAAGTAGATATTTGACCCATAACTCATAGCTTTAAAGTTTTTGGGTTAATAATTAGTGTCAAATATACTTATATATATGCTCACATATAGGCTCGTGGATGGTTCTCCTCAATTTTGTTGGGTTTCGCTATAGGCCCAAAAGGTTCTTCATGGGTGATGCTCCTTGATTTGGTTTGACTTCTTCTTCTAACCCAATAAGATTCAATCAGAGTTTATAGTTGAGTTCACCACACACTCCCAACAAATTCAATTGACAAATATAATATCCTATGCAACATTAAGACATGATAAACCCTCCCTAGATGTTCTTTAATGAATAACACTAGATTTTATCTAATCTTCACCTATTTGTGATTTTTTCCCTACCTTTGGTTTGGTTAAAACGAGTAAAGGCATCATAATCTCTTAAGGAACGCTTGTCTAAAATTTATCCTGCTCAGGACTTAGTGTGCGTGAGCTTGATTATTGCATCCACAAGCCCTATTCCGTTTCAACTACAACATGCATAAGAACTAGCTGTTGATCTATGAAATCAAATATTCTTATCAAATTCTTAAGTATAAGTGCACCTTTGTATAATATCCAATCACATAATCCTAGTTCATTAAATCACCTATTCAAGGTTTCAAATAGAAATCTTCTATGTTAGAATGAAAAGAACAGTTAACTAGTTTACCTAAACATAAATCGTGCGGTTTGCTGTCTTCCCTTATATCGAGTGGCGGTTTAAAAGGCATTGGATTTGAAAATTTCCTACAACCCCAACTTTTGTTTTAAAACACTTGTTCCTACAAGTCTAACCATTTATAAATTCAAAAGTTTGGTTGAATCGATTCATCTTTGTTGGGATTAAATGTTGGACTATCATGGAGCCCTCTTGTTATTCCTTCTCTGGTTGGTTATGCTTATTGTTAGATTTGCAAATTGACTCCTTCGTTCTTCCTTACCAGTTGATAAGCTGTTGAAAAAAATGTTTAGTGTTTGTTTCCTGTCCCCTTCTGTCTTCTCAGCTAAAGAACCTTTTTACTTCTAAATGATTTTGTTGATAACCCTATTTTGTATTTCTATACTCTTCTACTTTCTCAGCAAACACTTCTTTGTTTGATATGGGTGTGAGCAAAAGAGAAATGAGAATTAGTTGCTGTTGTTTTCTCTTTGTGGTCAAGCTCATCATTTCTTTCTTTACTGGTTCTTTATTAGCCTTTATGTTGGCTGTTATAAAGATGTTCCTACTCATTCTCATTATCCGTTTATTCCTCCACAACCCTTTATTGGTTGAATGAACGACTATCCCTATTCCTTTACTTGCAAGCTTTAGTCAATTCCTATAGTTCATGCTCATGTTTAAGGGACAATTAATGGCTTTCATGGCTTCATGATCTTGTTTTATAGCCATTTGATCAAACTTTTGGAGTAACTAACCAAACACCCTCTTCTCTTATTTATTTATTTGGATAAGTTATGACATTACTTTAGTTGTTACATCCTTGCCACTTTACAAAAAGTTGTCCTCAAAACCATAACTTCTCTTACTTAGAGAATCGTAGGGGCTAACATCTTCACTTGTCTTTTTCCAATTCCCATGTAACATCACATTCAATATAGTTGGACACAGAATCTTCACGTATGGAATGACCTTACTTCATAAACACTTGTTCCTTAGAGTTCACTATCTTCACTAGAGCCTCTTTGTAATTAAAATCGTTTTTTATAGATAATGGTTTTAATTCCAACATATCTTCAGTAGGGCCTCTTTGTAACGCAAATCTACAATTTAAGTTGTGATACATGGAAGACATTGTGTATTTTGGATAATTCTAGCAGTAAAGCAAGGCGATAAGCTCCTTATCCTATTGTTTTCCAATATTTCAAAAGGTCTCACATAGTAAGGGTTTAGCTTCACGCCTCATCCAAAACGCACTACTCCTTGTGTTGGGAACATTTTGAGATATACTTTTTCACTTGTTCAGAATACTACAAGCCTTTGCTTCAAATTTAACTAACTTTTCTGCCTATCTTGTGCCTCTTTAAGCTATTTCCAAATTATTGCCACTTTTTCAACTGTTACTTAGACCAATTTAGGTCCTGTTACTTGTTTCTCACTCTCTTCATCCTAACGTATGGGCGATTGACACTTTTACCCATACAAAGCTTCATAGGGCACAATTCCTATGTTGTTGTGATGACTATTACTATTAGAAAATTCTATTAAGGATAAGTACTCGCTCTAAGACCCTTTAAAAACCAATACACAAGCTCTCAAAATGTCTTCAAGCATTTGGATGTTCTTTCTGATTGTCCATCAATTGGGGTTGATAGGTCATGCGAAGATCTATTCTCATCTCTATGGTCTTTTGAAAGCTTTCCTAAAATTTTGACACAAACCTAAGATCCTAATCCGATATGATGCTGGTTGGAACTTCATATAGCTTCACTATGTTGTCGATATAACTTATCCAAAGTATAGGTTTTTTGAATTGGTAGGAAATGAGTTGATTTCATGAGTCAATCCACTATTATCCATATTGCATCATAACCTTGTTAAGTGTGAGGGAGTCCTACCACAAAATCCATTGTAACATTTTCCTATTTCCATTTTAGTATCATCAAGGGTTCGAGATAACCTTTTGGCCTCTGATGTTTAGCCTAGATTCTCTGGCACGTCATACATCGAGCCACAAAATCCGTCACATCTCTTTTCATTCCTGACCACCAAAAGTTCTTTTGTAGGTCTTTATACATCTTAGTGCTTCTTGGATGGATTGAGTATTTGGACATGCTCTTGCAAAATTTTATTTCTAACTTCCTCCATTTTCAACACACACAGTCTACCTCACATATTAAGAAATCCATCTTTTCCAATTTGGAATTCTTGTAATAGCTCTTCCTTGGCTTATCCTCTAAGGGCTTTAAGCTTTGAGTCTGAGTCTTATGACCTTTTTAATCTCCTCGTATAATGGAGGCTTAGCATTTAAAGTAGCCATTATTACTTCAAGTGAATCTACCACTTTGAGTTGCAGAAACTTGAATTATCTTGCTAACATTGCTGGCATAATGCCCGTTTTCTTTCTGCTCTAGGTTTATGCTACCCAGTTGGCTTTACTTGGGTGGTAGTTGATAACTAGATCATAATTTTTAATTAATTTCAATCCCCTTCTTTGCGTCACCCCATATAGAAAATGCCTTCATATTTTTGAGGAAAATACCACAGCAATCAGTTCTAGGTCACGTATGGGTAGTTAAGCTTATATAACTTCAATTGTCGAAAAGCATATGTTATCACCCTACCATTTTATATTAAAATAAAACCTAGATTATTCTTACTGGAATCACTATAGATGGTAAACTCTTTTCTCCATTAGGTAGCACCAGTATTGGGGTTGAGGTCAACTACTCCTTTAGCTCTATAATCTAAGGGACATTCAAAACTTTTGCTTCTTTTGAGTGAGTTTAGTTAAGGAAATTTCTATCCTAGTAAAATCCTTGATGAACTTTTTATAGTAATTGGTGAGTCCTAGGAAACTTCACACCTCGGTTATGTTGGTGGGCCTTGTCCAGTTCAATATGGCTTTTATTTTATTTGGATCTACCAATACTCTTTCCATAGAAATTATGTGCCTCAAGAATGTGACACTTTTAAGTGAAAATTCACATTTGCTAATTTGGCGTATAATTGCTTTTCTTTAAGTGTTTGTAGAACCATCCTCAAGTGTTTCTCATGTTTATCTTCAGTTGAGGAGTACAGTAACATATCATCTATGAAGACCACTGTGAATTATCCAAATATAGCCTAAACACCTTATTCATGAAATCC
Organism: Avicennia marina; assembly: GCA_019155195.1. Classification (NCBI taxonomy): domain Eukaryota; kingdom Viridiplantae; phylum Streptophyta; class Magnoliopsida; order Lamiales; family Acanthaceae; genus Avicennia; species Avicennia marina. The sequence goes on along the minus strand of CM032783.1, from coordinate 7,912,865 downwards.
ATAAAAGATGCTAAGGAATCTAAATAGAAATATTAGAAACTCATAGTGGCCATAACATGTTCTGAATGTTGTCTTGGGTATATCTTCCTTTTCAATCATTAGTTGATGATACGCAGGCCGCATATCAATTTTCAAGAATACTTTAGCCCGTTTTGATTAGTCAAAGAGGTCATCCATTCTTGGCAGGGGATATTTGTTTTTTTTATCGTGCTTTTGTTCTACTCTCTGTAATTGATGCATATTTGCAGACTACCATCCATCTACATCATATGCATGGTCGAATGAGGAACAGAAGTGTAGTCTTGTTGAAGAAGTTTCTTCATCTTGTAATTCTCTAGAGTTACTTCATAAAAATTTATCGTATTTGAAAAATCAGTGTGACCTAGAACTAGAGAATAAAAAGAAACATAGTAGACATGAGGCAAAAGAAACTGAAGAAAAAGAGGAAAAAGAGGAAGACAGTGAGAGGGAAGAAGTTGATCTAATAAAGACAGAAGATGAGGATAGATCTTTAGAACTTAGATCAATTTTGAGAGCTCATGGTGAGGGAAATATTTTGGCTAACCCATTGGATTTTTTTTTGTTTTCTATCATCTCTTTTCTTGTACTGCTACAAGTATTTTGAAAAGGTGTTTTCCATAGAGATCCAACCCCAAGCTAAAGAAGTCCTACATAAATAGAGTCCGTAAGTCCATGTGAATTTACATCACGGAAAAAGGAAAGTTTTCAAAAGTGTTATATTTCACCATGCATGTATGTAATTTTTTTATAAACACTTCATGAATCCCATATTTATTGAGGAACTTTGATGGATTCTTGAAAGTTGTGACTAGCAACCTCATAGTTTGTTGAGTGGATTGAGATGTAGAGAGAGTTGCATGTGAATTATAAGGTAAACATAATATACTTTTGAGAATCATATACATGGTTTCAAAAAGAAAAATTTGAGAGAGAGGTCATACTATGTTCATTGTGTAGTGAGAGTATCACTTGATGAGTACAAGTATAATGAACTTCATTCCTTTGGTGACTATCATCTCTCATTCCTTGCGTAATTTATCAACCTTTGAGTTTTGCGTTACCAAGGATTACTACTTTTGAAGCAATTTCATTTTTGGTTGCACATCATAAAGAAGACAAGGCTTTGGTGAGGTTTTCTTAGGCCAAAAAAATTTCAGAGATTTGGGTTTAATATTGGGTTAAAGATTAAGTATGTTTTAGTTTCTTTACATGGTTTGTTTGAGCGTAAGAATTATGTTATTTCTAAATTCCATGTCATTGCTTCTGCTTGTAGAAAAGATAGAGAAAGTCTTACATATGAATCACCTGAATGCATGAGTTATAGTGTGAATAAGTTCATAAAATATATTAGTATGATTTGTTATCATTTGTGTGAATAATATATGGTTATGTGTGGTTGTAAGCAAATTGTTGGGTTTCCCACCAATGATTTGTCGGAATATAAAAGCTATGATAACCATGGGTCAATGCAAAGCCTTAGTGTGATTTATTCCCCCTTGCATGAAATGTTTTATCATAAGTTGTTTTCTTATGACTATAGTCTTGGCAAGATTAGACCATTGAAATGTCATGTCACTGATTCATTGGAACACTTATGTGTAATCAAATTATTGTTAACTTTGCAAGGTTTTTTTCTTATGACTTTAAGGCAATTGTTATTAGAAGAAAGGAGGAATACGTGTTGACACAAGGAATTCAAAGGGTTGACATGTTTCGTTGACAAAGTCATTGTCACTTAGAAAAGTTAAGAGATCATTTTGAATAATTGTATTTGACCCTAAAATTCATTCGAGCCTTGGAGAAGTTTAGAGTTAATTTGCAGTATATGAGAGCCAAGAAGACTTTGAACACCCATGAAAAATTCAAGTTGCAAAAAATAGTTGTAAGGGAAGAATATTGTTAGTATTATACCATACTATTTCTTAATTAAATTTATTCTTTGTAGGGAACAAGGATGTATTCAAATTAGAGATAATTCGCCCTCAAGTATAGGGGTATGATGTTATCTAGGAGGGATCACACATGAAAATTGGACTTTGGAAAGAATGTTTAGAACTCAAGGAGAAATTTAGGTGAAAAATATCATTTAGGGAGAATTTAGAGCATTGGAGTCAAAGAAATCAAATTGAAAGTTATAGACGAGGTTTTGAAATATGGATCACAATGCAACAGATAGATCTCTAGTCTAAGGAATCGATCTCAATGCAATCAAGTTGATTAAAAGTGTAGCGAATCAACATCAATACTGATTCAAAAATGGATGGATCAATTTGGGGAGGACAAATCGACATTCTTGAATTCCACAACTTTGTAATTACAATTAAGGTCCATCTGGATTAGTCAGTAGCAATGAAGATTGGTCCACCCACACTAAGGTCGATTCAAGGTAGCACACTTTGACAAGAGCAATGTCAGGATCAACCAAAGTAGGCCTGATTGACATTAATAAAAGCTAAGATCGATCCAAAGAAGCTCGGATCGATTGGAGGAGCTATAAATTGATCATGATGCTGGTGGAAACGGTTAAATTTTCTATTATAGTTAGGATTCTTTATGATAATCCAAGCATGATTTTTTTTTAAAGATATTTTACAAATAAACTAGGATTAATTGATTAGGCTTAACATTAAAAATAGAAGATTTAGCATATTTCAAATAACCTTGAATTATTGAATAATAAAATTATATCTTTTCTCTTGTTTTTCTTGCATTGACTGCTTCTCAACTCTTGTGAATTCAAATTCCAAATTGAGTCATTTTGAGGTATTCCTAAACAATTCATGATGTATCATCTAATGAAGAGTGTTGGTTGTGGTTGTCTTTGACTTGAATTCTTCATATTTGTTGTATTTGGTTCTTTTCCTATAATTCATGCAAAAAGGGTTCATTTGGGTTTAAGTCATGGCTTTTTATCAAATCTTACACTTTTATGGATCGCACAAAAGGGTACATTCTATGAGGACAATGAAGATAATAAATTAAATAAACAAGTCCATGCATAATATACGATTCTCATATCATTTACCTTCTTACATATAAAAAAATTTCACTCTTTATAATTAAATGTAACTTTCATAACTAACTAAATCTCGATTATTGTCATCTCATGAAAATAACTAAACAAACTTTACCCTTGACTAGAGAGATGGGTACAATTAAGAATACATGATGCCATGCATATTCTGACATTTGTAAAGCAATAGGCCAGATCCATTAAACATAATCAAAATAACATAAAACCACGCCAGTGTTTCCTAACTGAAAGAAATATATCATTAATTGATCACAGTACATCATGACATATACATTCCATTCAACATAATAATTTATTTCCCCTTTGTTTGTGTTGGCGATTGTTACTGAAGCTCATCATTCCATATTCATGGGTATCGATCATAGGAACTTTGACGGATAAATGAAGAGAGTTGCATGTCTTCTGCAGTTTGATAGTGTTCAATGTCTCCAGCGTCGCTAACATAATGATCACTGTGGATGTTTTTCACCAAGCTTGGAATCAAGTGAAAGGGAATGTGCCCAGATTTTTCGGGCTCGCTGCAGTACTCTCCTAGCACCCTCTTTGCTGTCATTGTCTGCAGAGTGAACGAAAAGATACCATATTTATGAGAGGGTGTTTGGCTAAGTTTATTTATTTATTTTTTTTATTTTTAAACATTAAGAGGGTGTTTGGCTAAGCTTTTTTTTTTGTAAGTTCATGTAACTTAAAAGATATATTTAGAGCTTATAAAGACAATCTTATAAGATTTTATTAAAATTTATAAATGTATTTGATTATAATTTTTTTGATACAATAATGATAAAAATGAATTAAATACTATTAATAAAATGTAATTTAATCTTATTTATGTTATTTTTAATATATAAAATACAGTAGTGCGAAATAGATTGAGAAAAGTCAATTTATTTTTTGAAAGTTTATAAGCTCCAAACCTCTTATAAGTCCTATTATTAGAAAAGAAAAACCAAATACTCATGTAGAACTTATAAGCTTCTAACCATCTTATAATCAAGATGTTTTAAGTAACTTATATGCTCACTAAAACACCATCTATGATTCAAATTAGCTACAAACTATACGATCAAAAAAATTTTCGCACATATTAATATATTTGTCCTATACACACACAACACTGTGTGTGTGTGCATATGTTAAATATTATTGGCTAGGTTTGTCAATGAGTAGGGTAACCTTACCTATACCCATGAAATTATACCCAAATTTAGATCCATACCTAATATAATATATAATATTCAAGTTTATATCCATACCTATTAAAATTAAAACTATGGGTATGGGTCTTACTCTATCGATTAAGACTCATGGGTATTTATACCCTATATTTATTCATTAGTACCAATGACTATTTTTTAATGATTCATTATTAAAATTTTTTCTAAATTCAATTTTACAAAAAAAAAAAAATCATGAATGTTTAAACAAAAGCTTCATGAGATTTCATAAGCAAAAATGTTTAAATGTATTTTTTATCTTAAATATCATTGAGAAAATTTTAAAATATAATAAAATTTTATAAAGTTGACTTCATTGAAATGATATTTGATAATTCAAACTAATTACTATATCAAGTGATTATAATATTTACATATATTGTATTAAGTATAGTAAGTACGAAAGAAAAAAGAAATTTTAAATATCATAAACATTTACCCAATTAGACTTTAAATATATAAGTAAATTTGGACATTTACGTATAATGAGTTTAATATTATATTAGATAGAGTAGAGTATTAGTATTATGCCATAGATATTTATGAATACGGGCATTTAAGGATATTTTATAAATAGGTATTTGCAGGTATTACAAGCCTAATATTGGCAAACAATACATAGTGAAGCCTTTTTAAAAATTATGATGATCACGTGATTAGGGTCATGGAGAATTATCTCACGGCCTCGACAAGGTGATAGTGTCCGGTCCGAGGGAAGAGATGCTGAGTAACATGGGGGCCAATGTCATGGTGGATTTTATTAAATAATCCATAATCTCGATCTACTGTTGTCAGTCCTCCCCTTAAAAACTCCATTCCTGCCAAGAAAAACAGCCGACACTTGTCCATTATTATATATTTTATTTTATCAACTTTACAATATTTTAATTTTTATTTGAAAATTATATGTCGGCACAAAAATGTCTATAATATACTTTTAATTTAATAATCTAATTGTATGAAATATATAGAGGGTAGGCATGGGATTAAAGAATTACAAGACCTTTCCACGATACCACGGGAGCTTGTGTTGATAATCGTGATGGTGCAAGTACGTAACCAAATCCAACCACACCACATAGATCGGCCAGGTTTATAAATATTTGAATGGCTAGCTAGGGAAGCAATAAAATAGAAATGAAATGACAAAAGATTTGTAGCACTGCGTTCGAGATTTGGGATTTCGTGGGATTTTAAAATTTAAATAAAAAAGTTGAAACTTTGGAAGCTGCATGTGGATGAAATATCATTTCTTCATAAAATGATTTGAAGAGAAAAAATAATACGATCGGTGATGTGATGATATTAGGGAAGTAAAATTATTATGTAACTTGTTCAAAATGGGTGGAGAATGCCATTTTCCTAAAATTTTCAATATTCTTGATGTTTATGTTCTATCACAAATGTGAAATCATGAATTTGAGGGAATCTATTAGAAGCATCCCAAATAAAATATATAGACTATGTATGCTTTTTTTGATTTTTTTATTTTAATGAAATCGAAATAAGGTTATTTTAAGAGCGAAAGTTGTAAATAACATAAAAATGAAGAGTAACAAAAATATTACTTAATGTTGACATATTTGAATAAGTATATTTTATTCGGCTTAAAATCCAAAACGAAATATAGTAATCTTAAAAAAAAAAAATCCTTTTTTAGATTATTTTAAAAACAATTCTTTTAATATTTAAAAGCCTCTGTCAAGATTCCCATTTCAATGAAAAAAAAATTATAAATTACATGACATTTTCCAAATAAAGTCAATTTAAAAAAAGTAATTCTTTTAAAATTTATAAGTTGCTGTCAAGATTCCAATTTTGATACAAAACAACTTATAAACTAAATGATATTTCATAAGATCTGAATCGATTTGCCTGTCTGTGTGCATAAAACCAAAAACATCACCACTAGAACCGGCTAAATTTTGGGGTTAAGAAGGTAGTTTGCCATTAATTCAATTCAAAACCCAAATCCCACCTTGATTAATTCCAAACAAAGTATAAAAAAACTCAAAGTTGAGAGTAAAATTTACTAACCAAGCAGGGAATGCCATGGTGCTTGATCAATTTGACGAAATTGATGGAATAATTCATAAGCTCACTCAATGGAACAGTGAACCTAGCTTTAGTGATACAGGCTATGAAGCAAGGATCAAGCCACTGAGTATTCAAACTTGAATTAAACGAAAGGAAAAGAGGATGATCAAGGCCTTAAACTTTAGCCCTAATAAGTGATTGAATTATTGAATTGAGAGAACGGATATTAACTCAAAATTGTCCATCAGAAGTCTTCTTAAGGTTCTAAACTTCGGCAGGTAACTACTCTACTATTTTACAGTTAATTAACTAACTCCAAACTAATCACATAACTATATAAATGTTGAGTCATCAGTCTTGCACTGTCATCATCCAATGCAGCCCTAATCAACAGCTCACCAGTCCATTATCAGCTCAGCAACCCTTCAGGTTCATCTCTGTAACTCCAGTGCTGCAGTGTGCATCCATTAGCTTGGACATAATTTAATTGGCCTAACAATGGCAGACAAATAGAAGAGAAAAAGCACCATTGCTGCCCAACACACAGTTGAAGTCATCGCCGATTTCCTGTCATTGGGTCTAAACAATTGACTATAAGAATTGAAGTGAGATCAAGTTTTCCCGGGAGTTCTGTACAACTGAAAATAAACATCACCACAAAAATCAAAATCCCAGAAAATCCTATTGTACTCTTTACGCGTGGCTAAAATGTATGTTTTGCCATAGTGCAAAATCATTTCACTTTTTCGCCTTTGGCTTGATTTACTGTGGGATCTTTTGTGTCATTCAACAATTTAACTTGATTAAAGCTCGTTCCAATTTGAATACTTTAATATCGAATTTAATTTGTTCACATGTTTGTGCGTGCGTGTGTGAGTCAACTATATTACCCAATATGAGGGGAAAAAGGAAAATCAAGTACGCTGAAACAACCTTAATAGTTGGTATTCCTTAGACGCGGCAGTCAAGTTGAAAGCATGCCATTTTAATATGTGGGTAAAACTACTACAAGTAGGAGAAAATTATTTATTAAATATAATGGGTATGCAAACATGGGCAATGGGATTTTGAATCTCAAGAATTTGGTAGAGTAATCCCGCTTCTTGTATAACTTCTCAGGCATCTGCAATAAGCTAATGATCCAGTTAATCATGGTAGAAAAAAAATCACACTATAATCTTTAAATAAAAAAAATAATCATAGAATAATTTATAATAAATATATTTTTGGGAAAGTACTTCTAGACTTGAAATAAGAACAGTACTGGCACCCATGATTCATCATTTTCAACGTGCCCATAGTTTTGATGGTGTGTTTTGTGGCTGATTCTCCCATATTGTGTGTAAATATTACATCAAACTTAATTAAAAAAAGAAACCATAAATCATCCCCTCAAGAAAAAAAAGTAAAAGTCATGTGAATGACTGCAGTATAATGTAATTTTCCGTAACATAAGAAAATACTTCAAGAAATTAATGTAGGGAAGAAAATACTTCAAGAAATTAATGTAGGGACGACTCAAAAACCAACCATCCATGGTAAGGTACGAGAATTGAAGAATGCGGTATATGCCCACCACATTGTCAAGCATGGGATTGTCGCAAAAGCTACCGCGCGCACTTCAATTAACCAAGAAGTCAAAATTAAATTAAAATATATATCGATCAATTGATATAATGCACACGTATACAATATTTTATCAAATTATCATCACCTTTCATTACAACAAACATGGAAAGGGAAAAATAAATGAAAGTTAAAAGATAGTTTATGAAGATATATCATTACCCTCACATTTATTTATTTAGCGTCTAGAGCGCAACTAAAACAATAAATTACCAATTGTAGCCAATAACGAACAGTGCCCATAAAACAGTCCCCTAAGCAAACCAGTAGAACGGCCAAAAAATCCAACTGTCAAAGTAAACTGCAACGGTCAGTAACCCAATGATGGCCAACACGTCCCGAACGACGTAGTAGGAAGACCGCAACCCAGCAGTGCCGGAATGGCCGCCCTGATATCTGCAATCTTGAACGGTAGGGATGCGGCAGGATCGAATTGATTGGCTCCGATAGCAGCCTGCTTCTTCTTCATCTTGTACCCTTCTGCACTCCACTGTTGTTCAACAAAGAATAATATTGGCGCATTGTAACAGCCGAGGCCAAACCACACTGCACATCAAGGGGAATTAGTGGATAATGCTAAGTTCCATCAAGAAACATTATTAAAAATCAAGAAAAGCACAGCAACAACTTAAGAGATAGAGAAGAAATTTTGATGTAGAATGAAAGTAGTTTTGCTACAGTCAGTTTCTGTTCCATTGGAAAAGAGAACTGACGGCCGCCTAACTCCTTGGGTGTTATTTATCACCTACATAACTACTACAAGCAGTTAAAGGACTAACTAACAACAAGAGAACTGATCAGATACAAGCTCTAAGTCAGCTATGACACATCACATCTCCACAGCATCAGTTCTGCATGGCTTAGCTTGTTGGATGATTAAAAATCAGATTTTTACTCCTGCACTCCTCTTAACACTACCCCTCAAGATGAGTATGGATATTTTCATACTCATCTTGCTTAGGAGCTTATTAAATTGCATAGTGCATGGTCCTTTTGTTAGAATGCTCACAGGTTGTTCCTTAGTTTTGACATGCTCAAATTCAAAGCTACCTTCTTGAACCTTTTCTTTAATGAAATGTATGTCCATGTCAAAGGGTTTAGTTTTCTCGTGATGTGTAGGATTTCTATAAATTTGCAATGTACTTTGATTGTCACAATATGTCTTTACTAGTTGATCATGTGTCACTCCAAAATCCTTGAACAAGTTCCTTGTCTAGATTATTTCATGGGAACATGAGGCAAGTGCCACATACTCTGCCTCGATTGAGCTCCTTGCACCCACTCTTTGTTTTTTGGATTTCCAACTAACAAGGCTATCTTCAAGGAAAATGCAAAAACCTGTCATAGACCTCTTAGTGTTGATACAACTTCCCTAATCACTATTTGCAAAACTTACAGTTCTAGTCCTTAACTTCCCTTTAAGATGATTTCCCTTTTAGTTCATTTTTGAGGTATTTGAGCACCTTGTAATTGCTTCCATGTGTGGCTTCTCCGGTTGACTTATAAAATGTGACAATACTAGGATTGAGTATATGCTATCTAGCCTTATAAAGGTCAAATATAATAGTTTCCCTATCAGTTGCCTATTTAGGCTTTCATCCTTGAGCACATCCTTTCCACTAGTACATAAATGATGATTGACTTCAAGGGGGGTTCCTACAGGTTTGGCTCTTAGCAGCCCATGTTTAATCAACAAAGTAAGGCTGTACTTTCTCTAGCACAACATAACTCCCTCCTTTGATTTTGCCACGTCAATTCCTAGGAAGTAGTTTGAGGCTCCTAAATCTCTCAACTTGAACTTGGATCTGAAGTATTTCATCTTAGCATCTATCTTCTCTTGATCACTACACCCCAAAACTATGTCATCTACATATACAAGTAGAGCCATTTCTCTTCCTGCCGCATTGTTACTAATGAAAAGTGAGTAACTAGCTTTGGATCAAGTGAATCCATGCTCACATAATGCTTCTGTAGGTTTTTTAATCTGCACACCTTTATCTTTAAGCCCTCAATGCACTCTTTCTCCTTATCCAATTTGTACCCCTGTAGAATAGCCATAAAACCTCTTCTTTTAGATAAAGAATAATCTCACTATAGTTTGCTTCACAATTGGGCTGAATGTGTCTTGATAGTCAAAGCCCCCTACTTAAGTGAAGCCCTTTGCCAGAAACCTTACCTTGTACATCTTTATTGATCCATCTGACTTTAGTTTAATCTTGTACACTCACTTGCAGCCTACAATGTGATAGAATTTAAGTTGCTTCACAATTTCCTAAGTACTATTGTCTTCTAATGCATTAAACTCCTCATCAATTACCTTAACCTAATGTTTTATCCTTACTACCTCAACATATGTGTTTGGCTCATTTACTTTGTTTAGAGTAGTCAGGAAACATAGGTATCTTGGTAATAGTTGTTGAGTACTCAGGTAGTTGGTGATAGGATGGTTTGTCTATGCATGTAGTTGTGTAAGCTATAGCATGTTGTGCTCATATATCTCTAAGTATTTAGGTATTTTCTTAGTTCTAGTGGACCTTCTAAGTGGAATTAGGTTACAAGGCTTTTGTTGGAAAGGTTGAACAGGCTCTAAAAATGTCTAAATGGGTTTTAAATTAAGGTTTGCTGAGGTGGAATCAAGTAGTGACAAAAAAGGTTGTTGGTTTATATCATGATCACAACCACTTGACTCATTTAATGGATGTTGATGGTGGTGTTTAGGGCCCTCTCTCACATATGAATCAAGGATCTTAGGTAATTGATCATCAAAGGGGAAGGCAAAGTCAAAGAAAATTACATCTTTAAATATAAAGATTTTGTGGTTGTCTAAGGCATATAACTTGTGACCTTTAACTCTAGTAGGCTATCCAAGAAAGATACATTTCCTACTTCTTAGATCTGGCTTAGTTCTTTCTCTTCTAAGTGTCTCGCAAAGGCTAAACAACCAAAGACTCTGAGGTGATAATAGTTAGGAGGCTTATTCAAAGGGGGTTTTGAAGTTCAAGCTTGTGAAGGGCTTTATTTATAATATGTGTTGCTATGAGGACTGATTCACCCCTCATTTTAAAGGTAGGGAGTCTAGAAATAATAGGGCTTTAGCTACAGACAATAGATGTTAATGTTTCCTCTCCACAATAACATTCTACTATGAGGTCTCAACATAAGTTTTGTGACGAATGATTCCATTTTGGTTCAAGGTATGTAGGTTGAGCTCCAATGCATATGTTAGCATTAAATTGTGTTTGAACTAGCTTATGAAAGACAGGTATTAAGTGACTAACATCACTTTTGTGCAGCATCAAATAAGTCCTAGTTATCTTGGTGAAGTTATCTACTATTGTTAGGAAAAAGTGCTATCCACCAATTTCTAATTTAGAGTATGGTCCCTAAACATCCAAGTGAACGAGGTCAAAGGATGCATTGCTGGTTTTTCATGGACAAGAAAATGAAGACATTTTTGCTTAGCCTTTGGACGCACTTCATAGATTTTATGAGGCGAAACAAAGAAAAATAGTGATTAACTTTAAAGTTTATTGATGATATGATGTGATACATGCCTAAGTCTGTGCCATACATTAAAGTCTCTATCCAACATTGAACTAGAAAAGGTTTTTGCAACATCAAGCTTGAACCTGTTTGGTTCCTAGCATAGAATGAAAAGACCTTGTCTTTGCTCAGCAATGGTAATCCTCGTCCACTAAGGTGGGACCTAGATATAGCACATATTTAAGTCAAAAACTAGGTTATACTTCTTATCTTGAGTTAATTTGCTTACTGAAATACGATTATACTGAAAAGAAGGTATGTACAAAACATTGTGCAACTCTAGGGGCTGAGATAAACTGTATCAATGTGAGTGATTGGTATTCTTGAACCGTTGGGAAGGCTAACAAAGACATTTAACATACATTTAAAGGAAGAAGAAAAGGCTCAAATAGTTACACATGTGATTGGTGGCCCTTGTATCCACTATCCAAGGGAATGACCATGTGGAATGTTCTCATGTATTAGCTGCTATTTATGTAAGGTTAGACAAATAGGCTCTTGTGGAAAATTACCTAAGAAGTCTCTGATGGTTTGATGAGGGGCTGAGGTTATTTGATCATAGCCAAACACTTGCTGATTTAATGAAGTCACTGCATTGGATCTAGTAACATCTTGTGACCTCAACTTTAACAGTAGTTTGTTGATTTGTTCTTGTGTAAATGGCATGTTCCCCTTACTTGTGACATTCTTAGCTTCTAATTTTTACTAAATTAAGTCTTGGTTTGCAGTGGGTTATGTGTTTCTTCCTTTGGACTTTGTAAACTTGAAATTAGGAGAGAATCCTATCAGTTTATAACACTTTTCCCTGCTATGCACTCTTTTCTCACAATGAGTGCAGGTAATGTCTAAGTCTTTCCTTCTTTTTTTAGTTGTGGCTGACATGTCTGATGCTTCTTGCCATGTTAGAGGTTGAATGCTATTGGATCTTTGTGCTTCTTCCAACATTATATGATTGTATGCATCATCCAAAGTAGGAAAAGGCCTCTGATGCAGTAGTTGTGATTTGTTGCCTGAGAGACTCTCTTTTAATCCATTTAAGAATTGTAAACCTTGTTCCTTTCCTATTGCTCCACATATTTTTGAAAACATTCAAGGTTAAATTTGCTACATACAAAATGTGGTGTTGGTCTAAAATGGCGCATCTCCTTCCAAATAGTCATCAAATTAGTGTAGTAGCTATCCCTTCACTTAGATCCTTGTGCGACAGTGCATGACTCACTTTGTAGCTTACATACCCAGGTGTCAGCTAGCTTTGAAAACCTTTCATGCAAGACATTCTAGATTTGATAGGCATGTTTCATATAGAAAATGGTAGAAACTAAGCCTGGACTAATGAATTTCAAGAACCAAAAAACAATAAGATCATTACATCTGCACCATGAAGAGTAAAGGGAGTCATTTGGATCTAGTTCCTTGATGCTGCTATCCATGAAACCCAACTTTTTTGGATAGGGCTAGGCTAAATGGTCTACTCCATGTGTGGTAGTTTGAACCATTAAGTTTTGGAGTAACAATCACAGAAGTGTGATTGTTAACTAGATGGATGAAGAAGGGAGAGTTGTTGTCGTCATCTACTCCCTGATTGAATGCTGGCTGATTGATGAAATATCTTGGAGTTGATCTCATGATATTTGAGATGAATAATGCAGTATCTTGTTTAACACAGCTGGGGCTGGGGCTCCGGTACCATGGTAAGTTCCATCAAGAAACACCGTGGAAAAATTAAGATAAGCACAGCAGCAAGATAAGAGAGAGAAAAGAAACTTTGATGAAGAATGAAAGCAGTTCTGCTACAGCCAGTTACCGTTCTTCTGGAAAAGAGAACTGATAACCGTCCAACTCATTGGGAGTTACTTATCACCAGCTAAAGGACTAACTAACAACCAGAGAACAAATCAGATACAAGCTCCAAGTCAGCTATGACACATCAGATCTCCACATCATCAGTTTTGCATGGCTCAGCGTGCTGGATGATTAAAGATCAGATTTTTACTCTTGCATTCCTCTTAACAGATAAGTCACCATCAATGCACAAATTGAAGAAGACTCAACCGGCTCATCAAGCTCGAGAGTCATTGGAGGAATTATCTTAAACGTGTATTATGAATTATTACGGCCAGTAAGGGTAGATTTGAACAAAAGGAGAGGCACTGGAAAGGCCAAGGGGAAGAAGAACCAAAGATGCACACCAAAAACATCTAAACGGCTGCTGATATGAGCATAGGGAATGAAGTAGTGATTAAAGCCATTTAGAGTCGAAATATGGCAACAATAGGAGAAATGATTAGTGGTCAACAAACGTATTATTCAAGCCTTATAATTTTCTGGTGCTGGCCCAAAAACACAAAAAGAAAAATTCTCTGACGCTGTTCAACCGTTAGTTGACTCTAAAGGCAGAGAAAGAAAAGGACAAAAAGAGCCAATCTGCAGAAGCCGTGTAGAGGTAAGCCATCCGACCAGTAAAAAAATTTCCTTGCAATACGACAGATTATTATTGTTTCGAATTTTAGTTAGTTCAATGATCTAGTTCCAAGACTAGAAATCAAACGTACGCGCACTTGTACGTAGGAAGCAAAGTTATTTCTTAATGTTAAACCGATCATGACCGAAACTATCGACGGATTTTCATAGATGGATTAGATTTTTTTTACTTCCTGTATGAGAAATGTTGTACCACGGGTAGAATAAGAGGATAGAATAGAAGAAGAGTCTGGTTTATACGCACAAAGCAGTATTAGCGGGCAACCACATAGGATAAATCCGTCGATCCTAGGTTACAGAGAGGGAGTCAGGACGATAGAATAACAACTCAAGCATAGGACATAGAACAAGAAAATTATGATTTCATGGATTGTTCGGATAGAGATAAGAAATTATGGTGCATGCAGAAAAGTTTCAAGAACCGTATGCGGTACACCTCGCATTGTCATTAACTTGCTTTGGAACCTTGTTAAACTTAGATCAAGGGCATGAAAAATTGTGAATTGATTCGTGAAAGAGTCCTAGAATTGAGTTTAGGAACTGATAACACAAGAACATGAGAATGAAAAAAAAGTTAGGATTACAGTTCTTGAAACACATAGCTAGGAGCAATATGTGGTTCTCCTTTTTCTACTATCTATTTCCATTTAAAAAATTTTATAAGCCAAACATCTTACCTTACAAATTTTATTCAAATTCAAATTTAAATTTTTTCTCTCTTATATTTTATAATTAACAAAACAATTATCAATCATTGTGCCTATTCACAATTAAATTAACACATATTCCTATAATTTTCTTGCTCAAATTTATTTTTTTATTTTCTATAAATTTATATAGCATCACATCATTGAATTATTATTATATATTATAAATCTATATATATTATTTTTCTACAAATTAAATATAATTTTCATCCTCATTTGAAACACAACTGCTATGCTTGAAATAGAAGATTGTAGTATACCAACCACGGATGGTGTGAAGAAGAGTGATTCGGCAATAAAAAGTTACCTTTAGTGTGACTTTTTATCTTCCCAACCATCCTTTTATATTCCTCTCCGTATGTCTTTATTGGCACTAATGGATGGATAATTTAAGTATTTTAAAAAATGTGAGAAACTTGCTTTTAAACTCCTTAATTTTATATATGCATAGAAATAGATATAATTGAGCTGATAAAGTTGTCGGTGCCATGTATGATATGTTATTCCTATTTCTCTTTAGCCCTTAGTGCTTCCTCAAATTTTCCTCTCCCACCCTACCCTAATTAGGAAATAAACATCTATATACCAAACATTTAGGCTATATTTGTTTTCAAATTTCTCACCAAAAACACACATTATAATCATTACACTTTTTAAATTTTATTCCTATCTCTCTTTATTTTTACACATTTCTTGATAAAATCACATTGAGAAACACATATTAAAATTTAAAAACAAACATAGCCTTATTAATTAGAAGTTCGAGCTTTCAAACATTTATTTCGCGACCAATCAAATCAATAATGTTTGATCATTGGATTTTTTTTTTCTTTTAGTGAATCAAATCAAGTTCTCAGTCAATCAAATTAATTTTTTTCCTAACATTGCACATGAAAAAATAAAATATTCAAATTCAAACAAAATAAGTGCACAAGGCGTATTACAAGAAAAAACTAGCACCCTTGAAACTCAGTGCAAACATACAAACCGCAATATTGTAAACTCAAAAGCAACACCAAACTCAACAGTATTCCAAAAAATAAAGTAAAATTAAGTTAACATAACCTTTCTTCTAGGGTGTTTGCTCCTTGTTTTTTAGCGCAAGTATTTTATAGATGTCATAAAATAATATATTTTATAGGCAACATAGTTATTGCGGATAAAAAAAATCGAAAACATCAAATGCTATATGGTCATTGAATTTTTGTAAAATATATAAATATATATTGCTGCATAATAATCTAATAATATTTTTCATGTCATGCATGTCTTGCTGTCAAATTAGGGTTGTGACATTGCAAAGCCCAAAATATTAAAATATACTATTCTATTAAGTATTATTCAATATCTAAAAAGAATAATGCATCTAGTAGTAGTAACAAAGGAAACAAAGCAATCTAACTACTACATTGCAACAAAAAACAATAAGGGTAAAGTAACCTATGCTATTACATCCCTTGTCTTATTTGTTAAAATAACCTAGGGCTAAATCCCATCTTTCTTATGCCTTCTACCATCCTCATGTTTGCTCTTCCTCACTGGGGTTTTATACAGTAGGAATTTTTGAAAAACATAAGTGACTAATCACACAATAAGAGGTTACCTGCCTTCTTGTCGGGTTGTGAATATAGAAAAATATTTATGAAATTGAAACATTTATTTAAAAACTTGCAAGTGTGTAAAAAGTTAAAAAATTCCATTTGTAATGTACCATAATTTGTTCAATGTATAATTTCTTGACATGTCTAAAGACTCAACAAGTTCATGTACTATTTTCACTGATCAGAAATATAGTCTATAACCTTAGCTAAGAAGGATTATGTACAACCTTCACAGTGACCTATTTTTATGAACCCAAATGAAGGGGTCATGTTTTTAACTTATAATCCTAGTTGAGTAGACCACATGCACTCAATCAATTATCTCAATCAAAAGGGTCATGTATTTCACCTATTGCTTGATGAGTGGGTGGAACTATTCCCTCCATTATCCTGGTTGGTACCCATGAGCTTTACATCACAATATCCCAATATATACAATCAACATATTTAAAGTAGTTTAAAAATAAAAATCACTTGGTCCTAGTTAACTTCCTAAATATTTTTAGATAAAGTATTTTAAACTAAGAACATGTTAATTGCGTAAATAAAATAGGAATGTTTTCCAAAATTAATTCAGAATAAGTTTCCAACAAAATATAAAATTTTTAGAAAAATAATGTGGAATAATTTCAGTAAAATATAAAACTTTTTAGGAAAAATATTTCAATAAAAAGGCAGTTGCAAAAACTAAAAGATAACCACTTACGTGACTCTCACTTACTAGTCCTTAAACTCACAAGTTTGATTTTCTCGATTTCCTATGCAAGTCAAAACAAATCTCAATTTAATTATTAACTCATTAGAAATTTAATTCCTATGTTCTTCTTGATGCATTCTTAAGTCTTGGATTATGAGTTAACTCTTTCCTATAGATTTTGTGCTTGTTCTTGCTAGTTTCAAAATAAAAATTTGTTTACTTAAAGAGCTCCTTATTAGGAATTTCATAATTGCAATTCTCCATTTCCTAAGAGACATTATTCCAGCTACTTTGACGTGTTTTAGGGTCCAAAGTGATAAAATTGGACACGAACATCATGAAAAATTGAATTTTAGCCCTCGCTCACTTTGCTCCAGCAAATCCTCATGCTGCAACTATGAGAGCGAGTCTATCAATCATGGAGCGTGACTATGGGGCACTACTGTCCTGCACATAAAGTGGCAATTTGGTTTTAAACTCATTCCTACCCAATTTTAATCCTCCAACTCAGTCTATAAATATGTTCTAAAGGTTCTAAGGATCCTTTAATCATATTCCAAATATAAAAATTTAATCTTGAAGGATTCTTCCCTTACTAGTTCAAGAAACCTAAAAAATTCATCCAACCAAAATGTTTTCCTCATACGTGATTTCTTACTGTGATTTCTATGCATGGCTTGTCTAGAATAGTCTCAATTTCAGAACCCAATTTTAATTTACTAGTTGCCTATAGAAATCTCATGCTTTAGGTGCCTAAGTGAAAAAAATTAAATTCCTACTCGTATGCATGGATCTTATCAAGTTTGGTTTAAAGACTCACCTTGAATCTTATATGTTTTTGACATTGGTCGTCATCATACCAAAATTAAATTTATAATTAAACCTAGTACTATGTTGAGTTCAAGTATCATTCCCACAAGGAGGCATTTTATGTCTAGTAATATAATTAGGTTCTTATTAGTTAGGCTTCAAAATTGTAGCAAAAAGGTAAAAAATAACTAAATAAAAGCAAACACTTTGAACAAAACACTCAAAACAAAAGTGATGGACTACCAGCAATTGAAGCAATTAGCCACTTGTGCTATGTTGATTTTCCTATGTATGTCAAATTATGTTGATTATTAATTTAATTACACTAGTTACGAATTGTTAATTTTAAAGTTTATAGGATATTCTTCTGAACTTTCTATAGCATCAACTCCAGATTTTAGTGAATATTCCTAAGCTAAATTGAGTCAAGAAATTCAAGTCTGATAATTAATAATGGTTACTCACATTAATTCTATAATTTCACTCTTATTATTCTCATAGAATTAACACTCACAAATTATATATCTAGTGCGCAAGTTTTACTCCCATTATTCTTCACACAACTACAAATTAATTAATTAATTAATTAATGGACCTCCTAAACTAAGCAAGGACACTTAATCAAAACTTGTACATAAACATTTCACTAAATACAAGCACAAGCAACCACAAAGAAACTTAGAAACTCATTAAAATTTCAGTAAAAACTATGTCTAAGTTGTTCATCATCCAAAACAAATGAAAAATATTAGAAAAAGTACGAAAAACTTAGTCTAATGATTCGACGTTGCATGGGGTAATGAAGGTGCTTCTAACCTTGATGTGGATTCCTCTAACTCCAATTCTTCAATCTTGTGTTCCTATGTTCCTAAGCATTTAAAGAATGAAAACTAAGTCTAAGATTGTGTTCCTATGTTCCTAAGCATTTAAAGAATGAAAACTAAGTCTAAGATTGTGTACAATGTGTGGAGAACTCATATTTATAGTCCAAGGGTGTCTAGGGTTCACATAGGAGCAAGAAAAGATGAAAAAGCCCCAAAAAATATGCAAAATCGAAGTTTGAAATTGCGTTGTGCCACCTCTCCGCTCTTGTAGAAATCAACTTTGCCTTTGCAGAACCACTTTTTGCTATCTTAACCTGGACAATGGCCCACACATACACAACAGCAAAATGCAATTTTGTAATTGTAGAACCTCTTTCTGCCCTTACGAACTTGAACTGCAGAAATTCCAGAATGCTTTGCAATTGAGTTTTGCAATTGCATCATCCTCATCTACGATCGTGGTGCCTCCTTCCATGATTGCGACTCTACCTTGTAGACATTAAATTGTATTTTAGGTGTAGAAAATATCCAAAATTAATAATTAACCCCAAATTCATGCTTTTGCACACCCAAATAATCATTTCTAGTATTTTCTTACATGATACCATATTTTTTCAATTTTGACTCACATGAATGCATAAGCATAAGTGCGGTACAAATAAGCTATAAATTCCTATGTTATCACATCCCATACTTACTCATTTGCTTGTCATCAAGCACACACTCTCTCAAAATTAAGTCATTGATGAACAAAATTATAAACTTAGGCACTCTTCTTAATTTCAAAAATCACTAGTATGTACAAATCACTTAGTCCATCGTCATTTAAGATTATAGCATTTTCAACCTAAATATTTACAATATGAATTCTTATCCTTATGTGGCACTATTTAATCCCCAACCATTTCAATAATTTGATAATTCTCTAGCAATTTCATGACAATCAACTCTAGGACCACTCACACTAGGCATTAATTCATTGTCTTTTGAACAAGTTCAATTATTATTGATTCTCACTGGAGGAGTCATGTGGGATAATAATTTTTTCTACCTTTTTTCTCTCACACTTAGCTTTCACATTCTTTCATTAGCTTTAATTTCTTTCTTAAATAGTTAGGCATCTTTTTACACTTTAATTTCTTTCTTAAATGGTTTGGAGTCTTTTTACACCTTAATTTCTTTCTTAAATAGTTAAGAGTCTTTTAACGCAAAAGTGAACAAAGGTTACTATGGACCCCTACTTACTCTACTCACAACCAACTCAAGATGTTTTGCATACTCATAATTAAGCAACCTTTTTACGTGAGAATGAACGAGCGTCTATATGTAATACCAGTTACTCAATTGCTTGAATTGGCAGAGTATAGTAATTTTTCTCCTACTAACTTATATATATGCATACATATATATATATATGTATATTTTCTTCAAGGTTTTCATTCAAATTTTTTTATGAGCCCTCACTCTCTCTTGTTTTTTCAGTTAATCTCTCACATTCGCTAGAGAATTCACTAGCACCTAAGTTAAGGCTTATATCCCTAACCCGATTATGTCATCCTCACCATAGAACTTCTCAAGTCGTTAATAATCAAAAGTGAAAAGTGTATGCTCAATCACATAAGAACCATGCCTTCAACCCTATGTCTGGTGTGCTAATCTCAAGAATAATGAAAAAAACAATCAACACTAATTTGTAGGGGCTTCATCATAAATTAAGTACAATGACCATAAAGTCTATGGTATATTCATACTATCAATTTAATTTAATCATGAAAACCACACACTTGCATGTATAAAATTCAGCATTTATATCACATGCAATGAAACAATTCTTATTCAAAATTTTCCTATACTTCCGCCCACCTCCACACTTATCTTGCTACCACAATTAATCATATTATAACAAGTATAAGACAACAAAGAATGAGACAACCAGGTAAAGTTTGGTTCCCATTCTTCTTCCTTCTTCTCTAAGCTTCTTCATGCACACTTGTCTTCTTCCATTTTTTTTTTAAAAAATACTACACCAAGGAAAAAAATATAGATGATCTCTACACAACCTAAAACAAAGAAAACTCAAAAGCAAAACAAATGAACTGAAAGCAATAAAAAAAAACCTTCAGTTGCCTCTCAAGAAGTGTTGTATTTAACATCCACAGCCCGAAAAAGTACTCATGTCTAAGGCGGTTTAATTGAGGTTTTGGGGATCCACAAACCCTCATGAGTTGCAAGTCTCTACTTTTATTTTTTTTCTATATTCTTTTTCTTTTCTTCCTCACTCTTTCCTTGTGCTCAGCTCCTCTCTTTCTCACTATGGGGAATCCTCCTCCATACTTAGTTCTTTTTCTCCTTTTTCACTTGCATATTTCATTCATGTGCACCGTTTGTCTTATTACTTAGGCTACGCTACCCATGTCAATCACGGCTTTGGTTGTGACTAAGAAGGATTGGCCTAAAATTATGTTGTACTCCCCTTCAACTTCCAATTTAATACAATAAAATCTATTAGTACAACCTAATTACTTACCTTGATCCAGACGTCCTACACAAGCTTGAGTCGCATTGTCGTAGATTGATTTGCTAACTTTATCTTCATACATGTGGGCTTCACCAATTCCATCCTTAATGCTTGAAAAATGGAAAAGGACATAACATTTATACTAGCGCCTGAATCACAAAAAATGTTAACAAATGAGGTGTTTTCTATAGTGCAAGAGATGACAAAATTCCCTAAATCTTTTGGTTTTTGTAGTAACACATTTTCCTCATCTAGATTGCCTTTGAAATCTCCTAATTTCCTCTTCTTTCCTCTTCCTACTTATCACATTTTCTAGGCACTTCACCATACTTGGGTTATTTTTTATTTTTGCAACTAAAGGAACATTTACATCTAACTTCTCAAAATCATGAATAAATTTACTTACTTGCTTCTTTCATTTTAGCATGTATACTCCTTTGTGGATATGGAATTTTTAACTTATATGGTAGTGATGTACTTACCTCTATCATTTGTCCCCCCTCTTCTTTTCTTCTTGGGCATCAATAGGTGGATCCTTTTTTTCCATTTTACTTTCTACTACCTACAAACTTTTTATATGCTTCATTAGGTTGCTTTTAGTAGTGCCAGGTAACATACTTACTGGTCTATTTGTTATCTCTTTTTCAAGTTGCCCAAGTTGCACCTCTAGATTTCTAATTGAAATGAGCGCTAGATCTATTTATATAATTTTGATAGGTCTTTACAAGGTTGCCTATTATTTCATAAGTTGACTTCACAAGATTTCCCACAAGTTCTTCGAATGACTACCTTTTCACTTGATGTAGGCGTGCTTGAAAGTCTAGTGGAGTTTGCGAATTTCTTTAGGAGAAATTTGAATGGTATCTCTAGCCTAGCTTATAGGTGATTACATAGAGATTATTACCTTATATTCCTGCATTACCTACATAACTCATTTGTTCTTTCTACCTACTGCTTATTCCTGCATTTCTACATTCATGTATGATAAGGCGAAGCACACATATCATAAGTATGACTTATAGAAAGTACAAAAGGTTGAGACTTATGAAGACACTATCAATCTTTCTACACAAGTGTTCCACTATTGTTGTGAAGGCCATGATTGAATCTACTTCATGCTCGTTGGGGACTTTACGTGTTGTGGATCTCTCAAAGAGCCATTGGTAAGCATTCAATGCCACCTTCTTCTATCAACTCTCATGCATGCTTAGAAAATTTATTCATTAAAGCTCCCCTTACTGCTGCATCTAAAAGAGTACTAAGCTGACTAGATATACCACTATAGAAAGTTTTTACCTTTATTTAGAGTGGATATCCATACTAGGGACACTTTCTAAAAAGTTCTTTAAACCATTCAGTACCTTAGGTAGTGTCCTAGAGTCAAGCTATTTAAAGGTGCCAATCTCTAGTCTTAATTGTGTAGTCTTGGCATGTAGGAAGTATTTAGCTAGGAATTTGTTTATCATATCCTACTACTAAATGACAATCCTTCAAATGTTAATGATTGTAGCCATTGTTTTGCTTTTTCCCTAAGAGAAAAGGGAAATCATCTCAATTTAATTGCGTCATCAAAAACTATATTAAATTTCAAAATATGACACAGTTCAAGAAAAGAAGCAAAATGTGTATTAGGGTCCACATGTGGGGCTACACCGACTTGGTTCCACTGTACCATATTGATTAGTGCAGGTTTTAGCTTGAAATTATTGGTGTTCACTGGTGGTCTCACCATTCTAATCATATTTAGGTTCATTGCTAGTTGCACATAATCTCTAATGACTTATTGGTTTAATGGAGGAGGAAGTTTTTGTGATGGTCTGTTATTTTCTGCCATTTTCTCTTCACATTGGAGAAGAGCTCTGTGCCTATGAAGAGTTCATTCAATCTCCAAATCAAAATCAAAATAAATGCTCTTACCTTACACATATAATTTTTTCCACAACTAAGAATTTAACCCATTAACAAAGTAATTCAGTATACCAGAAAGTGAAAAGAAAATCATAAAGGGAAGAAAGAAAGAGAGAAATAAAGAAAAACAAAAATAAAAAGAAACTAAATGGCATAATGTAGAAATCCCACAAAGTGTTCAACAACACTCGTAGCCCTCCCTGGCAATGACGCTAAAATTTGACTTAGG
This sequence comes from Avicennia marina, assembly GCA_019155195.1. Taxonomy (NCBI): domain Eukaryota; kingdom Viridiplantae; phylum Streptophyta; class Magnoliopsida; order Lamiales; family Acanthaceae; genus Avicennia; species Avicennia marina. The sequence goes on along the minus strand of CM032783.1, from coordinate 7,889,615 downwards.
CCATCACCATACCAAAATTAAATTTATAATTAAACCTAATACCATAGTAGGTACAGGTATCGTTCCCACGAGAAGTTGTGATATAACTAAGTTCTTATTATTTAGGCCTCAAAATTGTATCGAAAAGATAAAGAATAACTAAATAAAAGCAAGCACTTAAAAAAAGCACTCAAGACGAAAGTGAAGGAGTACTAGCAGTTGAAGTATCTCATCACATGTGTTGTGTTCCTTTCTTATGTATGTCGAATTATGTTAATTATTTGCTTAATTACACTACTTACTGATTGTTAATGCTAAAGTCTATAAAATATTCTCCTAAACTCTCCTATAGCTTTAACTCTAGATTTTTGTGGGTATTTCCAACCTAAATTATGTCAAGAAATTCAAGTTTGATAATTAACAATGGTTATCCATATTAATTCTATGATTTCACTCCTATTATTCTAATAGAATTAATGTTTGCAAATTATATATCTAGCATGCAAGTTTGACTCTCGTTATTTCTCACACAACTATAAATTAATTAATGGATCCTTTAATTACTATTCAAAGTAACAATTGTGAATAACTATGTAAGTACAATTAATAAAAACTCATATATACATATTTCATCAAACATAAGCACAAATGATTGAGAAGAAACTTAGAAACTCTTTATAATTTCAATAAAAACCCTGTCTAAGTTGTTCATCATCCAAAACAAAGGAAAATACTAGAAAACATACAAAAAACGTAGTCCATGGATTTGGCATTGCGTGGGGTGATGAAGGTGCTTTTGACCTTGGCATGGATTTCTCTAACTCCAATCCTTTAATCTTGTGTTTCTATATTCCTAAGTGTTTAAAGAAAGAAAACTAAGTCTAAGATTGTGTACAATACATAGAGAACTCATATTTATAGTGCAAAGGTGTCTAGGGTTCGTGTAGGAGTGAGAAAAGATGAAAAGGCCCTTAAAAATATGCAAAATCAAAGTTTGAAGCTCCTCCCTCAGATCCCTAACCATAAAACGTAATTCCAAAATCATGAAACTAGTTCCACCATTGCAAACCTGTACTATGGAAATTCTAGAATACTTCACAATTGAGTTTTGAGATTACATCATCCTCATTAGTGGCTTTAGACATGAAATTGTATTTTAAGTGTAGAAAATATTTAAAATTAATAATTAACCTCATATTCACACTTTTCCACTCCTAAATCATCGTATTTAGTATTTTTCTTGCATGAGACCATATTTCTCAATTTTAACTCACATGCATGCATAAATTAAGTATAGGTTAGGTACAAATAAGTTATAAATTCTTGTGTAATTAGTTAGTGAAGACTGAATGTCTCTTCCCTTTTTCTACTTCTTGCTAGATAGCTCTTATGGTTTTGGAGGTGATAAAATAAATATTTCCCCTTAGGGTTAGGCTAGTATATATATTAGGGTGTGGTGTGCTCATTTAACGGAAAAATAGTCCTTACATTTTTGTTGGACAAAAAATTCACATGATTTTTTGTAGATTTTTCCTAGCCCTATTTCTCCTATTTTTGGCCCTTTTGAGCATGGTAACTGTCTCTCATTACTGTTCCAATTTTTTGGTAATGTTAGATTAGCACAATTTATACTTATTCTTTACCATACATGCATTAATATGTAGGACTCTATTTCATAAGAATTTTTGCAATACTTTCTGACCAAAATCAGCCTAAATCCTTCCTATTTGGTCCCTAATTGTGCACACTAATGTCTCCCAACAATATATGAAGGTATGATAACCTTTAACTTGCATTATCATGGGCATATTCCCTTTCAAATCTATCTTGATATTGTCACTAAAGGTGGGGTATTACATGCTCCCCTCATATATAGTTTCGTTCTCAAAACTTGTACTATCCATTCAAAAAATAGTTGGGGTTATTAACTCCTCATATCTTTTTCCAACTCTTAGATGATCTTGGGTTCAATGTGATTTAACTATAATTTAATATCCACAGTGCATATTCCTTTGAATCCACTGCTCATATTGAAAACTCTTTATAACTTAACATATCTTATGCCCAATCCATGCATATATCCTCAAAACATTACTCTTGCTAGTCCAAATTTTCATTCATTGAACTTAGCATGGTATTTTCCTTCCTAAGGGTTTGTATAGCCATCTGCGATGTTTTTTCATATTCTTCGTTGCTTAGAAGAAATTTCAAAATAGTATAGGCCTTATGGATCAATTGAGTAGATCATTTACCTTAGCTAGGGGATGCCCATTTTTAATCATATCCTTCTTAAGTATCTCATCCTTAGTACTCAACCTGAAGTTTCTAATTCCCTTTTCCATGAATATGGTAGGGCCTCCCCATGCTTCCCTATTCCATTCTAATTTCGCTATCATTGTACTCCTAGTTTCTTTACTCTTGCCGACGTCACACTTATCCAATGGCGCACTAGATCCTTCCATTTTCTATGCTACAAGGTTGTGTTCAGTTAGTACCAAATTTTACCACTATTAATAATTTATGGCACACAACCATGCAAGTATTTAATCTTATAATACATGCTCCAACAATTTATGTCCCTTAGGTCAAGTCTCAAGTTCAATTGTCCCGTGCTTTCCAGGGTCAAATCCTGAACTCGATTTAATTCTAGGGGGTTGTAGAGCTTAGGTTCATTTAGTTTTTTAGCTTAAGGTCAAGAACCTGTACTTATTCCATTTCCTAGGCATTTGCACATATTTAAGATTAAGAACCTACACTATGGCTAAATTTTCGACATCATGTAGCTCAGGGTCAAGGGCTAGATTAAGTCTAACCTTTTGATCAATATCTTAGGTGCATATAAGGTCGCACCTTTCAGACTTTACACGTTATGCCTTGATGATTCAAATTCCCATGGTCAAGGCACGCTTTTCTAACTTGTTAACTCCTTCCTTTATCTATACCTCAAATGCCTAATTAAGTTAATGCCTGATCAATATAACTTATCCTTTATATCTTATGTATCTAGATATAAAACTTATGCTCAGCCTGAAGCTTACATATCATTCATGCTCAAGGTCACAATCCAAGCTCTATTTAACTCCCTGTTATTGCATTTGCTAAAGTTAATTGCCTAGGCTCTTAATTAAATTCTTATTTGAGGTTGAAGACCGATGTTTGATTTAAATCTTTGACATCATGATTGTTTAAGATCAAGAACTGATACTTCATCTAATTCTCTAAAGAACATCTCAAGTGCATATGGATTCCTAGCCTTCAGACCTTAGGCACTATATCCTAATGTTTCGAATCTTAGTTCGGATATCTTATGTGCCTAAACTCATAACCAAATTAGTAAGTGGTATGTTTTAGAATTAGAATCTTATTAATCCATGTATTGCATTTGTTAATTTCATTTCAAGCTCTCCTTCGCATGCTATTGTTAGATGAACTTTGTGTCACTCGACTAGATTAACTAACCTTAATCAGTTTTAACTTTATTAGCTAAGGAAACCTGTTCTTTTTCTTTTCTCAAAGACTTGTAATGAAGCTATTTAGGAACACATCTATCACATCTAATACCAAATTGGGAAGGTTAATTATAACTATAATAGAAAAATTAGCTGTTTTAGTAACTGAGTGAACCTAGGAAGACAGTTTGATGACAAATTCCTAACAAGAAGTGGTTATTGGTTAGGCCAATTTATGAATTCAAGTAGTAGCATACATTTGTTAAATTATAGAGGGTGCATCACAATTATTCAATTATATATTCTGCAAATTTGATATCTAGTTTATTTTTTGCTTGCACTAGAAAAAAAGGAGGTTGCATTTGATGAGTGCTATAAGTAGAATTTGAATTTTTTCATACTACGAATGAAGTTTTATTTAATTTGTATGTTTTGGTTTTTGCATTGTTATTACTGAAGATCATTATGGAACATGAAGGTTCAAAATCAACTACAAATCCATCCACCAACAAGGCTCAACTAGGTCAGATAGGCAAGATTTTTATTCCTTAAGATCGAGTAGGGAATTCACGCTAATCTGTTAACTAAAGTTGTTATTTTTTTTATTTTTTTTGTTTTATAGGCATGTCTTCTAACCAAACAAATTATGATTCACGTGCACGTGCAAGATGGAAAGCCAAAGACAAGTGTGGGGGAGGAGTATCAATGGCAAGTAGAAAAGGAGCTAAGCATAAGGAAAAAACCAAAGATAAGGAAGAGAATAAGAAGAAAGAGAGAATTTCAACTTATGTGGGGATGTGGGTCCCTAAAGTCACAACTTATCCACCCTAGGCTACGAGTACCATGTCAGGTTGCAAACATTAAATATATCACTTCTTTGAAGGCAACCTAAGCTATTTTTCATTGCTTTCGAGCATTTGTTTTGTTTTCATGTTTTCCTTGTTTTGCACTAAATGGATAACATCTGCATTTTCCTCTTAGTGTAGGATTTTGAAAGAATAAAGGAGATGTGCATATGGATAAGCCCAAAGAAGAAAGCGCATAGGCACCATATCCTACTAGGTTGTCTTACTCTTTGTTGCCTTATTTTATTTGTAATAATAGGATTGATATAAGCAGTGAGATAAGTGTGGGGATGGGAAAAAGTGTGGAAAAATTGTAGAGAAAATAGTGTAGTTGCATGTGAGATTTGTTGCTGAAAAATTATGCATGCACATATATAGTTTACATGGTTAAATTGATTGCATGAGCATGGCATAGATTATGTGGCCACTATACTTAATTTATGATAAGTGTCTTGCAAGGAATTTATTGTTGCTTAGTTCTTTAATAGTTCAAGTGATTAGCAAGCCAAGCTAGTGTTGAAAATATGATTTCTATTTTATTGAGCACACACTTTTCGATTTTTTATTACTAGGTTGTTTGAGAAATTCTATGGTGAGGATGGGATGATTGAGTTAGGGACATAAGTCTTGCCTTAGATGTTGATAAATTCTCTAAAGAATGAGGGAGATCAACAGAAAGAAAAGAGGTTGAGGATTTAAAGAAAGATTGAGACAAATTTTGAATAAGAAAAAGAAAAAGGAAGAAAAATATGTGAGCAAGTGAAAAACTAGTTCTACTTCGTCGATTGGAGCAACTAAGTAATCAGGATTACATAGAGACTCCTATTCATTTTCGTGTAAAAGGTTACCCAATTATGAGTATGCAAAGCATCTTAAATTAGTTGTAAGTTAAGTAACTGGGGATAAATGGTAACCCTTGTTCATCTTCACATTAAAAGACTCCTAACTACTTAAGAAAGACTTGAAAGCTCACAAAACAATGTGGAAAACAAGTGTGGAGGGAGAAAGAGAGAGGAAAGAAATAATTTAACCTATGCTGGTCCTCATGGTTGGAGAATAAATGTTAATTGAATCGTTTGAAATAGAGTAAATTGGTACCTGAAGTGAGTGGTTCTAAATTTAACTATCTTTGAATTACCATAAGGTCATCAAATAATTGAAGTACTTGAAAGTTGAAGAATGCTACACACACATGGGAAATCATGTTGCAAACATTTCAGTCGAAAGTGGTGTAATCTTTAATAATTTTTAACTAAGTGATGTGTGCATATATTTGACTTCTAAAATTAAGAAGGGTGGTCAAATTCATGATTTTGTGCGTCAATTAATTGATTGGAAAAAGAAAGTGCTTGTTTGAGGACAAGCAAACGAGTAAGTGTAGGAGTGTGATAATATAGAATTTTATAGTCTATTTATACCCCATTTGTGCTAAATTTTTTAAATGGTTAAAATATGTTGTCATGCATGAATTATTCTAATTATGATGTTTTAGACATGCCAGGATGTTATTATGAAGTAAATGATTAATTTTGGACAATTTCTACACTTTAAGATAATTGTTAGCTCATATGTTAGCCTCGCTACCACGACAAGAGAAGCTACCAACACAGATGGAGGAGATGCAACCATGAAGAAAACCACAACACACTCTAGAAAATCGCATTCATCAGTCACAGCCACGAGATGAGCATTTGCTATCTAGCAGCAAGAGCAAGAAAGACTGCAATGCACATTAGAAGTTACCGAATTCATCAATTGTGGTCATGAAGTAGAAGACCACAATGTGAGAGAAGATGGCACAGAAGTAGAACGAAGTGTGAAGAGTACTAGATTTGAGGTAGAATGGTCCATGATCGAGCTTGGGATAGCATCAAGGCATGGTGTGAGAGAAAGTGTAGGAGTGGTGACTACAAAAGTTAAGAAGTGATGTTTATGCAAGACTGCGCTCGGGTTCGCAGGCACAGAGGATGTCGCAACGTTAAGATATGCTACCACGGCCACAAGAGACAAGGCAACAAGAATTTAACCTGTGATCCTAGATGAAATTTTGAGGGCTTTTCCATAGATGAAATTTTGAGGGCTTTTCCATCTTTTCTCACATGTACATGAATCCTAACCTTCATGCATATATGTGTATGTATGTATGTATATATACACACACGCGCGCCTTCTCCATGGTTCATAGGACATCTTAGGCTTAGTCTTTATTCTTAAACACTTAGAATCCTAGGAACACAAGATTGTGAGACTTGGAGTAGGAGGAATCCAAACTAAGGCTTAAAGCGCATTCATTGCCCACACAATGCAAGACATTAGACTAAGTTCTTTACACTTTATTTGTTGTCTTTATATTAGTTTTGATGACAAATAACTTGGAATTGGGTTTGATTGAAATTAATATGAGTTTCTAAGTTCTTTTCTAGTCGCTTGTGTTTGCATGAGTTATTGATTAGTTTTTTATGACAATTTGACCTAGATTATTGCCATTGACATCTGCTAGTATGTATGCATGAGTTATTGATTAATTGTTTTTGCATGATTTATCCACAATTATTGAATTGAATAGTAATTATAGGACTTGATCAACCCTATACTTAATCTATGGCTATGTGATGAATAATGAAAGTAAAATTTGTGCAATAGACTTACTATTGCAAACACTAAATATTGTTAATCACTAAACTAATATTATTGACTCGATTTGGCCTAAGAAAACCAACTTTGATATAGAGTCAAAGCTTTAGGAGAATTGAGGAGAATATCTTTTAAATTTTAGGATTAACAATTCATAATTAGTGGCATACATAGGAAACCGATACAATACAAGTGACTAGACAGTCTTTTTACTGTGCCGTATATTGGGAATAAATAAAGCAAGCCATCGGTTGATTTAGCCATCGAGCAAGCCATCGGTTGTCGTCCCATTAAAATTAAATTTTTAGCCAACTCAATGTCGCGATGAGCATAGGTATCATTTTTATAAAAAAGAATTTTGTCTCAATTGACCATTCTACCTCAAATCTAGTACTCTTCACACTTCGTTCTACTTCTGTGCCATCTTCTCTCACATTGTGGTCTTCTACTTCATGACCACAATTGATGAATTCGGTAACTTCTAATGTGCATTGCAGTCTTTCTCACTCTTGCTGCTAGATAGCAAATGCTCATCTTGTGGCTATGACTGATGAATGCGATTTTCTAGAGTGTGTTGTGGTTTTCTTCATGGTTGCATTTCCTCCATCTGTGTTGGTAGCTTCTCTTGTCGTGGTAGCGAGGCTAACATATGAGCTAACAATTATCTTAAAGTGTAGAAATTGTCCAAAATTAATCATTTACTTCATAATAACATCCTGGCATGTCCAAAACATCATAATTAGAATAATTCATGCATGACAGCATATTTTAACCATTTAAAAAATTTAGCACAAATGGGGTATAAATAGACTATAAAATTCTATATTATCACACTCCTACACTTACTCGTTTGCTTGTCCTCAAACAAGCACTTTCTTTTTCCAATCAATTAATTGACGCACAAAATCATGAATTTGACCACCCTTCTTAATTTTAGAAGTCAAATATATGCACACATCACTTAGTTAAAAATTATTAAAGATTACACCACTTTCGACTGAAATGTTTGCAACATGATTTCCCATGTGTGTGTAGCATTCTTCAACTTTCAAGTACTTCAATTATTTGATGATCTTATGGTAATTCAAAGATAGTTAAATTATTTGATGTCCATTGAATAAATTTTCTTCTTCCTAGGAAATTGAGTGCTTAAATTTTCTTATGAATTCAAATTGAGTTATTCCAAGCATTCATGGAGTAATTTGCAATTACCAACCAACTTGGTGTGCTGGTTGTGACCGTCTCTTTTTGTTTTTTTTTTTGCAAATTGTTGCATTTGGGTGTTTCCATATGGTTCTTGCAAGTAGGATTTCATTTTGTTCAAGCTTACCTCAAATTCATATCTTCATGTTTCCATGCATGCATCACATAAAATATTTTCTTTTGAAACACTAAAACAAACAGCACTACAGAAATATGACCGAACAAGGATGGCCAATTGGGACAGCTTTTTGATAGAAAGACCTTGCAAATAAATTTGTGTTGGAATTTAGAATGGCTTTTGGTTCATTTCGAATGGCTTGTCACAATTCTATTGTGACGGTCTCCATGAGCACTATCCTGAATCTAGGATGGTATCAATGAGCCATCTCAACTAATTAGGATGGTGCACTAAAGCTATCCCAAAAGGTTGAGATGACTTATGTTGAGCTATCCCTATGTTTCGGACGGCCTTGAGATGAATTATTTAGAAATGGCTTTGAGACAATTGAATTGGGGATAGATCTGAGATATAAACAATTAAGATGGCCACAACTAGCACACCAAGTTGGTTGGTAGTCGCAAATTACTCCAAGAACGCTTGGAATAACTCAATTTGAACTCACAAGAAAATTTAAGCACTTAATTTCCTAGGAAGAAAAAAAATTATTCAATGACAAAGATAGTACTTGAATTTTAGGATTAACAATTCATAATTAGTGGCATACATAGGAAACCGATACAATACAAGTGACTAGACACCTCAATTACTAGTACTTCATCTCTTTCGTCTTGTGTACTCTTTTCTAAGTACTTGTTTTTATTTAGTTATTTTTATCTTTCGCCAAGCTTAACTAATGAAAGTTTGTTTAAATCAATTGAGACAAAATTCTTTTTTATAAAAATGATACCTATGCTCATCGCGACATTGAGTTGGCTAAAAATTTAATTTTAATGGGACGACAACCGATGGCTTGCTCGATGGCTTGCTTTATTTATTCCCAATATACGGCACAGTAAAAAGACTGTAGTCCGACTGCAAGTGCACCAGTTTCGAAATAAGGATACGGCGGAGAATGACAAAAAATAAGGATCATGTATAAATCAATATTTAATTCTATACCTTTTTTTCCTCTATCTAGTACATAAACATAACCACGAATTGATACATGGGCATATATAATTGCTTAATATAATTCATGTACTGAAATAATTCATACATTTACTAATTTTTCAAATTCTTCTTCAGCTTTAATCTTTCAGCACATCATAACATATAAAAATAACAAAACAAAATCTCAAGAGCTCTTCTTCCTTCATCAGCTGAAGAACCATTTCTCTCTTCAAATACCAAATTCGCAGATAGTATTCGATGCTACAATCTCCAGCCTGCTGCTAGGATCGTCCTCACCAATCGTCCTCGTCTCACCTGTAAACTCACCATAATACTGCTCATCCGTGTCAGTGCCATGGTTTTCAGACGACGGATAATCCACGACCACATCGTGTCCGTAACCAGACACCTTCACCGCAGGAGCGCGACAAATTGGACACGTCACATGAGAACGCAGCCACATGTCGATGCAGTCGACATGGAAGACATGCTGACACAATCCCAGTTTCCTGCCGTTTTCTTCATTTTCAAACAAGCTCAAGCAGATAACGCATTCCAATCCCTCGTTGGCACTCATCTCATCTGCTCTGTAAACAAACTGCGGTATTGAAGAAATGGCGGATGGTTCAAGTCCCTTTATCGAAGTCGAAAGATTGTCCTCGTTCATGTTGCTGTTGGTCAACAAGCTGTGGAGATTAGGCCAGTAAGATGTAGGAACGAACAAGACCGACGAAGACGATCTCCCGTGACGATGAAGATCTCGAGCCAGGAACCATTTGGCATAGCAATGTAATAGAGTGACAAGAATAAGTACAAGAAGCAAGGATACAATGGCAGCAATTGCAAGCATGATGCCTGTCGTTGTGTGACAGCACGGAATCGAGTAGAGCATTCATTAATTAGCTACAGGGAAGATGAATCAGGCCTATAAGTAATCTTGCTGTTTGCGGGTTTATGGAGAACGAAAAAAGTAGAGGTGGACTAGTTTGATTTCTTCTGGCCAATAAACACAAGTTTTGGTAAATTGTATGTCAGAGAGGAGTGTGCAGACTTCAATGTTGTATTGGGAGTGTGCTTGCGTAGGCGTAAAGTTTTCGGAATGGGACTAAAATTTGGTCATTTAGAGTGATATTCGTCGTGAATGCGACGGCAGAGAAATAAGGTGGTTGTGCTTCGTGTTATTGTATTGTTACTTATCATGGCCGGTGCCGTGGGGATGGTTTGTCCGTTTTAATGTATTGTATTCATGTTGTCTGTTTCTGCGGGGGACGATATCCAAAGTAGAATTTACTATTTATGTCGGAGGAACAACTCAGCAATCCGAACACTGTTTTGAAATATTCCATAATCTGGTTTAAATTGTGGGGTCTATATGCTTGCATGGGTTTTGTACAAGGGTCGAGTCCGAAACGCTGTCACTGAAAGAATACTGCAAATTGACAATATCTTAGAACGAAATTTGGAAAAAAATATATATATAATCTTATCAATTATTTAGGGGGCATAACACCAACCACTACACAAATATTACTGGATGCGAAGGGCAAACAGAGATGAATAAAAAGTTGTCTCAAATCAAGAAGACTTCGTCGTGGTGTCAAAACAATAGACCAAGGTTGTTCCAAAATTGTTGCAAAGTCGTTTCAAAGTTGTAATTGTTAGTCTTGAAAACATGTCAATCCCAAATTCGTCCTTGTTAGAGACGAAATATATTAAGTTGACCTAAAATATGGGATGACAAGAAAAATTAGTCCCAATTTGGGACAGTTTTTTTCTAGCTGTCCCACATTCTGGAACAGCTTCTTATATGCTTGTCTCACATAGGAATAGTTGTCCATTTCTATCCCAACTTATAGGGATGACTATAAGTTCCCATCAAAGAGTGTGCAATGGGGTAGCCTGAGTCTATCCCTATTTGTGACAAGAATGGTAAATTATCAAGACTTCTAGGACGGGTAAGAAAGGACAGTCTCAAATTGCAATGGCTACTGTTAAGCCAGCCAACTTCTGGGATAGATAGTCACAACTGTCCTAATTTTGGGACGACAAATATGATGTGACGTCCTAGAAATTAGGACAACATAGTTAAGGCTGTCCCAAAATTTGGGATGGCATACTTAATGCCATCACATTTAGGATGGCTTTGGGACAAGCTGTAAGTCTTCCCAATTTGCGAAAATTTTTAAAACCCTACCCATTCATTCATTTCATAAAGAACACAATCTCTCCTCCAAATTATTATCTCATTATTGCCAAAAGGACTTTTCTCACATAGATATGATGGTTCATGCTTTGTCTTATGTATTTGTTTTTTGAGTATTTTATACATACCCATGCACCCAAACTCTTGATTCTCTAATTGATTTGTTGGGCAACACTAGTAAATTAGTTAGAAAAGGATGAAGAGTGCAATGAAAACAAAAATTCTATGAGAAATCAGGTTGTGGATATACCATAAAAATCAGCCAGGCTCTCAGGATTTAAGACCGAAATTCGAGAATAATGTGAATAAGTTCTTAGATTAGGGCAAGCAGTAAGTATGACTACATAGATGGAAGCAAGATTTGATGCCCATGCTCTCGGTGCAAGAATAACAAGTTTTTGGACCTAGATAAAGTGAAGGTTCACTTGTTTTAAAAGGGTACCATTGTAATTATTTCAATTGGATAAGCTATAGTAAAGCCCCCATTTATGATGCATTAACATAAGAGGTGAGTAATCATTTTGTAACATCGACCAATGACATTACAGAGCACTATATGGTGTATTATGTTGTTGGGTGTCGTGGTGGGGCAGAAATAGGTGGTGTCAGTCCATCCTCTACAACACAGTTAGCACATGGTATTGAAGATTAGCGAAACTCAACTATAGGTGGCCTAAATGTCGATGGCTTAAGTGACTAATTTTTTGATATTCTTCGTGAGGCTAATGAACCTTTGTACAACGGATGTGAGAATTTCTCTCAATTATCAACACTCACAAAACTAGTGAATTTTAAGGTAGAGTACAACATGTCGCAGAGCTGTTACAATAACATTTATAACGTGATTAGGGAGATGCCCCGACATGGTAATCAGATGCCACTAAGCTTCTATAGTGCTAAGTAGTTGCTTAGAGAGTTGAAACTTCCACTAGTGAAGATTGATTGCTGCAAAGATGGATGCATGTTGTTTTGGAAAGGTGATGAGAATCTTGAGCATTACAAATTCTGCGAAGAAGTAAGATACAAAATAAGAAAAGGATATTCCTTATGCAAGAAACAGATGCCAAAGGCATGGTTGCATTATTTGCCTTTGATTTTGAGACTCCAGCAGTTGTATACCTCTACTATTATAGTAGAGCCCATGACATGGCATGTGCTTCTCAATACTACAGAGAGTTCTTTGTGCCACCCAAACAAAGACACAAAGGTAATTTAATAAGACATATCTCGATTTCACAATTGAACCATGTAACTTACGTCTAGGATTTTATGCTAATGGATTTGTATACATAAATCATATAGGTGAGCTTATTCTTTTTGTTTGATGGTTGTGGCATTTTATAGTGTACCTCAAAGAATGTGGTTGATAGCTCCATACATATTCCTCTCATTAGTGATCCTCAATCCCATAAATCCTAAAAGATTGATAGATGTGTACCTCCTACCACTTATTAACAAATTCTTGCAACTATGGTATGAGAGGTTTGTGACATGTAATGCTCACAGTAATATATACTTCAAAATGCAAGCAACGCTCATGTGGATGATCAATAACTAAATAGCATATTTGATGCCAGTGTCTAGAGTGTAGTTATAAAGTCATGGGATGTCTAATATATACAATGGAATACAATAGAGCATTTAACCTATAGCATGATTAGAAGCCCTATTACATTGATTGCCATAGGTAATTTCTACCAGTAAACTATCCATATAGAAGGAACTGAAAAAAATTATAAGACATAGCGTGAAGAGATGAGTTGTGCCTCCGAGGGAGTCAAGCGAACAGACATGACAATGTGTCAACCACATTCACCATGATGTTAACAATCCGAATGCTCAAATTTCAAGTTATGGGTATAAACACTAGTAGAATAAAGGAGTATATTTTAGGATTTGCCATATTAGAAGACAAAATTAGTTTAACACAACTTGAATATTATGTACATAGAGAAGAATGTGTTTGATAATATTTTCAACATGGTACTAGATGTGAGGAGGGAGTCAAAGGATAATTTGAATGCTTTAAAGGATCTTAAGATTATATGCAATTGCCCTGAGTTAGTTGTACCACTAGATAGCCATGGACTAAAATTGAAAGTTGCTTACATGCTAAACTAGGATCAAAGGCATAAGTTGTGCAATAGGTTAGTTGGCTTGAAATTCAAAATGGATATGCTTCGAATATAAGTAGATACGTTGATGTGTAGGAATTGAAATTGCATGACGTGAAATCTCATGATTGTCATGTTTTCATCAAGCAACTTCTACCTATTACATTGAGAGAGATGTTGCTTGAATATGTGTGAAATGCATTAACTAATATGAGTTTGCTATTCCAATAGTTGTACATGCCCGAACTCAATCAGGACTTAGTAGAAAACAAGAATGAAAATGTTGCATTAATCATTTGTAACCTAGAGAAAGTATTTCCTCTTGCATTTTTGACTCTATAGAGCATCTAGTCATATACTAGCCATGGGAGTCCATTATTGGTAACCCTATGCAATATAGAAAAATGTACTCCTTTGAGCTATTAGCCCTTGACATACCATGTATTTATCAAGTGCTAAGTGTTTTGGTGGTTTACCTTCCCTCTCGTAGTAGATTCCTATGTAGTTTGAAGAAAAAGGTTAAAAACAAGGTCTGTATCAGAGCATTGCTTGTAGAAGCTTACATTGTTGAGGAGATGGCCACATTTGGAACCATCTATTTCGAGCCACACATGACATCCATGGGCATAAGGCCCCTGTGTAACATAACATCATGCAGCAGAAGCTCCTCAACCTAATTTTCCTTCTTCAACTACTTGGGCAAGCAATCTCTTAAGCAAAATATGAGATATCTTATGAGTGAGAAGTGCTACGTAGGTAAGGCTTATATCTTACTAAACTTCACTAAAGGGGGTCCAATTTACAAGCATGGTTTTTCATAATTTTAAGCCTTGTGGTTGAATGTGAAAGGCGTTTAGTGGAGCTAATTGTTGTTACCATGCACATGTTTTGTTACTTAAATTGGATGTTTGTTAAGCAGTACGACAGTGTGGTTGTCAACATTGATACAGTTGTTGTGCACCACTTCGTCTCATGGGTCAAAGTGTTAGTGAGTACTATTACATATTATACCTCAACAATTAAATGGTCTTGTAACGTACATACAGTTTCTAAGTACTGGATCATTCATGCGAGTCATGGACGTGAACAACAACTTATTGGACCTAGTATTTCATAGCTTAGCCTAAGGACCATCTAGCCACGAGAAATTTATGGATTCTTGTTGCATAAATGCATTCAAGTTTCTTGTCACAATCCATAAGTGGGGGTGTCTGACCCAAAATTATGGACTTTACGTGTGTAACTCATTTTATAAGACTCTAAGTATGACTTCTATGGAATGATTGAGAAAATCCTATAGTTGGATTACAAAGAGATACTAAACATGACCATGGTTTAGTTCAAGTGTCAGTGGATCGACCCATAATAGGCCCAAGAGTGCACCCGAAATACAAGCTCATGGAAGTTAACCATAAAAGAGTTTATCCTAAGAATAAACCATTTATATTTACCTAACAAGCTATTCAAGTGTACTACACTAAATATCCTAGCATAAAGTAGGAGAAAAATGATTAGAAAGTGGTTTGCAAAACTAAAGCTAGGACAATGGCCAAAAAATGGTGGGAAGATACACCATATCAGCTCGACACGGAGTACATCCCCACTAGTGAACAGTAATGTCCAATGTGCCCTCTTCATGACCTTAGCAAGATACAATTGAAAGTGGACCTTCATGGGGCAATGCATAATCATGTTGTCATAAATGATATGACAAATAAAAAATCCACATGTTTTGATAATAAACTTGCAATTCATACGATAAATAATAACACATTAATATTAGAAAATGAACAAGTTGATGAAAATAGCACATTAATTTACAATACCTCACTTATAGAGTTTCCCACTACAATAGGGAAAGGAAAAAAATCATGTTTAATCCCCATCCCTAGCTCCCATTAATGGATCCTCAGATACAGTATCAAGTAGGCCCCTCCTTTGTAAAAAAAAAGACTAGAACTGAAGGATCAACCACCTAGGTAGCTATGAAAGATGTGCTCTACTCACTTGGTTCCTCACCTCATCCTTAGCATCCATGTAAAACATAAATTGATGCAACTTTTAGGTAACATGGGTTTGCTATCTCTCCATGCAATCCTATTACACACACAACTTGTAGAACTCAACTAATACATCAGGTTTAAGCTAGTCCATCTAGGCCTAAAGCACTCAACGGCCTCTTAAAAATCAAGTTGGGGCTCTAATGTTGTAGGTAGTGAGGTGAGGTCTTTGGTCGGGCTATGTGGGTCCACTTTTAGTGCAATAGCTCTAGCTGTGATTATGTGGAGGGGTGAACTAGATTGCAAATTATAGCCCCTAAGTCCCCTATGTAAGGTTTGTTTCAACCCCATCATCACAACAAAAGCTATGTGATGAGATGTAGATGCTGTAGAGTAACAAGTTATGACCATATCGTTGCATTCCCTCCTTGGTCAATAAGTCTAAATTGAAGTATATGCCTTCCAGGATGGCCTACAAGATGACTATCCAATCCCTGGTGAAGGTGGCATATTGGATGATAGGCTAAATTCATGTTGCAATGAAAAACCACCACATTGATGTTATTAATGCCGGCTATGTTGCATGATGTGATGAATTATGCCAACATCTGTGACATATTACAATGTTGTGCCTTTAGACAACTCTATATGCCACGGCCTCAAGTACCCTAAGGTTCATCATTAACTGTTGGAACTTAATACTATATAGGTCAGTGGGCATTCCTAAATGCTGGTTAATCCTAAATGCATTAATGTTCATGTGGCAACCTTGTACATATACATGACTCTACAACCCATCCTCGATCAAATTCGCATAGAACTTATGAAAAGAGGCATGATGGCATCATCGGTAGGTTGGAGGGCAAAAGTTCCGATCCCTCATTGTGATATTCAATGCAAATAAGAAGCTCTTTCTCATAGAATCTACTAAGCCCCGCTCAAGCACAAGTGACCTATGTCATGTTGTCTCTAAATGCTAGTGCTCAACCTTTACACTAACAAATTTATGTTAGTTGAAGGTAAGGCTAGCACACATTCTGTTCTCATCATTGTCACTAATTTGCATATTGGCATATGTCGTTTAGTGTAAGGATATAAACCAAACATAAATAAAATATGTCATCACATTGTATCAAATCTAATCATGAAGATTTTCATCATTCAAGAATGGTGGCTTGTGCTCAACATTGATATATTCATGGTTTATTGATTTAAATCACACTAATTACAATACATATATTAATTGTCAAAAAAATTATTTTTAGATTTAAATATACATATAAATAGAGCTCACATAATGCATCGAACACTCACATCAGCTCCTAAAGTGTGGTTGCACGCATTGGTGTGAAGGATTTATGCTAAATACGTTAAGGCAATTCATCAAGCACAGTGCAAGCATTAATAGTTTAAACCTACCTCTAAAAATCAAACATTATTAAACCTCCCCCAAACAAAGTGTATCCCAATATTTCCAATAACTACCAATCTAAATTCAAGACTTAATTGCAACCTCAAGGGCACCACATTGCAAAAATAGCAAGACATCCTCCAATTATAGAAACTTGGAATAAACATAGGAAGAATGCACCAATTCATTTCAAAATTCTACAAATTATGACATTCAAAGTGATAAAAAGAATTTGATGAAAGAAATAAGGATAGAAGCACATTCCCTTGGAACTTTAGGGATTGCAATGATGATATCAAATTTTGTTCTTCTAGTGGTGTTATGTGTAGTATATGAAATAGGACAGATGAGGTATCTATAAGATAACTAAATGTTTCATTGCTCTACTCTTCACGACATTAAGGGTGACATCACTTATTTTTTGCTTCTTATCTAGCCCGTAGTGGCAACAAGGCACGCAATAAATATTCCAATATGTTTTTGGTGTTCCTCATCGTAGATGTCATCTTAATGAGGCACGCAACAAAAAATCCAATATGATATCATCTTGCTCATCATGGATGTCATCTCAGAAAGGCACACAATGAAAAGTCTAGAATGCCATTGGCTTCCTCATCGTGGGCATCATCTTGGCAAGGCACATCACGACATACCTAGAATGCTATTGACTTCATCATTCTTCTTCTCATCATGATGTCCAACAACACAAAGAATCCAGTGCCTTTTGGATTTGTTGACATACCCTCGACACAACATCATGGCCAATGACAAATCCAAAAAGCAAACATGTGACATATCATCTTGGTCGTTGAGCTAACATGGTCAACATCGCTAATGCTGGTCATTCTACTAGTGACATAGGACGCTTTGGCCAAAAGTCACATGCCTAAGCTATCCCAACCTATTTAAAATGTTGAATTCCTAACTTATTCCCCCATTTTCATTCAAAGGTTAAGTTGTGCTAGAAGGCTGCAGATTTCCTCCCACATTTCTATCTTGACTTCCAGCCATTTAACAGATAAGAAAATTACACAAAAAAGTTTGTTTGTGACTCCCCAAAATAATCCCCAACCTAGGGTTCATTTAATTTAATAGTAGGAATTGTAAAAATCACCCATGTCAGGATTCATTCATGTTGTGTTGTAAAATATTTGAATATATTAAGCAATTTATTTTCATTTCCAAATGAATAAATGCTAGCAAAGGCATATTTTCTCTATTTGAAACAGTTGTATTTGGGATTTTTTGTGAACGAGATAATGTGTTAGATGGATGTTTTTTTCATCTAAATAGTTTTTTTTCCTAGATTCTACTTAAAATCAACACAATGTTTGTTCTTCATATTGTAGGAATTGCATATGGGAAGATGGTTGATGGATATGCTACATTTATGTGTTGAAACTTTGTTAGAATATGTGGGAGTTGATAACATTTCTCTTTTAATTTGTTCAAATTGCATGTAGAAACATTGGTAGAAGATATGCCACACTTATTTTTTGAAACTTTTCTGGAATTTGTTGTAGTTGACTATGGTTCTCTTTACATCATTGGAGTCTCATGTGAGAACTTTGTTGGAAGAGATATTACATTGAATTATAGAAATTTTATTGAAATATATAATATTTAACAATATTTAGCTTTTAATGTTTGGGATTATATGAAAGATATATCCACATTTCATTTTTAAAGTACTCTAGGGGGTGAGTGATGTTATAAATTTCACATTTCACTACCTCTACACGTTTGATTGTATAACTTTTTATTGCCTCTACACATTTCATTGCATATTTGTTAGGAGCTTTGCTTCTAAATTCAACTTTTTTTATCATGTTGTAACTAATCATTTTAATTTTTAAACATGACACATGGTGATTTCTCTAGTGGGAGATTGCAATGAGGATGAGGTAGATGGGTGACATTCAAGAAGGCCACTCCCCTAAGCCTCAATCACCGAACAAAAATGAGATGCAACTACCCTCTCCAACACAATGTGATGTCCCATCCTCATCCATGCACCACACCTACCTCCCATCCACATCTTCAAGCTAAGGGGAAGGAACAATGATCCCAACTACTCTAAGACTAAACATGGCATCACATAACCAATGGCAAACTAGGGGGCCTGTACACATCGCACCTTGTACTTGTCAGTAGATGGATTCTAATTACATTATGCCATCAATTTTCCTTTAACATTCATTTCTTATTTAGTTTTATCATTTTACTCATAATAATTAGCCTAAAATTTTCAGTACTTAAAAGGAGGTGCTTAGCAACATCAAGTCCATCATACGGGTATTCTCATTGCTCATGGACTAGATATAGTGATGTGCCACTTGATATCAAGCAATTATGATATCAAAAATTCAATGTATTTGCTTAAGCCTAATACTATGATCTTAAAACTTGTGTACGTTGTAGTTCTTACATGTCACTATATTCTGAGTTCCCATTGACTTTATTTAGTGCATGATGACAAGAGGAATATATGTAGAATCCAACTGAAAACCCACCATAGAGAGTGCTTTCAAAAGAAGGCGATGGAGCTAATTTCATAGAGCATGCACCAAGTTGGGGCATCTGAGAAGTTGCTTAATGGCATTCCACAAAAGAGGTGGAGCGCAATCTAGCTAAGTGGGCTGAGGATAATTTCAAAGCCATTAGTGACAAGAATATTATAAATCAGATAGATGATGATGCCTTAGCTTTGATAATTCATTGAAACAATTACATTTCAATCACTGCACATAATCATAGCCTCATAACTGCTCATCAATCTTAAACTCACAATTATTATTTTTAACTAACAAAAAACATAATTTTCTATTTTTAATGTTGCCTACGAATGGAGTTTAGGTAGACTCCCGACCCCTCATGAGTTGTACATAAGAGTTTGGAAGAGCACAATTAAAGAGTGAGCAAGTCCTCAAGCACAGTCACAAAGGGTACATGTAGATTTTTTTTCATCATATATAATCTTATATGTTCTATGAGTAATGAGCGCACAGTGTGTATGCATATCATTACGTGTAGGAGATTCTATTAAAATTGCAACAGAACCACAATGTTGACAAACAAGAATACCCTTCCCTAGAAGGTGGCAGTACTTTAAACTTCAACAGCAATAGCAATATGATCCTCATAGCCCTCAATGGGTTCAAAAAACACAAGCTGTTAAGGATGGGATCAGAGGTAAGAGTTTATCAGCAACAACCCCCGAGGTTCCAATTCATCATCGTCATCACATTTAAGACGAGGGACGAGTTGCAACATATTCAAGATGAGCTAAAGAAAACAAAGGAGTTGAAGGACTATAAGATTGAATTGAGAACAAAGCAAATGAAATTTCATCATGTTCTGATCACCATTAAGACACATCTTGGCATTTCATTGGACTTACTTGACAATGATGATGAGGAAGGTGAGGATGGTGCCGGAAATGACAAGAAGCTAGTCACTGATGGATAGGTTTTATTTCATGATAGCTATATGTTGGAAGGACTTTTATGAACAAATATTAACTTTCAGTTGCATGATTTTTATTACTATTTTGAACATTTTAAATATCGGACGAATTTTCATGTAATGTCCATTTCATGTTTTTTGGTGGATATTGTGGTGTGTATTATCATACCATTCAAAAATTTGCAAAAAGGCAGTGAGAAAAACAAAAAAGATTAAAAAAAATGAAAAATTGTCCCAAGTTCATCCCAATTTCATCTTAGGGTTATCCCTAACCCATCCTATGAATGTTCCAAATTAAATTAGATCCCATTACAAAGTCGTCCTAGACTCAACCATCCTAAAACCGTTCTAAAATTAGTCATCCCAAATTCATCCTTGTTTATATCTCAGATCCAAATTGATCTAGCAGTTGCTTAGACCTTAAGAATTCTATATTAGATAGGATTTCTTACCTTTCTCATTCCTAGTATTTTCCAAACATGTTTTAGACTAATATACTTTTTCTTTTTTGGTTCCCTGATATATAAAAGGGACCTTCAGCTATTTTTGTTAACAACTTTGATTCTTTGTCATTGAATAAATTTTCTTCTTCCTAGGAAATTGAGTGCTTAAATTTTCTTATGAATTCAAATTGAGTTATTCCAAGCATTCATGGAGTAATTTGCAATTACCAACCAACTTGGTGTGCTGGTTATGACCGTCTCTTTTTTGTATTTTTTTTTTTGCAAATTGTTGCATTTGGGTTGTTTCCATATGGTTCTTGCAAGTAAGATTTCATTTTGTTCAAGCTTACCTCAAATTCATATCTTCATGCTTCCATGCATGCATCACATAAAATATTTTCTTTTGAAACACTAAAACAAACAGCGCTATAGAAATATGACCAAACAAGGATGGCCAATTGGGACAGCTTTTTGATAGAAAGACCTTGCAAATAAATTTGTGTTGGAATTTAGAATCGCTTTTAGTTCATTTCGAATGGCTTGTCACAATTCTATTGTGACGGTCTCCATGAGTACTATCCTAAATCTAGGATGGTATCAATGAGCCATCTCAACTAATTAGGATGGTGCACTAAAGCTATCCCAAAAGGTTGAGATGACTTATGTTGAGCTATCCCTATGTTTCGGACAGCCTTGAGATGAATTATTTAGAAATGGCTTTGAGACAATTGAATTGGGGATAGATCTGAGATATAAACAATTAAGATAGCCACAACTAGCACACCAAGTTGGTTGGTAGTCGCAAATTACTCCAAGAACGCTTGGAATAACTCAATTTGAACTCACAAGAAAATTTAAGCACTTAATTTCCTAGGAAGAAAAAAATTTATTCAATGACAAAGAATCAAAGTTGTTAACAAAAAATAGCTAAGGGTCCCATTTATATATGAGCGAACCTAAAAAGAAACTAAATTAGTCTAAAACATGTTTGGAAAATACTAGGAATGAAAAAGGTAATAAATCCTAGCTAATATAGAATTCTTAAGCTCCAAGCGACTGCTAGATCAATTTGGATCTCCTAGAGATCAACCTTCTGGTTTTTGGCCTTGGAGTCTTTAGATCAATCACAATGTCAATCGAGAATCTTGGGTCTCCTTTTTCTTCTTCTTCTTCTTCTTCTCCAACTTAAGCTCATATTGTTGTTGGAAGTATGACCTCTTTTGGTGTGAGTGGCATCTATATAATTAACACATGTGCAAAAGTGTAAGCATATGCCGAAATCCAACAAAACCTACTTGTGTGAATTGTGTGAAAACAACCCAAGATACAATGACCTTCAATGAACTCTAGTGAAAGATGGACACAACTAACACACAAAGTTAGTTGATACATTATGCATTGATCTAAAGAATGCTTGGAATAACTTGATTTAGTGTTTAGATCCACAAGAGTTTAAGGCACACTCAAATTTAAGAGAAAACTAAAGAAAATAATTTCAATTACCAAAATACTAAAGAGTTCTTATAACAAAATTAACCAAAGGCCCTTTATATAGTATTAGAAACCCTTAAAAAATCATCTAAAATCGTCTGTAGGTGTTTTATGAAGACTAGGAGTGAAAATTGGAAAGAAATCCTAACTAAAATACAATTCGTTTGCTCCAAGCCATAATTTGGATCGATTTGGGCCTTCTTGGATCAATTTGGTGTGTTTGGGATCGATTCAAGTTGATCTGGGACATCATGATCATAAATCCAGAAGTTTAGGAGGCTCTAAAATTATGATCCCAAATCCTGCACATGATCTCGTTTCATGCAATCGTATGATCTAGAAGCTTCAAGTCAATCTTGCTTCCTTCAAATCTACTCAGAATGAGTGGATCTATCCTGTTGCTTTAAGATCTCATCCAGCACAACTAATAATATCCATAATTTCAATTTTTACCTTTGTTATCATCTTCACTCCATGCAAATGTCTGCACCAATCACTCATGCATAACAACATTTCAACTGTCTCAGGAGCTAATGAGGATCAGTAAGAATCAATCACCCTTGTACCAATGCTAAAGGTGGCCTCAGAAGCTACAGTAGTAATCGGAATTACCAAAATATCATCAGTCATTTGAGATAATGTACGGTAAACAACCTTATTCGTTTTCCACCAAGATAAGCAATCAAAATCATTTGGATCTGATACACGTGGGAGTAGAAGCTTGTCTAAATATTCTATCAAATCTAACCTCTGGGCCTAACTGCTGCCAGCTATATCAAATAAATTATCCCAATATTCATCTTCTATTTGTTGAATCTGATTCTAGCTAGATGATGTACCTGTTGTAGAAACTTAAGCATCTGTATCCATATTAACGTAATCTTGATAAAGGTCAAAGAGGATATTCTTTATATTTGTCATGTGTCTTTGTGACTCAAAAATGGAATACATCTTAAAAAGTGCATACCCTATCCTACGCATTTTTTTCCTAGGATCCATGACAACAGCAATGCACATTAACTTATCACATTCTTTCTAATATTTGTCAAACTTCTGCTTCATTTTGGCCACCATCCTTTGAATGAATTCATCACTACCATTTATTCGAGCTTCTAACATATTTTTCACTTTTAGAATCTTTAGGAGAAATAAGTTGTTAGTTTGATAATCATTTCTTGAGATGACTTGTGTGGCTTTCTAAAATGTTTCCAAAATACCACAAACCTATTCTACCTTTCTCCATTCTCTAGGCGATGGCAACAAATCAACAAACTCCTCATTTTGCACTGCATACCGTGTAAAGACAACCTAAAATTTTAAAGCACGACTTAACATTTCATAAGTTGAATTCCATCTTGTTCGGCAATCATGTATTAGTTTTTTTCCTGTGAGTTGCATTTATCAAGCAATAGCACTAAATGATAACATCCTCTGATCAATGTGATTTACAAACTCCATACCATCTCAAACTTTCTCACAAATATTACCAATTTCAATTAAGCCATCTCAAACCATAGATTCAAGAAATGGGCACAACACCAATTATGGAATATCTGACCACAACCATATAATGATTTCATCGCTCGAAGATCTTCTTTCAACATCCTCACAACTACATCATTATGTGAGGCATTATCTACAGAAATTGTATAAATTTTCTGTTCAATGCCCCATTTCTTCAAGCAAGTAAAAATGGCACAAGAAATCTCCAATGCATGTCGAGGTGGTTCAATGTGGATGAAGTTGAGGACCCTCTTTTAGAGTATCCAATTTGCATCTATCCAATGGCCAATGATGACCATATACTCAATTTTCTGATTTTTTTTATTTTCATAAATTAGTTTTGATGCTTAAATTTTTTACATCTCGCAATAGATCTTTCAATTTTTTCTTCTGTATCTCATAAACACATTCACAATCACCTTTCAACATATATCAGGAAATCCTTCTCCATTCAAGTGCAGTTTCCAACATCATGATGTTGTAATCCTCCTCCTCTACCATAGTAAATGAATGTTCATGCATCACAACCCAATGTGCAACTTTTTCCCTATCTCTCTCCATGTTAAATTTTCCTCTATGTAGTGGTGGTACAGCTATAGAGGTAGCATCTGCTGGCTAAAAATTAATTATTGTTTGATGTGCTTCTCTTCTAAGTGTGGCTTGTCTAGCTATACAACTATCAATATGCCACTTCAAGCTCAACGTTTACCTTGTTGAGCTTCGGGAAAGTTTAGCTCCACAATGTTTGTATGTAGTAAAATAAACTCCATTCTCTATACCACTATCCTCAAAATCCTCCCACACAATAGATTTTTTGATTCTTTTTGGCACTTGAAATTTAGGTGCTTCCTCTACTTCTTTCTGTCTTTCTTCAAATTCTTCAATAGCTCTATTTGTCATGATATCATCATGTGTGCTTTAGCTTTCAAGGGCACTAACAAGAGTTCGAGACCTTGAAACTACTAGAGTTGATGATTTAATAATTGATCCACATGAATCACCACGAAACTCAAATTCTAAAAAATTAAATTATATAAATCATAATTACATGGAATAAAGGCAACACCTTCTAATAAACACATTGAAATAGCGCTAAGAAAATCAATATGCCTTTTAGCTGACAAGAATTAACATAAAAGAAACATTGTATTCTTAAATTAATATCTAAAAATTAATCTGTATTCAATTCCAACAATAAAGGACCTATCATCACATATATTCTTAAGTATATAATTCAGTAATTAGCATAGCCTTAGACTAGTACAAAAGGTGGAACAAAAAATAAAAGAAACATTGCATTGAAGAGAGTAAAAACAAAATACCTATGTGATGAGGATTTCTTTGCTCCATTGGAGGAAGTTGGGACTTGAGACTTGGAACTTGACTTTTTTTGGAGATGAGTCAAAGATGGTGAAGGCCTAGTTGCCAAACCACTCGGATTCTAAAAGATCAGACCACTGGAGTTAATTAACATGGACTTGAAAATATTTTATTGGCTTTGTCAGAGGACATACATAACATGAGGACTCAAGCAAAGCAAAGTCCTCACCTTCACATTTGTGATGAAGAACAGAAGCAACAAGAGAGAGCTGTTGTTTGTGATGTATCGTCCATCTTAGTACTTTTCAAAAACACCAGACAAGAGATTTGTGAAAAACTTGTAAGTTTTGAAAGTACTAAATATCTTTTTTTAATAAAGTATCTTATAAAACTTGGAATAACATTTTATGTTTACAACTTATAATCTCCTTAAAAAGACTAAGTGCTCTTTAAATTATTTTTAAATATCTTATAAATTACCTCAGCTCACAATAGAAAAAAGATAAAAACATCATCAAGTGTATAGTATTAATAAAATTTAATTTATTTTCATAAATATTACACAGAAAAGTTATAATAATCACTACTTATATATATGTGCACCTTACGCCTTATGCAGTCATGTTTTTTAAGTTGAATAGACCATGCAGCCAAGTAGTTGGCAAGTTTGACTACAAAAATGGCTTTCTTAAAAATAACTTCATCGAATAGTTTCACTTTCCTCCTTATTTCTAGCTTTATAATGTTCTTCTATTAATATTTGTGCTTCGCAAAAAGACTTTTTTTTTATCTTTCAAAATCTATAATTTTCTTAGGCTCAAACAATTGGAGAAGCAACAAGGACTCAAACTAACTAATTAAATGTACTTACTAAACTACCAACAACCAACACAGCTCTAGAAGCACGCTTATCATTCTGTTTCTGGCTAAGCTTGTCCCTATCAGTATCACCATGTAAAGAGAGAGCACACATATAACTAAAAACACTACTTGTGCTGTTGTGCATTTTTAACTCAACAAATTTGTCGACATGGATTAACATTCAGAATTCCTAAATTTTGAATGGAGTAAAGAATAAATGGTAAGGATATTACACTTTACTAGAACTTGAAAGAAACTGTACCAAAAATAAAGGCAACCTGTGAGTCTGTGAGACTGTGACCGAAATACCGAATACTTCGGACTCTGAAGGATTTCCTTGTAAGTTCCAATTTCCCTTAATACAATTAAAGTATTAAACACACTCTAAGAAGGATTATTTACCTACGGTGGAGTAGTAAGCCTTTGGCTATGGCGGTGCGTGGGAAAGGGAGGACCTTTTTCTAAATCGATGGCACTGGTCACCAACGCGCAAACATCAAAATCAAAGTCGGCGAGCAGGGGTGCAGATTGCAAAAAGCAATAATGGTTGGGGTAACTTTGATTAAACGGGCGAAATAAGTGAAATGACAATTCTGCTCGAGCCTTCGAGCTCAAAATCGCTGGCTCAAGCTCAGCTTGCAGAAGCAAGCCAAGCTACTCAAAGCTCGACTTGAGCTCAGTTTGACTGAACTCGAGTCGAGCTTTGACTGAGCTACTCAACCGAGCCGAATCGAGTAGCTCGATCCAAACACAACCCTTGGTACAATTATTCATTTAATGTACATGCATCTTGATTCAAAACAATATATTTTTGTCATACATAAAATTTTATTTTTTATATAAATATGTCAAAATACTTTATAAATAAATTTTATTTTATAATTTTTTATTTAGCAAGATTATTTATTTATATGTGTACATAATTTTCATCAATGAAAATAAAGTACAAATTAATCATATTTTAAAAATTTTAATAATGAAAGTGAATTATTAAAATTAAAATTATGACAACTAAACATAAATCTATTATATTTTGTAAATAAAAAAATCAAGAGAGAGAGAGAGAGAGAGATCAAGGATTAACAACAAAATAAGTAGAAATTGAAAAAAGAAAATATAAAAAGTGAAAAGAAAAATAAAAGCATTACATTCTAGTAGATTAACCTTGAGGACCTAAGGTAGTAACTATTCAACCTTCACACATTCAATAGATTATGCATGGCTTATTCTTAATTAACTAGCACTAGGGGAACATTCACTTGATTTGCAAAAAATTTAATATATATATATATAGATACACACACACACACATAATGTGTCACAATATGGGCTAAAATATTAATTATAGCGGGCTTGTGAGGATAATTGGATTCACTATAAAATCTAAAGCCCAATTAAGATGGACTCCCTTAATTTTTATTCGACCCACAAAAAGATCTAGATGGGTTTTGTTGTAATATGTTTATGAAGGCAAGGGTGAAATTGTTCAAAACAGATAGGGTTAAGGGCAAACCAGTACAAGACACCCGATGGCCTTAATAAATGCAATACTTCAACTAAGACCATCAAACGCTTTCTTCATGCTTTTGTTCCCTTCTCTATTCTCTGTGAACCCTAGTTTCGTCGCTCAACTTTCCAATCGCGAGCTAGGAAAAGTAGAAAACCCTTTTGTTTATGTGAATCCTTTTGACGAGATCTTGCTCTTGATCAAAATAGAATGTCCATTCTCATATTGCTATCTTGTTTAAGCCAGAACCCATTACCGATGATGCTATACATGTGGTTCAATGATAAAAAGTGCGACGTGTACCACATGGTATGCTACCTGAGCACCACTACTAAGGAAGAGGGGATGGTGATGAAGACAAGGAATAGAAAAAGGGGGTAGGGAAAAGAAGGAGAAAAAAAGTTAAAGAGAGAAAGAGAGAAATAAAAGATAAGGTTTACTAAAATTTTCAAATGCCTTCACAAGTTCACTTTTTTACAATCGTATATTGATTTTTCCTCCTTATGTCACTAGATAGATAACCTAGATTTTCAGAAACTGAAAATGAGCTATTTTATCTAATCTCTTATCTTTAGTTACTTCCTAATATTTCTCCTAGATGATTTTGACTTTGTTAATCCCCTAGAAATGTAGCTTAAATCCCTTACTATAATTTGTTTAATCGTCTAAGCTAGCATGTAATTATTATTATCTACTTTCTGCCATTGCTTGATGTGATGATGTATGGGCTAATTATGGTTGAATGTGATGGCGTTTATGGTGATGATATTTGGTCTTGTGATGGTCCCTCCCCTTTACGTAATCCCTTGTCCTCAAGCATGGAACCCTTGCAATCATTGCCAGAGAAATCTCAAGTCCTCTAAAGCGGCATCTTCTAGACCCAAATTTGACCACTAAACCAAAATTTATTTAATGGTGCCCCTCCTTTTTCTTTGTAGTCTCTATCCTAAAATTACTACTGAATCCATTCTAATTTCACCTCAATTATATACGTGGAGTAGTTGTAATGTGGGCTAAATGTTTAGCTTTATTGTCTTTTTTATCTGTGAGGCATGGAACATAGGATGAAAGTCGGTTTTTTCTAGTAGGTCCAATTTTTAAACTACCTTTCCCACTTTTCCACAATACTATGAGGACCATAGTATTAGGTAGCTAATTTCCAATTAGGTCTCGCTACAATAGACAATTGTCTATATAGTTGTAGTTGGTGACACACTTCTTTCCCACTTCAAATTGTCTGTATCTCTTCTATGTTTGCCTAGCCCCTTATACGTTCCTAAACTGTGTAATTTCTCCTTTAGAAGCTTCAAAGCAACATTATGGTCCCTTATGAATTAGGTTGCCTCTGTGTGTGGTGTGTTTTCTACCACGTTGAACCTATACTGTGGTGAGGTAATACCATAGAAAGCCTTAAATTGTATAGTGTAAATTCCACTGTGGTAATTGCTATTATACCACCATTCTACAGACAGAAACTAAACTACCCATTAATTGACTCTTTCTATTTGGCCATCTAATTAAGGACATGCAGTGCTCTAGTTTAATCTGACTCCTATGGCTGGAAATA
Organism: Avicennia marina; assembly: GCA_019155195.1. NCBI lineage: Eukaryota > Viridiplantae > Streptophyta > Magnoliopsida > Lamiales > Acanthaceae > Avicennia > Avicennia marina. Next base: position 7,860,509 of record CM032783.1, on the reverse strand, counting down.
AGCACATTTAGAATCTAGCTATGAAAATTTTGTCTTTATCATAAACAATACTCCTAGGCAGTCCATGCAGCTTATAAACATGATTAACGAATGTTAAAACTACTTGTGAGGCTAAGTAGGGGTGAGATAAAGCAATGAAGTAGGTAAATTTGTTGAGCCTATCTACCACTATAATGACAGTGTCCTTTCCCAATAATTTTGGTAGTCATTCTATGAAATCCATCAAAGTATCTTGCCAAATGTTTTGGGAAATTGGTAAAGGTGGGAAGAGGCCAGATTGATGAGAATGTTCTGTTTTAGTTCTCTAACATATGTCACATGTTGATATTAAGGCCTTCACATCCTAATACATTCCCTTCCAAAATTATAAGGCTCTCAACCTTTGATATGTACCCAAAACTTCTGAATGGCCACCCACTACATCACTTTGTATGTTTTCAATTATCTTTTCTATCATCCACTGGTTCTATCTAATGTATACTTTATTTTTGTACTTGAGTATGCCATTGGTTAAAAAATAGTGTGACTGCAAAACCATACCTTCTTGTAGCTATTATATCAAGTTATGAGCTTCTGTGTTGTCCTTATAGCTTTCCTTCACATCATTTAGCCATTTTGGTGTGATGGCAGTGTTAGCAAGTAAGTTGCCCCACTTCTTTTCCGTACTTTGAAAGTGCATCGACTACCTTATTTTCCGTTTCCTTTTTGAATCAAATTTTGTAGTCCAATTTCTATGTTAGCTTTTTTATTTTCTAAGTAAGTACTTTATGCTCTTGTGGTTTGTCTTTATAATGAATTATTTGACCTCTAAATAATGCCTCCACTTGTTGACTACCATTAACAGAGCTAGAAATTCCTTCTCATAAGTTAATATGCCTTAGTTCCAAGTGGATAGAACTTGGCTCATTAATGCTATAGGCCTTGGTTCTTGAGTACTGCCTCTATCCCTGAGTCACTCGCATCTATTTCCATCACAAACATCTTGTTAAAACTTGGCAAAGCTAAGACCGGCGCATGTGCCATAGCCATCTTGAGCCTTCTAAAGGCTACTACTACTTGTTCATTCCTCATTGTTAAAAGATTAGTTGAGCTCTTACTAATTTTCTTGTAATCCTTAATAAATCTGCTATAGTTCATCTAGAAAGCCCTTCAAGGATTCAACTGTCTATGGGTTTGGCCAGTTTACCATTACTTCAATTCTTTGAGTGTCAATGGCAACTCCTTATGATGATATGACATGTCTTAGATAGCACCCTTGCTTAGCAAAAAGAACATTTTTGATTTTGTTGAATAGTTGATGTTCTTTCTACCTCTAAAACACCAATTCCATTTGCCCGATGTGTTCTTCCAAGCCTTTATTATAAATTAAAATATTCTTTGATGATATAACTTTCTAAGAAATTTTGAAAGAGCCTCATTTATTAGACTTTAGAAGGTGCTTTGACATTGGTTATTCCAAACGGCATGACCAAAACCTATGTCCTGAGTGCCATTTTCGATATGTCTTTAGAGCACATCCATAGCTAATGATATCTAGAACGCAAATCCAACTTGGTAAAGCATGTAGGTCCAGCGAGTTCGTCTAACAAGTCCTCACTTATAGGAATTGGGAACTTGTCTTTCACCATCATGTCATTAAGGCAACTGCAGTCAATGCATCTCCTTAATTTGCTTCTCTATCCCCCTCGTTTTCCAAGTGCGTGTACCTATAGGACCACAAATTAACTAGTTTTAAGCCTTCGCTTAGTGGTATTATGTGGTCATAGGCCCTTATTAGGGAAGTCCTTTAGGTTTTGAAAAAATTTCAAAGTAATTCTACGTGATCAGTCTAACACTATCTTGGATTTCTAGTACCACTAGTTCAGAGTGTAGGCTAGATAAGTGGGATGACTATTCATCTACCTTTAGATCAGTTAAACCGTCTATTAACTCATGGCAAGTGATTCTATAAGAATGCTCAAGATTCCTGCCTTTCAAAATTATAGATTCTCCCTAGTTTATGAACTATGGAGTAAGTTTGTTGGAGTCAAATGTTACCCAACTAATATTTTAAGCTAATCAACCCCAAACAACATATCAAAGTTGCTCAATTTGAGCAAGCTAATATCGAACTCGAATTCCTTCCCTGGCATTACCCATTTCATTTTTATGCACTCAAGGCTACTAAATAGGCCGATTACCATTTGTGGCATTAACTAAAAATGGGTAAGCATCTGTTGGCTCAATGGTGGTGCCCATGAGCATTCTAGAGATGAAACTATGTGTGCTCCCCTGTGTTATTATAAGTTTCCCACAAATTGTGGCTTTTAGCCTGAGTGCACTAGGTTGCAAGGATCTGTTGATGGCTTACTAGTATTACTTATCTCTCTTTACCCACATCCTTGTTGATAGGTTCAATTTCATCATCTTCGCTCAATTCTGGTTTTGCTATCTCTAACTAATTTAGTGTCCTTTCTTTGCATCTATGACCCCAGTGCCATTTATTGGCAAACATAAAAACACTAGCCCGTTTTTGTGATTATTGCTGCTCTTTTTTGGTGGCTTAGTCATTAGTCTTTGTGTGGTCGTTTTGTTACCATTGTTACTTGTCTAGTTATGAGTCCTATATCTCCTAAGGGCCTCTAACTTCATCTCCTCATGCTCTACTAATGAGAAAACTTCCTCTAATGTTTGGGGTTTGAACTTCAAGATAAGGTGGCAAATTTCTTCGTTCAATTCATTGGTAAAATTGTGCACAAAATGGTATTCTATTTTTAGCAGGTTGAATTCCAGCATGCTAGCCTATAAGTCTTCAAAAATTTCTATATATTCAAAAGCACTGCCTCATTGGCTCAACTTGTTAAATGTTCCTATAACATAGAAAGAGTCTTCTCAGTCAGGTTTTTCCAAAATAGGTCACTACAACTCATCCCAACTTTACATGGAATTTCTCCACAAGGAAATTGTGAAACCAACATGCAACCTTCTCCTCAAAATATAACGTTTCCACTTGCTCCTTTTCTTCCTAAAGGGTGTTATAGTATTGAAAGTAATGCTATGCTGGCATTTTCAAACCCAAAACCTGGCATTACTCTCAATCGAATGAGGTCAATTTAATTTGGGGTTCAGGTTGAAAGTGGTTCCTAGCCTATTCTGTTTAGGGAAACTACTTGTAATTAACAGCATTTGTGTGAGTTGTTTGACGAGTAGGAAACCCGAGTGATGTAGTAACCTAAAGCGGTGTAGGCAGTGTTGCCTTGGATGTTAAGGTTGATGAGGATCTTTCCCCAATAGGTCCTTGGGATGCAGTTAATTTACTACCTATTATTTGAACTGCAGTAAGTACTTGGTCCATTTTTGCTTTCAATGACCAAGTGGGACTCTTCAACCCTTTGTTGAATTCCTTTAATTTAGCTATGAATTCTTCTTTCATCTAGTTGAGCTTCACTTCAAACCTACTTTCCAACTCCTAAATATGTTTTTCACTATTTTTTTCAGCCATTAGTTGAGATCTAAATTTTTCCAATTTCAAAATGCCAAGAAAGTGCTCTGATTACCACTTGTCACAATATAGGCTAAAGTATTAATTCTAGTGAGCTTGTGAGGATAATTTGATTTACCAAAAAATCTGAAGCCCAATTAAGATGGACTTCCTTAATTTTTAACCAAGACCTTGGAAAGATCTAGAAGGGTTTTTAACTATAATATACTTGTGAAATCAAAGGTAAACTTGTGAAAAGCAACCAAGATTAAGGGCAAACTAATAAAAGATGCCCGATGGCCTTAATAAATGCAATACTTCAACCAAGCGCCGTCAGATACTTTCTTGTTTCTTCTATTCTCTTCTCTATTCTCTGTGAACCTTAGTTTCACCAACCAAATTTTCGACCACCAACTAGGTAAATTAGAAAACCCTTCCAATTATCTAAATACTTTTGATGAAATCTTTCCTTTGATCGGAATAGAATGTCCGTTCTCAAACTGCTATCCTATTTGAAGTCTAAGGCAAAACTCATTCCCAATGATGCTACACCTATGGTGTAGCGATGAAAAGTCTGATAGGTACCCAAATGCCACACTACCTAAGCAACATTGCTGAGGAAAGGGGATGGTGATGAAGAAGACAAATAGAAAAGAGGTTAAGGGAAGAGAAGGAGAATATAAGTCAGAGGAAAGGAGGGAGAAAAAGAGAAATAAGATAATAGTTTTACTAAAACTTTCGAATGCTTTTACAAGTTCACTTTTTTATAATCATATACTAATGTTCCCTACTTATGTCATTTATTGGAAACATAAGTTGGATTTTCGATGACTGAATATATACACCATCTATGCAATGAGCTATCCTATCTAATCTATTATCTTTATTTACCTTTTGATATTCTGCTCGGACGATTCTGACCTTGTTTATCCACCAAAAATGTAACTTAAATCTCTATCTGTGATTTATTTAATCATCCAAGGTGGCATGCAATTATTATTATCTACCTTCTGCCCTTGCTTGATGTAGTGATGCATGCATTGATGATGGTTGAATGTGATGACATGTATGATGATAATGTTTGGTCTCGTGACTGAAAATTGCTTTGAATAAAAACAAAGTTACATTAAAGAGTCAGTGAAAAAAAATAAATTTGAGAAATAAGTTATCAAAGAAGTTAGGAGATGAGGGATAGAGTTTGAATAGAGAAAAAGTCACTTGCTATCAAAAAACTGTATTTAGCAATTTTACTAATTAATTCTTATTTTTTTTCACATTACAAAAATAAACTTAAGAAAGATTTTATTTTTTGTAAATATACTTTTTACAACCAAAACTACCCCATATTCTTAATATTCTTAATATATAGTAATAGATAAAATATAGGTACATTTATACAATTCAGTAATTTATTGATTTTATATGAGTAAATTAAAACATTGATAGATCCAAAGATGTAGTAATGACAACATTATTCATTCCACTCCTGTTTTCATTTTATTCAATTAAAGCAAACCAACCAAAATCTTAAGTTGAAACAGAAAAAACTCAATTTTAAAACGTCTTAGACTTTACACTGTCGACACCTAATAATTTGTGGGTACACAAGGAATTGTAGCTTGAAAAAATTACATTTACTACATATGTATACATTAATAATAAGGCACATGTATATAAATAATATTTGTAAAAACATACAATAAATTAAAGGTAGACTTGAACTCTTTTATATATTATGATTAATTTGATTAGGGACTCACCGTCCATTTTTAATGTTCAAATTGAGACACTTAATGCTTGTTCATATATAAAATGGTAATACTCTTAAACATAAATTTTGTGTAATCTATAAAATAAAAAGAAAGAAATTTGAATATAATAATAATAATTGACAGAATAAAGTATAAGATAAAAATTAATAATATTTTAATAATTACACATAGATTAAATATATAGGTCTTTCTCCGATTGAACTATGTGAAATTACTAGAATTTTCTTAATCTTTTGTATATCTTTCTCACACCACTCCCTAAATTTCTATATATTTCATCGTCTCTTCAATTTTAACTTGTTATAATTTCTTCTTTCATTCTCCCCTTCTAGTTTTTAATTTTTCTTTGATTTTGCCTTTCTAGTGTATCTCTCTCTTTTATATAAATAATATATAAGGTATAATTAAAATAATATTATTAATTCATTTATCTACATGAATAACTACTATATATTAAGATTAAGAGGTCACATTTTACTTGTACAACATTAAATTGAGATAATACCTTGAATGTTTTATGTATTTCTTCTCTCTATTTTCGTTTAACATAATTATATGTTTTTCTTTCATATTCTTTATATCTTCCAATTCACTTCTTTTACATTTATTCTATTATTTAAGATGTTTGGAATATTTAATTTTTAAAAATTACTTTTATCATATTAATTACAATGAATAAAATTTAATAATTTATAATAAAAATTAGTAATACACACGTCATTGAGTGGCACCATTACTAGTAACATAGTGTGCACGAGCGCATGTGTGTGTGCAATATGCTTCCCTGCCATCAACAAAGTACCTAGACAAAAACACGATAACCACACTACTTAATATCAAAATGCATTCCCATTACTCCAGAAAAGCAAATTTTGGTAGAACCTATATTTGTTCAATGGATACAATCAGGTCATGATAAAACTTCATATGAAATACAATCAGGTCATGATAAAACTTCATATGAATTTGATGTATTTTTATCTTCAACCAGCATCCTGGCATTCAATGCGGGGAGAGTTCATTTCCCTCTCAGCTGTTTAGAGGGTTTTGGAAGAGAAAACCTCTAATCATTATCGAACAGAATCGGGGTTCTACATTCAACCCCAAAAAGACGGGCGTAGGGTTACTATCAGTAAACATATGGTAGAAGAAATTTCCCAGGGAAAAAAGAATTTAAAGAGAGAGGGAGAGAGCGAGCACGAGATTTATGGGTATTTGCAATACAAGGACATTACAGGATGGTTGTACACTTCATGTTGTGCCTATTGCATGGTGTGGCAATAAAAGCACTTCAATTGAACTAACTTCGGCTATTTTGTCCCGTCCGGGACACGAGTATTTAAGGAAAAGAAGCAATTACTGCACAAATGCAATGTTTCACCGGCTGTCACATGAGCTTGTATCGTTTCTCCTGGACGCCAGTAACTCCCATCTGAATCTCAATTATTGTGTGGAGCGGCATCTGTTAAAAGAATGCATTCCGAGGACAAGTTAAAGTAAATGTAAAAGCTTAAACCTCATTCAAAATTTCAATCAGATTACATGTAGCAACCTCCGCTAGTCAGGCATGCAAAGTATTATGATTAACATAGAAGAGACAATGAACAAGAGGCCTAACAGATACTTCACTCACAACAAGGGTTGTAAACTCTTTGGATACCTCTTTAAATAACTGCATATTTTCAATGAAGTAAAAAAATCATCCAAAAACTTTAGCTCTATACCACGACATCATGTGCTCATTTCACAACTGTACAGGGCCATCAACAAAAAATTCACCCATTAAGCGTCAACATCTAAATGCAAACACAATGACAAAGCTTGGCCAAATTGTTTTCTCCTTGTAAAGAATACGATTTTATTCAGACGACATAGTGAATCTCAGAATGCTTATCCACTTCATAGATCTGAATATTTAGCATTCAAAGTTAGAAAACAAGTGAGGCAAAAAGTAAAATTTAAACCCTTTTGTGCACAATACAAATATTACCTAAAATTTATTTGTTAAAAATTGTGAATTAAATGTTTTATTTACACACCCATTCAGTTCTGTGCAAGAATTTTTGTGCAGAAGTAGAAGATGCATAATTATTATGAATTCAACGGGCAGGATTACTGCTAATGGTCGACATCGTCTTTCAAAAACTTCAACGAATCTCAATAGTGAAGTTCTTTTTCAAAGTGTGTTAATGTCATTCAGTTTCTGGAGAAATTAATTGATATTGTTGGAAGGAGGTCCAGCTGCATATTGAATAATATTGCACTGTATAAATTTACTTTTAGCATAAGTACAACGGATTCTTTAGGAGCAGTGCAGGTGGGAGGCAGCATAAAATAGGGTTTGGGCTTTCTACTTTCCCCTTTCTTTTTTGTTTCTGCTGCAGCAAAAGTGCCACACAGCCCTATAAGCAAAAGCACAGCAGTTTGGTAACTCGAGTTGCAGATGGTTTAGGACAGTGAGTTCGAAAATTAGGGCTTTTCACCTATCTTATTTTAACCAAATATTCAATCAAAAAGGGAGAATTTCTCTCTCTTTTTTTTTATTATGGGGCCACCACCACAAGCATTGCTGAGCTGATGGTGGCACACAAGGGCGGCAAAGGGCTTAAATGACAATTTTAACCACATCAGTGTTTTTAGAGAGGAGAAACCCTGCTTTAGTGCGACAATAAGTGATTGGAAAAATTAAAACTTATATTAATAATGAAGAATGAGTCTCAATTTATAATATGAAACTACATACATAGATCCCAAATATAATGCCAATGCTACCATAATACTAATCCTATTAAAGATGGAACAATATGAAATATGAAACAATGATATTAAACCTAAAGCAAATATTCGTTTTAACAAGAATCTCCTTTCTTTTTAAATTATCAAAAAATAATAAAAAAAAAATAAGAACATGAAAACAATACTATTTTTGTCAGGATCCTTGTTCTGGGTTCATGTTAGGATACTTAAAATGATATTAGGGAAAGTTTCTCAAGGTTTCAAGATAATTTAGTTAAAACAAAGATATGTTGATTTAAGTTTTTAAGTGTTTTTCAAGGGCAAATTACACAATAGATGTTAAATCATTTATGGATAGTAAGTTTTTAAGTGTTTTTCAAAGGCAAGTTACACAATAGATGTTAAATCATTTATGGATAGTAAGCCTTCTAGTTTTGTTGAAGTATAAACATAATATTAATTGATTATGATATATTCGTATAAAAAAGAATGATTAAATTTTAAATTTAGGTCTATGTAATCCATACTACTATATTATTGTTAATACCCTGTTGGGTCTTTTAATGAACTTCCTAAAATACTCTTAATAAGTAATCTACACTGTATTATATTATTAAGTTCTCAATTTTCATAATAACTACCATTTGGTCTTTTAGTGTTTTGTCAATTGTAACCCCATTTTCAATTAATCTATACGATATTATTAAACTCACACCCTCTATAATAACTATCCTTTGTCTCTTAATAATTTATCAAATATACCCTTATTTTTATTTAATCAAATAATATCAACTAACTCTTCATATTTACTTCAATTTGAATTGCGAATTAATCAATTTTATTTTTTATTATTTTTAATTATCAAAACACAAAAAATACTCCTCCTTTTCACATACACACATATATTATAATATAAAACAACATAATTTTATTTTTAGTGTAATTTGTATTTATATTTTAATTAAAAAACCACGCCTTAATCCTCTTGTATTTATTTTAAATGATAGATAAAATAAGTTCAATATTTGTGTATTAAAAATTACATATAATGTGAATGTATGTATGTACACATGTGGGTATGCAATAGAATAAGAGAGAGAGAGAGAGAGAGAAGGGGTTCATTTTAGAATGTTCACAGGACAATGTTGAACAATGTGTTGTCTATTTAGTTTCATTAAACAAATTAAAACAAAAAAAAAAGCAAGGAACCAAACATTGTCCATCTTTCTTCCATCAAGATTTAATCCAAGCTTAAGAAAGAAGTATTTAGTTTCTAACTGTGATAAATGAAAGAGAGGAAGGCAATTGCAAAGGTGATAACTCTATGAAATGGAGATAATTATGCTTTATGTCACACAAGATTTATGTTGGATCATAGAGATTTTTTTAGATTAAAATTCAAAGGATTTACAAAAGTTATGAGTATGAGGGCGTGCATGCATGACTAGCAAGTTTTTTGTGGGTATTTATCTAGGTCAGTGCATATGTCTTAGAAATTATTATTTGATATAGGTGGTGAGGAGGAAAATATTCAAAGAACTGTGCACAGACAATCATGAAAAGGGTTAAGGAATACAAGATTCAAAAAGGAATGCTAAGGGCTGAGAACCTGAAATTCGATTCTTGATGAGCTCAGAAGAAATTTTTGGTAAGAAAAGAGCATCAAGCTTGCTTTCTAATTCCACAAACAGTAAGTCAATCAGAGTTAGAAAAAGATATTCAAGAAAGAAGGTGAAGTGTTAGACTATTGAGCCCACCACCAAGCCCCTAGGTGGTGGCCGCCAGATCTACAGAATGTGCAAAAGACTATTAATGGCACCATCAAGCCTCCAATGATGACTCAGCCACTGAAGATTACAAAAATTTATCAAATAACCATAGGGCCCTCAATGGAGTTCACAATTAATGCAAAGGAGGGTCAAGCAGAGTGTCAAAGCCTTGAAGAAGCCCCAGATGGAAGAATCATGGTGTGATAGGAATTCTTCTTCAACTTGATCAAGGTTTCTCAAAGCCCTACCTATTCAAAGCTTACATAACTCGATCTGGATAACATTCTGCACTCGTTAAGCATCTTTTAGCACACAATCTCTCAAGAATTTATTGAACATAACATAACCAAAGCAACGAAAAAAGAAGACACAAGAAAATTGGTAATTGCTAGAGTTTAAAGACCCAGGATAATCCCCTAAGTTCTACTTTCCCCTTCTTATTTAGAATTTCAAATTATTTCGTACATATGATAAATTACGGCTTTAGTAGCTAAAGTTATCAATCTAGATCGGATGGCTAGGTTTTAGATTGTAAATTTTTTGTACCTCTCAACCACTCGACGCCCAGGATAACTAGGTCCTCAATTTCTCAAGGCATGTGCCCTTCCCAGTCAAGGAATAATTGGGTTTTAGATTGCAAATTTTTGTGCCTCTCGGCCACTCAACAAGAAGCACTCAATTTTAGCTTCCTCAAGAAGCTTCCCACTTATCGAGAATGATCCACACTTTACACGTGTCAAGAGATCCCTGTGTATTCTCCCTTATAAAAGAAAGAGAATCCTCTCCATAATCTTCACTTACTATCTATCACCTCAAACTCTTTGTCGGCTAAGCTACTTAATACTTCTCTCCGTCCTATCAAAAAATTCAAAGAGTTCTTCCACTCTCCACGTAAACAATGTCTACCTCATTTCAAAGCAATTGCCCCCAATTTTACACAACTGTTACTAACAAATTAAAAACATCTACATAAGAAATTTAAAACCAATTCGAAGTCCACTCTGATTTCAATATTACCATTCCCAGAAAAACTGATCCCCTAAACAAACCACTACCAGGTATCATTACTGTTTTATCCAACAATTGAAATCAGGCTTAATTTTTCCTCTTCACCCTGTCATTAGAGATGCACTCAATCAATTTAGAATTAGCCCTTCTCAACTTGGTCCCAACTTTTATAAAATATTAGCAAGTTTTTTCATTTGATATACCCAATTAGACTAGAACCTCGTTCTAATTTATTTCATCTTTCCTTTGCTACGCGCTTACTCGAGCTAACTATATTTTATTCTACCATACGGAGTGGATTCCACTTTATTAAAGGTCTTCCATTTGCAAATAAACATTAACAAGAAGAATATTTTTTCCTTTACTTCCCAGAAGGTCACCATGATCTTTTATACGATTAGGTGGATGCACTTCTGGTCAACTCAAAACCCCAAAAGGAACTCATCCAACAAGTGTGTTTTAAAACCTCCTATACTCAATGAAAAGGAAATCCTTTCACACTATGGGTTATTCCCTTAGGAGGGAAAAGCTGACTACACCTAGAGGTATCAATTTCTATGCTCTAATCTTCAAGTATTTATATTTTGATAAACTAAATCATTATGCATACCGTTCTTTTTATTTACAGAAGCTATAATTACGAAATGCATGTTCGAAACTAACATCAAGGAAATTTTGGCTACCACAAAAAAAGGAAAGCCTCAGGCTATGGCTATGGTCTCTTATACCTCTACAACTAAAAGTCCTATTTTTGCTCCAGGAAGTCATAACATCGTGTATGTGGAAGCTTCCTTCTCTACTACAGGAGAGGGTTCTCCTCCTTCGTCTGGAGCACTAGATTGGCCAACAACCCTCTTCCCAAGGACAAAGAACTTTAATTCATGAATATATTCCTAATATTAAAGTGCCCTAAGGTCCTCACGTTCTTAGACCAAACTCAATTTTCCAGGGCAAGTGTTTCAATTGGACAAGTTCACACCTTACCCACGAGTTTATCTAGAGATCAATGACTTCTCAAGAGAATGAACCGGCCTTCGAAATGGAAGATGACAAGGCCTTGGACAAACTTTCCAATCACTTAGCAATGGTATCCTTCTTTTCATTTCGCTAGCGCTTGCTCTGTTTTACACTAATATCCTCCAACACTCTTTCAAATCTTCGTCTTGTCTACTAATGAGATTAACGTGTAGAGAAGAATAAATATCTTCGATCCAACTTAAGAGCAACCCTCTAAGAGAAAAAGTTGAGGATAGGGCCAAAGAGGAAATTCAAACCCTCTTAGATAATAATTGTGAACTAATCCATGGCCTCCAATCTACCTACCAACAACTTCATGATCTTGAAGCATCTCATACTCGATCCTTGGAGGAGGCATAGTGCCAAGCTATTTCTAATTTACCCTTTTCTATTTAAGGAAAAGTTTTTTTTTTTTTTCCAAACATTCTAATAATTTCAACCTTTTATTAGCCAAGTGAGCTGAGTTTACTTTTGTTAAGGGTTTTGATTATTGCAAAAAGAAGATCAAAAAAAAGGTTCATGTGCAAAAGAGTTAACATTGATTCCATCAACATAGCAATAGGCACTCAATGAGTGCAGTTAAGTATGTTTTGCAATCCTACACCACCACCCCCTCTCCCCTCATCAAATGCCCTAAGAAACACCAAGGCCAATCCCTTCAAAGAGGGAGCTTCAACTAATCAACCCAGGACTATTGAAGAGATTGGAGATTTAAAGGGCATACTAGCTCAAACATGTGTTGAGCCCACCTTTACTTCAACTCTTGATGGGAAATAAACTGGGCCCCCTACGCAACCTCTCCCATTCCTTAGAACTCATCCCTCCCCTTTTGCTATTTTGTACTTTGACTAACTCATGTACAAATTTAAAGAACGAAAGAAGATGAGATCTTACCTAGTCTTACATTGCAATATCAAACACAACTTCATTTATTGATATAATATTTAAATAAACTTTAAACATAACAACATTTTAACATTTGAATGTTTTATGGTCTTTCAAGCAACTGGCCTTCCTGGTCCTTAAGCTTATACGCTCATCTAGATAATTGTTAAGCAAAAGTGTAAGGTCCTTCCCATGCAAAATCCAATTTTCTAACTCCTTTGAGTGTTGCAACTCTTCTCAAGACGTTATCTTCAACTCGTAACTTCCTGGGAACTACTTATTAAAAAGAATTGCATTTTTACGCTAATATTTCATCATTCTCAATGGGGCCTTTTCACTCTTTTCTTCCAATAAGCATATCTCTTCTTGCAATCCTTCATCATTACAATCAGGGTGATAATAACACACACAAAAAGAGTCTTAGCCAACCTTAACAGGTATTACAACATTAACTCCATCTACAAGACTATATGAACTTTCTCCAAAAGTTAAATGGGGCGTGATTCGATAAACCCATAACACTTCTGATAGCTTATGTACCCATGTCCAATTTTATCCAATTTGGTCTTGAGCCCTCTAACTATAATTCGATTAGTGACCTCCGCTTTCCCATGACATTGAGGATGGGCCACTTAAGTGAAATGACCGTTTTATTTCCCAAATTTACACCAATCACTAAGTTTCCTTCCCCAAAATTGTCTTCCATTATCAGTGATAAGCTTACGAGGTACTCTAAATCTGCAAATTAAATTCTGCCATATGAACTTAATGATAGCAGTTTCTATGATTTTAGCTAGGGGTTCAGCTTTAACCTACTTGCTAAAATAATCCACAACTATAATTAAAAATTTTCTCTAACCTAAAGCAAGCAGAAATGGCCCCGTTATATCAAATCCCCATCTTGAAAATGGCATCAGTGGAGTAGGAAAGCCTTTATGGTTTCAGTTGGCATATGGTTAATGCTGGCATGCTTCTAACACCCAATGCATTTTCGAACATATTCCATAGCACCAGTCTTTAAAGTAGGCCAATAGTATCCTGCCCTCAAAATCTTTTTAGCTCAGGTTCTTCCTCCCACATGATTCCCACAATATCCCTCTTGAACTTCCTGCATTACCCATATAGCCTTATCTAACCCTAGACATTTTTGTAATGCTTGAGAGAAGCCTTTATGATAAAGGATATCTCCAACTAAGACAAACCAGGATGCCCTACCTAGTAATTACAAATCTGCCGAGCCATTCTTCAAACAATCTATAATGGCTCCTCTCCAATCACCAGCTTCTAAATTGAGAATCTGGTCTCCTTACACATATTGAGGTACAACATGCAGAGTAACTTCCTTATGGACCATACGATTGAGGCCCCTAGCCAACTTCGCCAAATTATCAGCATTTTGATTATTCAATTTTGTTGCCTGTTCCATGTTAAAATCTTCAAACTTGTTGGCAGCTTCTCAGACTGCTTCCACGAACGTTTTCATTTGTTCATCTTTAACTGCATATTTCCCTTGGAATTGCTGACACACCAATTGTGAGTCCACAAAGCCACCACCAACTTAGCACTTAGTAAAGTTATTCTAAACCCCTATAGCAAGGCTCCATATTCAGTTTCATTGTTTGAGACATTTTCCAGCAGTTTGAACCGATACTCAAAGTGATTTCCTTCAGGACCAACAAGCACAATTCCTACCTACAAGCATTTTAAGTAAAAGATCCAGCTACACATAACCTCCATGGCTTTGTCTAAACTCCAGGATACATCTCAACCATAAAATTTGCTAAAGCTTGAGCTTTTATAGAAGCTCCCAATAGATACGCTGTATCAAATTCTCCTAACTCAATAGCCCATTTAATTATCCAACATGATGCCTCTCATTTTTCCTATTATCTTCTTCAAAGGACAGCTAGTAAGTACTACTATGGGAGAAGATCAACAAAATAGGGACACAATTTTCTCACCGTGACTATTAAAGTTAGTAGCAACTTCTCCACATCTGAATATCTCAATTCAACACCCTGTAGCACTTTACTTATGTAATACACAGGATGCTACTACCTCTCACACTATACATCTAATACTACAAGATATATAAACAACTTCTTACGTGGCATAGGCTTTTTCAACAACAGAAGATTAGATAAGCATTCATTCAACTCTTCAAAGGCCCGTTGACATTCCTTATCCCATTTGAATTGGCTAGCCTATCTAAAGATTTTAAAGAAAGGAAAGCTCTTATCTAACACTTTAGATTTAAACATTGACAAAGCCGCTATTCGTCTTGTTAATCTTTGCACTTGATGTTTACTACTAGGAGGGGGCATGTCCTATATAGCTTTGATCTTTTCATCATTAAGCTCAATTCCTCTTTGTGTAGCCAAAAATCCCAAAACTTTTCCTTCTAAATGCCACACACATTTTACCGAATTCAACTTCAACTTGTATCTCTCTAAAGTGAGAAAAGTTTCTTGCAAATCCGGCACACAACTATTTCTTTCCACTAACTTTACTAACTTATCATCAATATATATCTTCATGTTCTGCCCAATTTGATTACTAAACATTTTATTGACCTTCCTTTAGTATATTGCCCCTGTATTCTTTAAACTAAAAGGCAAAATCTTGTAAGCACAAGTACCAAAAAGAATTACAAAACATACCTTCTTCCTATCTTTCAGAGCAAGGGGTATTTAGAGATACCTTTAGAAGGCATTTATCATTGATAATAACTCCATCCCAGCCGTAACATCCACCAACTAGTTTATCCTAGGCAAGGAATAACAATCTTTTGCACAAGATCTATTTAGATCTTTAAAATTGATTCACATCCTCTATTTTCCACCAACCTTAGGCATAATTACCACATTGGCTAGCTATTCAAGAAATGGTATTTCTTGAATGTGGACACTTTGATGGCACTTTCTGCAACAATGGAGCTTTTGTCAAAGAAGATTAACAATATTGTGTTAAGTACTAATCCTTTCTCGGTTGCTATGATTTAAACTTGTGACATTTGTGCAGAGCCGCATACCACTCATTAATGTCAAGGAGAAAAATCAAGTGGCCACATTCACAAAGAGCAACTCAACCATGTAGGTAATCAAAGAGGTCAACGCAATAATCTATACTCAAACACCTAAAATCCTAAATGACGAAACCACCCCAACTTATCCTAGAGAAATCAACAAAATCTACTAGTATTCTAAGAACCTTACCAACAAGAGAAAACGCAATCTCTAAAAGATGTGAGCAATCTTGTGAAGTTTACACACAAGATGATAGGTAATTTAGCTAAGACCACACAAGATTATATGCATTATATTGTAAAATCAACAATCATCCATTAAAAATTTAGATATGCAAGTGGAGAATCTTGTGAAGGAAATGGTCAATAGACCCGCAAGTACACTACTTAGTACTACTAAGAATAATACAACTAAACATGTCCAAAATGTGTAGATAGTGGAGAACAAGAATGAAGAAATGCTAGAGCCACAAGTAGAGTTAAAGGAAAAAAAGGTATAAAGTGCACTACTGCCTTAGAAGCCAAAGATTCCTTATTTGAAAAAGGTATATCAAGCAAAGCTAAGGGAAAAGGTAAGTCTTTAGTGTGCTATAAGAAATTAGATGTTAATATGCCCTTGGTTGAGCAAATTAAGAATATTCCTAGCTATGTTAAGTGATTGCAAGAAGTAGTGAATAGGAAAAGAAAGTTGGAGGTCATGGAAGGAAACTTAGAGGATGGACAAGTTCTATCACCAAAGCTTGAGGACCAAGGGAATCTTTCCATTCCTTGCATTTTAGGCACTTGTTCCTTTGATAATATCTTATGTGATTTGAGTGCAAGCGTTAACGTTACATCCTTTTGGACTTTTCAAGTACTTGGCATTGAGTTGGTTAAGCCCACATGCAAGGTCATGAAGCTTGCAAATAGGTCTACAAAAAGGCCCAAGGGAGTAGTGAAGAATGTGAAAGTTAAGGCAAGTGATTTTATTCTACCCAGGAACTTTGTAGTCTAAAGATGGAAGGTGAAAAAAAGATGCCTTTAATCTTAGGGCACCTAACAGTACATGTTGGCCCTAACAAGGCAATTTTTCTCATGCATTCAACACCTTCCAGGGTCTAAGAGGTAAAAGAAAATGTTCCTATGCTGGACATGTTTGAGGGTTCTACTAACAAGTTCAGTGATTCAGCTCTTACAAAAGAGGACATAATGCAATTAAAAGGTATGAAAAAGCAAGTGTGTTGAGTGGACAAAGGAGAAAAAAAGGCACGTAAGATAATAAAACAAAAGGAGTAAGAAAAGAGAGAGAGGAAAAGAGTGCTTCAGTCAACAGGAGATTGTGAATCCCCAAAACATTATTTGATCCAACCTAACCGATGAGAATCTTATCAGGCTGTAAACAATAAATACAACCCTTCTTAGGAGGCAACCTAAGCCCTTAATTTACTTTTAGTACCTTTTTTTAAGTGTGTTTTGTTTTAAGTATTTTATGACTACATGGAATTATTATTCTATGTAACTTTAGTGTAGGATCAAGGAGAACAAAGATTAAAATTTGCATGAGCAAACCGCAATTGAAAGAGAATGTGACGATTTACACCAAACCCCACTAGGTTGTATCTTTCTAAGTTGCTCTATTTTCTTATTGTGATCATATTAGTAGGAGAATGGTGTGTATATATATGCATGTGTATGTATGTATGCATCAAAAAATTAGTTTATGTGAATTGGTGTGTTTACATTAGTTAAGAATGCTGAAAATTTTTGCATACACACAGGATGGTACATTGTTAAATGATGGCATGACAATCCCTAAAACTTATGGCCACTGAACTTAACTCATAATGAAATACTAAGTGAAAATTTTTGTTGCATAGTCCTTAATTATTCTTGGAAATGGCTATCCAACCTAGTTGTTGAAAATATGATTCCCACTTTTTTATGCACCACACTCAACGATACCAAGTTATTAGATCACTAGAGAAGTTCTATTGAGGAGAAGGTAGTTGATTTACAAGTGTAAGTCTTACCTCAAGTGTTAATAAATTTTTTAGAGAATAAGTAAGATTGATTGAAAAAAGAAGAGAGGACTGAAAAAAAAATGAAAAATACAGAAGAGAAGAAAGAAAAAAATTGTGAGCACATGGAAAATTTTAACTACTTCGCTGATTAGTGTAACTTAATAATCAAGATTACACAGAGACCAATATTCATTCTTGTATAAAATAGTTATCTAATCATAAGCATGCGAAGCATTTTCAGTAAGCTGAGTTGAATAACTAGTGGTATGTAGTGACCCTTGAAAGACTCCCAAATACTTAAAAAAATTATAAATTTCACAAAATAATGGAAAAGAATAAGTGTTGGGGAGAAAAGAAAGATAAACATTTAATCCCACACTAAAGTCCTCTTAGTTATTATTGTTGTTAATTGAACTTATTTAAAGAGTGAATTAATCCCTGAAGGGAGTAGTCCTTGAGTTGCCTGTCTTTAAATTGCAATAGGATCATTAAATGATTAAAGCAATTAGGAACTAAGAAGTGACACACATACACACAGGGCTTCGGAATTAAGAAGTGACACACATACACACAGGGCTTCATGTTGGAAACACTTCGAGTTACAAGTATTGTAATCTTGAATGACGTATAGGGACTTTGATTTCTAAACTTAAGAAGGGTGGCCAAATTCTTAATTTTCATGGCCTTATGCAACACTAATTGAGTATAAATTGATGTGGAACAAAAGTAGTTTGTTGGATGACAAGCAAACGAGTAAGTGTAGTAAGTCTGATAAGTTGTAATTCTATAAATCATTGCTTCTCTTTCAATTTTATAGTTCCATTTCATAAAATTTGAATGTTGCTTGCTCATTTTTCTTTGGTACACGTTGTCTAGATTTGAGACATTCATATGGCTGGTCTGATAGAAATAATTAGAACTTCCACTAGCATTGTTCCATTTGATTGAATATTTGTGATTTAAATGATAGCTTTCACTGGTACTATTCCATTTTTGTGGAATGTTGTGAACTTATGATGATCTGATGAAGATCATTAAAACTTAATGGAGAAATGATGTTTGCATGTATTTAACTAAATGAAATTTTATTGTAAGACTGTTTGAAAAGAGTATGTGTGTGATAATGTCCTAAAAATTGGTGAACTATTTAACTTCTTAATCTCTTCTAAATATTATCATCCATTTGCTATACATTTAGGACGCACTGTGTGGAGGAAATGGTATTCTAATAATACTACTTATCCATGTTTAGTCATGTCTTTTTTCCTTAACCTTTTATTTGGTAAGTACAAATAAGTATCTATGGTGTGGTGAAAATTATTAGTCCTTCTATAAGAATTTAGTAATAACGTCAATTTGATTTCATGTTTTAGGATCCAAATGCTCAAAAAGCATACTTCATGATATGTGAACAAGGGCCTTGCGCATTTATTGTTCTTATAATAATTAATTGTTGAATTATTGAATAAAGATTAAGGTCCCGTATCAAGATGTTAACTTCTGATGTGTTGAATTCAATTCGAAAGGACTCAACTTGGAATTACGCGACATTAGTCGATCCAAAAAACACAAACGACATCAAATGTGTTTTTTGTGATAAAATTTTCAAAGGGGAATCACACGGCACAAAAAACACCTTGTTAGAGGCTTTCGAAATACAAAGGTGTGCCCAAAATACCCTGAGCATATGAAGGAAGAGATTAGAAATTTAATGGAGAAGAAGAAAAAGCTAAAAAATCAAATTGATGCAATTCCTCATTTTGATTTGGTGGCTAAGGAATTTGATAGAGAAGATGAATACAACGAAAGCTCAAGTATTGGCAAACGCCCATCTATCGATTCATCAACTGCATCAACTAAAAAAATGAGGTAGACGAGCCTCATTGACATGGTTTTTATGCGTGATGCTAATAAAGTACTAAAACGTAACAGTGGTAAGAGAAAAGCTTTAAAGTTTGATGAAACTACAAAAATAAAGAGAGAGCATATGGTGCAATAGTTTGCACAGTGGGCATATGACAACATGCTACCTTTTAATGTTTCAATTCTAATACGTTTGGGCAAATGTTAGAAGCTTATTTTCAGTGTGATCCTGGCACAAAGCTACCAACATATCATAAATTAAGGATAACTTGTTTGAAGGAGTTAATCCACAAAAGTGACCTTTTGAAAACCCATGATGAGGCTGTAGCAAAATATAACTGCTCATTGATGGCAGATGGTTGGACTAATACAAACAATAGGACATTGATAAATTTTTTGGTGGATTGCCCAAAAGTGAGCAAATTTATTGAATCAATCGATACTTCAGAGTATTCTCACACTAGTGAGAAAATGTGTGAGTTGTTATCAAAATACATTGAACAGATTGGTGAGAAAAATGTAGTGCAAGCACAAATGTTGTTGCTGGTAAGAAAATTTCAATATATTTAACTTTGTTATTTATGTTAATTACATTAGCAATTATTTATAAAATATTAATTTTTATTTATTTTGAATCAATAAAAAGGCTTTTGGAGGCTAAATATAAGCATTTGTTCTAAACTCCTTACGTCGCTCATTGCATAGATCTTACTTTTGAAGATATCTTCAAAATTTCTACTTTAAAGAAGATGTATAAGCAAGCAATGATAATAAATGGATATATATATATAATAGGCCCAATCCCCTAAACATGTGAGAGGGTTCACTAAACAAAAAAAGATACTCTAAGCAGGGAAGACCAAATTTGCCACTGCTTTTTTAACTTTGAAGCACTTTCAAGTAGAGAAAAAAAATTTGAGAAATATGTTTACTTCAAAGCAATAGGCTAAGTGCAAATTTTCAAAAAAAAAAAGAACACAAGGTAAATTGGTGTCAAGTGTGATATTGATGCCTTCATTTTGAAATACTATTGTCTATGCACTTCAAATTGGTAGGCCATTATTAGCTGTGTTACGATTGGTAAATGATGAGACTAAACCTCCAATGGGATATATATATATACGAGGTTATAGATAGAGCGAAGGAAGCAATAATAGCCTCATTTAAGAACAATGAAGAAAGCAATAAGAGCATATTTAACATTATTGATAGGAGATGAGAAATGCAGCTTCATCAGCCTTTACATGCAATAGGTTATTTTTTGAATTTAGAATTCTTTTATGAAAACCCCGATTTTGAAAACGATCCGAAGATTACAAATGACCTACACATGCATAAAAAGTTGTTTTTAAATGATGTACAAGATAAGATTTATCAATAACTTTCATGTACAAAAATGCTGAAAGCCAATTTGGATTTGCATTAGTTGTTAGACATAGAAAATTGAGAGCACCACGTATTTATTATATAAATTTAAATATATTTATTGTTTCATAGAACGATAAATTACTATTGTATCTTAATACTTGTTTTATGAAGTCGAATGGTGGAAAGATTTTGGAAACACCACTCTAAATTTACAAACATTCACAATTAGAGTTCTTAGTCTTACTTGCAGTGCATCGGGTTGCGAAAGGAATTAGAATGTTTGAAAATGTAAGTACATAATTTATATGTATCTATAAATATTATTATTTCATTAATAAAAGATTTTAATTTAATATTTAATTTTTACAACTTCACTCCAAGAAGAGGAATAGATTGGCTCAAAAGCAGATGAATGATTTGTTTATATCAAGTATAACTGGGCTTTGAGACGTCATTTTGAGAAACGTCGTGAACTTGATCCTATCAATTTGGAAAATGTTGATAAATCCAATGAATGGGTGCTTAGAAGATGGGATTCAGATGAGGACACCCTTGTGCATGAAGGTGATGACTTAACTTGGGGTGATGTTGCTAGAGCTTCTGAGGTTGAAGAAAAGGCATATGATTTTCGATCTAAGGCAATGACAAAGGCAGGATCAAGTTCAAGAGGCATTCGATTAATGGATGATGAATTAATGGATGATGAACCCTAGACCATAATCAATTAATGGATGATGAAGATGATGAAGAAGACGTTTATAAGGAGAATGAGCCTGAGTTTAAATCCGATGATGAGAATGATGTGGAGAGTGATTGTGATTTTTTTGATATTGATGATTAACATTTGTGATATTTACATAATTTATGATATTTATTTGGTTGTATTTTGAACTTGAAATGCAGGTTGTCAAATTTTATTAAGATAATTTTGTAGTTAACGCTTGAAACGAATTGTTTATGCCTTTATCAACACTAATTGTTTTTTTTAATTAAAGTTGATTTTTTTATGGTTATTTTATATTTCAAAGATATATATTAAAAATATAAATATTTTTAATTAATTTGATTTATTGTGCACCATACTTCATAATGGCACACGCCATGCGCCGCACCGTGCGCCATGGCTCCAATAGAAGTTGGCGCCACGCCCTGCCGTTCACCTTTCAGAACTATGAGCTTGACTTAGAATTTCAAGCTCGAGATCGAAAGCTTGACTCGAGCTCGAGATTTGAAAATTTTCAACCAAGTCAAGCTTGAGCAGCTTGAGTTAGAATTTTAAGCTCGAGATTGAAAGTTTGACTCGAGCTCGAGCTTTGAAAATTTTCAACCAAGCAACTCGGCTTAATAACAGCCTTAGTCTATAGCCATGTAATGGATTGATTCATCTACTTTATAGAAGATTTAGTCTCACAGTCTTCATTTTATTATTTATGTTTAATAGCTAAATGTTTTCATGTAGTTAGGAATGCTTTGTTGACCTACCAAAAACAGGAGGTGAAAGTCTACTGTTAACCGAAAATGAACATACAACCAAAAAAGACAGAAGCAAACTTTAAATTGCATGTGGGTGACATCGTTTTTCATAGATTTCATGCTCAATTTAGTTTATACGTGTTATCTACCAGTTTAGTAAGGGATAACATAGGGACAATAATCGGAATAACAATGGTAAGTGATTGAAGTGAAAATTATTAAATCTACTATTTGATATAATGAATTAAATACAAGTATCTTAGAGCCCTTCCTATTGATCAACCCCCTTTTAATCGACTCTACTATCAATCTTAATTTAGTTTAAGTTACTTTTCCTTCGTGATTGGTAACAAATCTTGAATTAGACTCTACTTGAATGATATTTGATTCGTGTTTTTGGTATTCAACTGTTTATGTAAGAGCAATACATTATTCATTACTATATTATTTGATATAAGATATTGTTCATGTTAGAGAAATTTTTTTTAATATTGAAAAGATTAATTAGAATATTTTAGAATATTTGATTGATATTTCAAATATATTGCAACCTAGTAGAAAATATAAAATATTTCTATTTCTATTTCTTATGTCTAGTGTTATGATAAGATCACAATTTTTTTGTTGTATTTGTACTTGTCTCATACTATAAATTAAAATCATTTCCTTAGTAATAAAATATGCTACAATTCTTCCAATCTTTCCAACATGTTATCAGAGTGTGTATGATTCTGTTTCCACATATTTTCTCCCTCAAGAAGAAGAACAAAATTAGTTCTAATATTTTCTTGGGCTGATTTTCTCAAAGCGTTTTTATGTACCATCTAATATCATGAGTCAATGTAATTTTTGGTTATCTTTGGCTATTTGTCACAAATTTTTGTTACCCAATATGGAATATAAAATATTTCATTTTCTATTTCTTATGCCTAGTATTTATGGTAGGATTACAATTATCTTTGTTAAATTTGTACTTGTCACATTCTATAAATTAAGACCATTCCATTAGTAATAAAGTCTGCTACAATTCTTCCAATCCTTCCAACAGTTCACTTGCAATTAGAGTGGTCAAAAAGCAATATACAGATTTCCAAATATTATCTTCGTGTCAGAAATGGTCAAAATGCTATTCACTAAGAAAGCTAAACTTCTGCTATATTCCAAGATGAATTCACGTAATGTCACAAAAATTGTACTTCCAATACAAAAATATCATGGTATCTAATTATAAAAAAACTAACATAAATTCCAATGCTCTTCTAGCGCATAATATATGGTACATTTTGAACTACAAAGTACTGGCCATCATGAATATGTTACCTCTATGTGGGGAATCTCTTTCAATGGCCTATCAGCAAAATAAGCATACAAAGCTCTCAAGACCGCCTATAAAACACCAAATCAATCATTTTCTCTGTGAAGCACAATGCATCTACAGAGAGAGAGAAGCATTTAAAGGCTCACCTGGTGAGATATCACCACAACCGGACCTTTTTGCCGTTCAAGCTCAATAATCACAGGCTCCAGCCTGATAATAGAAGACCAATTATAATACAGAAAGCATAGTTAAGTGTTTTCTAGTAACAAATAGCTAATGAAAACTGCAGCACACAAACCTTTGTATAACATCAAGATAAGATTCCCCACGAAGATACCTATATCTCAATTTGTCCTTTTTACGTGATCTGTAATTTACAGTACAAAATTAACCTCAAGACAAGTGAAATGAACCATGGAAACAAGAGGGAAAGCATAGACATAACACACATTTCAGAAAAGTTTTAAGTGAAAAACTGAAAAGGTGAAAAACACACAGGAAATCTCAACAAATGAAAATATAGGAAGCAGACGGCAAGAATAATCTGTTTTGAAAAAAATTTCATTATTACCTAGTTTGACTCATGAATAATAATCTGATTAGTACTAAGTGTTCCCTATTGTGTATTTCTGTGGACAATTTTACCTCTGCGCCTGAATTATCAAATGCAAAAAATATCCTCATTTTTCTCCCTGACTCCAATTTTGGCCTTCTATGTAAAATCTAGACAAGGATATAAACATAGAGTGTACATCCACAGGTCCTAGTGCTTGGCAAACAGCAAACTAAAAGCAATCTAACCTGCTAATTGCAGATTAGAAGTTCTAACTGGCCCACAATTTAAGAGTTCAAGACAAAATAGAACAAGTGCAGACGTAAAGATAAGGAGGGAACCCTACCTCCCTCCACTAGTCACAACCAATTAAGAGAGTCATTATAACTCCAGCCCTGTTATACTTAAAGGTTTTCTGCACACACTGTGCCCTCTATAAGGTAATGAATGAGAAAATATCCCTCTCTCGCCTTGAGCCTATTTTATATGGCACAACATTCTTAACCCCTATTTACCATTCTTAAAGCCTTCAGTCAACATCTCATGCTATGGAGCCAGTTTGGAGCCAGATTCATGCATTAAAGAGAGAGAGAAGCACAAAAATCTT
Source organism: Avicennia marina (assembly GCA_019155195.1). Taxonomy (NCBI): domain Eukaryota; kingdom Viridiplantae; phylum Streptophyta; class Magnoliopsida; order Lamiales; family Acanthaceae; genus Avicennia; species Avicennia marina. Next base: position 7,835,655 of record CM032783.1, on the reverse strand, counting down.
CTCACTTGAAGTTTATAAATCAAAGTTGTCTTGTCTAACATTGACTGTAGTGCCATTACATTGATTGAAGCTAAGTTTAATGATCATTTAAGAAAAAGAAAAACACATAAACAGAAAATTGAACATAAAAATTATGGAGGGACTCAAATAGGACCCCAGCACTTTGAGCCATTCACTGCCAAACCATTCCAACCAAAGGAGAGAAAAATATATCTGAAATGTGCACTCAGAAGAACAGGAAGAATTTGGAGGGCTTTGGAGGGCAACTTAGCCAGTTGGATAGAATTGGGCTGTTGAAATTGGATCAGGGCCATGCAAGGCAGACTTAGTGTCACACCAGTTAGGTCATGGTGGACTTGATGTCAACAGCCACTACACTATTCTTTTTCAACTAAATGGCCAACAGTGAAAATGTAATGTAGGCATATTGATATCCTATATTTGTCCACGTAACAATCATTAAAATAAACACCGGACAAGATTCCATAATATGCATTATAACAAATTCAGAAGGAAATATTATAATGCACAAAGTAGATAAAAAAAATAAAAGAGAGACACACATAAGAATTGAAGCATACTCAAATTCCTCAGGCATATTTCTCTTTATTTCTTCATAGGTCATCCCATCACATACACCAGCATTAATTTCGTCAAGTGCACGCCATTGTATCTTCAGAAGAACACATTAAAATGAGAACTTATATGTCAGCTCATGGTTAACTATGGATATATTTTGAATGGTTGTGGAAAATTTGGCGTTCATAACAAAACCTTTGGGAATCCAACTATTGGGGCTGCGGTTAAAATTGTTCTCTGCAATGTGCTAGTCCATATCTACAGTACAAGAGAAATGGAACTTAAAAACATGGAACTGCATCAGAGTATATGATGCATAGTAGAATGTAAAATATAGAGGTGAAATTCTGTACATAAACTACCAACAGAAAGAAAGATAAAAAAGAAAAAAAGAAAAAAATTCAACTCATGCTAAACAGAAAGGCAATTCAAATAGACAAATAAGCCAGCAGTACTTACAGAAAAAAATACAATTTAAAGCCATAAGAAAAGTAATATAGATGCTGACTCCATATCCCCACGCTTTCCAAAAGCAAGAGGGAGATGTTTGAAAATCATATTTGATAGGACTTGATTTGATTGTTAAATCAAATCATATATAAGATTAAGTATATCTGACACAGTTATATTAATTTTTTAATTATTAGACATATAAGGTTATTGTAATGCAAGCTCAAGAGAGAATGGACATATTTTTAGACTACTAAAAATTTATTCATGGACGTGGGTCAAAAGGCTTAACTATGTGATTTTGGCTCCTTATTTTCTCTTGTTTAGCTTTTATTATTTGTTAAAGTTTCAATATTATCACAGTAATCTTAGACCTACTTTTCTTATCGTAGCACAAAGTCAAACTCGTAGCCTATTAGAGTGTTTCATATTATATGTTCATAAATTTTATTTTGTATATTTTTTTGTTGATCTCTACATACAAATGGTTGTTGATAGACAATCCAAATAAAAGTTAGACTTTATTGTTTAAGCTGTGTTAAAGATTAATTAAAAAATTGTTGTCTGATTTAAGAATTAGGGATGGTTGCTTCGGGATAAGGGCTTGTTTACGACAAAAGGAAAACAAAAGTTAGTTTACACAGCTCTACTTGCCCTAACTTTCAAAACAAGTACAGGAAATATGATAGTAGATGGAAAACCATCCTCAATTGAGTACATTGTCACCACTTGTTTTTGTTTGCACATTTACAAGGAAAAGAATAAGTTTTACAATAAGTTTGACAAACACAAGACACTGTCATTAGTAACAGCAAGTTTGAACCTTGATTTTTCCAAAGATTTCTTTCTCAACACCTATACAGACACAACACACATTTGGAAAGACATATGTCACCTACACAAATGTAATATGGGTAACACTAACACAAATACCCCAATTATAGAAGCCCAGCCACAAAAATCACCAAACACTAAAATAGATGCATTTTTGTTAAGCACAACAACTCAAAAAACAGGTTTTTGGAACCCAATTTTTGCACAAAGAAAAAGTCCAATATCAACTAAACTAATGCATAACCAATTCAAATGAGCTAAACAAGAAACTAACCATTAACTAAACCCCATTACTATTGACAAAAACATTCTTCTTTTTCTTTTTGGGAAAGAAAATATGAAGAAACGGCATTGGGTCCACTCAGATACCATGTTAAAAAATAATTAAAAGAATTGAATCGTGATCCATTTCCACCTCAATATATAGTATAGGATATTATAACAATCACAAAAGATTCCAAATATAAATCATATGAAAAAAAGAAACAAAACTATAATCAACGAAACACGATACTAAAGGAAACCATACGATATCAATCCCGTACCTCAAGAAACATAAGACATCTAGGCACATGACTAGGTAATAAAATATATGAGTATCAAATATTTTCTGCTAACAAGTTGAACATACCAAATTTCCAAGCTCAACTTGAATAAGTTGTTAGAAATCAAATTAAATTTAATAGGATTTGATTTGATTAGATAAAAGTCAAATTTGTAAAATTTAGGATACTTTGCAATATTATATTGACTTTTTCTATTATTAGACTTTATGTTTCGCCCAGAAATAGGTGATCACTATATAATTTTTGTATTTCTTTCTATTCTATTTTCAGCTTTTATCATTCATTAAAATTTCAGCAAATGGAAAAAGAAATAACTCTGGAGGTGGAATTGTAGTGGAACAAGTAACAACAGACTTCCCTACATGTGTACTTAATATGTTTCTTCTAAAAAAACAATTACACGTACTTCAAACACTTTAATTGAATGGGACAAAATAAGCATCTCATCTATTCAACTATCTATTTATACATTACTCGGAAGAAAAAATTTGTCAATCTTGATGTCAAACTAACACAAGATCACAAAAAATGTATGTACTTTTTAAATGAATATAGCTTAATTTTCAAAATATAAATTTATTAAATTGGAGAAACTTACAGAAGCAGTCCTTTCATTTTTCAGACGCTTTTCAACAAAATTTGCAAGTTTCTTAGCGTAAAGTTCACCAGAATCACTGCAAATAAAAAGAAGAAGAAGATGATAATGATTATGATGAAATTTAGCATCCCGAATTATAGAATATCTGGATGCCAATTAAATGCATTGACAACTCAAATACAAATAATCTAATGGAAATATTTTCAGCTCCATTCTAGTGTAACTCCATACTTTAAACCCAAAAGATGATACTGAGGTCTTGATGCAGAATGTCAGAAATCTATATATAAGCTTATACTAGACCTTGAGAGCATTTCCTTTTCTCAATTGATCATAACTGCACAAAATCACTCTTTTCTCCATCCTTTCTCTCTAATTTTCAGAAGAAAAAAAAAAAGCCTAGATGCAAACTAGCCCGTTGTGTAATCACCAAAGAGAGAGAGAGTGATACGTTTCAGGCAGACTAGCCCTGAGATTTGTTGTAGTACTTTCCTAGACAGAAGTGTTTACTAGCAGAAAAGCAATATGATATTAGTTGGGAAGGATTTGAAATGCATGCAAAGGAAGATAATAATGCAATTATGAGAAATCAAGTTTGAAAGGGAAGCCTCGCAAGCTAAACAATTTTTTCATATTTTCCAGACCTTATCACACTGTCACCCCCAATCCGTCCTCTGACATTATCTAAGCTCTCCCCATGCCTGGTAAGCAAAATTGGGCGTGGTGTCAGATGTGTATTGACCTGCAAGATAACAGCATCATATCAAAAACAATGTTATCCACCTTGCACCAAAAAGAACAAGGAAAAAAATAAGAGGAAATTGAGCTTTGATATCATATCTATTCTATATTATTATGGAAATAATGTTTTTTTTGCTACATAGTCTGAAATTACACAATTACCCTAATTGTTTAAATCTTTTTCTCTTTTTTTCTTTACTTTTATATTTTTATTTTTATTTTCTCTCAATTTTTTTTAAATTTTCAATCTTTTTATTTTTTATCTATACTAGATCATTAAGGAAATAAGATTTCAACCCACACATTGTAAAATTGCACAAGTATCCTTTTCAAGTTGTATTTTTCATCCTTTTCTTTCTTCCTTTCCTTTTTAACATATTATTTTTATTTATATTTTCTCTCAAATTTTCTCTCATTTTAATTCTTTTCATCATTATTTATTGTCTTATTTTAATTATACTATTCATTTAAAATAATTTTATTTCTATTATTTGAAACAAAATAACTTTGTAGTTTAAAACTAAATTTTTAGATGTGCAACTTTAATAGTATATAATTATTATGGTAACCAAATGGTTTTTTCTTCAATAGTGAATTACTCTTTTAATTTTATGAAACATTTCTAAAGGAATTATCTTAACAGAACCAAGGTCAGGTTCCAAAAAAATATACATGAATAAGAAGGTTACAGATATTAGAATTGACAACAACAAAAGGCAAATTTTAACAGCTCCTGGAACAGAAGTATACAACCACAGTTTGGATGCTTCTTAGAATAGGGATTATGCATCAGACATATAATAAACTATTTCCTTTCTTTGATTTCTTAGGCTCAGATTCATTTAATGATAGACAAGCAGCATACAAACAGAAAAGCTTATTTTGCATAATATCATGAAATAACAGTGCAATACAACCTTGCATTTCAATTCATTTTTATTAGCAAACTTTACGTTGTTTTGAAAGTTCAATTGGCAGCAATAATCCTTGTTGGATGAATAAGTAGAAATATTAATTTTACATATCACATCATTTCAATAATTTGTCCATGTCACATGCAGCAAACTACTAAAATCAGTTGACAGATTATTTTATCCCTTAAATCAAACTTCAATTCCTTAAGCATTAAAAAATTCAGTTCTCTCAAATCCAACATTATATTGTTGGAGTAATTAAAATATTAAATGATATATCTTTTTAACAGTTAACCTTTTTAAATGAACTGGCCATTCAGCATGGTATTAAAATCAAGCAAAATAAAGGTACTAATTTCAATCAACTGCCTCCCATTTATGAAAGCGTGTTACACATGCAAGGCTTTACAAAAATAATACTGTCTGCGCACGAGGAGGCATGTTAAGAGTAATTAAAACATTAAATGATACATCTTTCATACCGTTTAAACTTTTAGGTGGGATGATCATTAAACATATATTTAAGGAGTTGAATTAATAGAATCCAGCTACGACATCTCAAATATGCACAGGAACAATATACTCAATTATGTTCGGCACATTTTCAGTATTTGGATCAACAAGTGTCTTTTTGACTAGCATATAACTCCAACACTAAACCTCCAGCGTGCACCACAGTTTCTTAATTTTACTTCCATCTTTCACATGGAATACTTTTCAAAAACACCATCTGTTATAAGCAGTAGAAAGATGTACTGTTGTCATGGTGATGTGATGCCTAGAGTAAGCCAGTAAAGTCTAATCGAACAATAGAGTGTTTCAGTTGAGCTGAAGTTTTCACTGTGATTGGAATGGTGTTTGAGGTTCGTTTGGCTGTTAAGCCAAACTCAAACTTACTTTAACCAAGCCAAATACAATTTGAACTCAAGTAGCTTAAAATTTTGCTTAAATGGGGCTCGGGCCAAGCTTTACACAATCAAATTATAGGGTGTTCCAGCGAGAGCTTAAGCCTAGCACCAAACCCATGTTTGGCAGTGCAATACAAATGATTTCAACATTAGAATCTTAGATCTACAGCTACTTCAAAGCCTGTGTGTTAGCTTTAGAAGAATTGTTAGAGTTGATACTAAATTCATGAAGTGAAACAGCACGCTTTGCAAGGTCTCATCTTCGTTGTAAGTGCCTTGATTGAATATTCAAGAATCAAGTCACACTAATCAAAGAGCAGGTATCACTTAGTCATCATGATCTACTAAATAATCTTGCTCTTAACAATTTTATGTATCCTAAATTAATCTTAATACAAGCAAATATCAAACAAAAATATATTTCGTTTTAGAATTTTGACAAAGATAACCAGAACTAGTTATTCTAATACAGAATCTCAAGTATCAAATGGCACAGATGCCAGCTCTCAAGAGGTCATAAAACTGTCCCCCAGATGCACAATGTGAACAATACAAATGATACACACCAACTGGTTATAAAATTATTTTTATTGTCATGTTATGTATGTAAATGTGTGTCACACAAGTAGCATTAGAAATCACACTCTATAGCAGATAGCTACATTCTATCAACTCAGATAAAATTTATCATTGAAAATAAATACAAGCAAACCTTACACTCTAATCAGTCCATACAGGATTTGGTCATTGTTTAAGAATTCTAAGATCTTTAATTAGGTGATTAATAGCAGACCCCCAATGCATGTATCCAAATCCATGCAACATTACAAGACAAGATCAGCGTAGTTTGGGGACACAAGCCATAACTTCAGTAAACGATGAATTAAAACATACCAGGAAGAATACTATCCGCCCAGGAAGGTAGCCACTAATGTTGTTCACCTGGTATACAAACCACAATTACATGTATAAGATATAGCAACTCATTATTCAGTTCAAACAATCAATCCACCAAGGAATTTTTTAGAAAAAGGCAGTATTAAAGAGTTTGTAGTTGATATTGCAATCCAAGGCTCATTGGATCCTTCAAGAACCGCAAAATGCTGCTGATTCTTTTTAAGCTTTGACAGAATTCAGAGAGACATAATCATGAAGTGATTAATATTAAGGTTCTGTTCAAGCCCAGGCTAACTCTTACATATTATCATTTTGCATAGGCGGGAAATATTTCTCAAGTAACTTTCTATTTCACCACAATAGGCTCCTTTTTTCTGTTAATAGCAATTCAATTATGAAGAAGCCACATCACACAAGCACCGGACTTCACCAAGTTCTTCTTTAAATAGATAATTATTGGACAAAAAACTGGATGAAGCAATGAAAATAATAGGTAACACATACAATAACAACGAAAAGAGTATTTACTTGTATTTGTCCTCCATGGCCACTGACCATATCAATTGTTTTGATATAAGAGCCTTCTTCCACTGGCTCATAAACCTAAATAAAAAAGACCAACATCTGTTAACCATGATATGTATCAAGAGCATTAATCATAGAAACCACCATGTCTACCTTTTCATAATTTTCCAGTCGGATTTTAAAGTCCCGATACCCTGCTTCAAAATCTGGCCTGAAATATATCATGAATCACAATATAACAAAAGTATAGTGTACCAAAACGTTGAGGAAGTAGTCTTGCATCATACTCTTCTGCATAGTCTGGGCTTTGTTGAACTTTGAGACGTATATTTCTTTCAATTATTCGTTGATCATTGCATATTGTTTCTAAAAAGATAATCTGAAAGTAGAAAATTCCACCACATAACTACATCCATCTAAGGAAAAGATTCAACACAAACCATACAACATAATGCTCACTCAACTATGCAACATATAAAAATCTAAAGGTAAATACATGAATAGACGGGTAATTAGAAGGAAAGGATAACATATCAAGACTTGTAAACCACCAAATAGTCATATACAAATTTCCTGCAAATATCTGCCTCAAGCAATCAAACTAAATATTGACCCCACTAGCAACTCTTCAAAAACAGGATACTATGTATGGAGCATAAATTTTGTTTCAAGTTTATGCTTACAGTCTTACCATATCATTCAAATGTATTCTAGGATCATATTTTGATAAGCATAAACAAAAACACCATATGTCGAGGCTTTCGTGCTTTAGATCTTTAAATTTTTGGCCAATTTGAATGATATTTCCTTGACCAATCTTACATAAAATTTAGAGCTTCACTTGGGACCCAATATCACTAGTAAATTAGAGTCAATTTGATGTAGACATATTAATTTCAGGTAAAATCGTATTCTCCTAAATCTGCTAGTGCAAAAATGTGGGATCTTTAATACTAAAGTACATTAGCATATACAGGATATATAAATGTAAAAAAGTACACACACGCACATCATTCTCATGAACAATGATGGAGAGACCAAAAGAAAGGAGAAAGAAGAGTGTTGACCCAGCAGTGAAGTCGTGTTTCTTAACTTTCACCTAAATTTCTGATTGATTGTTTTCCCATGGCTCAGTTCCTGCTTACCTTCGTGTTAGCATTGGAGTTGATGATGTTTCGGAGAAAAGTAGTGATCTGACAACTTGAGGTCCATAAGGTGTCACCATTGCCAAATAATTCACTAGCAAGTCAATGGCAAGCATAAAACAATATAATTATTTGAACTTCTCATACTGAATTGAGTTCCAAGCCTAAAGCCACATATACTCCCTGAGTCCAAGATTTCTGCTTCAATCTAGCTACAGCATCACAACTAACGCAGGCGGGAACGCAATAAAATAGGCTTGCTTAATGAAAAAATTAAGGAAGCATGGAGATGGGAATTGAATCACATTCAAAAACCCAAGAACGCACACAAGACACACTTGTAGGAAAATACACACAAATCCACATGCAAAATACAGAATATAATTTTAAATTTGTGAAAAATTGAAAAAAAAAAACTTGATATAATGGTACAAATAATGCCCTATGAATAAAATAAGAATTAAGAAATTGGTATCCTAATCAAATTCCACCCTAAAATAACCATAAACCTATCAAAGCTAAGTGGTAACGCCCTATCCAGATAGCAGAAAGAAATCTAAACTCCAAGCAATAATTTCCAATTAAATAGTAATTCAGTTTCAACTAGGTAGAAAATATCATAAAAAATTCTAGTCGGAGAAGGGAAAAAAAAATCATTTTACCCATCATACGTCCCATTTTGTAACCAAAAAAAAAAAGAACAACTCATTCTCAAGTTTCATGAAAAACTAAGGTATTACAAAACATTCAAAATACACCAATTTCTTGATTCCATATACAAGTTTGTCCAATTGTACACATGAGAATGTTAAATGCCATTTCACATATCGCAATTAGTCAACCCAAATTAATAATTCTTTTTTCGATCCATAATTTTCATATGATTGTTGATCAATGAATGTGAACTAAGTTCGGCAAAAATTCCCAATTTTGTATAGGATTCCACTCTCTCCCATGATGCTCAATGGAAATAGTAAGCTTGTGCATTGACACGTTCATTGGCAATAGTTAACGAGCAAAACTAATTCGATTAGGGGCACCAATTAGAAGGATGTATCAATTAACTCATTTTTATCCACATCACTACATACCTTTGCGACGTATACACTAAGAACATTGTCTAGGAGGAATCTTCATAAACAATTTTTGCACTCCAGAAACAAGACATGATTAATTCCTTCTTCAATTTAACATATCTTGAACTAACTAGAAATTTCCTTAAAAGATTATGGATAGTAATGATTACCTTATTTGTCGTTTAGAGTGAAATCTTCTTTGTTCTGCCATCACATGCATTCCCATTTCAATTAAAATAGAAAACAAGCCAAATTTTTGGTACAACACCATAGCAAATAAGCTCACCAAGCCCTTTAAATCTCAAGATAAGAATTTTCTCCCAAAACATTGACTTTCTTCACCACTTTAGATTGCTCACCTTACTCGAAAGGACCTAAGGTGTACCTCTTACCATATTTGACAATTCTACAAGTAACGTCACCAACAAACAAGGTAGCATGCACATCATGTTTGCATGAATGCCCTAAATAATGAAACTCAGCCATGTTAACAACCTCACATACTATTTCGTCAAAATATTTGTCAATATTGAAAGGAACTTAAACGACCAAACCCTCCAACTTGTATTTAATTTCTTAACAATTTTTCTTAAAATTATGTTTCAAAACTAAGTACACCAATGACCAAATTGAGAACCTTGCCAAAAACTCAACATCCAATATGGAAGAGTTGTGTCGTCAAGTCCCATATTTAGCTAGAGCTCAAGGGTTAATCCTTGCCCTAATAAACATGTTACCCAAGCATGGTGTATCCAATCATTAGATCTACACAAGAACAAGAGAAGCCTGCTCAAATACCACTTAACGTAGGTGAAAATAGAAAATGAACTTGTTTCATGAACAAATACATGAAACAAGAAGATGGGAATTAAGTCACACTTAAAACCTAAGAACACACACAAGACATACTCTTATATGAAAATATACACAAATCCATACATAAAATATAGAAAATAATCACAAAATTCATGTAAAAAATGAAAAAGGCTTAAAACAATGGTCATCTAGTGCCTACAACATAAACATCCCAAATCATATGAAATTGGTATTCCAATCAAATACAACCCTAAAACAACTTTAAACCTATTAAAACTAAATGGAAGAGCTATATAGCAAAAAGAAATCCCAACTCTAAGCTATAATATCCAACTAAATAATAATTTTGTCTAATCTAGGCATAAAATATCACTAAGAATACTAATTGGAGAAAAAAAAAATTGTTTTCCACACCAACTCCTTAAATAAAACAACCACCAAAAATATGCAGCCTGCAAATGTTGGCTTATGTCTTTTACCCATTTATGAGAAGTAAAACCCCAGCCTCAATACCCACTCCCATTGCTTGAAAATCCAAAAAGTCAAGAGAAAAAGAATAAGGTAGATTAAAAAAATCCTCACTTTCTTTATAAGTCATACCAAGGGGTCTAATCCAAGAAGGTACTGTTCTTTACAAAGACAACAGATGGTCTCAGCAGCTAGGTAGAATTCTATTTCTGAGTTATTCCAGATTCTTTATTATTTTTTGCCACGGCAAACCAGAGGCTTCATTACAACAATCTATAATGCCAGGCATGTCAACCATGTTATGTAATATACAAAAAAGCAATCGTCGAAAGAGACTCTAGACAAACACTGGCAACAAAAAAACGTATCAGCACCTGATAATCCAATTGCACAAAACAACATTCAAACTGTACCTTGCATTTGCCTTCAGCCATTCTCATTAGCATATTCCTTCTTCTCTTGGTGCTGTTTGTAGCATCAAATACCCCAACCTAAACATAATTAGACATTACATTAAGAAAGAAAAGATACATACACAAGCTAACAAAATTAGTTAACTTACCTGACCACCCTCTTGCATCCATGCTATCATATCCTCCATCGCAAGTGCTGCTACCTAGTAGCAGGTCACGAATTAAAACTAGTCGCAAGGAAAAAGGTCAATATAGGTCATAAATTATAACATAAAACAGAATTGACAGAAAACAAGTTCACTGTTGCATTTTGTTTTGTACAAACTACAGTTTGAAGATATGAAAGAAACCATTTATATGCCAATATTTAGATGGGTATATAAAATCAAGTATAAACGCATTTTCAATTTCATATTACATTATTTGTTACCATGCAAAAATACAGAATGCAGATGGTGATTAAGCTGGCCTACCATGACTAGGAAGGCCTGAGATTTTGACTAACCTCAATCACTGAACCCAAACAAAAATACTCAAGACACAAATTATGCAATTTCTTAATAGCAAAGAGTGAGAAGATATGCTCACAATTTCATGAAAATATGCTTGTTTCTTTGCTTGCGTGTTGTGAGAAGATAAACTTGTTCTGAAAGACCCAGTATCCAGACCCCAAAAAGTTGTCAACTCAGTGGCATGTGGCAAATGTGCAAATAACATCATCTATAGCAACTCATTAGACAGATTTCAAAAACTCAGCTTGTTACAGTTTTTTATAGTTAAAGATTACTATAGCAACTCATTATTCCAACAGACATCACTTCATCCATCAAATTTTGTGTCAGTGGCCCACAAATTCTTATTCACATACTTCAGTTATTTCATGCAACACAATGCAAGAGCGAGGGGCAAGTGGTGCATATTTCGACATTGTTTAGTTCTAGGACATGAAAGCTAAAATTATGGGCATCAAAAAATGGAAGATGAAGCAAAAAGTGGAGAAGGGGAGCCTCAATGAGTGAATTCTTATGATGTATCTCAGCCATTAGAATAACAAGCAGGAAAAGAAAATCCCAGGAGAAAACCACATGGCTTATCTAAATATAAGATGTGATATTAACTGAAAAGGTTAAATCAAATCTCACACATAAAATCTTAGTTCTAAAGGCATTCCAATTGGTAATGTTACCTCATTGCGGGCTTCCAAACCTTCTGGATTGTCACCTCGGAAAAAGTCAGCTGACTGCATCAAGAAACTTGTATTATATAATGCAATCCAGATTGATGGCATTTCATATGGGAAAGGGGGCGAGCGATAAAAGGTCAGCAAAGTCCAGTAAGTTACACAAGAAAATAATTATTGGATTATTGGCACATTCCACATCCAAATTGCATGCTTCTAAGCATACATGCATTGCATTTGTACTCCCGTGTGATTATGGTACCTTAAATTTAGTTGTCAGTTGCAGTAAGAACCTCAGATTTGTTGGACCCTCCACAGGAACAGAGCTGGGGCTTTCTTTCATAAATATACAAAGAAAGACAGCACTTTCAAGGGATCAAACTCTGTCAGAAAAGAGAATTTGAGCTCAACTTTCTCTCATTATCTTTTTTGTCCCTTTTCTCTTAACTCAACAGTGGTTAACAACAGGGCCAGCTTTGCAAAATTAAAGTATTCCGAAGGCAGGGGAAATGGAATTGACACCAAGGCCACTATTATTTAAAACTCTTTTGGTTCTAAGATGATAAGCTTCGTAAGGACCACAACAGCTCTAGAATTACAGTATCATTTTGTATTTTTCCGCACCAAATGCAAACTAGGGCTATTAGCAAACCGAGCTATCAAAGCTCAACTCGAGCTTGATCAACATTGAGCTCAACAATGTATATATCAAGCTCTATACCTATCAAGCTACTCCACTCAAGGGTATTTCCATCACTTTGCTAATAAATTATTTAACATTTATAATTAAAAATATCACAAATATAGCCATTTGGTTTAGTGGTATAAACCTTAGGTAAGGCTGAGGTCTTGAATTCGATTCCTACAAAACTCAAGGCGTTTTCTCTTTATTTATATTTACTCAAGCTCGGCTACTCAACTCAACCTCAAACTAAAGCCAAGCTCCTGAATTTTTTCTGCAAGTTAACTGACTATTCGAGCTTGACTAGACTGACTAACGACCCTATGCAAAGGAGTATACCATGAAACAACGAAAAAAAGACTTGTTACTCAACACATTGTTGTTTTGCTTTACTGATCATATCAACAGCAGGTAAAATCCATGTATCTATTGGCAATAAATGCTAGAGAAAAAAAAAAAGCCAAATTCTTGAAAAGATACCAACAAGGCCACAGAGTTAAATGGGGGAACATTGGATTTATTCTTTATTTAATCCCAAAGAATAAGGAACAATTCAGGGAACTATCAGTTTTGCCTGATGAGATCGTATTTACATTAGTGTCTATCATCTACCTTAAGAGATATATGGATTTAAAACCATAAAACCATTCTGCTTCACAAAACATCCAACAAAACAGAAAGAAGAGGAGATGACACCAACAAATATTACCTGGTTAACCCCATGCTTCAGCCTTCGATACTGCAACCAAAATACAAAATTATGCAAAATCCTTTTTGACTCAATTCCACGAGAGAGAGAGTGGGTACAGTAAAAATTACCTTCCCAACATTGAAATGTTTGGTGTCATGACCTAACCAACGAAGATACCGAGTAAGTTTAGCTGCGGTAAAAGTTTTGCCTCGTGCAGGCAACCCAACCTGTAGAAAGCATAATACCATCAGGAATTTCAGCATCAAATCAGCATTCCAAACCAACATTCAGGTAGTTTTCCAGGCATGTTGAACAACTTCGAAAGAGCTTTAAATTTTGCATGCAACAACTAGAAGCTCTGACAAGTGCCATAAAGAGAAATGATACTTGCATCAAGCATAAGCTGTATATATTAGGAAAGTACCAAGACAATAGCCAGATGTCTGTCCTCCTTTGGTCCAAGCATCTGATCTGCTATAGCTGCAGCTGCAACAGCTCCTGCAGCAGCTGGCATGGAGTTCTAGACAAAAACATTGAGTGATGAGCTAGGGGAATACATTAGGAGGGGGTGATATGTTATCAGCATTGTTGAAAATGAATAGATTAGGTTCCCACAGACCTTGGTTTCTGAATCAATTGTGTGATCAGCAAAGAAAGTTGTGGCACTCATTGATTTAACCAATCTAGGAGATCCTACCCCTCTATCCACAAAGAGTCCTCTATGACCTTCTTGCTTCTGCATGGATGACAATGTTCCAACTGACTTTGACTCAACCAAACCAGACTGTGAAAGCAACTTTGATTTGTCTGGAGCACAGACTTCCGTCCCCTAACAGAAAGATACCACCACAGACAGTTCACTTGAAAAGAAGGGAGTGTAGTTCAGTTCTGAATATGAGAAAGACAAGAGATATGCCAGGAACAAGTTCCTGTGGAACTTATATAAGTATGTCTAGAGATCACAAGAGTCAATGTTCTGAATGCATTATAAATGACCTACAAACATATCCACTTTATAATGTTAGATCATCTTTTATTTCAAAAGCAAGCAAGTTCCATCTTTCACATAAACAATCAAATGAGGAAGATGATTATTAGGTTGTGTTGAGTCTTAAAAAGGGAACAGCTATTCAATTCCCCCAACAGATCCACACTCATAAACCAATAGAGCAATGTGATGACATAGCAAATTGGAAGTGGAAGATTTTGGTAATCAAAAGGTTGCTCTTTATTTATCAAAGATTAATACATGGGCCACTATACCCATTCCAGGCAGGAAATCCTCAATCCATAGGAATTTATTCCATTTCAACACCTTGGTTTGCTCACCCCTGGCAGGGTGAATTGGGTAATTAGGTGTTGGGAAGCACAAAAAAACAATATATAAATCTTACGGCATGAGAACAAAATATAAATCACAAATGACAGAGAAGGAAAAGAACAACACCAGTGAATCAGGTCGATCAACAGAAACACCAGTATCTTTTTGGCTATGTAATGCCCCACTAGATTCATCAGCCCTGGAAAGTACCCCAACATGACTCTGTGACCTAGGAGTTTCTGCCATGTTAGCTGCATACACCAGACCTGAATTTGCAGATGTTGCTGGAGCTGGGACGACATAGTGCTCAAGGTCAAGCTCCAAACTTGCCATAGATCCGTTCTGTATCAGAATGCACCAAAAAGCAAAAACTAATAGTTTTTATTTAAGAAACTTCACGTGACCAAGAGTTCAAGCATATACTTATAAAAGCCTCCAAAGAAGGAAAAAATTACAAAATTGAAGAGCATAGCAATAGAGTTGAAGTTGAATTCAGACAGAGCAATTAATATTATTGATAGCAAGGTATATAACTAGGTGGCAGTTTCGTAAGGCACCAATAATAATGGACGTTTTGAGGATCTTTTCGTGTACTAGAAAGACCGCTGATCTGAGAGCTCCACCAAAACCTCAAAGCAATCATGATGTGTAAGCCATGCCATCAAGAGATCCAAAACAAACCTCTTTATAATATAATAATTAATTTAAGCCTAAAATAGGAACTATAATGCTTTCACAAACTACAATATCTTTTAACGTTTCTTTTTTCAGTATAGCAGCAAAAATGCAATATTGCCAGGCACATGCACCGTCTTTGGCGTCAATCTGCAGGAGCACCACATATATTTTGAGACATTCAGTATCTGAATCATTTAGATAACACAATTCTACATTCTCGTAAACCAGATGTAGAGCTAAAGCAAGAGGTCAACAAGCAGAAAACCAATAGCGCATTAATTAAAGAAAGAACTCCAAGGTTAGATATTAAAAAAGGCATTCAATATTTAACAAATTGGGAACATTCCCACTATTATAGTGAGTTCTTCACCTACCTCATTGCCGGCTTCAGCAGCTGAATTTATACTAACATCTGGGATTCCACGAACGGTGGAAGGCTGGAAATTCTTTTGAAATGCTCTCCAACTTGCCGCAAGATCAAATGGCGAAGCCCTATCTGCTTTAATGAATACTCGGAACTCAATAACCTCATCATTGCTCAGTTTAAACACAGCCGACCTCCACTCCCCCCGCAATGCACCCCCTATCAATTGCCTGTTTGGGCCCTCCTCCACCACGCACGGGGCATTACTACTATACTTGGGCTTCAACAAAAACTTGAAATCCAGCGTCTCTATTTGAGTGACAGAGGGATAGGGGCGATCAAATTGTCAGATTTTGAATTTCATAAACACGAAAAATGGGCTCAAAAGGTCCTGCCTTACCGTGGTTAGGGGGGGCTACAAAACTCAATTCCCACACAGACGTCGATTCGCGTTCCATCGAGAGCTAATGAATTACAGCATCAATTTAATCAGAAAATGCAAAAGGGACGCACAATGCGAACCCATTTCGTTAAATTACGAAAACAAATTTATTGAACTGGGAGAGGTGGCGATGATAAACATACGGCTTTGGAAGAGTCCCAGGACCCGACGAGGGGTACGGAACCGTAGACATGGGGCACGAGTTCCCCTTTGAGCTTGTCGTTCTCCATCTTGAGGGAGACGTAGAGCTGGCCGCCGGCTTGGTCCTCTATCTCTTCACTGCCATGGGAGCTACCATCAGGATTCTTGGATGCGCCGGTGCCCATTTTTCTATTGAAGTTGACAGCCGCACATACGGGGGAGAGAGACGAAGGTGATGAGAATGGAACCCAAAATATACTCTGGCCTCGGAAAAGTTGGGAGGATAGTAAAACGAATCTGTTTACTTCAATATTTTTGTTTATACGTATTAATTAATTTCTAAGGCACATCAATCAATCCCTAAAGTCAAACTTCGTTCCAACAAACTAATAACCAATAGCAAATTCAAGCTTGGCTGATTTTTTTGTTCTTTCTTTTTGTTTCTGAAATATGTGGTCCGTGAAATAAATTGTCCGCGAAAATATTTACGGGTTTCGCTTTCATTTCGTTCGCTGCTGGCTTAAATAAAGATTGATTGATGATCAAAGAATCAAAGACAGCACAGCATTCGATTCAACAAAATTAGTAATCAAGAGTGGATAATGTGCAGTGACTAGAGTTACTCCAAATGATTTTTATTATTTTTTTAAACGAAAAGTTGGAAAACTGACCATATGTAGGAAGGTTTCAGGTCATGATAAAAGAATTTCCAGTCAAACCGTGGGTTAGACGTGGCCTTTGTTTGGAAGCACTTTTTTATTCAAAGAAAGAAGAATGTAGTTGTATTTTGCTCGCTTGACGTGTGTTCTTGAATTTAAAAAAATGTGCATATACATATAACTAAAAACAATTATTTTTTTCGTTTATTTGTAATATATAGATATATATATATATATATTTTCAAAATAATATAATCAAAAAAAGAGAAACAAAAAGAAAAGAAAATTAAAAATTAATAAGTGGAAAAAAGACAATTTTTTTATTATTAAGTTGAAGAATAGTAGATATGTGACATTCATGCCAACATGCATAAGTGGAATATGATAGAAAAGAAACGAGAGATTGAAGGTAGGAATGAAATGAAAAATGTATAAATTATCTAATAGCTAGTCTGTACTAGAAATTGAAATAAAAAAGAAACAAAATTACTATATCTTACTTGATTTCATTTCCATGTTTAGTAATTAGAAATAAACATGAAATGGAATGAAATTACTACAATGTCAAAAATTTTCTGAATGATAATTTTTAATACAATTGTATAAATTCATTGACACTTAAATTAGTTAAAAACAAAAATCCTTCAAGGAAAGCTTTCATGCAAAAATATTTTCATATGTGATTAAATTGATAGTTATAAAATAAATAATGAGTTCAATGCATCGTCAACTTTTCTCACAACGTAATAGGAGTTCATTAATTAAAAAAACTGACCTAAAATAAAGAACAAAAATGAAAGTTATTCTTACCCTTTTTATATCATTGTATAAAAAAATAAAAGAAAACAGAAAGATATATGGCAATCGGGGCATATAAGCTTTTTCTAGTGACATAGTTTTTCAAAATAAAATAGTGATAAAATCTACACTTTTATGTGTGTACATAATGATATAAATAATAATTTATATTACACAAAAATATATAAAGAAAAAACTTAAAATTACTTGAAAAAAAAAGAACAAGTTAAAATTAAAGAAAATGAATGAAATAAATAAAAATTTATACAATAGACTAAATATCAAAATAAGAGTATTTTAGTAGTTATATATACCAAAGTTCTTTATATTCATAATATATAGTGCAAATAGATTACAAAATGATAATTTCGTCAAGTATATATGTGTGTGTGCTTATTTCTTGAGACAGTAGGAGGGACAAACCCACATGGAAAAATTGGAATCATTAAACTTCACGTTATGAGAATTAAGATTATTTTGGGAATGATTTTTCTTACATAAAAAATATACCAACCGCATGAATACCACATAAATAGAAAAAAACTTGGGAATGTTTACTCAATTCTCAACCAATTCTTGAATAGTAGCCATGCCGCAAGGGTCATAGCTTTTTCAGTATAGAATACATGTATATTTTAACAAAAATGTCTCACTCATCATAGATGATTTAATATCTATTGATTATATTTATCCCATAAAATATCCAAAAACAAACTCGTCAAATATAGGATTTAATTTTTTTTTAGTCATAAACCACTCATGTAAGCAATAATAGCGACAAAACCTAACTTACAACACAAGCAAAATGTTGAAGGTGGTAAAAATAACCAATGGTAATAGATGTTTTCAATTTTAGTCCCTATCTTCAAATAAGTGTTCTAAAAATCAATTTGAATTAGGTAGGTGAATTGGTTGAATGATCGACCAATCAATAAAATGGTCCAAGTAAATCTTAAAACTAAAAATTGTATTAAAAGCATTTTACTTACAAGAACCAACTAAAACCATAATTAAATTGTTGAACTAATTATGGTTTATAAAATTCAAACAGATCTAATTTATAAATAAATAGATTCCTAAATTTAATTGTAAATGTTTTTCTTCTTATTGTTTCAATTATCATTCTTTGCAATTTATGTTTGGCATGCTCGCCTTCATACCAAAAATTTTATAAATCAAATAAATTATTAATAAAAATATTAATAGTCTTCGATTTTGACATATCGAATGCATATGAATCTTATCAAAATTCTACTGTGTTTTCATAAAATATTTCTATAAGAATCGTTTTGTTGTGGTGTATTTGTTATCATTCTTATAAAATCAAAATGCACACTTCAATTATTATACTTTTAAAGTTTTTTTTCTTTCTATCTCTTACTTTCACACATTTATAATAAACCTGCCTAAAAAACATATTTAAAACTTTTATGACATGATTAGTAGGCAAGAATGAGATAGGAATACAATGGTAACTTTCATGGTTATTTCTATTTCTATGATTGATATGATGAATTAAGGGAAAATCATTATTCCATTGAGAATTAGTAAAGAATATTGATTCCTCTCCAACCCAATGGTTTTACTCCTTCCCATACTATTAGAAATGACTTATATTTTACACTATTAAAATAATTTTATTAAGTTTTAAATTTATAAGATATATATCAACCAATATTATATGTTATTAATAAATAAACTAAATATTAAAAATGTCATGTGAAAATTTGAATACACACACACACACATTGCACAAGTACACCTAAAATTTAATATATACAAATGTATTATCAATATATATATATATATATCATCTTATTTTAATTTGTAATATAATTAAAAATATATGCTAAATATGTAAAATATTTATTCATAAGCATCCACACAAAAAACCACCCCTAAACAACAATATCATACCTTAAATCTAAGTATGCGACATGGCAGTATCTTCAACACATTCATTTTAAGAATACCAAATCCCACTTGCATTAGATAATCTAAACCATTTATTTACATTGTAATATTCATAATACGTATAGAAATTTATTCTCACACAGAACGAATTCTTTAGTATTTCTAATACATCAATCGTAGTAGAATTAATAAAATTACAACTTATTCAAGAAAGGTACAATTTTTCGAACTTAAATTATTTTCGATGTAGCTCCATCACCAACCCCATATAACCTTGTCTTCAATATTCTCAATTGCAAAAAGAATTTTAAAAGAAAATTTTGTAAGCGAAAATGCTAGTAAAGAATTATTTGCTTTAAGTGAATATGAACAATTTAAAAACTTTTAGTAAACATTTTCATAAATATTGGACATTAGTTGAAAAATTCTTGTCAAACATTATTATATTATGTTAAATTGCTCATAGGTTCAAACGTTTCGTGCCTCAAATTCAATAATCAAAATCTTAGTCTTTAATTCTAGTTAAAGAGGATCACATTACCAAAATAATCATTCAATCAAAAAAGTTGTCTCAATCACCAACCCTAATTGAAAAAGTCACTTGAATTTTCGATTTTTAACCTCAATTAAAAGACTTACTTAGCTCAATTTTTAACTCTGATTGAAAGAGTCATGTGCAATCAAACGATCTTTCAATCAAATCAATTGTCTCAATCTGTATGTTTGATTGAAATGCTTAGTGTATTTTCCAGCTAAAAGACCAAAAACTTCTTCCACATTTGGATGGTTGGAACTATTTTTCCAACACTAACAAATGTTACAAGAAGTATATTCACATAAAACAATTTATAACATCGGAGTTTAATATAAATTTTTAGTACCAAACATGTTATAAATGAATCATTATACTTGTTTACATCTAAAACACATTTAGGAAATAATTTCAACTTAGCATAAAATAATTCTCCAAAACAAGAACAGAAACATTTACAAAAATACACAAGCATTGTTCAGGAAAAATTTAAGAAAATCATACTTTCATAAACAATTTATAAAAAATTTCCAAGTAATCCACTTAGTATTACCTCGCTTGAATTGGAGATTCTCAAGTTGTTGGATTCCTATTAAATCAAAATAAATTTTCGTTAATTTCTAATTCAAGAACAAAAATTCATTTTTTATATTTTTCTTAGACGCTACTGGGGTTTAAATTCGGCAGCCCAGGATATGGAAATTCAGCCTCTCGTACGAAAATGGGAGCCGTGGCTTATGGCAGTCTCGTTGATGCCCGTTCCCTTGCTCTTCGGCCGATTATGGGTGCTGGCGAAGTGGCTTGGTTGTTCTTACAGCCCAAATTCTGACTGCAAAATTCTTACTCCTAAAACTCATGATCTGGAGTTATGAAATATCCGCGCAACTATGTTCAGCGTTGTAGAAGTTCATGAACACATTTAATGCGAAAGCATAGTCGGGAGTCTTCCATACGTCGAAACGCTGTTGAACTGCCTTGAAGCTTTCTCACCTAACAGGTGCCTTGTGAAGAAGGGCCTTCACTTCTCTCGTTTTTCCCACGGCTGGATGATTCACGTATTCTCGTCTTGGGCCAGGGATGGTTTGCTTATTACTCTCCTTCACTTCTAGGCTACGAGTGAATTTGTCTGAACCTGCACAAGCAATCTATGTCTGAGTTTTTCTTTCTCGGTTCGTGGTCTTGCCTGAGGGTAGACTTGCGCAAAGTCCAAGAGGAGGCCTTGCGCATTTTAGTACTATGTGTGTGCTTTTCAGTCAACCCCATCGTTACTGAATTTTAAGGTCGTTCATTAGCCTTCATAACCCGACTGAATTCGAGTGAAAAGTCTCCTTCTTGTCTCATCTGATCTTATCGATCGGAGTTGTTCACAGGATGGGCACCCAATCGGTGCTGCTGGTTTGGATGAAATTTCCCCGTGACAGGCCTAGATTTTTGCTTCCACTTTAAGCCCTTGACCAGCCGTTTCCATGAAATCAATCAATTTATACTTATATATAGCGTAAGCTCGCATATAATTATGTAAGCACATGTGCTCACTTAAATCCATTTTCACAATATTAAAGCAACATCATTAATTACCAATATAGATGGCTTGGTAATTACAAACAATATATAATTTAACACAATCTAATATATCCTGTAAAAGAACTAAATTAAATTTTAGCAATAATATAAATATTTTCAAGTATAAGGTATGTTGGGATAAGGGAGATATATAAGATATATTTGTGTGTGTGTGTTTCATAAGTGTTTAGCGTATTACAAAGGTAGTTAATGTAATAATATTAATTGAATATTTATTTTTTGTACGGTGAATATCAATATAAAGTTAAGAATAAAAACTATACAAATATTTATTTTACAATAAATAAATTAAATATCAATTATACATATTTGTTCAAGTATCTATTATGTATATAAATATATAATTTTTTGTACTCGTTGGAAAATGATGGCATTGCAAGTGCACAATGTCACTCAAATAACATAGTGAGAAAAAGAGTTATCGTATCCTCAGGAAATCTTCCAAAGTCTCTATTAATATATTTCCAATATATGTTGTTTAAATCAAAAATAATTTTAAAAAGGACGAATTAAACTAATCAAAACCTATAAAAAGAGTTGGGTAGGAAGCATCAAATTGAGCAATAACTATATTTCAAGAATGCATTATAGATATTGACTTTAATGATCCTTATTCCATGAATTATATAATTCTTAATTTAATTATAATTGATTCAATTCATTATTTCTAAAATTTCTTATAATCATCTTCTAGTTTTCACAAGACCTAATTCAAAAGAAATATACATACACTCGTCAGCAATGTAAATTCAATTGAATTGATATTCAATTAATATGTGAATAATGAATCACTCGGCATAAACATACAAGTCATTCCTATATTCTTACACATTTAGAATGAATTTAATATTGATTATTAAATTTCACTTTCATTATTTTTCAATTAATCAAGCTATTAAAAAATAGGCCAAGCTTCTTAATCAATTGTATAATCAAATTGTAAAGACAATCAAAGAATTAAGTCAAATAATTCACATTCACATCAATATTTGGAATTCAAAAGTTCACACCAACATAATTACAAAGTGTAAAACCAAATTCATCTTAATGTGCATTCTTGAAAAAGACTACAAGGAAAAAATAAAAGAAGAAAGCTGATTTTTTTGAAGGTTCTTCAATGGATGGGAGCTTTTTCCTTCCTATTTCCTTTCTTGTTTTCTTATTTTTCTTCCTCATCAAGCTCCAGCCATCTCTTCTCCATGTTGAATGATTTCTTGATGTTTTCAATTCTAATCATTTAATTAAGTAGTAGGTTAAACTTTTAACCTTTAATCTCCATTTTACCCTCCACTGGATTGCTGACAATCGCTAAGACGTGCGTGTTGCAATCACAACCTCAAATTCGTGGCTACAAATCAACAATTAAAACTCTATTGGACACTTTATTGCGGTTACAATTTTGTTACTTTCAACGGTTGCAATTTCTTTTGTTCTAGTCATTCATTCTTTGGTAGTTGTATCTCTTGTAAACATAATACCTCTATTATAGCCACAAATCACATTTCCCAACATCAAAACAACAAACTCCATCTTTAGTGCAATATCGGTCCAAAAATTCATTATGTTCAAAGTAGCAACAATACCATGGAAAATTCTTAATTTACATGAATCACTAAGCAAACATATGACAAAATGCCAAAATTCATTCAATTAACACAAGAAAATAATTCCATAATCAAGAGTTATCAAAAAATTGTGGGATTATTGCCACCTATTTGTTGCTTGTGTAGAGATCTACAAATTAAAACCCATTTTTGGGCCCCTTTCGACCTCCATTTCATTGTTGAGACCTTGTTCATGGGAGCACAATTTGCTTTGCGACTGCTGACCCTCGAATCATGAGTGGCAATGGTTTACAATGTCCTTCTGTGGGTTGAACAATAGGTTTTCCGGTGATGGTGATGATAAGTGGAGGTGGCTCGACTACAATGTTGCTCCTCCTCTCTACTTTTCAATTACGATTCCACCACTGTCTTCTTAACTATGTTTTCTTCCATGGCGGATTATTTGAGATAGAGAGTGGGTTTGTTGGCTTTATTGGGCTATCTTGTTACTTGTTTAGCCATGGTGCTTTTTTGATAGAGGAATAATCAGTGGCGTATCTTAGTGGGGCAACCTCAATGGTTTGCAATCATAGTGTCCTTGACATGTCTTTTCTCTGTATCTCTACTGTTTGTGACTCTGAACTCAAATGTTGGACTTGACGTTGGGGGTGTTGTTCTTGGTTTGTGAGCGTTGTTTCTGGTTCATTCCTTGTCTTTCTTTTATTTGAAAATCTTTGTAGTTTTCATTAGTTTGGATTGTAGTAGGTGTTAGCCAGTGGGTGACATCGGCCGCAATGGAGTGGGACTACAACAGGGGCTTATTTGGCCCCCTTTTATTTAAAATTTGTTATTTGGTATTGATCACTACGTTGAAAAATATAATAGCAACTAATGGTGATGTTATTTATCTTGGCATACGTATGCAATGAACTCTTAGTTGGGTTGTTGTGTGGTGAATTATTGTAATTAAATACTCTTTCACGTACCTTTCTTTTGTTTATATAAATGGTTGTAAATGTAAATGATAATAATAATTACAATATTCATTATAATATCACAAAATGATAGTAACAACAACAACAATGATAACACAACAAATGTTATAACAACAACAACAACTATTACAATAATAAGTAGTAAATGATAACACACCATATAAGTGTGTAAAAAATATTAAAATTGAAATTTGAAGAATATCTACAGTAGAAAAAAAAAGAAGAGAAAATAAAATAATAAATTAAAACAAAAAACGTAAATGATTCAAAAATAAAAATAAATTTAATGATAGTCGCATAATTTTGTAACAAAAGAAGCAAAAGTATAGATTTAGCCTTAAAGTATAAAAACATTTAAAATAAGAAAAATGAAAGATAAAAAAAATTGAAAATAGATCAATTTTGAGAGATAGTAAATAATAAATTAAAAGAAACGATAATTGAAGTTAAAAGAAAAGATAATAAATTAAAATAATACAATTCTATTAAAGTTGATAGCCGCTCATACAGGCGGGAGAGACGGAACGAAGGCCGACAGGGAAGACAACGGCGATAAGAATGGAACAAAGTGTCCTAATAAGATAACAGGCTTTGTCTGTTTTTAAATTTTGTTACGTATTTTTAAATATTTTTATTTCAAAAATTATATATATAAAAAAGAAAGCTTCGAGTGCATAAAGTTGGTAGTGCAGTAAAACTAATCCATATAATACTTTTGTTAATATTAATTTCCTAGACGCCTATGCCACCAAATTCAAAAAACAAACTTTTTTTACCCCTTTAAGATAACCAACTTGGTTCTTTTTGTTCTTCAAAATATATAATATTTTAATGGGTTACGCATTCATTTCGTTTGGACTTTAGAGCTGTTTTAGGTAAAGATTGATTGGTGGAAAAGAATCCGAGTCAACACAGCATTGAATTCAACGAAAAATAGAAATGCATTGACAAAAGTTACTCAATATGATTCTATTATTTTCCTTAAAACGAAAAGTTGGAACGCTGACTATGTATAGGAAATTTCAGTTCTTAATAAAGATTTTTAGTCTAACTATGGGTTATAGGCTTTGTTTTGGAAGACATTTTTTTTGGGTTAAAAAAAAAAAAGAAGGATGTAATCACTTGTGTCGCTCACTTGATGTGTGCTTAAATTAAAAAATGTACATATATATAATTAAAAACAATTATTTTGTTTTATTTTATTTGTAATATTTATGTTTATTTATTTATTCTCAACCTTATACAAAAATAATATAATAAAAAAGAAACAAAAAGAAAAAGAAAAAACAACGAACAAGAAGTTAAAGAGATAGTTTTGTCAAATAGTATAGATTACATATGCATACATACATATATATATATATATATATATATATTAACAAAAAGTCTCCCTCAAAATTGATGATTTAACATCTTCTGATATTTTTTGTCCCATAAAATTCAGCGATAAACGGATCAAATATATGATTTAATATTTTTATGTTATTCAAGCAATTAAGGGTGTGCACAGTGGAATTCAGGTAGATTATTAATAAAAATTTCGTCTGACCTGATGTAGACACGATAAGAAAATTTTAAACTATTTTTTTTTCAAACCTAATGTTTCAGGTAGGTTGGTTTGATATTATTTGAAGTTTGGATTAAGGTTTGTTGGGTTATAAATTTTATATCTATTATTATAAAAATAAAGTTGAAATATTTTAATGGTATAAAACTTAGGCTATGTTTGTTTTTAAATTTATCATTTGAAAATATATATTACAATCATTACACTTTTTAATTTTTTTTACATATTTCTTACTTTCACACAATTTTAAATAAAAACACATCCAAAATTGAAGACAAATGTAACTATAATTTTTTTTTATTGATTAGTATATTATGCAAGAGAAAAAATCATATTAATTAAACAAAATGGAGATTCATTTGTATCTTTTTTTGCCTTCAATTTTATATCCCTCTTGCAATCAATTTTAAGATGTTTCATAAATTCAACCAAAAATTTACATTAGCAACAAAAAAGTATACTCATTTTTTTTTTTAATTTTAGCTTCTTAATTCTTTGCAACATCTATACATAAATCAAATTACTAGCATATCATTATTTAAAGTAAATCTAAACACATTGTCTAAAAATTTTTTAAAAAAAGTTATTACATTAAAATATTTTAACCATAAAGTGTGAAATAATTGAAATTATAAAAATAAATGTCAAATCAAAAATGAGGACAAGTGTATTTTCAATTAACCAACATATTTTGATAAATATACTATTAATTTTCAGTCCAATATATAAGTTATAACAATAATAATTTAAGCCCAAAGGAAGGCAAATATAGAAGGTACAAAAAACATATTATCAAACTAAAACAAATGGTCGGACTGCAAGTTAGGCAAATCACAATTACAAAACCCACCCCCAACCTAAATGTGGTGGATTTTAATATTTACAAGCTATTATATATTAAAAATTTAAAATTGATGATTTATGGATAGTTTGCTGGCAGTTTGAGCAAATTGTCAGTTCAAGTAGATTTATATACAGACCTATAAACAATAACAATCTCAAAACTTGAATTACAACATAAGCCCAATGTTCAAAGTGGTGGAAACAATCAATGGTAATGTGTGTTTCTAATTTACTTCAAACACTTGTCTTAAAAATTGATTCAATTGAATTAGTTAGGCCATTGATTGACAAGTAAAATGGTTTAAGTAAATCTTAAAATTGGAAACTATATAAAACTATTTTACTTTAAAAGAATCAACTAAAATTGCCTCTAAACCGATTATGATTCATAAAAATCAAACACTCCAAATTCATAAATTAATATATTTTTAAATTTAAATTCTATTTGTTGTTCATCTTGTTAATTCAATTTTCATTTTCTTCTTTGCGGTTGGTTCTTGGCATGTTCACCTTCATACCAAAAATTCTTGGAATCAAATAAATTGTATCAAAATAATATTAGTCTTTGATTTTGACACATATTGAATACACATGAACCTTATCAAAATTCTACTATATTTTGATAAAATATTTCTCTAAGATATCATTTTCTTAAGGTATATATATTTTCATTCTTACAAAATAAAAATGCAGGCTTTTATACAAATTTTGATATAACAGGCCCAAAATGAACATTTAAGATTTTTATATTTTATTTACTGGATTAATATTTGCCATTTTTATCTTTTGTGATGTTTTTATTTATAAGTTTATTATATTTAACTATTACTAGTAATAGAAAAATACTCAAAATTAAATTCAAGTTTTTTAATATATATTTTTTATATATTTTTAGCATATTAATTAATCTTACTATATTATTAATTTGATAAAATTTTTTAGTTAAACAATTTCAAATTACACATTTACCCTTATTTAAAATTCTTTTCAATTTTCAATTCTTTCGTTTCTCACTTTGTTATTTGACTTACTATTTTTATTTGTGTTTTTTTCCCAAATTTGTTTTCTTTTCAAATTCTTTTGAACTTTCTTTATTTTATTATTTTGAATACTTTTCCATACTTTTATTTTAAATATTTTTGTTTTTATTATTTAAAATAAAATAACTATATAATTTATAAATAAATTTACACATACATTAAATGTATGCCTTTTACTAGTATTAATAATTTTAATGTAATACCATTGGTTCGACCACAATTTAATCACTGATTGAACCATTACTCATTAAAATAATAATTTTTCTGATTCAAATTATATAACTTTGTTTCAAATTTTGGGTTCAATTCCTACTCTACTTTATATTTCTTAATTTCGTTCCACACGCAACTTATTTTGTTGAATTTTACTCCGCACCTTCAATAATAAAAAATTTATAAATGTCATAAATATAACAAAACCCCAAATTACCATTGATGGTGATTTTGCCGAAGCCACATATTATACATACATACATATATATATACATATATTATAAGTAAAATACACTAGCCTGCACACTTCATATTTACATATCTTAATTCAAAGCATAATTTTCGTTGCACATGAAATTTTAATTTTTATTATATATTTTTATTTTATAATTTATATAAAATGTAATTTATTCTATATCTTATTAATGATAATAAAGTAGAAATTAATTATATTTGATAAATTTTAAATATAAAAATGAATTATTAAAATTAAAATTATGATACTGAAACTCATATATATTACATTTTTAAAAATTTTAATAATAAAAATGAGTTAGAAAAATAAAAACTCTATTAGACAATTTTCATTAAATGAGGGAGAAAAATGATGTTAACAAAATAATAAGTAAAAAATAAAAAGAGTTAATATAAAAAATGTAAAGAAAGATAAAAACAAAGAAGAGAACATTTTAGTAAATTAATATTAAATGTTAAAGGTAGTTACTCTTCGCACTTCTCACTTTTTATATAGTAACGATATAAATAATTGATTTTTTCTACTTTACAAATCTGTAAAATCTTTTATTTTATTTATTGATATAGGCTGTGTATATTGATGGGTAATATGCATGAAAAGAAATAAAAAGAAATAATTTTTAATTGTATTTATCGCTCAACAGTTGACCCCTAGATGAACTTTCTGGTGATAATAATGGTGACAATGATGATTTTAATCGTTATTATGACAATAATAATAATGGGCATTAATGCTGTCTTTCGTCATGCACAATAATGGGTATTAATGCTGTCAAACTACACCTTAAGTTTATGGAGGAATTGGAGGGCTGATGGTGGGTTGATGGAGGAAGAAGTATGGCCAATAGAGAAAATTCAGGCTGGTTATACATATATATATATGTTCAAAGGCATATGCATACACATAGAAACATGACAAGGATTTTAGTGTACATACCCGTGTTCCTTAGAATTGGATTAAACCTTGTTGATTATAGGTTTAAACATGGCTAATGATGTATTCACACATGCAATAGCCTTACATAAGAAGTTTAGACCAAATAATTGCCTAGAAAATGGATAAATTGGGATTTTTTAGACATATAGCATGATCTAAATGGATTACGGATTGATCCCTGTCGATTTAAGTTGTGCGATCGAACCCGAGTATCCTATAAAATATACTTGAATAGCTTGTTGAACAAGTACAAATGCTTCATCTGTTTTGTAGATACGTGATAGGTTAACATCAATTATGCCATACTTAGGATGTATTTTTTACCCTACTATAGGATCAACCCATCGACACTTGAATAGTGTAACATACATATTTGTCAAGTTACAGTATTGAAACTTCAATATTTCCTTCAATAGTCCATAAAAATCATACTCTATGTCATTGTAGCAGGATGATCGTACGCAAACCCCATAGTTCATTGTTGATTTGTCTTGCGCATGGTTTATTGTGTGGAACCTAAATCCATTTACCATGTATTCTGAATAGCATGTGACTCGATTTTTTGACCCATAGGCTAAGCTCCTCATTAACGGATCACTTATGCCGCTACTTGGATTCAGGATCTGTTTTATAAAAAAATATTTAACAACAGGTCATGCTATATAACGATAAAACTCAATATTACTGTTATTATGCTTACATATATTTTGAACTATGGGAGGAACTGCTTAGCTACAATCTTGTCCACGAGGAGATCAGCCTCGTCATATTAGTAAATAAACAGTCTGCTTATGAAAGCCATATGTGAGCTCAGGGTTTAACCATTTAAATGCAATTATCTTTGTGCCACAGGGAGCGTACCTGTAGATTGGTTCAACCTTTGGACAGTTTAATAAAACATATGTTTCTGCTAAGTGCTTTTCAAGAGTAGTGAGATAACGTGGACACCTACGGCGGGATGGTCAACTAGGATAATTAAATATGAAGAAAGCTGCAACTGTAAAGGGCATAGCTCGTAGATCATTACGAACTGGTCTATTTCTTTTTGATGGAACATTTGAGTCAAAATAGTATTATGCAAATGTAGCTATTTCCTCCACAACCTATGCTTCACATATTAAAGTTTCAACACGTGCTTTGTTTGACTTTCTTTTTTAAGGTTCAAAGGAACCTATTAAGAAAATTAGTAAAATCACCTTCATATTCATTAAATAGGAATTAGATCAAGTACATTTGAACATAATTTGATGTGCAAGCAAACCTTTCAAATGGATACATCCATCTATACTGCACTGGCTCCCCAATCCTCACCTCATATAGCAAATGAATAACCAATTGTTCCATTAAGTCGAAAAATGATGGAGGAAAAAATTTCTCAATGTTGCAAAGTAAAATTGGAGCCTTATTCTCCAACTCTTGTAGTTGAGTAACATTTTGAATAGGTAAGCAAATTTGTTGGAAAAACAAACTCAATTCAGTCAATGCGTTCCACACAAATCCCGACAACAGCTCTCTAAATGCAATGGGTAATAGGTGCTCCATAAACACATGCGCATCATGAGTCTTCATATCATATAATTTCAATTCCATCATATCAACGCACTAACTGATGTTCGAAGCATACCCATTTGGAAATCTTAATTGCATAAGCTACTTACATTTCATACATTTCTGATCTCGACTAAGGGTGTATGCTGCCTTGGGCTTAGGCTTACCACTTTTTGGTAGAGCTGTAATCTCAGGCCGATCACAGCTCTTACTCATGTCCTTACGACCATTCAAGGTATCTTTTGTCTTTCCTTTAATATCCATAACTGTGTTGAACACGTTGTCGAACACATTTTTCTCGATATGCATGACATCAAGATTGTGTTGTAACATATTATCCTTTCAATAAGGTAAATCCCACAAAATGCTTCTCTTTGTCCATTTATGTTCAGTACTATAACTAGCCACCATTGATATTGGGTCATCAATAACCTGGAGGAGGCCATATACCCGATCCCATATAAATTCACTTGACATAATAGGAGGTGGGGTGCGGTACTCTACATGTCCTTTTCCAAAATTTTTCTTATTCCTCCTATAAGGGTGATCAGGGCAAAGAAATTGGCAGTGACAATCAACTTGGCTTCTTACTATGGAGAAGATAAGCTGCCTTAGTATATTCCATACATAATAGATAAGCCATCAACCCAGCACAACTCTACCCAAAAATCATAGAATACGCAGACAAATCATGAATTGTCCACAATAAAACAACCCTCGTATTGAAGGTACTATGCCAAGATGCATCATATGTTGAAACTCTTTCATGCCACAAAATGAGTAGTTCATCGATCAAAGGTTGTAGGTAAACGTTAATAAGTCTTTTAGGATTTGATGGACCAAGAATCATTAAAGACAAAAACATGTATGGGTCTTCATACACATATCTGGCGGAAGATTATATGGTGTCACAATGACGGGCCAAAATGAATATGTCTTCTCATTCGATCCATACGGTGCAAATCCATTTGCACATAAACAGAGCCTTACATTGCGTGGCTCAGCAACAAATTCAGGATGTCTTTCATTAAAACTTTTCCATGCTGCCCCATCTGAGGGGTGACACATAGTTCCTAACTCGGTTGTATGTATTGCATGCCAAATCATCTGGTCTACTGTCGCATCTAATACATACAATCTCTGCAAACGAGGAGTTAAAGACAAATAATGTAGGTAAGCAAATGATATCTTTTTTCTATGGTTTTGGGAGCCAGACCTGACCTTGTATCTAGGTGCACCACAAAATTTGCAGCATTGAAGTTTATTATCAGATTTAATATAACATGCAACCAGCCATACAACAAACTATCTTCGGCACAGGAAGCCCCAAATCTCTTATAAGTCGTTTCGTACTATAATAGTTTGCCGGCATTCTATGGTCACGAGGTAGGAGCTCATCGAACAAACTACATATATCATCAATACAACTTTCTGACATGCGATGATCTGCTTTTATACTCACCATTCTTCCCACAGCGGACAATTGAGAAGAATTTTCACATCCCTCGTACAATGGTTCATCTGCCGCATGTAATACATCTAAAAATTTATTTGTTAGCCATGAACTTCAC
Source organism: Avicennia marina (assembly GCA_019155195.1). NCBI lineage: Eukaryota > Viridiplantae > Streptophyta > Magnoliopsida > Lamiales > Acanthaceae > Avicennia > Avicennia marina. Next base: position 7,803,226 of record CM032783.1, on the reverse strand, counting down.
CTGCTTCAACATGCTCTGTGCCATCAGCTTTGTCATCACCATCATTTATTTGATTTGAACCGCTGCCACTTGCTGCCTATGCATATGAGGCACCATGTTGCATTTATGCATCGTTCAACATCCTCTGCTCCCATGAAATCCTTTAATAATTGCCTTTGCCTAGGTTGTGTCCGTATCTCGTGACAGTTGGCTCAGTTAGACTGTTGTTATTTGAGCACTCATTTTCACCATGACTAGTCCAATTGAAATAATTTTTCACGAAGCCCTTTCTTAGCAAATGTAATTCCACTTCTTCAGACTCCAAGAACTTGCTGTTTTTGTATCGACAACAAGGGCACCTAATTTTAGAACCATCAATATAACTTTGTTGTTTTCTTGCCCATTCAAAAAAATCATTCACACCATTGACAAACTCCTCAACCAAGTCTCGACATCTAGGGAGGTTTTTGTTGTACATCCACGCCCTAATATTTCTTAACATTGTGCACTATAAATTTAAATACAAATAAAAGTTTAAATTAATAGTTTAAACACAAATAAACACATTGTGCCATAATATCTCTTAACATTGTACATTCATAGCCCTAATATTTCTTAACAACATAATAAAGGGAAAAATCTTCTCTATAAGATTCTCATCATCCAATTAAAAGACTACAATACACAATTATAGTTTCACCTTATTACTTCATATCCATACACAAGCTAATGGGATATTTACAATAAACTAAATCACAAAAGCATTAAAAATCTACACCAAAATAACATTAACCATATATGTCAAAAATTGACAATTTATTAGCACAGATACCTCTAAAATTAGCAAATTACCTTGGACAATCTTTGAAAAAGCCTTGACTACCGTTTGAGAATGACTTGAAGGTGTTTTGGAGTGGAAAATTGCGTAAATGGCATCTGGTGAGCCGTAAGGGTATTATATATATCTGTAAGATAGGAACGGATTTGGAATGATAACAAAAACCGTGCCGAATTTGAAATTTAAAATTTGAAATGGCAATGCAAAGCCGTTCCAAACTCCTCATTCAAATTTGGAACGACAATAAAAAGGTCATTCCAGATTTCCATGTTGGAACAGCTTATAAAAGCCACTCCGAATTTCGAATTTCCAATTTGGAACGGTATTATGAAACTGTTCCAAAGCAATATAAAGCCGTTCCAATTTGGATGAGGAGTTTGGAACGGCTTCATATTGCTGTTCCAAATTACACCCGTATTTTGGAACGATTATAGAAACTGTTCCAAATTCTGAACTACTTTGGGACGTTTAACCAAAAGCAATTCCAAATTTTGGAATGGCAATAAATGCCGTTCCAAAATTGGAATGGGATTTTAGAAGGCCGTTCCAAAATTGGAACGGTTTTTTGAACCGTTCTAGTTTGGAACAGATTTGGAACAATTTAGTAGACCGTTTCAATTTGGAACGAAGTTTTTGTATAATATCATTTATGTTCCAAAATCGTGCCAAATTTGTGCCAAACTGGCACATTTTTTAGGAACGGCTGAAAAACCGTTCCAAAATAATGAAATTCTAGTAGTGCATAATGAATACAATTTTCTAAAATTATGTGCTGTGCAATATAGATTTGTCAATTATGTTTTTAATTTATTATTATTTGCATATTGTCTAAAACTCTAATTTTTCACATTTATATAAAGTATGAGGTGTTAAGAAAACGAGATAACTAATGACGACATCGGTTTGATTTCTTGTTCACATGCAATATTTTTGTGTCGTGTGCAATTTTGTGTAAGGTGTATCAAGTGAAGCTTCCCTCGATGGTGAAAATAAAAACGAAAAGGAGAACACTCCCCCTGTTTTCAAATATCTCATCCCGAAACACATATTTCAATCATTAAATATTTTAAATTTTATTTCTATCACTTTCTTATTTTGACATAATTTTCAATAAAAAAAAAATACTAAAACAAACACATCAAAATTTAGACACAAACATTGTAAAAGAATGTTTGACAGTATTTAGCATGTCTTTCCTCTTAAAAAAGTATGTGCACACTGTATTTACTTTATATTTATTTTGTTGATCAAATAGTAGCATCATGTTTTATATTAAATTGTCCTAATAAGTTATACATTTTAATTTTCAACACATAGTTTAGTGTCTTTACTTTTTTCTTTTGTAATCTTCTAAAATTATAGTATGTTATGTAATATGGTTTCTTAATGTTAATTTTATATTTTGAAATATATAATTTATTTTGTTGTAATTAAGACATTGAATTATTTTCGTATTTATATAAGGCATCGGACAATAGAACCGATTAAAGACGAGTTAAGCGATTACGAGAGTGCTAAATTTTCTTTTCGACCTCATACACGCGTGCAATAATTTTATGACAAAAAAATAGTTTTATATAATAAGGCTTGATTATCTAATGCCCCTCCTTAACCATCATCAAATTACAAAAATATCTTCGATAAAAATTGATGGCACAAAAGTGCTATATATTAAAAATTTAGGAGGAGTTAAATTTGAAATAATGACAACTATGATATATCTAAAGTGGTGTTTGGTAAAAGGATTTTGAAATTGAAAATTGGAACGAAACATGTAATTGTTTCTTGGATTTCTATTATTAGAATTGAAATTTGAGAATCATATCAAAAAATTTAGGAGTCATCAAAATTTTAACAAGTTTTATTTCTATATAATTAATTTAAAATATATAAATCACATTAATTTAATTTATATGCAATACGTGCACTATAAATAATTAAAGATAATGCCTATGCTTTGATTAATTAAATTTAAAACCTTATTTAAAATTTTTTTGTTTTTCTCCTTTTTAATGTATTTTTTCTTTTATATATATATATTTTCCCTCTATCTTCCATTTGCCTTATTATACTACCCTTATTTCTATTTTTTAATTATTTTATTTCTCTTCTATCTCCTAATTTATTTTGTTATCTCTTTTTATTATTTCTTCTATTATCTATTTAATTTTGTTTTATCTCTCTTATTCTTTTTCTATTAATTTGTAACATTTATTTTTCATTGATATTCTCTTTTTCTTTCAACTTTTTATATTTATTTCTTTCATAAAATTATTTAATTTTGAAAAAATAGTTTTATCATGTACAAAATATTATTATAATATATTATAATTAATAAAAATATAAAATTTATAAATAATTTATATATGTAATGTTTATTTTTTTATTTATATAAATCAAAGTTAAAATTTAGAAATTTTTATATCTTATTGTAAAAAAGTTCATGAACCAAATATCAACTATAGTAATGATACACATTCCAAGATTTGAATTAAACAATAGATGTATTAAAATTAATAACTCCACTTTAGATTTGACGTGAATGATTCCAAATTCAAATCCAATTCGAACGCAACCTAACTTTTATTCCTTTCGAGAAATATAAAAGTTGATATACATTATATGTTGATGTACTTGTACAAATAATAAGAATACATATGTATTTATACATATACCTATACTTTAGTTATACTTAAAAAAATTCTGTAATTATATACTTAACTAATTGATAGTAATGATTCTTATTTTGGTAAAATCCTTTCAAAGTTTGCTACAGTGAAGTTCAGTTTTAAGATAAACTACTTCATCAATTATTTACCTCATTAATTAACGATGCTGATTGTGTCAAATAACTAGGAATATTGTTTTCAATTCAATTATAAATGTTTTGAAGCATGAATTATTCAAAAGGACAACTATTTGATATATTTTTATTTAAAGTTTTAATGAAATTTGTGTATAATGCAAGTCACACTTTGATGGTTGACAATATGATATAAAACCAAACTGTGCTATTTGATTCATAATACACATGTACACAATTAGTAAATCTGAAAATAAACAATTATTTAAATGTAACATTTGAATATGCCTCGTTTTCAAAGTTTAGATGTGATATGAAATAAGACATGCTTTAAACGCCAAAGTTTTTGAGTATAAAGATAAAAAAGTGTTTTAAAAATTTAAAAGCTTTGTTTGTTTTTGCAGTTTGAAAATTTAAAACAAATGCTATAAAATTTTCTTTTAAACACATACCCAAAAAATATATAAACAATAAAAAACTATGTTTTTATTTTAATTACAATAAAAATAAAAATTGAATATAATTTAACAAAACTGACAATCTTAAACCCTAAGGTTATGTTTGGGAGAGAAGTTTGTGTTGAATATGATGTTTAGTAGAAGTTGTGACGTGATCAACAATCGCGTCGGATAGAATGGTGTAACCGGACCCGAATTCGATAATCCCAGGGACGCGAACCAGCCGAAGAACGCCGACCCAATGTGGTAGGATTGGATTGAACCCGATAAGAAACGGCCACAATTAGCACACCGATTGCTGATTGATACGTTACGAATCACTCGAACCAATTCGGAATGACTCGATTTGGGATAGAAAACTCACGAAAAATTGAAAGACTCAATTTCAGGGAATTGAGAAGGAAGCTGAATTTAATTGAAAACTCTCTGTCTGAAATCTGATGGTACATAATGAATTTATAGTGTAAAAACCCTAGCCTAGTTGGGCTGCGGGCTCCTACCGGGCTTATTTTGACTGGGCCCAGAATTAAATTAAAGGAAAAATAATTAAAATAAATTGAAGGATAAATAATTAACTGAATTAATCATCCCTCTTTATTCCTTCGCCCCCAAGTCTTCCATCCATCTCAGGATGTTTACTCTGCGCTCTCTCTCGGGCTCCTCGAATTTGCATCCACGCATAATATCTTCTCGAATTTCGCGCACCAAGACGTTAATGGCTTCTTTAAGCTTCTTTGCCCGTGCCCTGGTTATTGGTCCATCTGGAATTGCCAGCGACTCCTCTTTATCATGCTGGACGTCTGCGTCATTCCCCTCCTCTTGAGAAGGAATTGCCCTCAATTCAGAATCCCGTTCATCACCTACATCAAATAAACTCAGGTCAGAAACATTAAAAGTTGCATTGACTCCGAACTCACTTGGTAACTCCAGCCTGTAGGCGTTGTCGTTAAGTCTCTCCAAGACTCGGAATGGCCCATCTCCTCGAGGCATCAATTTAGACTTCTGTTGCTTGGGAAACCTTTCCTTTCGCATATGAACCCACACCCAATCTACGGGTTCAAACACTACCCGCTTCCTACCTTTGTTTGCCTGCTGGGCGTATTGCTCGTTCCTTTTCTCGATGTTTTGTTTGACCTATTCATGCATTCGCTTGACATACTCGGCTCGCTTTTTGCCTTCTAAACTCAAATACTCATTGCCAGGTAATGGCAACAAATCTAAAGGTATTAGAGGATTAAAGCCATATACAATTTCAAATGGAGACATATGAGTAGCAGAATGAACAGCTCTATTATAAGCAAATTCAACATGCGGCAAGCTCTCTTCCCAACTTTTAATATTTTTCCTAATAACAGCACGCAGTAATGTAGTGAGTGTTCGGTTAACAGTTTCAGTTTGTCCATCGGTTTGAGGGTGACAGGTTATAGAAAATAGTAGTTTAGTTCCTAACTTAGCCCATAGTGTTTTCCAAAAATAACTCAAAAATTTAACGTCACGATCGGACACTATAGTTTTGTGTACACCATGTAGACGGACTACTTATTTGAAAAACAAGTCAGCCACATGCGATGCGTCACTAGTTTTATGGCAGGCAATAAAATGAGCCATCTTAGAAAATCTATCTACGACCACAAAGATGGCATCTCTACCATTTTTAGACTTGGGTAACCCCAAAACAAAGTCCATAGATATGTCAGTCCAAGGGGTATTCGGGACAGGTAAAGGGTGATACATACCGTGGGGCTGGTTGCGAGACTTCGCTTCCTTACACCGTATGCATCTTTCTACAACTCGCTCCACGTCCCTTTTTAGTCCTGGTCAGTAGAAGTGTTCCTGCAAAATTAGCACAGTCTTGGTGACACCGAAGTGTCCCATCAGTCCTCCACAGTGAGCTTCTCGGATAAGCAATTCTCGTAGAGAACACCGTGGAATACACAATCTATTAATATAGAACAAATAACCCTCATGTCTAAAATACTTGTCATAAGCACACTCTTCAGTTAGCGCAAAAACTTGATCGAAGTCAGGATCATTTTGGTAAAGTTCCTTAATGTGCTCAAATCCTTGTAACCTTGTGCCTAGCGTGTTCAGTAAATTATACCTACGGGATAACGCATCAGCAACTATGTTTTCCATACCTTTTTTGTACTTGATGAAGTAAGGGAATGTGTCAATGAACGACACCCACTTGGCATGCCGTTTGCTGAGCTTACTCTGACCCTTCAGATGCTTTAGGGATTCGTGGTCAGTGTGGATCACAAATTCCTTTGGCCTCAAGTAGTGTTGCCATGTTTCCAGGGCCCGCACCAAGGAGTATAACTCCATGTCATATGTGGGGTAATTCAGCGCGGCTCCATTAAGTTTCTCACTGAAGTATGCAATGGGCTTCTTGTCTTGCATTAGAACTGCTCCAATACCTACACCAGAAACATCACACTCAATTTCAAAGGCCTTATTAAAATCTGGTAAAGAAAGTATAGGAGCATGTGTAAGCCTATTCTTTAAGGTGTCAAACGCTAGTTGTTAGGCTTCTCCCCACTTGAACTTCTCATTCTTCTTAATTATGGCAGTGAGTGGGGCAGCAATGGTGCTGAAATCCTGCACAAATCGCCTGTAGAAACCAGCCAACCCGTGAAAACTTCTCACTTCGGATACTGTCGTCGAAGTTGGCCATTCTTGTATGGCCTTTACTTTGCTTTCATCCACCTGTATTCCCTGTACACCAACAAAAAATCCTAGGAAGACACAGTGGTCAGTACAAAAGGTGCATTTCTTGATATTGGCATATAGCTTTTCTCGTCGTAGAACATCAAGTACGCTATGTATGTGCTCAACATGCTCGGCCATTGTACGGCTATAGACTAGTATGTCATCAAAATATACTACAACAAACTTGCCAATGAATGCACGCATAACATGGTTCATTAGGCGCATAAATGTGCTAGGAGCATTAGTGAGTCCAAATGGCATTACAAGCCATTCATATAAACCAAATTTGGTTTTAAAGGCTGTTTTCCATTCATCCACCTCACGCATCATTTGATGGTATCCACTTTTAAGATCTATTTTAGAGAATATAGTAGCACCATGCAATTCATCAAGCAAATCATCTAGATGGGGTATGGGGTGACGATACTTTACCGTGATAGCATTAACAGCTCTACAATCTACGCACATGCGCCATTGTCCTTCTTTCTTCGGCACGAGCAGCACGAGGACGGCACACAGACTCATACTTTCTCGAACCCAACCTTTACCCATCAGCTCCTCCACTTGTCTTTGGATCTCTCGGGTTTCTTCAGGGTTGGTTCGGTATGCTGGTTTGTTGGGTGTGGATGCCCCCGGGATAAAGTCCATCTGATGTTCTATTCCTCGAACCGACGGCAACCCTTTGGGGACCTCCTCTGGGAACACGTCAATGTATTCCTGCAAACAGATACTATAACAGAGGGGAGGGATGATGTGACATCATCAGATATATAACATGCTTCCTTATACATCAACATCACAAGGGACTTCTCAGCACTCAATGCCAACCTTACATCCCTCATAGTCGCCATCATACACTCCTTTTTTTCCTATCCCCTCTCATCTTTCCTTTGCTCTTTCTCTCTTAACCCCTCCTTTCTTTTCTTCCTCCTCTCAATTTCCAGCTCAAACTACCTTTGCATGTACGACTGGTCTTTGTATACTTGCTTTGGAGTTAAGGGAACCAATGTGACCTTCTTTCCATAGAATAAGAACGAATACCGATTAGTCAATCTATTGTATATCACCTGTCGATCAAATTGCCACGGTCTGCCAAGCAGGACGTGACAAGCCTGCATAGGCACTACGTCACATGTCACTTGATCCTCATACGATCCTATTTTGAAGCTTAGCATCACCTGCTTCGTTACTTTAACCTCACCACTGTTATTAAGCCATTGTAACTTATATGGCCTAGGGTGATCCTTCATTGGCAAGGCCAATCTCTCAACCAGCGTCGTACTCGCCACATTCGTATAGCTTCCTCCGTTTACTATCAAACTACAAGTCTTACCATTAATCAGGCAGCGCGCATGGAATATATTCTCTCTTTGAGCCTCATCAATCTTCTCCTTCACTTGGGTGCTCAGCGCTCTCATTACTACTAAATTAATTCCCCCTTCTTCGCACAAACTTTCCTTGTCGGACGGCACTTCCTCTAATGGTGGCATTTCTTCACTACTGTCACACTCCTCATCAGTCACAATGTCCCCATTTTCTGACAGCAGCATAGCTCTTTTATTGGGACACTGCGAAGCAATATGCCCCCTGCCTTGACACTTAAAACACAAAATATCCTGGTTTCGTGTGCTAGATGAGCCAGAGGGAGTAGAAGTTGTTACCTTAGGTGCCTCCACTTTAGGTGCAGTTCTGGCCCGAGTGGCACTCGTCATTGGTGCCTTATCCTCTCTTCTGGGGAAGGATCTGCTAGCGGTATTAGGTTGGGATGCGAACCTACCCTTCCTCTTCAGTTGCCTCTTTACCTTAACGGCCTTTTGCACCATTTCTTCTATCTCTACGTAATGCTGCAATTCCACTACGTCAGCTATGTCCCAGTGCAATCCACTCAGAAAACGTGCCATAGTGGCCTCCCTATCTTCCACAACATCTGCTCGGATCATAGCTATCTCGAGCTCTTTATAATAGTCTTCCACACTCTGAGTTCCCTGCGTTAATGTCTGCAATTATTGATACAGGTCTCGATGGTAGTGGCTCGGTACAAACCTCTTTCTCAAGACTGCCTTCAGCTCTGTCCAAGTACGCACTGGCCCCTCTCCAGCTCTCCTCCGGCTAGTGCACAGCTGATCCCATTATATGATCGCATAATCTGTGAACTCCACTACTGCCAACTTAACCTTTTGGCTTTCTAAATAGCGATGACAGTCAAAAATTAATTCTACCTTCATTTCCCACTCGAGGTAGGCGTCGGGATCAGATTGCCCTTGGAAGGGTGGCAGCTGTAACTTTAATCCCTTAGGTATCTCGTCTTCCACACAGTCCCTTCGACGATGCCTCCTGGGATCATTGTCGTATGCGTACCAGTCCTCGTCCTCGTTCGACCCATACTCCTCCTCATAATCACGTCGATCGGGCTTCACAGGTCTGACATGATGCACTTGTCTATCCCTAGTTCGAGCTCAGCCTGGCACGGGACTGTCTCTACATCCAGCTGGTCTGGACAGCGAACCGTCTCTTTCTAGAGTTACAGCTTGGGACGCTTCTACTCGCCCTAAGCGATCGTGCACATCTGCCATTCGGTCCTGCATGCCCTCTATGCTCCTGGTGAGCTTTCTCAACTCATCACTGAGGGACTCAAATAAGAATTTAGTTTCGTCAGGACTGTTACCCTATCCTGAATACTGGCTGGCCATCACGAAGTCTGCGGTACAACAAAAAAACAATAATAGCAGGTAGTTGTTAGTAATAAAAGTCCTCACCAATCTCGCTTCTCTCAGATAAAGGCTCCCTGGCACTCGTTTCTTACCTCCACTCGTGTATCACACACTCTCAATTTATTCCTCACCAGTTAATTTCTCGTGCCCTCCTCGTGTGATTCCAAAATGGTTTCAAGATTCAAACGTAAGAATACAAGCACTCGGTACGATGGGTATGGCCTAAAACTATGAGATAAGCAACTATCTCAATCTTCAATATTCCAATTACAATCTCAATAATATTAAAAATCAATGAACAACAGAAGTCACTTTTTTTTTTAGCCCCCTTTTTTTTTTGGCCTCTCTTTTTTTTTGGCCTCTCCTTTTCTTCTTTTATTTTTTTTAAGAAAAAAATTTAGTAACCAAACAGGCCCTTAAGCAGAAATAAAAATTCTGTAGCCAAACAGGCCCTTAAGCAGAAATAAAAATTCTACAGCCAAACAGGCCCTTAATCTGAAACGAAAACTGTAACCAAACACGGCCTTACCACGTCAGAAGGTCCAGCCCAATTCCTTCGGCCCAATGAATTTCTCTTTTTTTTTTTTTTGCTCAAGCCTGGCCCAGTTGCAATTTGGCCCAGATCCTGCTTCCAGCCCACTTGACACTTGGCCCAACTCTTACCTCGGCCCACAGATTTTTTTTTTATTTTCCTTCCCGACTTGGCCCAAAAAAAAAAAATTTCTCCGGCCCAAATCAACCTCGGCCCAACCTCTTTTTTTTTTTTTTTAATTGTAGCGGCGGCGGTGCGAATCGCGATCGGCTGATTCCACCGTCGCACGTCTACGGCATTGGTCGGGAACGGTCGGCTTGGCCTGGGCAAGCCTCGGCGGTGGCGACGGGTGGCGATTCAGATTGTGGCGGCGCGAATTTCAGGCTGAACTTCTGCGGCGGCGTCGCAGCTGTTCGCTATGAAATTCCGACTGATTCGCTCCTCCTTCGGCGGCGATTCGGTGTGGGAAGGGATGGGCTCTCGACAGCGGTGTGGTGGGTGTGATTTTCTGGCGGAAATCAGCTGCAAGGGCGGCAGAATCACGGTTGCAGGCGGCGGCGGCGCGACGGCAGCGATTTTCCCTTTTTTTTTCTTTTTTTTTTCTTTTGAAATTCCGGATCGTGTATCGAATTAAAATTCAACACAAGATGGCTCTGATACCAAATTGATGTGATCAACGATCGCGTCGGATAGAACGGTGTAACCGGACCCGAATCCGATAACCCCAGGGACGCGAACCGGCTGAAGAATGCCGACCCAACGTGGTAAGATTGGATTGAACCCGATAAGAAACGGCCACAATTAGTACACCGATTGCTGATTGATACGTTACGAATCACTCGAACCAATTCGGAATGACTCGATTTGGGATAGAAAACTCACGAGAAATTGAAAGACTCAATTTCAGGGAATTGAGAAGAAACCTGAATTTAATTGAAAACTCTCTGTCTGAAATCTGATGGTACATAATGAATTTATAGTGTCAAAACCCTAGCCTAGTTGGGCTGCGGGCTCCTACTGGGCTTATTTTGACTGGGCTCAGAATTAAATTAAAGGAGAAATAATTAAAATAAATTGAAGGATAAATAATTAACTGAATTAATCATCCCTCTTTATTCCTTCGCCCCCAAGTCTTCCATCCATCTCAGGATATTTACTCTGCGCTCTTCCTCAAGCTCCTCGAATTTGTATCCACGCGTGACATCTTCTCGAGTTTCGCGCACCAAGACGTTAATGGTTTCTTTAAGCTTCTTTGCCCGTGCCCTGGTTATTGGTCCAGCTTGAATTGCCAGCGACTCCTCTTTATCATGCTGGACGTCAGCGTCAAGTTGTATTAGAATGAGTAGTATTTTTGGTTGTAAGATTTTGATGAGATGAAAATTTTAATTATTTGAATATGTGAATAAAATATATAAGAATAATTTGATGATGCAATGGTACATAAAAATAAAGATTAATATTTAGATTATAAATAAATATTTGAGTATATGTAAGATATATATATATATATATTGATTTAATCGTGTATTAGTATAATAATTGAAAATAATTATTAATTATATATATATATAAAAGAGAAAAAATTAAATTTGAATTTAAATAAAATTTTTTTTTAGTAATATGTTTATGAATGTAAAATTTAATAAAACGTGTAACTATTGAAATCAAGTTTAAAATATAAACAGAGGCACTGACTTGAAAAGCAGCGGCATTGGCTAGCAGCCCTTATTATCAACAATCACGTGTTTGCTCGCCATTTCAATGAAGTAAGAAGAAAAAGAAAAGTTGTGATGACATGGGAGACTGCGAAAGGCCCACACCCGGAAGCTTCTCCACCCCGTCAATGAATGAACATTACAAGTCCATGCTCTAGTCCTCTCCTGCGCATGCGGCATGTGCACCGTTTACACGGGCACGCGCTAAATGGGCTTTCTGAGTTCAGTTGCCCTTGTTTAGCTTCTGTCAGCTACAACCGAATGTCGTCGGCGTGAGAGAGAGAGGGGGGGGGGGGGGTATTTTCATAATGGGAAGTTACAGGATATGCATGTGCTTCACGCGTAAGTTCACTGGCAATCAGCTTACAAGTGACTGCAGCGATGTGCCAGTTATAAAGGCACTTAAGAAGGGAGTGAGGGTAGTGGAGAACTCGATATCTGGCCAAATTCCACGAAGGATGATGTGCAGGTTCATCATGGAAGGTACATGGATATATCAAGATTCTGCTCACTACAATTGTTAGCGTCACCTGTACCCGTCCTTGTTAAATTATTTAATGAGTATCTAACACCTCAGGTTGACATGACATCAGAAATGCATTCACTCTTGTTGCCTAATTATAAACTTCAATTTCTGTCACAGAAGTAAATGTCCTGCCAACAAACCATCACTAGGATTTCTTACAACTCTATTGTATGGCGTGACATTTTTTGGATATTGGCACTCAAGAATCACATGCCTTAACAACAATTAACTTCTAACACTGAATTCGTGTTGCATATAAAGTCTATTGCCAAATTGTTTCGAATTCATCAATGTCACTGACTTTGCGCCACCTACTTAATTATATAAGCATATATGAACTGTACAGTGAAAGTGTTTAGTGAGAGTGGAAAACTGCTATTGTGAAAGTCTATGGCAGTCAGCACAATACAAGAATTTGTATTTAGCATTTTACAATTAAAAATGTATTGCAGTTTGTCAGTTTCCAAGAAGTAGCCTGTTTAAAGTTGAAATGATGTTCACTTGTCTAGAGAGGATGAGTAGGCAAAATTGATTGGAAATAATGGCTCATCTGATGGAATGTTAAATAAACTAAGATTCACAAAATAAGCTATGGCATTCTCTTTCTATAGAAGGCAAATTATCTTCTTTCCCTATTGAACTTATCATTTGACTTTTAACTAGAATTCAGGAAGTTCTTCATAGCTTACACTGACTACGTCTTCCTTCTGAAGTTACCCCTAGCAGTGGAGTTAGATATGTTGACATTTATTGCAGTTTGCAGCAGAATTTTCAATGGTGATTATTTGATGGGGGATTTATAGTAACTTATAACCTAGTGATTTCAGATTTAGTACGTAGAAGAATTGTTGGAACAGGCAGTAGTTTTCAGGAAGAACAAAATGGGATGGTGTAAAGGAGTTCATTATGCTGTACATTTTGTCATTATTTCGACTTTTTTCTTTTCCCTTTCACCTCATGTTATTATGCTCCATTGATTTTCTTTGACTTACCTATCACTCAATTTAGAACTATGACAACACCAGTGGAACTCATAAGATGTTTACAATCCATACAAGAGCATGCCTTTTCTGCTTCTCCTTACGCTGTCAAAATAACATCGGAAGATCACCTTACCCCTGATCTGCAAGCTAAAGTTGCGCAGTTGAACATTCAGTATAGGTCAATGATTCAAGTTTTATACCCACATTCCTTGAAGTATCCTTGACTCTTGACTTAAATATTTTTATCTGTGTGGTTTTTTAGATGCTTACTCAAACATTTGGCAAGATGCTTTTTTGTCCAGAATCAGACTGCCTAAAAGAATTTCCTTCTCCTGAAGACTTAAAACATCGCATCATTATATCCACAAAACCTCCAAAGGAGTACCTAGAAGCTCGGACTGCTAAGGACAATGATAATAATTTGAAAAGGGAAAAAGATTCTGATGAAGATGTATGGGGAAGGGAGCCTTCAAGTCTTACAGTTGATCAAGAAGACAGAGATAATGTATGAAGGAAATAAATTCCTTTTGTCTTAGTGTCTTTTCTATCATCAACATAAACCTGAGTATCTAACCGGATAATCTTTATCTAACATTAGTTCAGAGCGAGAATGAAACGACTGACCTGACGACAAACTATGAAAATGATGATGAGTGTGATTCAAAAGGTCATAAAGGACCTGCGTCCAAACGCCTGATAGCTATTCATGCTGGGAAGCCCAAAGGAGGGATGTAGGAGTCCCTAAAAGTAGAACTGGGTAAAGTGAGGCGCCTAATTCTTAGTGAGCAAGCTCTTGAAAAGGCTGCTGAACCTCATGGAACAGACATTGTGAGGTATTTCTCTAATCAGCTGATCAAATTGCAAGATTTGACGTCCTTTGCATGAGTGTGATGTGATATTTCTGTGTTTTTAGTTTTAATGACCCTTAAACTTCCCTAGGTTCACCCAGAAAAACATTCTTCGAGTGTATCCTAAAGGAATGGGGCTTAACTCATCAAATTACAAGCCTCAAATTGGTTGGATGCATGGGGCTCAAATGGTTGCTTTCAATATGCAGGTTTGGCCTTTTTTTTTTTAAATTTTTAATTTTTTTGAACATTCTAGTTGCTTTCCTACCCTTAATGTTGCAATGCAGTATTGATGTAGGATAATCTTAAGGAGATTGATTTGGAAGTTGTTTGGGCACTGTGTACTGGGTACAGTTTCAATGAATGATTAAATATTGTTGATGATTTTTATGCGGCAGCCTAAATTCTCTTTCTGACAACTGTAAATGTTAGTTCTTAGTCCTAGATGGTAAACTGTTTCAAATCTCAGTAAAAGCCATGTTTGGCTGGCTAGCAGCTGCAATCGTATCATATATTCATATCAATACTTTGGTGTTTAAATCATCTATTTAACATTCTGGACATCAAAATTTCCTCCTCCACTTCTTCATGTCAGCATTTGGGTGGTTTTTTCTACTTTATTTTATTTTGACTCTTGATTAGTTCAGCAGAGTCTTTAATTGTTTAGTCTCCCACAGCATGTGAAACCGATTTAACACACTGTGTCATTTACTCGACCACAATTTGTCTAATCCAATTGCCTTTGTCCTAATTGGTGCATTGAGGTCATAAATCAAAGTTTGAATCATAGCCATGAGACAAAGCAATAGTGTTCGAAGTCAAAATTTTATGTTTTGCAAAAACACATGAAGTAACAGTTTTGAAGTTCGAATCCTGAATTAACGATGCTTTTCCTTTTTTTTTTTGAATAATAACATACCTTCCTTACTGTTAAACACGAACCCTACAATCCTGTTCTGTGGTTAGTAATTGTGGTGGCGATGATAGGGTTATGGTAGATTGCTTTGGTTGATGTAAGGAATGTTCAGGGCTAACGGAGGCTGTGGTTCCGTTAAAAAACCTGACATTTTGACGAATGTTGGCCCCAATAACCACGTGTTTGATCCTAAAGCGCAGTCCCCTGTCAAGAAAACCCTAAAGGTAAATGACAGCGTCAACGTACATGTTTCATGTTCTTTATCATCTGACAATACTTACTGACAGGTGAAAATATACATGGGGGAAGGGTGGCATTTGGAGTTTAAACAAACTCACTTTGATTTGTATTCTCCACCTGACTTCTACGTTAGGGTGAGCTTTTGGACGATATCAAATTGCTGTGCTGCTTTATCTAATTCATTGCCGTTAAAAGAGGAAATTGCTACTGTGGCATGCTGAATAAACGATGTTTGTGAAGAATATTCACAAATAAATTAGTTTACTATCTATCTTGTGATCATGCCGAATATCGCTTTCATTGCGCAGCTTTTGAGGGATAATTGGAAAAACTCTCAGACGAGGGATCTTTATTTTGCAACAATATACGAACCCCTCTAATAATGCCTTCTTTACTGTGAGCGTGACCACCTATCAGTTTATTCCTCACCTTTAACTCTTCTGGAAATATTTTCAGATAT
Source organism: Avicennia marina (assembly GCA_019155195.1). Lineage (NCBI taxonomy): Eukaryota > Viridiplantae > Streptophyta > Magnoliopsida > Lamiales > Acanthaceae > Avicennia > Avicennia marina. Next base: position 7,787,508 of record CM032783.1, on the reverse strand, counting down.
TGTCCTCTGGTTTGTGATTATTTGATAGGTTGGAGTAGCTGATGAGATCATGAAAAGACCAAGACAAAAGAGGGCAATTGGAATCCTGTTTGGAACGAAGAATTTTCATTCCCACCGACTGCCCCTGAGCTAGCTTTGTTGCGAATTGAAGTACATGAGTACGATATGTCGGAGAAGGATGACTTTGCCTGCTAAATGTGTCTACCCATCTCAGAGTTGAGGTCTGGAATACGTGCAGTTCCTTTGTGTGACCACAAAGGAAAGAAGCTCAATTCTGTGAGGCTTCTCATGCGTTTTGACATTTCAGCTCCTGGGATGTTATGTCGTTTGGGCCAAGTCTGGTGCTGGTTCTAGTAGGTGCCTCAGTTTGTTAGTGCTATTTGTTTAGTTGTCTATGTTTTGGTCTTTGTATTAGATGTGTGCTTTTTGCTGGATTTGCTGCTAGTTTATATGGGGTGATGATAAAGGAAACGAGGGACGACAAATTTTTTGCGTTTTCTTTTAGTCATTGGAATCATTTTCTTATGTATTTATTTATCTATTTATTGTTAATCATATATTTTTAATAGTGCATAAAGGTTATCTCACTTAGGTATGAATGTTAAAGGACTTTTTATTTGGAGAAATTAGCTTACCCCTCTCATTTGGCTTTTCATAGATTAACTTTTTAGGTATGAAATATTATACATACTTCTTTTCAATTATATCTTCAACTAACGTTTAGATCTGTTTAGTGAATGAGTTTTGTATAGATCGGCCACTCAAAAAGAAAAAAAAAAGCAGATACCTCCCCCAAGAAGAGGTTTACGTAATTTTTTATATTTGAAGGGTTGATATATGCAAAATTTAAACTTTAAGGGAAGATGTTGTAATTTTTTATTTTATTTTTGTATTTTCTTTCTGCAAAAAATTGAACTTGATCTTGGCTATATCAACTATGCTAATGTTGACTGGTTGATTTGTGTGTTACGTAGCCTGAGTGGTATGAGCGCTTTATTTGATGTGTCAAGCTCAAATGCCAGCATAATTTTGGAAATTTGTAATATTTTTAAAGTGAATTGGAAATAGATCTTGACTTCTTTAGCCTCAATTTACTAGACAAGTCCAATTTAAATGCCAATCTGCACAAGAATTGAGGGCTGAAAATGTCATTGCGTTCAAAAATGGTAAGGCTTGGTCTCAGTTCAATTTTTGTGGTTTCCTGCCTCTAAAAGCGTACACACACAAAACAAAAAAATTATTTGCATACAATAGTTTGAAAATGATTTTTTTACTCTTTTCGTAAATATACATATAAATATAAAAAACTCGACCATTATTTGTATTCAAAATAAAATCATTTTTCATAAATATATGCATATACTTACATATTAATGCGTGTTGTTAATACATCAAAATTAGAAATACATAAAAGCAGTACTCATTGAGCACGAATGTCATATCCATAAGGAATGTGCATATGTGTATTTATCAATGTAACTAAGTGTCTATTAATTAGGACATCTTAAGGTGATGATAAGAAAAATAAGAAAGATATGAACTAATAAGTACTTCAATAACAAAGTGTCTATTAATTAGGACATCTTAAGGTGATGATAAGAAAAATAAGAAAGATATCAACTAATAAGTACTTTAAGAATAGAGTAGATGGAAACAAATAACAAGATTCCAATAGTAAAGAGTTTGGTTTTATCGGTTTTTAATGTATGACGAATTATGTTAATTATCAATTTAATTGTCTTGTTACAGATTTTTAACCTTATTATTGTTAGGATATCTTCTCAAACTTTTATAACACTTCAATTCAAAATCAAGTGAGTTTTCACATCCCAATTAAATTAAGGCTTTAGTTCTGTAATTAACAATATGAATCCACATTAGTTTTGCAATTTCGCTTTCGTCATTCTAAAAAATCTAATGTTTATAATTGGATGTCTACCACCTTGATTTTACTCCAGTTATTCCTTGCACAGTTATGAATTAATTAAAAGGTTAATTAAGTCCTTTAATTATAACTCAATTCACTAATTACAAATAATAGGAACAAGGAATTAGGAATAACCTTAGCTAGATGTTTCATTGTCCTACAAACTCAACAATTAAAGAAAAATGATAGAAAAGTTTAGTCTTGACTAGTGGGTTGCGCGGAGGTGATGCAATCTCTTCAACTTTGTTTGGATTCCTTCTCTATAGCTTCTTTTGTGCCTTCTCCTTTCCTTCTAAGTGTTTTCTAATGTTTAAAGTTCTAAAAACTTTCAAAATACTCCTTTCTAAACTGTGTCTAATCTTAACTTATAATTGTGGGTGGCTAGGGTTAACAAAATTACAAAGAATGAACCAAATTGCCTTTAAAAATTTGGCCTCGATTGTTCATGGCATTGCTTCTCACAATTGTAGGTCTTCTCATTGAACTTGTGCTTGTCTCTCTGATGTGTATTATCAGTATATCAAAATTAAATTTATAAGAATTAGTATTTTGGTGAATATGAGTATCATGTCCGTAAAGAAGGGTGTATGTGTCTACTAATATCACTGAAGTCCTATTAGTTAAGTCGTAATGAGGGAGCGAGAATAGAAGTAAGAACGAAAGACGAATACTTTGGAGAAATGAAGTCACTAATTCAAAGTGATAAAGTACCAATAATCAGAAAATCTAGCCTCTCGTATTGTATTAGTTTCTAATGTATGTCAAATGATATTAATTACTTGTTTAATTGCTTTGTTATGGACTGTTAATTCTAAAGTCTATAGGATATTCTCCTAAACCCTTCTATAGCTTTAACTTAAGATTTTAGTGGGTTTTCTCAAGCTAAATCAAGTTAAGTGATTATGTTTTGTGATTAACAATTGCTACCTGTACTAATCCTATGATTTTATTTTTATTATTCCTACAAAATTAGTGTTTGCAATTGTACATCTAGCGCATAAGTTTCACTCTTGTTATTCCCTACACAGTTATAAATTAATTAGAGAAGTGGCCAAATCTTCTAATTACTATTCAATTTATCAATTGCAAATAACGAAAGTAAGGACAAACAATCAAAAAGTTACGTATGCATCTTTCACCAATCATAAACACAAGAAACTAGAAAATAAATTAGCAACTCTTCATGAGATTAATAAAATTGAAGGTAATATATCATTCCAAACCACATGAAGATAACAGAGAAAGTTCAGCAAAACTTTGGTTAAGACTTCTATGTTGCGTGGAACAATGAGCGCTTCTCCATCTATAGTGTGGATTCCTTCATCTCCACCTATTCATTGTTTGTTTCTTAAGTTTTCTAAATGTTTGAAAGATAAAAACTAGCCAAAGACTGATTCTTAACTATGCAGATCATGTATTTATATGTGCATGTGGGCTAGGATTAAGTACAAGGTAAGAAAAGACACAAACAACCTTTAAAGTTGTAGAAAGCATGTTCGTTGCGCTATGCTTTGCAATTGTGCCTTTAGTTGCCGCAGTCACACCACATTCTCACACTATTGCGAACTTAGGCACCATAATCACATAACTTTCGCTTCTCAAATCCCATAGTTGTGTCATCTTGCCATGCAATCATAGCTTTATTTCTCGCAGTCACAGTCCTCAACTGCAACAAATTCCAATGTGCTCTGTGGCCCATCTTGCACTTGCAAACCAAATCCATAAGGTCGTAACTTCATTCTCTATAGTTGTGAGCCTTGATTGTGGGCAATTCTAATACATGCTACTCTTGATCATTGCGGTTGCATAACCTCCTCTCGTGGCCATGTATGTGGTCCAAACTGAAATACCCTTTAAATGTAGATAATGTCTTCTTTCACTCAAATACTATCCATAATGCATCCTAACATCTCTAATTCATCACAATTAACAAATTAACATGCATGTAACACACAATGTAGCCATCTTAACTCGAAATGCATGCAAAATTAACCATAATAGAGCATAAATATACCATAGAATTATGACTTATCAGACTCCCACATTTATTTATTTGCTTGTCCTCAAGCAAACTACTTTTATTCTACATCAATTTATGCTCAATTAGTGATGCATAAAGCCATGAAAAATTAAGAATTTGACTACTCTTCTTAATTTTAGAAATCAAAGTGCTCATACGTCATATAGTTCAACCTTATTTGAGATCACAACACTCATAACTCAAGTGTTCCCGACATGAAGTCTTGTGTTTGTGTGTGTGTTACTCCTTTATCTTTAATTATTTTAACCACTTGATGATTTTATTTCACTTTCAAGACAATCAACTCAAGGACTACCCACTCCAAAGATTAATTCACGCTCTTTTAAATAAGTCCAATCAACAACAATAATAACTAAGAGGACTTTAGTGTAGGATTAAATGTCTATCTTTTTTTTTTCTCCCCCACACTTATTCTTTATTCTTTTGTGAAATTCATAATTTTTTTAAATAGTTGGGAGCCTTTTATGTGAGGGTGAACAAGGGTCACTACACACCATTGGTCATTTAATTCACAACTTACTTAAGACACTTTGCATACTCATGATTGATTATTTGTTTTATATAAAAATGAACATAGGTCTCTGCACAATCTTGGTTACTAAGTTACACCAATCAGCGAAGTGGATAAAATTTTTCATAGGCTCACAAATTTTTTCTCTTCTGAATTTTTCAATTTTTTCAGTCCTCTCTTCTTTTTTCAGTTAATCTTACTCATTCTTTAGAGAATTTATCAACACTTGAGGTAAGATTTACACCCCCAAATCAACTAGCTTCTCCTCATAATAGTACTTCTTAAGTGATCTAGCAACTTAGAATTATTGAGTGTGGTGCATAATAAATTGGGAATTATGTCTTCAACAACTAGGTTGAGATAGCCTTTCCAAGAATAATTAAGGACTATGCGACAAAAATTTTCACTTAATATTTCACCATGAATCAAGTTCAGTGCACATAAGTTTTAGGGATTGTTGTGCCATCATTTAACAACGTACCATCCAGTGTGCATGCAAAAATTTTCCACATTCTCAACACATGCAAACACACCAATTCACATGCACTAATTTTTCCATACAAACATATATATGCACCATTCCCCAAACTTATTTTGTTCTTCATCCAACTAATATGATTACAATAAGAAAATAGAGCAACTTAGAGAGATCCAACCTAATGGGGTTTGGTGTAAATCATTACATTCTATTCCAATTGGTTGTTTGCTCATGCAAATTTTGATCTTTGTTCTCCTTGATCCTATACCAAAGTTGAACATAGAATAATACTTCCACATAGTCATAAAAGACTCAAAACAAAACACATTTAAAAACAAAAAAACTACTAAAAGCAAATAAAGGGCTTAGGTTACCTCCCAAAGAGTATTATATTTATTGTTTGAAACCCAAAAAAAATACTCATGGGTTAGGTTGGATCAAACAATGTTTGGGGGATCCGCAACTCCCCTTGGCTGAAGCACTCTCTTCCTTTCTCCCTCTTTTCTTTCTCTTTTTTGCTATTATCTTATATACCTTATTTTTTCTTTTGTCCACTCACCTTGAAAATGTCTTCAGCTTTACCCCCACACTTGGTTTTTCACTCATGCTTTATACTTACATTGTGCCCTCTTTTGTAACAGTTGCATCACAAGACTTGTTAGTAGAACCCTCAAACATGTGCAGCATAGGAACATTTTCTTTTTCCTCTTAGACCTGGTCGTAGAAGGTGTAGAATATATGGGAAAAGTTGCCTTGTTGAGGCCAACATGTAGTGTTAGGTTACTTTTTTCCATGCTTATAATTGCTTTAGTGTTATCTAGGAATGGACACCCTAAGATTAAAAGCATCTTTTTTTTTCACCTTCTATCTCTAAAACATCAAAGTTTATGGGTAGAATAAAATCACTTGCCTTGACTTGCACGTTCTCCACTACTCTCTTGGGCTTTTTTGTGGACCTATCAATGCCAAGTGTTTGAAAAGTTGAGTAGCATATAACATTAGTACTTGCACTCAAATCACATAAGATATTATCAAAGGAACAAGTGCCTATACTGTAAAGAATGGAAAAAACCCTTGATCCTTAAGCGTTGGTGATGGAACTTGTGTATCCTCCAAGTTTCCTTCCACGGCCTCCAACATTTTTTTCCTATTCACTATTTCTTACAAGCACTTAACATAGCTAGGAATATTCTGAATTTCCTCAACTAAGGGTATATTAACATCTAATTTCTCGTAGCACACTAAAACCTTACTTTCCTTTTCCCTTACCTTTACTTGATACACCTTTTGTAGATAAGGAATATTTGGCTTGTAAGATAGTAGTGCACTTTCTACTTTTTTTTCCTTTTTCTCCACTTGTAGCTCTAGCACTTCTTCATTCTTGTTCTCTACTACTTATACACTTTTGACATGTTTAACTAGATTATTCTAAGTAGTACTAAGTAGTGTACTTGCAGGTCTATTGGCCATTTCCTTTGCTAGCTTCTCCACTTGCACCTCTAAATTTTTAACGAATGATTGTTGATTCTACAATAAAGTGTCCATACAATGCATATAATCTTGTGTAGTCTTTGGTAAATTACATATCATCTCATGTGTAGACTTCACAAGATTGCTCACAACATTTTCTAAAGATTGCTTTTTCTTTTGCTGGTAAAGTTCTTGGAACACTAGTGGATTTTGTTGATTCTTCTAGGACAAGTTGGGGTGGTTTCGTTATTCTAGATTATTGATATTTAAGTATGGATTATTCCCTTGACTTCCTTGATTACCTACGTAGTTGACTTGCTCTTTGTGAATTTGGCCACTTGATCCTTCTCCTCGGCATTCTTGAGTGGCATGCGACTTTGCACAAATATCATAAGTTTGAATCATAGCTATCGAAAAAGGATTATTACTTACCACAATCTTGTCAATCTTCTTTGACAAAAACTCCACTTTTGCAGAAAGTGCCATCAAAGTGTCCACATTCAAGAAATACAGTTTCCTAAATAGTTAGTCAATGTGATCATTATGCCTAAGGTTGGTGGAAAATGGAGGATGTGAATCAATTTTAAGGATTTAAATAAATCTTTTCTAAAAGATTGTTATTCTTTACCTCGGATGGACCAATTAGTGGATGCTATAGCTGGGATGAAGTTATTGTCAATGGTGGATGCCTTCTAAGGTTATCACCAAATACCCCTTGCTCTGAAAGATAGGAAGAAAGTATGTTTTGTATTTCTTTTTGGTACATTTGCTTAAAAATTATGCCTTTTAGTTTAAATAATGCAGGAGCAACATGCCTAAGAAAGGTCGATAAAATGTTTAGTAGTCAAATTGGACAGAACATAGAGATATATATAGATGATACATTAGTAAAGTCAATAAAAGAAATAGGCATGTGCTAGATTTGCAAGAATTTTGCACTTTAGAGAGATGCAAGTTGAAGTTGAATTCTAGTAAAGTGTGTTTTATGTATTCAAAGAGGAAATTTTTTGGCATACTTGGTTACACAAAGAGGAATTGAGCCTAATGTTCAAAGTTATATAAGACATGCCCCCTCTTACTAGTAAATAACAAATGCAAAGACTACTAGGACGAATAACGACTTGGTCAATGTTTATATCTAGAGTATCAAATAAGAGCTTGCCTTTCTTTAAAATCTTTAAAAAGGCTAGCCTATTCAAATGGGATGAATGTTGTTAACAGATCTTTGAAGAGTTGAAGGAATGTTAATCTAATTTTCTGTTGTTAAAAAAGCCTATGCCAAGTGAGAAGTTTTTTGTGTATCTTGTAGCATCAGATGTAGCGATTAGCTTTGTCTTAGTGAAGGAGTGTGAAAGGCAGTAGTATCCTATGTATTACGTAAGTAACGTGTTGCAGGGTGCTAAACTAAGATATTCAGATGTGGAGAAGCTGCTATTAACTTTAGTAGTCATGGCGAGAAAATTGCGTGGTATTTTTTAACTCCTTCCATAGTAGTACTTACTAGTTGTCCTTTGAAGAGGATAATGGAAAAAATGAGAGGCATCAAGTCGTTTAATTAAATGGGCCATTGAGTTAGGAGAATTTCATATGACGTATCTACTAAGTGTTCATAAAAGCTCAAGCTTTAGCAAATTTTATGGTTGAGATGAATCTTGGAGTTTAGACAAAGTTATGGAGGTTTATGTAGATGGATCTTTTACTTAAAATGCTTATGGGGTGGGAATTGTGCTTGTCGATCCTAAAGGAAATCACTTTGAGTATGGGTTCAAATTTCTGGAAATGTCTCAAACAATGAAGTTGAATATAAAGTCATACTATAGAGGCTTAGAATAACTTACCAACTAAGCGCTAAGTTGGTGGTGGCTTACACAGATTCACAATTGGAATGTCAGCAATTCCAAGGGAAATATGCAGTTAAAGATGTACAAATGAAGATGTACATGGAAGTAGTTCAAGAAATTGCCATCAAGTTTAAATATTTTAACATGAAATAGGTAACAAATTGAATAATCAAAATGCAAAGGATTTGGTGAAGTTGGCTTGGGCCTCAATCTTATGTTCCATAAGGAAGTTACTTTGCATGTAGTACCTTAATATGTGCAGGGAGACCAAATTTTCATTTTAGAAGCTGGTGATTAGAGAGGACCCATTATAGATTGTTTGAAGAATGGCTCAGCAAATCAGTAATTATGAGGTAAGGCATCTTGGTTTGTTTTAGTGGAAGATATCCTTTATCATAAAGGCTTCTCTCAACGATTGCAAAAATGCCTAGGGTTAGTTAGGCTAAGTGGGTAATGTAGGAAGTCTATGAGGGGTATTGTGGGAATCATGTGGGAGAAAGAACCTAAGCTAAAAAGATTTTGACGGAAAGATACTATTGGCCTACTTTAAGGACTGGCATTGTGGAATATGTTTGAAAAGGCACTGGGTGTTAGAAGCATGCCAACATTATCCACATGCCAACTAAAATCATAAAAGATTACTTACTCCGTAATTACCATTTTTCGAGATAAGAATTAGATATAATAGGGCCATTTCTGCTTGCTTCAGGTTAGAGAAAATTTTTAATTTAGCTATGGATTATTTTAGCAAGTAGGTTGAAGTGAACCCCAAGCTAAAATCATAGAAATTGCTATCATTAAGTTCATATGGTAGAATTTAGTGTGTAGATTTAGATTATCTTATAAGCTTATCACTAATAATGGAAGACAATTTCAAGGAAAGAAACTTAGTGATTAGTGTAGAAATTGGGAAATAAAATAGTCATTCACTTAAGTGGCCCATCCTCAAAGTAAAGAGAAAGGAGGCCACTAACCAAAGCATAGTTAGAGGGCTCAACATGAAATTGGATAAAATCGGTGGAGCATGGGTAGATAAGCTATTAGAAGTATTATGGGCTTATCAAACCATACCCTACTCAACTTTTAGAGAAGGTTTATATAGTCTTGTATACGGAGTTGATGTTGAAATACTCATTAAGGTTGGCTAAGATTTCCTTTGTGTGCGTTATTTTCACCCTAATTCTAATGACGAAGGATTGCAAGAAGAGACAGGGTTATTGGAAGAAAAGAGGGAAAATGCCCGATTGAGAATGATGAAATATCAACAAAGAAATGCAATTCTTTTTAATAGAAAGTAATTCCCAAGAAGTTATGAGTTAGAGATAAGGTCTTGAGAAGAGTTGCTACACTCAAAGGAGCTAGAAAATTGGATCTTGCATGGGAAAGACCTTACATTGTTGCTTAGGAATTATTTGGAGGAGCGTACAAGCTTAAGGACCAAGAAGGCCAGTTGCTTGAAAGACCATGAAACATTTAGATGTTAAAACATTGCTATGTTTAAAGTTTTTTCAAATATTAGATCAATAAATGAAGTTGCATTTGATATTGCAATGTAAGGCTAGGCAAGATCTCATCTCCTTTCATTCATTAAATTTGTACATGAGTTAGTTAAGTTATAGAATAGCAAAAGGGGAGGGATGAGTTCTATGGAATGGGAGAGGTTGGGTTGGGGGCCCTATCTATTTCACCATCAAGAGTTGAAGTAGAGATAGGCTTAGCACATGTTTGAGCTAGTATGCCCTCTAAATTTCCAGTCTTTTCAATAATTATGGGTTGATTAGTTGAAGCTCTCTCTTTTGCAACTTTTGAAGAGACTGGCCCAGGTGTTTCTTGCGGCATTTGATGGGATGGTGTAGGATTGTGATGCATGCTTAATTGCTCCCATTGAGTGCCTATCGCTATGTTGATGGAATCAACATCAGCTCCTTCACACGTGAACCTTTTTCTAATCATCTTCTCTTTGCAATAATCAAAACCCTCAACAAAAGTAAACTTAGCTCGCTTGGGCAATAGAAGGTTGAAATTCTCAGACTGTTTGAACTTTTCCAAGTATTCCTATATCTATCTATCTCTATATATATATAAACTTTTCCTTTAATAGAAAAGGGGAAATCAGAAATAGCTTTGTGCTGTGCCTTCTCTAAAGACTGGGTATGAGATGCTTCAAGATCATGAAGTTGTTGGCAATTAGATTAGAGCTCGTGGATTAATTCACAATTACAATCTAAGAGGGCTTGAATTTCCTCTTTAACCCTATCCTTAACTCTTTCTTTCTCTTGGAGGGCTACTCTTAAGTTGGATTGAAGATATTTATTCTTCTCTGTTTGTTAATCACATCAGTAGACATGATGAAGATCTGAAAGGGTGATGGAGGGTGTTGTGTAAAACAGAGCAAGGGAAATGGAAAAGAGAAGGGATACTTACCATTGCTAAGTGATTGGAAAGTTTGTCCATGGCCTCATTATCTTTCATTTCAAAGGCCAGTTCATTATCTCAAGTAGTCACTAACCCCTAGATAAAGTCGTGGGCAAGGTGTGAGGTTGTCTAACTGAAACACCTACCTTGGAAAATGGAGTTGAGAACAGGAACATAAGGACCTAAGGGCATTCCAAAAGTAGGAATATATTCATAAATTAAAGTTTTTTATCCTTTGAAAGAGGGTTGTTGGTCAATTTGCCTTAATTCATGAGCTCCAAATGAAGGAGGAGAACCCTCTACTGTAGTAGAGAAGGAAGCTTACACATGCCCAGTCCTATGATTTCTTGAGGCTTTCCTTTTTCTGTGGTAGCCAAAATTTTGTGGACGTTAGTTCCAAACATGTGTTATGTAATTATAGCATTTGCAAATAAAAAAAATAGCATGCATAATGAGTTAGTTTATCAAAATATAAATACTCAATGATTAGAGCATAGAAATTGATATTTCTAGGTTTAGTTAGTGCTTCCCTCCTAAGGGAATAACCCTAGTGTAAAAGGATTCCCTTTCATTATAGAAGGTTTTAAAATATACTTGTTGGATGAGTTTCTTCTAGAGCTTTGAGTTGACTACATCCACCTAATTATATAAAGGATCATGGTGATCTTCTAGGAAGCGAAGGAAAAATATTCTTCTCTTTAATGTTTATTTGCAAATAGAAGACCTTTAATAAAGCAGAATCTACTCTATTTGGTAGAATCAAATATAGCTAGCTTGAGTGAGTGCATAGCAAAGGAAAGATGAAACAAATTAGAACGAGGTTATATGTCCAATAGGGTACATAAAATGAAAAAACTCACTAATATTTTATAAAAGTTGGGAGCAAGTTGAGAAGGGCTAATTCTAAATTGATTATGTGCATTTCTAATGAAGGGGTGAAGAGGAAAAAATAAGCCCAACTTCAATTGTTGGATAAAACTGTAATGATACCTAGTAGTGGTTTGTTTAGGGGATTAGTTTTGCAGGAAATGGTAATATTGAAACCAAAATTGATTTCAAAGTGGTTTCAGATTTCTTATGTAAATATTTTTAATTTGTTTGTAATAGTTGTGTAAAATAAGGGGCGATTGCTTCGAAATGAGGTAATATTATTTACTTGGAGAGTGGAAGAACTCTTTGAATTTTTCAATGGGGTGGAGAAACGTATTAAGTAGTTTCAGCGACGATGAGTTTGAAGTGATGAATAATAAGTGAAGATTATGGAAATGATTCTTTTTCATTTATAAGAGAGAATAAGTAGGGATCTGTTGACACATGTAAAGTGTGGATCATTCTTGATAAGTGGGAAGCTTCTTGAGGAAGCTAAAAATTGAGTACCCAATCATCCTAGAATTGAGTGATTGAGAGGCACAAAAATTTGCAATCTAAAACCCAGTTATCTCTCAATCGAGAAGGGCACATGCCATGAAAAATTAAGGACTCAGTTATCTTTGATGTAGAGCGGCTGAGAGGGAGATCACCAAAAGGATTGGGAGAAAGAATGCTAGACATCACGAATAAGAGAATCAAAAGAGGTCTCATTTGAGTTGTTGCTAGATGGAATTCGTGGCCATATATATTCGAGCCCATGGAGAACATCATCAAGCATTTATGGGCACTATCTCCTGGATACTAAAAAGACGTAGCATTAATGATTAACAACTGTCGAATTTGTGCTAAAGATTTAATGATGTGATATAATTTTATCTACAACCAAGGACCTTGTCCTTGGTTTGGGGGGTGTAGTATGATGTGAGACATCCCGCCATTATCTTTATGATAGTTAGGCTCGACATGGATGAATGAGTGGACATGACTAAATGGTTGAAAAGAAGCACTTAGGGTATGTGTTAGGCAGCGATATTGAGTCGAAACTCATTTGAGCCTTGCAGAACTTGCGAGAGCCTCCTGTTTAAATAGAGAAGTTAACTGAATGAAAAACCATCAAATAAAGAGAACGTGGGCTAAAAATTTAATGGTCACAACTTGTGGTTATCGGGCATGTGGCATGGTGGGGAGTTTAAGTTAATGCATAAATAGCAATGTAAATAGGAAAATTTGGAACTTGCCTTAGGTATGTTGATTGGGTCCTACAAATGTAGACATTTTATGCCAAACTTTGTAATTTTCATGCCTCATTTTTATTTTCTCATCAACCTTAAATCACAAACAATTAATTTTTGTGTTCGTTCACAAATTAATCTCCTTGTTTGCTTGATTTTGGACTCATCAATATCTATAAATTAAAATTCATGAAATCCTAAGTAAGATGGAGGTTTTAGATCCAAATTTGAGTCCTATAACTTACCTACAACATGTGGGTCCCATTAATTTAATAAATATGTAATACACACATTATGTAGTTAAAGATGCGATTTAATTCTTACTCAAACGTAAAATTACTAAAATAAACTTATTTAATTTTTTGTTTTTCTCCTTTTTTTAATTTGTTATGTTCTTTTTCCTTTCATTATTTATTCTTCATTTTCATCTAAATTATCTATATTGTTATATTATGCTTGAGGGCGATAAATTAAATAGTTTTTTTTCTTATTTTCTTTCTCCCTTTTCAATCAATGCACATTTATTTTTCTCTAATAATTTATTATCTTCAACTTTTATATTTATTTTTATTTTCTAATGTTAGTTATTTTTGAATAATTTTATTTTTATTGTTTAAAATATTGTAATTTTATAATATAGTATAATTAACACAAATATTAATTTATAAATAATTTACACACGTAATGCTTATTCTTAATTATTTATTTTTTTGACTTTATAAAGTTTAAGCTTAAAATTGAAAAAATTTCATATCCTATACTAAAAGTACCAACAAATAACATCAATAATAATAATAATAATAATAATAATAATAATAATAATAATAATTCCCCATATTAAACTAAATAAGTGTATTAGATTGAATGATTCCATTTCAAACTGTGCCACATGTATTATACCCTAACTAGAAGTGACACATTATATTCACGCAAAACTTAATTAGTTATGTATTATAAAGAATTTTGTTACCTATAATACAAGAATAAAACTATATCAAAATTAAAAAAATGTACTAAACATAAAAAATTCAAAAGAATGATAAAAGATCAAAGATAAAAAAAGATAAAAGGACTTAAGTTAGAGGGAAAAAAAAGTATAATAAAAACTATTAATAACTAAATGATCACATGCTAAATTAGCTTCATTCGACCATAGCAATTATTTTGCGAACTAAATAATTTGACTTCATTTTGCAATTATTTTGCAATAAAAATGCTTGAAAATTATGATTACTAACATATTATAAGTTCAATATATGTTTTTAATCCAAAGAGTATAAAGTCCGTTAGGTTTTAAAACCCAGAAATTCATTTGGTTGAATCTGACGAAAATTATAAAAATAAAGTTATATTGATAAAACATTTTTATAAGTATATCGAAGAAAAAAAAAAATGCAGGCAAACTAGAAAGAAGAAACACCTCATCAAGTCTACGTGTCAATACGCAATTGGTCATACTTAAAACCCCCACGGTATAAATTTGCTGAACCCTTGGAATTCTCAGCTCCTAGCAATAAATGCAGAGAGGAAATCAATCATCAAAGGCGAAAATGGCGACCGGAGGGAAATTTATTATACTTTTCTTCATAGTGTTTTTCCTCTCCTTAGACGTCACTCAGGTTCTTCTTCAATCTGTTGTTTTTTCTTCCTTTCTTATGTTATTGTATTTTCGTATCCGTTCTTTTTGAAGTTTTCGAATGTTTTCGGATTGATTGCAATGAAATTTGTTAGATTTTTGTCGGGATTTTCTTTTTTGATACCCAGTTTTTAATTATTTGGATTTAGTATGACAAATTAGGAAAGTAATGAAATGGGTTGTCGGCTTTTCTGTGTAATGTTGTGAGAATGAACACGAAAACGGGAAAAATTGTATGTTAAGCAGTACTGTGTTCTGATCTGATAAGTAGAATCCGTAATTTATTGTTTCAATCTTTTGAATAAGCTCTCGTTCCCTCTCTTTTTTTGTTTTAAAGGAACAACGGTATTATTCTTCTGCAGGCAAAGAAATCGAAGGAAGATTTGAAGGAAGTGACTCACAAAGTCTTCTTTGACATCGAGATAGATGGAAAACCTGCTGGTATTCTCTAAGTCGGCCAACGCAATCATTTTTCTGATACATGGGAATGAGTTGAAAACACTTTTTAGCTGCGATCAGGATGTTGTTATTTGAGACTTTCGCTGTTTAGTATCATTTTATCTCATCCATTTTGAAGCTGTCTGAGGTCACTCTCCTTTTGATAAAAAATGTAGTGATATTTCTGCTAGGTTGTATCAAATTTATTATTGGTATTATATCCTCTAATTTTGCAGATATATATTGAAAACTGCAGGCCCTTTCGGTGTTTTATAATCAGTTCCATACTTATAGAGTTGCTATTTTAAACAACAATTATAAGTTTCTACTTACAAGAGGGAACATGTTTTTTCTTCATGTTTGTTAGGAAGACGTATGAGTTAAAAAGAGGTTAGTGTCTCACATTGAAAGGAGAAAAGAAAAATGAATTTTATATAAGTGAGTAATTGACCCATAATCTATCATATTAAGATTTTGAGTGAATATATGTTGTTAAGTTCATTTATATACATGCTCATGTGCAAACTTATAGCTTTCCCTAATTTGGTTGGGTTCAAATCTAAGCTCACTAAGCTATTATCTATGGATGATGTTCTTAGTTTGGTTGAACTCCATCATCATGCACAACTGGTTCAAATAAAGTTTGAACTTGGATCCACACGCACCCCGACAAATGATATCTGAGTTAGTAGTTAGGTTTGCATGCAACCCAACAAGTGGAAGAGCATATTGGAAAAGTGATTCACATTTAGAGAATATTTTTGTTGCCAATTTGAAGTTGAAGTGCACTTAATAGTGCGTGCCCATGTACTTAAAAGTTTTTAGGTGGAATGAACATAGCTAACGAACTTGTTTAGATTCATGAGATTGGTGGGATAGATGGATTTTAGTGTCAATCAATCCCAACCGTTAGATTAAAATAATCTCTATCATTCATTCCTTAAAAGATTAATATAGATAGTGGTCATGCATAAGTGTTATAAAAGTTGAGAGAAAGAGAAGAAACTTTAGAAGGAAGTTTGAATGTAATCCTCTAAGAGATATCATTAAAGAGAATTTGTGTTTATATAATCCTCCAATAGAGATTGGATAGAACTTGTGATTATGATATGGTGAGTCGATATCCTCTTAAAAAAGGAGAGAAATCTTGTTGTAAATTCATCTTTATTTATATTGCATTGAGTAAATAGTTAACTGGTTAAAGTTGTTTGTTGTAAACTATTGTATTATTATAATTTTTCCATTCATCGTAAGTACTAAGTTCCTACTGTTAAAAAGCCCTAACAAGTGGTAATAGAGGTGTGGTTCTGGTATATTACTGTGTTAGTTTAGATGGAAGACTTTGCTAGCACCATGATTTAGTTAACTCCTTCTAATTAATCAATTTAGAAGTCTCGCATGAAAGATCACCTAATAATCAAAGAGATCTCTAGGATCTTGTGTTAGGTGATCAAGTTAAACTAGTTAGGCTTGATGGTGGAGTACAATCAAATTAGGAGTATTGTACATGGACAATAACTTGTTAGATTTGGAGTTGAGGCTAACTAATTAGAGAGAACTGATTATGGTCTTGCATATGAGCGTGTACAAAAGTGGATTTGATATCATATATTAACTCAAAACCTTAAAGTTATAGATTATGGGTCAAACACTTACTTATGCATGGCTCACTTTTCCTCTTTCTTCTCTTAATGTGGGATAAGAACTTTTTTTTTTTTTTTTTGTAAAACTTGTTCCGAACAATTTCTGTATGAGTTTTCTTTTACTTGCCCTCCCCCATTCAAGAATTTCCAAGTATCTTGCAGTCTTACAAAGAGTACTCTTTCATACCCATTAATTTTATAGGCCTTTCAAGGGATTTGGGCCTTCCATGGGATCATTGAGCACTTTCTTACCCATCCCTTATGTAGGCCTTCCATGGGTCTAGATTTTTCATGAGATCAACTAAATATCCTCTTCATCCTTGTCCAAAGTCGAATTATCTGTTCTAATACCACTTGTTGAGAAATTAATATGATAGGATCATGATACTTAATGTGAATGGAAGAAAAAATAATAAATATAAGACTAGAATTACACGTAATAATGTTTTCACTATAACAAATCTTTATACAAAATTGTAATTATCCAATATAAATTACAAAAATATTTCTTACCTTCTTCAGAAGGATTTTAACTTTACTTGATAATCAACAAATACAAATTCTCTCCAATATCACTTGAAGGATCAGCAATTCTACTCATGGAAATTCAAATATCCTCTCTAGGACTTATTTAGAGGATTACCACTCAAAACTTGCTCACCTTTAGACTATGTCTAGACTCTCAACTTAACTATCAAAGTTTGGTTGTAGCAAATAATCAAACCCTCTATTTATAGAAATTTCATATAGAAAAGAATGGTTGAGATTAATTCAATCTAAGAGTTGGGATTGATTGTCACCAACCTCTACCTACCTTATCATTGATTGTCACCAACCTCTACCTACCTTATCACATACTTTATGAGTTTGGACAAGTTTGTTGACTAGGTTAATTGACATACTACCTTCAAGTAAATGAACTTATTGGCTTTCACATGTATTTGGACTTCTTCAGATGGGCTGCAAGAATATTCTCCAAATATGAGGTGCTTTTTTGACCACCTCTATATAATCTAGTTTGGCAACTTTCTAGTGATTTGGACATTTGCTCATTTTATGCTATCAAGCTCTAGGCTATGATTGGATGGCATGTTATTTTAAGAAATTGCACTTTAGAGATTTTTTTTTTGTTTTTAATTAATGAATGGCCGATTTTCAAAAATTTTTAAAATCTACTCTTATGCATTTGTCGCCCATCCTGAATTTGCAACCCTACAATTTTTCAACATTTCGGAATCATCTCTTCAAATGTAAAATAGACATTTACATTACTTGTAATCCTTATGTTCTTTACTTTAGAAATCAATGTATTCATACAATTAACTCAAATTTTTTCTCATTTCTTCAAATTCACATTGTCATGCAAAAACCATTTCTTTGGAAAATGACTATCTGTCCTATTGCAGTCAATATATATGCCAACACTTGCATATTTGTGGTTGCTTTTTAAAATAAAACCGAAAGACTGAATTTAAGGGAATAGGGTTAGGGTATGTGTTCTTTTAGTGTTGTTTTGGTAATTTTTAAAAAAACTTTGGTTACCTTATGGGGTATTGCAGATGCTAATACCCTTCACTAATGGCACACGATAAGGTAGAACTTGAAAGCACTTGATTAAACCAGTCCAGTTGGATCTAATATATCCCTACTTTCAAAATGCTCATGACTATTTTGCAAAATAAGTTTCTATGTTTAATTTTAAGCTTCCTGAAATACACATAAACCTGTACCTACAAGATTTTATGTACTTGTAACTTTTGCACATGTTCATGCATGTAGCTTTCTTGTAAACATTTTAGAGATAGTATTTGAAGCTTTAGTTAGATTATCAACTAGATACAGTATTAAGTGGAGAAAATTTTTGACAGAATGGAATGGATTATGTAATAAAACATATGCACTGTTAGTTGAGAGAAGATAAAGGATGAACAACTAGTGCCAAAAACGTTTCCATGTGATTTTCTTTGTGAAAGTATGGCTACGGGAGTCAGGGAGTGACAAAAGAGAGAAGAATGTTTTAATTGTTGTTATCATTTGCAGAAATCGTCACTGATTGTCTTTGATTTTCGGAATTTTTTGCTATGGTTGCATCAGAAGAAAAGATGGGCTTTGGTTCTCACCCTGCATGCAACAGTTTGCAGAGAATACACATGCTCTTATATTTATACATTTTTTATTTTTCTGCTGTTCAACTAACATGAAATGTATCCTTTGTTTAGGGCGCATTACGATGGGTCTCTTTGGGAAAACTGTCCCTAAGACAGCAGGTATGAGGGTATTTTTGGATTAAAGCCTGCTGAGAACCTTTATACCACAAACTCGTTTAACTGAGTTTTACTTATTTTCTCTTGCAGAAAATTTTAGAGCTCTATGCACAGGTAATGCTTCATGTTTCTTAGATCTCCTACTATTCTGTTGTCTTAACTGGATGCCTGTTAGAAGCAATGTTGACTGTTTTTAAGATGGATAATTAGTGGTTTAGATCTGTTAAGCTATTTTATACGTGAAAGTTGTTTTCAAAAACCTTAAGTCTAATATAATGCTTGGACTACTCTTAAGATCTTCACTGCTTTGCGAGAAAGTGGTTTTTGAATGGGATATTGAGCAGTTCATTCATGGACTTAAACTGGCTTTTTGGCAAATCCAGGGGAGAAAGGTGTTGGAAAACAAGGGAAGTCCCTGCATTACAAAGGAAGCGCATTCCACCGAATTATACCCAGCTTCATGATTCAAGGAGGTGACTTTACTCTAGGAGATGGAAGAGGTGGAGAATCAGTTTATGGGGAGAAGTTTGCAGATGAAAATTTCAAGATCAAACATACTGGACCGGGTACTACTACTGCCTATGTTCTTTTGTCATATGTAGAGAAGGAAAATGGAAATAAAAATTCAAAAAAGAAAAAGGAATATCATTTGTTCGTGCTAAGTTTTAAATCCATTTCACCAAACAAATTCGGGCTTGCTATTATTTTGAACCTTTTTAGCCTGTTTACTTTTCAGGCTTTTTGTCAATGGCGAATGCTGGGCCTGATACTAATGGCTCTCAGTTTTTCATCACAACAGTGACAACTAGCTGGTTAGTGATTAATTTTTTCCTGTAGAAAATAAATCCATATTAAGTCTTAACTATGTCCTGTAGTTGTAACTTCATTCCCAGCATTTTAATGCTGCACTTGAAACCATTTTGCGATCTTCTCTATGCCCTCTCTCTTTGTTCCCAAAAGTCCTCCAATTTTATTGCCATGCTGCAGGTTGGACGGTCGACATGTTGTATTTGGTAAGGTGTTGTCTGGAATGGATGTTGTGTATAAGGTTGAAGCTGAGGGTCGACAGAGTGGAACACCAAAAAGCAAAGTCGTGATTGCCGACAGTGGTGAACTCCCCCAGTAATCAGCAGGTATCCACCCCCTATCATTTATCCGCTCGCGCCCTTACCTGGCATCCCAGTTTTCTTGATATCACAAACTTAAGCTTATAAAGTGGTTTGTACTTCCATTAAGTAGCATGGTGGGGAGATTTCAGCAATGATGTCATGTGGCAACCCTGCTTCTGTTTGACGCTTGGCTGTGTTCTCTTTCGTTGTTAGTTTACTGTATCGAGTTCTTATCAGTGAGATGAACAAACGCATCAGTTATGTTTTCAATAATTTGAAAATCTCAATGGGAACGTTTGGTTGCTAACATCGTGTCCAATAATGGGATATCAATTAGTGAGAGCTAAAATGTGGTTACCCATTCAATGCTTGTTCCCCTACAGCTGGGCGGCTGATAAAACTTGTCAAGTTATTTGATGCTGAAAATTAATTGATTAAAAAAACACTTGTCTAAGATTAGCACGTTGAATTTGAAGTTTAGTTCGAAATATATTCCCTAACTACTTGTGTATTTTGTTAGTTTAAAGCATGTAATTTTTAATTTGAAATGACTAGGAACAATTAAGAGATTCTGGAAGGGAAAAATGCCCTACCTAATGTGAAAAATAAAAATAAAAATAAAAAAATGGCAATTTGCTTTATTTGGTTTGGAAGGGAAAAACTAAAATAAAATAAAACGTAGACGGATAAAATTGAGGAGATTTAAAGACGTGGGCGAGAAACAAGGTCAAAACTGTATGTCTTGCCCCGTTTTCGTCATTGTGTATCTATTGTGAGTGGTGATGATAAAAGGTAGATGCATAATTATATACTAGTTATTCTACGCACTTTATGTGCATGCAAAAATTAAATAAATTTATAAATAGTTTATTGATAAGTACTACATTGGCATTAAATTTATTTTATTTAAGTTTAATATCAGTCCAATAATTTTATATAATGGTATTTTACATTTAAATATGATTTAAAAACTATAATAGCTTTATCATGATATACTTTTTATGTATAGTATTTCATTTATGTATGTGAGTGTGTGAGAGCGAGAAATTTCGAAAACAAAATGGTAAGATATAGGAATCAATGCATAAAAATAAAAATTATTTTATGCGAAAAAATTATTTTCTTAAACTTACTTAATATTTATTAATTACAATAAAAATTGGAAAAACTTGAAATGAATAAAAATAATTATTAAGGGAAAACATGAAAATATGTTAAATGGCCATAGGAAAATATATTAAATGACCATAAGTTAGTTATTATCATAGCTCACACTTAATATATGGTATGCATATGAAATTTTTACTATTTATAAAATAAGAAGGAAATAAAGAAGAGTGGGAAAAAAATATAACACATCAAAAGTAAAGCAAAAGAACGAAATAAATGAAGATTGAAAAAGAGAGTAAAATTGTATGTGTGTGTGTGCGCGCGCATATATATATATATATATATATATATATATATATAAGGGCGTTTTAAAACTTTACCTTTGGTAGCAAAAAGGGTCCTCAGCCTTGAGATATCGATATACCATGTATAACGTTATACTGTTACAAAATAAGAGAGAAATAAACTAGAAAAATATATGTGTAGTATAAAATTAGGAGAAGAGAGCGAGAAAATATAACACATCAAAATTAAAGTAAGAGAATGAAATAAAAAATTATTGAAAAAGAGAGTAAAATTATATTTGTGTATGTACATACATATGGGGGCATTGCAAAACAATACCTTTGGTAGCAAAAAAGGTCCTCCTTAGCCTTGAGATATCTATATACTATGTATAACTTTATACTATTTATAAAATAAGAGATAAATGAACTAACAGAATATATGTGTAATAAAAAATTAGGAGAAGAGAGAAAAAATACAACAAATCAAAATTAAAGCAAGAGAATGAAATAAATAAAAATTGAAAAATAGAGTAAAAATTATATATATAAGGGTATTTTGATAACTAAACCTTCGGTAGCAAAAAAGGTCCACGGCCTTGAGATATCTATATGCTATGTATCTACCGATACAAATATCATTAATTCTTTATATATTTTATTTTAACATTACTTCATTAATTTTGGTTTATTTTATTTTTTCTTCAATTTTAATTTATTATTTTTTCAAAAATTATTCTTTCTTTCTCACTTCATAAATTGAGTGAATAATATATTTATATTTAAAAATATTATTGTTTTATTTATATGCACACTTATTGAATGTCTTTTAATTTTAGTTATTATCTATTTCTTTCAATTCATACCTCAATTTTAATTTACTTTATTTTTTTAGTTTTGTTCTTTCTCTCTTAATTTATAAATGATATAAAATTTATATTTAAAATATATATTTTATTACATAAATATGCTCATGCATTCATCATCTTTTATTACTGATGTCATAGACCAAGAATTTAAGTTTAATTAGGTGCACAAACTGTAATAAAATACCCTTAGTTCTCAATATAAATTCTTTGACTTCCTCAACCTTAATTTATTTCATTCATTTCTATCAATTTAATTTATTGTAATCTTTTCTTTTTTAAAAAAACTTCTATCTTTTTGTTATCATTTTATGATTTTTAAAAATATTATTAAATTTAAATTTAAAAAATATCATTATTTTATTTATATGCATATAGCATTACATGTCCCTCAATTTTAATTTATTATTTTTTCTTGAAATCCCCTCTCTTGATTTTCGTTTATTCTATTTGTTCTTATTTTTCAAATTTCCTTCTCTTATTTTGTTAATGATACAAAATTTCTCTCATAATTATACATATGTATCAAGTCTGCGTTTTATCACTAACTGTATAAAATAAGACTAGGAGCATGATTTAGGATGTAAATATGTTAAATTACTATAATTGCTACGTTTGAATTCGAAACCATAATATGATAGTATTTGCAAGCAACCTTTAAAGTAACTAATCTCTTAATTGTCATGACATATCCTAAAGACAACATCCAAGGTAAAAATCATTGATTGTTCCATAACAGAAAGAAAATTATTCTAACTATTACATCAATCAGGACTTATTTGCTAATGAAAATAATCAAAATAAAATAAACTAGTATAAAGATCTCCGGCTCTCTCGCTAGGTCTACTATCCCCATGTGAGTTCCTCTTCATTTGCCTTCTTTGGAAAAATGATTTCTAAATATGTGAATAACGAATTGCTTAATAAACAGTGTTTCTTGCTTTTTTGTTTTTCACAGGATGTGTGTAGAAAAAAATAATAATAATCTATATAAAACACATTTTTAGATAGACAATATATAACACATTTTGGAGTTGGCAATAACAGTTCTCAAAAATTATAGCATTTGAAAATTAATCCAACTATCTCATGATTCATGTTATTCACAGGTCTATAGTCCTTAGTCTGCTCATGGTAATACGTATTTTGTGTATTTATTTCTATTGATTAGGGTCTTAATCTATATTCCTAACTAAGAAATGTCACATGAAGTTGGTAGTGCTGCTGCAGTCTTAGTGTTTCTATCCTCATTGGATGGTATCTCCATTTATACTCTCGATAGGTAGGGTCATGTATCAACTTAGCCTGCTGCTAGGTCCAATACATCTATTTAATTGAATAAGTTCCAATCTATTATCCAATTGAAAAGGCAGAACTCATTCCACACTATCGTTGACATCACATGAAAGGCTTTTGTATTTATTATGTGGATTTAATTTCAAGGCATTCAATTTGAAAACAATTTTTTTTCGCAATAACCCACATCCAAATTTTAGGAAAACAACAAATAATTTCAATTTTACCAAAATTCACTTGTCAAAATATACTTTTACAATTAAGAATAATATTAGAGAATAATTTTAAACATGATGTAATCAGTTGTAACATAAAATAGTTTTGAAAGTGTAGACAAGTAAAATTTTTGTCTAATCAGATGCTGCTACATGGTGTTTTGTTATGTTAAATATCAAATTTTTTTTTATTATTTACGTTCTATGAATTTAATCAAACATGATTCCTGAATTTAAGTAGTAAATGAATTGATATTTTATTACAAATGCGTCTGTCTAGTTAAATGGTGACAAGTGGCAAGATTAGCCAATCAAAGCATCCCATGTGTTAAAATCTTACAAATTTGGAAGGAAGATATTATTGATTGAGCAATTAATCCACAATAATTTCACTAAAAAAAATAATGTCAAATCAAATATTTCCAACTAGTCAGATGTTGCCACGTCGTCAAGCATTTATAGCAGTAATACTTTCTCCACCCTTATAAATGGAGGTAGCTTCTACACTAAAAACGAAAGAGGAAGATATCACGTAAGAAGCATCATTGAAAGAAGTTCAAACTCTCTCCACAAGTTTAAAGCTATTCTTCTAACATTTAAGGCATCTTTCACGAAGGTTCACCAAATTACAACATTTGATCCACAATCAAAGTATCAAACCAGTGGATTAACGTTATTTAAAACTCCGACCAACATCCAAGAAGATCAAAGCTTAGAAACTCTTTCAGTTCTGGTTGCATTCTTCAACCAACATTCAAGTTGTTTCTGTGACATTTAAAGCGTTTTTCAATAAGTTTATTAAATCTTGGCATTCGATCTGGAATTATAGTGTCATACCAAGAAAGTAACGTTTCTTGAAGGCTCAACAAACTTCAAGGAAGATCAAATCCCAATGCTTCAACAAATTAAAAGAACATTCAAGTCTTGTAAGTTGAAGAAAGAATCAGAGAACCAAGTTAGAGAATAGAACCCACAAAAATTCATTTGATTCAAATTGTAATTGCACTTGTACAAATTTCTTATTAATAGAAATTTAATTGCAAGACTCTTTGTCTACAAGTTTTTAGTTTGGCTAATGGGATATCTATACCTCTCATCTCTTCTTGTGTCAAGACCAAAGAAATCTTAAATGGCTGGAGGAAAAACTAAGTCGTCCAAACCTACTACTTCTAGTGCCTTAAGGCCTGTTCCTAGAAGAGGTGCTGTCACAAGGGGCTTGGTTAAACAGTTGACTTACTCCGTGGCAACCTCCGTTCCCAAAGTTGTTGATAACCCCTTCTACATAGGTCAAGAAAGGGAAAACACCAAGAATGGTTCAATGCCCTCTAGTCCTTACTCAATCCCCTCACCCGACGCTTATACTACTCTAGTTATGATGACTGATGTTTCAAGCTTGAAGGATTAAATTACAGCTTTGGCCAAAGTCATTGAGGGTCTTGCTAAGCATGTACAAGATCAAGACTCTCACATCTCTAAGTTAATTGAAAAGCTGGATAATGCTGAGATTAGCTGGGTGGAAGAAAAGCCTCATAAAGGTTATGATGAAGCTGAGATATCGACAAGACAACAATTGGGCAAAGGCAAGAAGCCCGCTGTTGAGGATTTTCAAGTCTCTGCTGATGGTCTCATCCCCTTTGGCTAACTCAAGACTTCATCAAGGGTACTGTCAAGAGTAAGTTTGAAGGGACTACCAAATCGTCCCTCGCTTATGCTAAGCATTATACCTTGAGGATTGATAATCTAAAAATGCCAGCTAGTTTTCAGCCTTCCAAGTTCCAACAATTCGATGGGATGGGAAACCCAAAGCAGTACATAGCCCATTTCATCGAAACTTACGACAATGTTGGAACCTACATTGACCTCCTTATCAAATAGTTCGCTAAGAGGAAATGCCTTTGATTGGTACACCGACTTGAAGCCTAGGTCCATCGACAGTTGGGACCAGTTGGAGTAAAAATTCTTCAACTGCTTTTATAGCACTAAGCGAACTATTAGCATGATTGAACTCATTAACACTCGCCAATTGAAAGATGAGCCAGTTATTGAATACATTAATTGTTGGAGAAACAAAAGTTTAAACTGCAAAGACAGACTATCTAAGGTTTCTAGTATTGAAATGTGTAATTAAGGAATGCACTAGGGGTTGAAATACATCTTTCATGGGATTCAGCTCAAAATTTTTGAAGAATTGATCATTCAGGCCCATGATATAGAGCTGAGTACGGCGGTTAGCAAAGTTTATGATCTACCCGTGCAAGACGCCCAAAGGCCCAAAGATAAACAAAAAAGGGGTATGCCCTCCACTAGCAAGTTTGCCACTAAAACCCCAAATAAGGAGTCCATGAACTTAAGGCAATGGATATAAAGGCGAAGCCTATCAAGCCACCTATGAAGGAAAAGTCGATTAAAAAGAAGAAGGCTCTTCCACCAAAACTAAAAAGGTCAACTCTAAAAGAGATGCAGGCCAAGTTATACCCATTCTTTGACTCTGATGTTTCAGGCGTATTCAATGACTCTTACTTGCCTAAATTAAGAGGGTTCATCCTTTTAACCGCTAGAAGAGGTCAAGGGGGAGCATGTTAAGACGCAAGAGTTACGAACAGTCAAATTTTTTGGCCTTAAGGCATATAAGCTTCTCACCAAAGTGGGATATAACCTAAAGAAGTCATCGTTATTAGGAAAATTGCCTCAGCAATGCGCTTACAAAAACCTATGAGCCGGTCTTGGATACATATACTTCACCACTTTTCGACAAACCAAAGGAAGTCGGCACAGGTGTCTATCTTCGATATACTCGCTCAGCCACACGCCAGGGTCATGGCCCAAGTCCAAATGGAGTACTCAAAACAGTAAGCCCGAAGCAAAATAAGGCAACGGGCCAGAAGCTCCGAAATCAGATTCCATCAAGAATGAAGTGCCATATAAACTTAATCATCACATACGGTAAGGTCTTGAAGGCAAAGAAGCAAACCATCATCCACACAAATGTTGAAATGGGTGATGAGGAAGATGGCAAAGAGAGCGTGGATTCATCCTATCACATTACACTGAGTGAAGGAGATCCAGTCGAAAAGGATGCTGAAATTGCCCCTCCCCACTTTGAAGAAGGGGTTAAGGTATTATGGATAAGTTGATGGAGGTTGAATTAGGGGATGAAAACAACCCCCGGCCAACCTATGTTAGTACTTTACTAACTGAGGGAGAAGTTCAAGCATACATCGAATTGTTAAAAGAATTCAAAGATGTATTTGCTTAGATATACAAGGAAATGCCTGGGCTGGATCTGAAAGTGGCAGTACACCACCTAGCGGTAAGAGAGGCGGTCCGACCAGTCAAGCAGGCACAACGCCGATTCAGGCCCAAACTACTTCTTCTAATCGAAGTCGAAATCAACAAACTTATAAAGGCTGGCTTCATCTGAGAGGTCAAATACCCTATGTAGATATCCAGCATAATCTCGGTAAGAAAAAAGAATGGGAAAATTCAAGTTTGTGTTGACTTTAAGGACCTGAATGAAGCTTTCCCTGAAGACGACTTTCCACTTCCGATAACAGAGTTGATGATTGACGCTACCACCTATCATGAGGCATTGTCGTCCATGGACGAGTCCTTAGGATACTGTCAAATATGCATGACTCTCGAAGATGAGGATTTAATTACCTTCTGTATTCCTAAAGGCGTATACTGTTATAAAGTGATGCCTTTTAGTTTAAAGAATGCTAGGGCCACATACCAATGAGTCGTGCAGAAGATTTTTGATAACATGCTTCATAAGATCACTGAATGCTGTGTTGATCACTTGGTGGTCAAGTTAAGAAAGCAAGAAGACCACCTAGGCGATCTGAGGAAGGTCTTCGAACATTTACAGAGATACAAACTGAAGATGAACATGTTAAAGCATGCATTTGGGATTGGTATTTGGAAAGGTTTTGGGGTTCATTGTTTGCCACTAAGGTATAGAGATTGATCAAGCAAAGGTTGATGCGATCTTGAAGATGCTCAAGCCACGAAATATTTATGAACTTAAAAGTCTCCGAGGAAAGCTGGTATACATAAGGAGATTCATCTCAAACTTGGCTGGGCGGTGTCAATCGTTCAGTCGACTCACGAAGAAAGGGTTTCCTTTGAGTGGGACAAATCTTGTGAAAAGGCTTTTGAAAATATAATGTTATAGTTGATGAAGCCTCCAGTGTTGGCCACACTTGTGCGTGGATGTCCACTCACCTTGTACATCGCTGCACAAGAATCATCAGTCGGAGCTCTGTTAGCTTAAGAAAATGAAAACAAGAAAGAAAATTCCTTTTACTACTTAAGTAGGACAATAACGCCAAACGAGTTGAAATAAGGGCCAAAATGAGAAGATGTGCTTGGCGCTTATCTTTGTTGTATAAAAGTTAAAACATTATTTCCAAGCACACACGGTTTGCTTGATGTCAAAAGCAAACCCATTAAAGAATGTTATGACAAAGCCAGTTTTTTCCGACAGACTTGCAAGGTGTATCTCCAATTGCAACAGTTTGAGATGGTCTATGTCCCTCAAAAGGTTGTGAAAGGACAAGTCTTAACTAATTTCCTAGCTGACCATCCAATCCTCATTGAATGAGACCTATCAGACGACCTCCCAAATAAAGATGTCTTCTTCGTTGAAGTTGTCCCACCATGATATACTTCGATGGAGCTGCATCCTAAAGCGGAGCTGGTGCTAGAGTAATATTTGTTATGTCGAATAGAGAGGTTCTCTAGGCTTCTTCGCACTAACTCAAAAGTGCACCAACAACATGGCTAGGTATCAAGTCTTAATACTTGGATTAAAGATGGTAGTTGACATTAAGCAGTTGCACCTCAATGTTTATGGTGACTCAAAGTTAGTGATAAACCAACTACTAGGCATTTATGAAGCAAGAAAGCCCAAATCGTTCCCATATCTAAATTATGCCAAAAGACTCATGAGATGGCTTGGGAATGTGTCACTTGAGCATGTGTCAAGAAAAGACAATCGACAGGTAGATACTTTGGAAAAACTTGCCTCTGCATTGACTATGCCTAATAAAGAATCCCACATCCTTATTTGCCTGAGTTAGGCCATTCCCTCAGCTTTTAAAGATGAGGAGCCCCTAAGCGATGAAACCATCCCCGTTGAGGTGTTGGAGATAAAGGAAGAGGACTGGCGTCAACCTTTTATCGATTACCTCAAATATGGAAAATTGCTGGATGATCCACATCGTCGAGTTGACATTTGATGATGTGCAAACCGCTTCTTCTATTTCAAGGATATACTGTATAGGCGATCTTTTGATGGAGTCCTCTTACATCGCCTAAGCGGTGACGAAGCAACTAAAGTCATGGAAGAAGCTCATTTGAGAGTTTGTGATGCTCATCAGTCTGGGCCTAAACTCTATTTCTGCATAAAAAGAATGGGGTATTACTAGCCGACTATGGTTAAGGATTGCATGGATTTTGCCAAAAAATGCTAGGTGTGTCAATTCCATGCTAATTTCATTCATCAATCACTTGAACCATTACACCCTATTGTCACATCGTGGCCCTTCGATGCTTGGGGCATGGATGTAGTTGGACCAATGACAAAGTCCTCTGCCGGACACCTTTAGATTTTGATAACCACTGATTATTTTTCCCGATAGGCCGAGGCAGTCCCCATTAAAGAAGTCAAGAAGGAGAATGTAACTGACTTCATCCGTCTCAACATCACCTACTGTTATGGGGTCTCTCGAACCACTTACTAATCTTCTACACAATCAACTCTATATGCTTTGGTTTATGGTGTGGAGGCTATTGTCCTCCTTGAGCACCAAATTTATATCAAAATGGGATGGACCATATGTGGTCAGATAAGTATATACCAACGGTGCATACAAGTTAGTCGCTGAAGACGAGTTTCGGATTGGTCACTGCATCGCATGCAGTGATATACTTAGTCTTAACGATGGAGACTACAGTCGTACTCTATTTTGAACTCTTCTAATTAACCGCTCCTCTATTAAGAGGTAATGTGAATCTAGAGATAGACTTCGTACTCTATTAGGAACTCTTCTAACTGAATGCTCCTTCATTAAAACTGAATATGAATGTGGAAATAGATTGTTTATCATCCACATCAGAATAGAAGTCCAAGTTGGTATATCCATTTACTATTAGATCATTATCTCCATAAAAAAGTACTATATCCATAGTCTTTCTCAATACTTAAGGATACACTTGACAACATTTCAATGTTCTCTGTTAAGATTCATCTAAAACGTGCTTGTAACACTTATGACATAGATGATATCTAGCCCCGTATATAGCATTGCATATATCTAGATCCCAATAGCCAAAGTATATGGAATGGCTTCCATACTTCTTCTCTTATCATTTGTCCTTGGGAACATGGATTTTGAGAGATTGATGCCATGCCTGAATGGTAGCAATCCTCTTTTGAAGGCCTCCATACTCAACCTTTTTAGTCCTTTGTTTGCGTATAATGTTTGGGAGAGACTTAACAATTTTTTCACACTATCTCTGTAGACATAAATGCTCAAGATGTAAATTACTTCTTTTAAGTCTTTTATGGAGAAGGATCTAGATAATTAGGACTCAACTGAGCTTAACATCCCAACGTCATTCTCTATCAGTAGTATGCCATTCACATACAACACAAGAAATGTTATAGTACTCCTATTAACCTTCTTGTAGACACATGGCTTATTCTCATTCTTGATAAAGCTAAATAATTGACTGCACTATTAAAACGAAGATTCCAACTCCTTGATGCTTGTTTAAGGCCATAAATGGACCTTTTAAACTTACATACTTTATGAGATTTGTTTTGGACTTCAAAACTATATGGTTGTACTATTTAAATGTCCTCCTCAAGCATCCCATTCAGAAAAATGTTTTTAACATCCATCTATCAAATCTCATAATCTAAGTACGCAGTTATTGTGAGTAAAATCCAAATGAACTTCCACATGGCTATTGGTGAGAAGATTTCCTTATAGTCAATTCCCTCTTTTTATCTATAGCTTTTCGCCACCAACTTGGTTTTATTGGTTTGCACCTCGTCAGTTGAACTAATCTTTCTCATATAGACCTAATTATATCTAATAGGAATGATTCCCTCAAGTGAAACCACTAAAGTCCATATCTAGTTCGCGTGCATTGAATTTATATCGGATTTCATACCCTCCAGCCACTTTCCAAAGTCTTTGTCTATCATTTTTTGATTATGGATAGGAGGATCATCTCCATGATCATTATCTACCATGAAGAATAACTTTTGTCCATTCTCTAGGACATAACCATATCTTTTGAGTACCTGAGAGATCCTACTTAATTGTTGCAACAGTTGCATCTCAAAAGGTTCCTTGTGAACAAGAACGTGTGTTATGAGCTAACTGCTTTGTTCCTCATGCTCTACTTCCTTAAGCATTATAGTTCTACCCGCAACACTTTCTCGAACAAACTCTTCTTTGAGAAAATGTTCGTGATACCCAATGACAATCCTAATGTCATTAGGTACGTAGAACTTATATCCCTTAGTATCTCTAAGATATCCCTTGAAACGGCCTATAACATCTCTTGTCTCTAACTTGTTTGTCTTAGTCTTCTTAAGATAGGCTGATCATCCCTAAATCCTTAAATGCTTAAGGCTTAACTTTCTTCCATACCACATCTCATGCATGGTGAAAGGAATAACTTAGAGGGTGTCCTATTCAAAATATATGCTATGGTAAGACATGCCCCCATAGTGGTATGGGAAAATTAGTGAAACTCATCATAGATCTAACTATGTCCAACAAAGTTTGACTTTTACGTTTAGCTACACTATTCAATTGAGGAATTATGGGTGCTGTTAATTGTGAGACAATACCATTCTCCTTAAGGAACTTTGCAAACTTAGTACTCAGATAATCTCCTCTATGATTTGATCGTAGCACTTTAATATGTTTGTCAATTTGCTTCTCTACTTGCGCTTTGAATTGTTTGGACCTTTCAAATAATTTATGCTTGTACTTCATTAAGTACACATAATCATGTCATGAATAATCATTGGTAAAAGTTATAAAGTGAAGAAATCCTCCCTTGGCCATTTCATTAAATGGTCTACAAACTTTAGTATAGACTAGCTCCAATACTTTAGTAGCCTTTTCAACACGTCAATTGAATAAGATTTGGCTATCTTTTTTAGGATACACAGCTCACATGTTAGATAAGGTTCCTTTCCCAATGATCCGATAAGTTTATCTTTCTCCAACTTACTAATCGTAGTGTCTTAGGTATAGCCAAGTCTAAGGTGCCATAAGTACTTTGAATTTAAACCATCCCTAGGACATTTTTTTGAAATGATATTCATCATTAGTTTGTCATCCAAATTCAAGTCATACAAGAAATTTACCAATGAAGTAGTGCCAATTAATTTATTAAAACAATAAATTTGGCAACTATTGTCCCTAAAAAAGAATTCATAACCCTCTTTCACCAATAAAGGCACAGAGATAATATTCTATAGCTTGATTAGCACTTTGCTTTTCAAGTGATCTACTCTTGTCTAAATTTTGATTTAAAGTGTAGATGTGAGTTGAAGCACTCGAATACAAAATCCAAGATGTAGAGAATATAATGATGGAACAAGATATTTCACAAATAAAGAGTTCCACACCTCCAATGCTATCCCCATGGCCTTTGAGGCATCCAGTGCAATTCATCCTCTAATGCCTCTCCTTGTTGCATTGAAAACTCCTTCTACCAATATGGGTACTAGATTTCATGCCACTCCCACCAGCCTTAGGAATTACGAATTTCCTTCTCTTGGTTATGTTCTTCATAGTTTTACTAATTGAGAAGCTAGACCAGTCAAGGACAACCCTTTTTCCTTATAATGGGATGATAGCATCCAAGATATTGCTGACTCTCTCAAATATGAGAACCCTTATCAAAACTTGAAGCCAATCGAGCATTTTAGATTCAATTAAGATTAAGGTTTCAATCATCATTAATACTGAGAAGGTGTACACTATTGAAGATAATAACAAGCTATAGAAAATCGACAAGACTTGTTAATTTAATTGTTATATGTGTTATTGTTGTAATTATGAACTTTAAATCTAAACTGTCTCTCACTAGATTTTTCAAATCCTACACTCCGTTAGGTAGAAGATGGAAATTCCATTGGTAAAACTTCTTTAGTGGGGATTGGGGTTTTCATTAGATATAAAACACCTCACGTAATTGAGTATTGGCATGCTAGTTCAATGAGTGGTAACTCTTGCTAACGCATCTCATGCATGGTTTAATCTTTTCTTTGGCCCATGGCTTAACAATGCCTCACGTAATCGAGTTTTGGCATGTTTTGTCCGTTTAAGTCACATCCACTGATTAACAAATCATTGGATTTGAACTCTGCCCATGGCTAATCGCTCTGAAGGTGTTGTATCCTTTAAATATTACATCTAATGCACCTGAAATCATAAATGTGCTGTTGCAATGTGACCTCGCTAATTCGATGATATCACACACCAAGTCTACACTTAGGGCTATCAAGATTGAGGTAAGGCCACGACAAATATTTTGCAGTTACAATTTAATATTTGCTTGAGAAAGTTTTAAGGTCCATATAGATTAAGTTTCATGTTGTACATTACCCATATGCATGTATCTATACATCCATCAAAAATAATATGCAAAAGTAAAAGTGGAAGATTTTAAACTTCTAGATCCAACTCGAGCTAAGGTTAGATCGTATACAAGTGCATGAAATCCGATACAATACATAAGGATTTCTTTAATGTCTTGTTCTTGGTGTCCATTTCTGCATGGGTCTACCATGCCTTGAAACCTTGAATGACACCAACTCTTAGCTTTCACACGAACACCAATTCTTAATGTCTTGCAAAATTTATTTACAAATACACGACATACCACAGATAAACCTATTCTATGTAATACAAAATATAAACTAGGCTTATGCTCTTAAAACCCTTGAAAAATTAATTTTACAACCCATGAAAAACCAAAACAAAGATAAATGCATTCATCTATAGTGTTCTAAGTTCATAATTCAGCCATAATATTCATCCAAACAATTACACATCATATGTATAATTAAATAATTCTATTTAATGATTATTTTCATAGCCTATGCAGTCACGAGTTGCCCATCTATGACTGTAGAGGCTGACTGTGATAGTAACTTAAGGTTTTGTCGTAGCACTTTCATAGTCACGAGACGGGCCTTCGCAACCATGAGAAATGCTACTGCTATTTCGCATTGGACTGTAGGGTTCATGCAACCCCACAGTGTGCGGCACAACCATGCAACCTAGCATCACGATCGCGAGAACGCTTCTCATGACTATGATTACCAGTTATGGAACGCTGCAGACGTTTTGCAACTTCTGCTTTTCAATCCAAATCTGATTCTCTTCCAATTTTTTCAATTCTAATCACCTTTAAAACACTTTTGAAAGGTAATTCATGCATCATATACATGTTTAAAGGAATTTAAATCAAAAACTAATGTAGAACATTATGAAAATAATTAAACTTTACAGTTTTGTAAGAAAAAAGGTGGCTTTGATATCATTGTTGTATTTTATTGGGGTTTGGCCGTAAAAAAAAAAAATCACATAAAATAATGATATACTTGCAGTGAAACATTAGGAAACAAATTCCATATGTATACAAGTTACCTTCTTTAATAATTTAATTCGAAAAAATTGATACACCTATTTATCAAATGTTTTGTGAAATTAATTAAAAATTTTATATCTATTCACTTAATAAATTAATATATGCATACTTAAAACTAAATTATTATGTTAACTTTGAGTGTTTCATTACTTGATATATATATATATATATATTCATTTTATTTGAAGTATGTTAGTATTTGAAAATTAATAACTTGATAAATAAAAAATATTAACTTGAATTAAAACCCTAACATTTTTTGCTTTTTTTTAATGAATTTTTTAAAGTTAGTTAGTAAATTTTTAAAAATAAAAATAATGAGATCAAATTGAATTTGAACTCAACTTGATATTATTAAGATTTTTTAAAATTAAATGGATGAAAAATATAGAGAAAAATTAAGATAAAATGAAAATAAAAATAAGTTAAAATGATAAATAAATAAGAGAAAACTAAAATAAAGATATAAGATAATTTAAAATTGTGCAACCAAATTAAGGTTTTCGAGCTTAATATGCATTATAGAATTAGTGGATTAAAAAGCACGGACTATGGGCCAAGCCCAATGCTAATAAATCTCGAACGTGGGCTAAACGTCCATTAGTCCAAAATTCATGGGCCACTTTTCTATAAACCCATGGAAAATATTCAATCATTACAACTCCTGCAAGCCTCTGGTGCTTACAAACATCTGGTAACATTTAGGCAACAATTAAATAATATATTCCCTTGAATTCTCCATGCTATTATCACAATATTCCCTATTACTTTGAAATATAACTTTCTTGAAAATCTATTTTTATTTATTTTATCACGATTTTTTTATTAACTTAAATAGTAGTGCTACATTTTGTTCCCTAAGTTTTTATTTCTCTAATTTGTGTATTAATTCTCAGTGCTTACTCAAGGCTCGTCAATATTCAAAGCTATAATTGATTTGGGCAAAGTTCATCTAGTATGACGTAAATGTGATGGAATATGATAGCATAGAGTTGTGGCATGAACAACTTGGTCACGTAAGTGAAAAAGGTACGTCTTGTGTGATTAAGAAGAATGTGATATCTATATTGGACAAGGTCCACCCAATTAAATGTGCTAATTATTTGGTGCGAAATGGAAACATAGTTGTTTTCAAAAGTTCTCATCATTTTGAATTGAAAATGTATTAAATTTAATAACTAATACTTGGGTGTGCCATTGCAAAAGTCACTTACTTTATAATTTTCATTTATGATCATTTTTGAAAGACATGGGCATACATTTTGAAGTCAAAGGCTTAGGTGTTTTTTCATGAAATTTTTAGACTTGGTTGAGAATAGGACTTTGTTGAAGAGATTCAGATTAGGGGTGGGGGTGAGTCGAGTCGAGCTCGAGTAGTGGTATACTCGAGCTCGACTCAACGGTGCGACGGCGGAGCTCGGACTCGAGCTCGAGCTCGAGCTCGAGCTCGGATCGAGTAGTTCGAGCTCGAGCTCAGATGTACTGATCGAGTTTCGCACGGCTAATAACTCGAGCTCGATTTCGAGTTCGAGTGCTCGAGCTCGAGCTCGAATGATTTTGACATTCTAATAAACTAATATTTTGGCACATTCATCGCGGTGTAACAAAATATTTTGATAAATAAATCATCTAATTATATTATTAGTATAATTTCATAATATTCATAAAAACTTTTTAGAAATAAATAAAAATAAAAATATACATAAAACTACTAGATATAAGTTTAAAATAATGATTTTTTGATGAAGGAGAATAGGAGATGATATATATTTTTACTGATAAGCCCTCTATTTAATTTATTTATTCATTTTATACCAGGGAATAGATAAAATTAGCTATAATTGAATTTATAGAAAATAGTATTTTAAGAAATTTATTAAATGATTAAAGATAATTATCACTTGTGATATAAATTACTTTGATGCATGTAAGAAGTTTTCTTGGCTAATTAATTAATTAGTACATATCCACCTAGAATTAATTTGCCTATAAATACTTCAACTATTTCATTTCGTCAGTGGAACAAAATACGTAAATTATCAAGGCCTTTTGAATTTTAATCTCATCCCTTGTTAATAATTATATTCAATGGAATCTCCTTCTTTTAACAAAATCCTAACTCCAGTTAATATAAAACTAATCACAATTCTAAGTTTTGTGACACTATATTAAACAAATTGTTGGCCTATATTAAAAATTTTCAAAAGGTGAATATTTGAATTGATTAATTAAGTTAATCTTCCCAACCTGTTTCCGTTAATATATTTTTTTAAGACATACGACGTGCAGATGTCCGAATGTGGAAAACAGTGTGCACTTACAAAATAAATTAGTACAAAAATACACATTAAAAGAACATTAATTAATAAAAAGAAGATACAAGAATATTGATACGGATGTAAGTGCTAGGGTGTAGGACAAAATCAACCAAATGGGATTGCGCTAGAAAAGATAGAATAACTGGAGTGGGAATGTAATCTTGAGAAAATTAATAAAAAAAAATCCCCAATAATTATGTCATTATTACCATCTAAAAGTAGCTGTTCTTTAAATTAATTACATTGTAAATAAATTAAAATATTGATTAATAGTGCCATTCCACGTCGCATCTATCAAAGTTTGCATTATCATCGAAATGCGATTAAGTTGTTGTCGTGGGTAATTAAGCAAGACAGCGATGGAGAATTACTACTTGGTCGAGACCTCGAGGGAAATGGTTGATACAATCACATTTTAAAATTTTATTAATTTAGGAAATGAGGGCTTGAAGTTATTTTATAAAATTAAATTAGCTCGTTTAATCATGTTTTAGGCAAAATGTTAGAGATCAGTATGAGAAGTTAAATAAATTTTTGAAAAGCTCAGCTCAATCGATAAAAAAAAAAAAAAAATCTATAAACCCCTTAGCCAATTCATCACTCACCAAAATTAAAGTGTTAGTCAAAATACAATTCCACCAAAAAAGGTACTCATCATATGCCACTACTTTGAATAATATTAATAATATTATAAATGACTTAAAACAGTAAGATATATCAATTGTCTAGCAAAAAATCTTCAATCATCAAACATACATCCCTTCCTAAAAATAACATCTCTTGAGAAATAGTACTTTCACACAGTCTACATGCGGATACTTGAGAACCATTTCTTTTGGGTCAGCCATCACATAATGATAAGCAATCATCAGCATGAATGTGAAGATACCAAGAAAGTTGGCAAAGAAGTTCAAGTCCTGAATCCTGATCATCAATCATCTGCTATGAAAAACTCAATCAGCCAACAATATTTCAAATGAAATACAACAAGATCTTTTATTACTGCCATAAAAATTGCACAAGCATCAGAAGACAACCTTAACAAGGTGCTGGTTCTAAAATATTAACATTACCACGTAATATAAGGATCATGAATCAATTCATATCACTAACTTAATCAATTTGTCCAGTTGTGACATAGGTAGCCTATCCTCAGACTCAACAGTAGTGAGATCAAAGGTATAAGTAATAATAAGTAAGAAAGAAACTTGAAACATCAATACCAAGTACCTGCATAAACAAATTTCATGGATTTGGATTTGGAAGAGAATATTCATAGGGAGCCTTTTCTTTCTACAAATTCAAACAAACAAATATAGTAACAATTAATACACAATATAACAGATTGTACATTCATAATAAAATTAAAAGAATAAAACTTACTTTCATTTTCTTTTTCACTCCATGCAAATGTCTACACCAATCACCTGCACATAAAAGCATCTGAACAGTGTCAGGAGCTAGTGAAGCTCGATAAGAATCGATCACTCTTGTCCCAGCACTGAAAGTAGACTCAGATGCTACGGTAGTTATAGGAATAGCCAATATATCTGCTGCCAAACGAGACAACACTGGGTATGAGGTCTGATTCTTCATCCACCAATCTAAACAATCAAATGCCTCGGGATCAGATGATGGTTGCTCGCGAGATTTTTCAAGATATTCCATCAACTCAGACCTCTGGGGCTCACTAGTGCTATCTCCAGGAAACTCCCACTCCTTCAGTTTATCCCATACATTTGGTGTTGAGCTCACACTAATATTTTCATTACTATAGCCATGAGATAGAGAATAACTTGATGCTGAAGTCTCACCACCTGTAGGTGCAGACAATTTCACATATTCTTCATAAAGGTCAAAGATGACCTTTCGTACTCCTGCTAAGTGCATCTGTGCCTCAAATTCAGAATACATATTAGAAAATGCAAATTGTACCATTTTCATTTTCTGTCTTGGGTCCAAGATGGCTGCAATGCACATCAACAAGTTGCACTCCTTCCAATACTTATCAAATTTAAGCTTCATTTTAGCCACCATTCTTCTAATGAACTCATGCTCACTATCAGCTTGAGCATCCAAAATCAATCTCACATTAAGAACCTCTGGGAGGAATAAATTGCTAGTCGGATAATCACTACCTGAAATAACATGTGTGGTATTCCAAAATGTAGCTAAAATAACACAAACCTTTTCAACTTTATCCCAATCTTCTTCAGTTGGGCATATGTTATAATTAGAATCTCGCTCTGCATACTGCGCAAAAACTTCTCGAAACTTTAAGGCACAACTCAGCATCTCGTAAGTCGAATTCCACCTAGTTCGACAATCATGAATCAACTTTTTCCCTGGAACACCACATCGTTGAGCAATTTCAGCAAACACTAAGAACCTCCCATCAGTGCGACAAATGTAGTCCACACTATCCCTAATATTTTCACAAATATCTGCAATCTCAGTTAGCCCATCTTGAACCATGAGGTTTAGCACATGGGCACAACAACGAACATGAAACAACTTGCCCTCAACCAGTAGCTTTTTTGCTCTCCCAAAATCAATTTTCAAACGATTCACAGCAACATCATTGTTCGAGGCATTATCAACAGAAATAGAGTAAATCTTTTGTTCAATACCCCATTCCTTTGCACACTTGAATATGGCAGAAGCTATGTCAACTCCGCGCCTAGGTGGTAACATCTGAACAAAGTTGAGAACCCTTTTTTGAAGTTTCCACTCTGCATCAATCCAATGTCCAGTAATTACCATATATTCAATTTTTTAGTTCTTCGACTTCCACATGTCAGTTGTGAGACTCACCTTGTTGACTTTATTCATTAACATCTTTAATTTCTTCCTTTCCACATCATAAACCCGCTCACAATCAGCTTTTGCTGTAAATCGAGAAATTGGTTTATACTCAGGTGCAACTTCCTTCATCATAAGGTTGAATCCCTCTTCTTCCAACATAGAAAATGGATGCTCATGCAGCAAAATCCAATGAGCAGCACATTCCCTCACTTTCTCCATGTTCAGTTTTCCCTTATGTAGTGCTGGAACATTTGTTGAACTGGAACCTTGAGGTTGAAAGTTGATTAATGATTGACTCACTTCTCTACTAAGTTGTGTTTTTTTCACCTTACAGGTCTTGAGATGCCTCAGCATGCTTGATGTTTGCTTTGTTTTAGTTCGAGATAATTTAGCCCCACAATGTTTACATCTTGCAAACAATTCTCCATTCTCTATAATCTCCTCAAAATGTTCCCAAACTCCAGATGTCTTGCCTCTTTTTGGCACATGGAATTCAGGCTCGAGATCAAATTCTGTACCAACATCTTCTCCTTGTTGTTGTTCATCCACATCCATATCCCCAGATTCAGTTGGTAATGTATCTTCATCTCCAAATTCATCTCTACTTTCAGAAGCACCAACATTTAACTCTGGCACATTGCTGCTCATAAATACAGGATTTGATGAATCTATAGTAGGTGCACATGACTCACCATGCAACTCTTGCGGATTAGAACTATAAGGCATGCCTGTAATGTAGAAAAACAACAATTTTTCTTATTTTTTATCCTCACTTCCGAATGCAAACAATGAAATTAAAGTATGGGTAATTAAAATAAGAAAATCATATAAATGTGATCACTGACTCAATTATAAAAGCATGACATTGTCTTCACATAAGAAAACTTTAATATAAAGATTTAAGGAGATTGAAATCTAAAATGTATAAAGAATAGCAATAGAAATTCTAACCTTGAATTCTTTGCAAGTCACGATTACTATCGCCTTCCATAACTTTAATCGAACAACAAATCAGCAACAAAGGCAGACTTCTATCACCAACGAATCAACAAAACAAACCTACAAAAGACTCAAACTCAACCCTACCACAAATCTTCATTCAACAACAAAAACATTTTGAGTAGGAAAAAAATATAGATCATATCATATAACTACTAATATAAATTAATATATTTTACTAAACATATGCTAGATATTATACTATATATAATATATTTTTATTATTTATTTTAAAACTGAAACTAAAACTGAACTGATGGTTTCGGTTTCATTTTTGAAAACCATAATTCAAATCATCATAAATCCACCTGCATATTGTTTGCTGCTCTGCGCGTACCTACATATTGCTCCTAAATGTACACAGGCCGAAGCCCCAAATTTTAGTCTATCTAAATTGCCCCATGCAATCCGTTATTAACTGCAGGAACAAATACAATGGAAATGGGACATGCAACGACAGGCAAAATGCAGCTGCAAAGTTTGAAGGCTCTAAGAATCTTAAATCACACAAAACCAAAAAACAAAGAAACGGGGAAACCAAAGAAAGCAGCAAAAAGGAGGCAACTTCAGTTCCAATTCACGCAGCAATTACTAATCGAATAACTCAAATGATTGAAACCTCAACCAACAAGGACTCGCATAAGCTAGAGAACTTCTGATTAGCAGCCAAATATTCAAGAAAATCAGACATGCCGTGTTTCAACTAAAAATAAAAGAGGAACTGACCGTGCTTGGCTCGGCGTAAGCGTCAGTGAGTAAAGAAACCACTCTGTCGCGGACTCGCGGTGAGGAACTGACCAGCGCAGGGTTGAAGGCTAAGCCGCTGAGGAGTGAGGGCTCGATTCGATGCTTCTGTGAAGTGTGAAATTGCAGACCCAAAATCAGCAACTATGGAACCGTGGAAGCCAACAAGCGCTCAGATCAGAAAACAAACGACGCCGGAGATCGACGTTCAGCGGACAGTGGACACAGACTTGCTCAGCGGACAGTGGACACAGATCGACGTTCTCTCGTTGAGAGTGAGGGAGAAGGTTGGCGTCGGCGTCGGCGTTGGAGGGTAAAGAAACGACTTGTCGCGGACTCGCGGTGAGGAACTGACCGGCTGAGACGTTGAGTGAGGTGCAGCGCAGGGTTGAACAGATCGACGCTCTCTCGTTGAGCATGAGGGAGAAGGTCGGCATCGGCGTCGGCGTCGGTGGGTAAAGCGGACTCGTGGTGACTGGTGAGGACTGAGGACTGAGGAACCGATCGGCTGAGACACTGAGTGAGGCGTAGCGTCGGCGACTGGTGACTGGTGAGGACTGAGGACTGAGAACAGATCGGTTCTTGTCGGCGTTGAGAGTGAGGGAGAGCGTCGGCATTGGTGGGTAAAGCGAACTTGTCGTGAGTCGTGACTGGTGAGTGGTGAGGATTGAGGAACAGATCGGCGCGCAGGCAGGCCGCAGGCAGGGCTGCAGGGTTGACGACGCCGGAGATCAGAAAACAAACGACACCGGAGATCGACGTTCAGCGGACAGTGGACACAGACTTGCTCAGCGGACAGTGGACACAGATCGACGTTCTCTCGTTGAGAGTGAGGGAGAAGGTTGGCGTCGGCGTCGGCGTTGGAGGGTAAAGAAACGACTTTGTCGCGGACTCGCGGTGAGGAACTGATCGGCTGAGACGTTGAGTGA
This sequence comes from Avicennia marina, assembly GCA_019155195.1. Classification (NCBI taxonomy): domain Eukaryota; kingdom Viridiplantae; phylum Streptophyta; class Magnoliopsida; order Lamiales; family Acanthaceae; genus Avicennia; species Avicennia marina. The sequence continues at coordinate 7,745,378 of CM032783.1, read as the reverse complement.
GGCGCAGCGCAGGGTTGAACAGATCGACGCTCTCTCGTTGAGCGTGAGGGAGAAGGTCGGCGTCGGCGTCGGCGTCGGCGTGGGTGGGTAAAGCGGACTCGTGGTGACTGGTGAGGACTGAGGACTGAGGAACCGATCGGCTGAGACACTGAGTGAGGCGCAGCGTCGGCGACTGGTGACTGGTGAGGATTGAGGACTGAGAACAGATCGATGCTGTCTCGTTGAGAGTGAGGGAGAGCGTCGGCGTCGGTGGGTAAAGCGGACTTGTCGTGAGTCGTGACTGGTGAGTGGTGAGGATTGAGGAACAGATCGGCGCGCAGGCAGGCTGCAGGGTTGAAAATTGAACAGATCGACGCGTGAGGAGGGCTCGAAAGTAAATGTCCAAAATGCCATACAATTAACATTTATTACAAAAATGCCATCGAGTCGAGTTACTCGAAACTCGTCGAGTCGACACAGAGTTAACTCGAACTCGACTCGAGTGGCGGATCTAGTAGCTCGAGCTCGGCTCGAGCTCGACAATACTCGAGCTCGAACCGAGCTCTGAGTCGAGCTACTCGACGAGTCGAGTCGAGTAGCTCGACTCACCCCCACCCCTAATTCAGATGTCCATTCTCACATGTAAAGATGTTCATATGCTAAAACATTCATTGTGTGCTGGAAAGGATGTTTCTTATGATCATTTGCAAGTGCTTTGGCTACAAAGCCAATGTCCACATCCCAAAAGATGAGGGGTCTACCTAATATCAAGATGAGACAATGTATTTTCATTTGTTATGCTCATGATAGACTTTGTTATAGGTTTTATGATTTATTTTAGAAGAGGATTGTTAGAAGTTTTGATGATTTTTGTTTAAAATGAAACAACTAAGGATATTAAGAAGGCAGAGGTAATTTCTCCTATTATAATGCTAAGAGATATTGGAGATGAAGTATAGAATGGTCGCCTTAGTGCAAATCTAAAGGTATTTGTGACCAATCATTAGTTGGTTCTTTAATTCTTCTAAACATTTAGTAAAATCAGACAATATTATAGTAGATATCTTTAGTTTATGTTATTGATTGAAAGGGAGAGAATTGTTGAGTTTTTCCACATTTGGGATGTAAGATAAAATTTAAAATGTTTGAAATCAACCAAAAAATTGTAGCAGAACAAATAAATTCTGAAGGTGGTTTAATTTTTCGTATACCCCGTGTAATACATAATCATGTAGGATGGATAAAGCTTTGCCTTAAAATTCTTGCATGTGATCTTCAAAATGAAATTTCAGTCCTGACATATTGTCCACATGAACATGGATAGGTGCAGGTGGAACTCCAAAAGCTCCTTACAAACACCTTTGTGAATTTGGAGAAATCTAGATACAAGAATTACGTGGAAGGTTACAACAAATCTCTCTCTAAAATAAGGGTGGGTGGCTATTAGCTCTCTCAATTAGAATTGGAGTTAATTTCCACCCATATTTATTCCAAAACATAATCTTTAATTTAAGACAAAAAGAAATCTTTTCATAAGTTTAATTTAAGGCAGATGGAATGGGTATTAATGGGTTTTTGCTTGGATTTTAAAATTAATTTAACTCCAAGCCATCTTTAATTATTAATTCAATTAAAATTATTAATTAAAGGCCAATTACATCTCATCTTTTTAATTTAATCAATGTGGCCTGTTAAATTAGATCCTTAGACTTTTTAAGTTTCGATCAATTCACTTATGAGAAAATTACTATCTTGCCCTTGCCTTTCTCTTATTTGTGTAACTCTCTAAATTTATCTTTAATTAGTAACAAGTATAACTTAATGGATATGAGTAACAATTAACCTATAGCCCATGTTGTATCTTAATTAAGATGGTCATGTGATCACATATACCTTTCCAATCATGCGTATTAGGCGGTGTAGGCCTTTGTTTTGCTTTGTCTTAATTAAGCAAGAGGTATGGATTTAGTCAAACTTATAGGCTCTACCATATGATCAAATTAATATTTATTATGAGATTAATTTCTATCAAAAACTCTTTTTCAATCATGTATTATTTTGGCTAAGAATTTTTATCTCATAAGATATCAATTACATAGGACACGTGTTTTACTTTTTTACAAAGAAACAAATTCCTTATTGATTGTATATATAACTCTGTATGTACATGTTCAACGTCACTTTAGGCTTATACCTCTACCAAAGTAAATTCAGTTTTTAATGCCATCGTGACTTATTAACCACAGCACGCATAAAATATCCTTGTTGTCTTAAGTTTGAGACCCACTTACACTTAACACTGTTATGAAGAAAGACATTAACCAAGCATGAGGAGAGACGTGGAGTACATCATTGGGAGGTGCATAGTTTAGAGAGTCTAAGTCAAATATTCACCTCATAATTTGTGTACTCCTTTGTTTTTTTCCAAAATTTCATAGGTTGATATTTTTAACTTTATTTAGATTGCCTAAAAGAAGAACTATAATGATGCAATTTTTCTAGTGACAAACAAATTTTTTAAAATGACTCATTTTATTTTTTGTCATAATATTAATGATGTACCTCATATTACTGAATTTTTCTTTAGAGAAATTGTTAGATAGAATGGTGTGTCAAAATTCATTATTTTTGGAAACAACATTAAAATATTTAAGTTAGTTTTTGAAAAACTCCATGGAACAACATAGTACCAAGTTACTATTTCCCACTACTTGTCATCTAAATATAGATAGACAAATTAATGTTGTTAATAGGATTCTAATTACTTTGTTAGGTGCTATACTAAGAAAATTACTTTATTATGTGCTATACTAAGAAAAAGTATTAAATTGAAGGAGGAATGTTTAACTTACGCTAAATTTGCATATGATAGAACTATTTATTCCGATGCACAATTTTCACCTTTTGAAGGTGCATATGAGTTTAACCCAGTAACACCTCGAGACTCATTGTCATTATCTTGTAATGAATAGTAGAACTTAAATGGTAGAAAAAAGCAAGAGAAAGTAAAAATTTTACATGAGAAGATGCAATAAAAACATTGAGAAGAAAATCAAACAATATACACAATAGGCCAACAATGAAAGACAAAAGATGGTGTTTGAAACATTAGGAGATTGGGTATGGATATATATGAGAGGATAAAATTGATGTTCAAACGAAATCGAAATTACTCCCACAAGGAGATGGACCTTTTAAGGTGTTGGAAGAGTCAATGATATTGAACATAAGTTAGAGCTTCCAAGTATGAGATCAGTGCTTCCTTCAATGTGTTTATATGATTCAAGTGATGAGAAAGACTCTAAGTGAGGGTAATTTACGCTCGAAGAAAAGGTGAATGATGAAGTTATCAAGTTCAAGAACAAAGATTCTTTGGAAGTGCTAGCAAGTTCGTTTAAAAGAACTTGGACTTCGAAGTTTAATGCGGTGTTATTGAAATTTATGAGGGTCATCTAAGAGAAAGCGGAGCTTAGCATGAAGATAGAGGTTCATGAGCCTAAAGAAGTAGCATGGAATCAACTTAGTATCTGTGAAGGGCAACCAATCAACATTTGTAGACACATTGAAAATAGGGCGATGTACAATCCACTATAGCAGATGACATTTTCAAGCTCTTTGATGTAAGATTTTATATGGTAGGTACAAATACTAATTTTCAATACTTACCAAGTCATAAGAATATTTTATTAAATTTAGGGGTTTTATGGTAAATGGGACAAAATTTGCTTCTAGATCAAGTTTGGTATTAGAATTAATTGACAACTGAGAATTCTTAGAGATAAAAACTTATTAAATAATTCTTGGAAGGCAGGACTACATGCCAAACAAATGCTCTTGGCCACCAAGTCTATGGATAACCCTTCCCCCTCTTACATTTTTATATGTTTATGATTAATAAAATTTTTCTTTCCTTGAACTTGAGTGTTTTACTTTGTTTTTGTGAATTTTAAAGTTAGATTATTGAAGTGTTGATTCTTGAGTCATTCATGACATGTCACTAAACTTGACATATCGATTGTGGCAATCCTTTTATTTCTCATTCCATTCTTTTTGGATTTTTTTTCTCCCTTTTGTGCTTACCTTAATGCCTTCTTTCATGATGATTTGAAAAAAGTTATATCATGGAGTAGCCATAGGGTTTCACTGAAAAGGAAAATGAGGATTGTGATAGCAAATTAGAGAAAAATATTTTTGATTGAAAACATGTACCATTGTAGGGATAAAAAAAAGGTTTAGCTCACTTACAAAAATGTATTGTTTATGATAGGTTGCAAGTGCATAGCCGTCATGTACTAAGTAATAAATGGTAACTATCATCTTTAAAGAGATTGTCAAAGCTATCAATTAACTAATTGTACCATTTTAGGAAAACCAAAAACAAAATAAAATTAAAGAATATTAAAGGAAAAGATAGAGTGGTAATGGGTTAATCCCATACTAATTCATGAGGTTTATTTCAATTAACATGATGGTGTATAGTGTGTTTTTGTGTTGTGGAGTTTCTCAAATTGTTATATTCTTGTATTTATTACTTTATTGCTGCATGCCATGGTTATTACTCATTAAATTCTTAATTTATTCTTTCAAATCACCTTAGGACTTCGGCTTTTTAAGCATGCACCCATTGATAAGGAATCACTCTCATTATATGCATAAGAATTGTTCAAACTCATGGGTTTCACTCTTATAAATTTCTAATAAACCATAAATCAATCAAGAGTTGGTCAAATTTTTAAAGGTGTTAAGAGCATCAAACGCATACAATATTAGGAGAGACACTTCATCCACTCCACAAAAGTCCCATGATAGTAGTTCAGCCTCTCATGGGCATTCATCAGATATATCAAAGCTTAAAGTAATTATCTTAATAGATACAAGCCTAATTAACTAAAAAAAGAATGAATAGAAGCCTAGTCTATAGATGGGTTGTTATTTTGTAGTGTCTACCTTCAATTCTTTTGTTGATTCAAACTTATAAATGGATATAGCCCTAATGGTTTGAAGAACAAAAATATTTTGGAGTGCTTTTAGGTGTCAAAACTCATAAAAAAAAAAGGACCTCAAAGGCTTCTTTGATAGTTTAAGTGTGAAAGGAATTAGGTTTGCTCAATTTTTAGCCCCAAGATAGGCTTGGTGGAGTCTAGTCATTGCCTCCCATCTCTATGGAGATAGAAATCAATATTGATCTTTCGTTGCACTGTTTGTCATTGCATTAATCTTTTTTTTTTTTTTTACAAAAATAACAACTTCATCCAATATTTTATTAACCTACCATTTGAACTATTGAAAAATTGACTAAATTTTCTCTCACTTTACAAAATGTTTGCATCCTTCAATCTTGCATTAAATAGATAAGTGCTACCAAAGTTCGATACTACTTTATTCTCACCTTTATTTAATCTATTTTTTACAGTAATTCTTCATTTTTCCTTTTAACTGTACATATAAGTATAGATGTTAAAATTATACGAAACTTATTTAATTAAGTTTGGTTTATAGATACGATAGAGTTGGAAATGTATTAGAGAAGGAGCTACCATGCGTTGAAAAGATCTATATAAATGAGAATGGATCACATACTAACCAAGAGTCATTCAAGAGAAAGTCAATCATAAAGTTGGTAGTCCTAAATATAGTTAGGAGGGAAAGATTCGATCATGGGTCCCTCCAATATGGAAATCCACATTAAATAAAAAATAAAAAAATAAAAAAGCTCATGTGCAAAATGCTAAAGTTAAGAGAATAATACACGTACAAATGTTTTGACAAAGATAATAAACATTTATAATATGTTATGCCCAATATAATAGCACATATGCAAATTTTATGATCAAAACGCTTTTTAGAGGCCACTTCATTGGCTATAAATAGTCATACTTGGGAGACAGTAAGTTAAGCAAAAGCATAGTTTTTTTTTTTTTTTTTTGGTTTTTTTAATGAAGTACAGAACATATTATGAGATGAGGGTACAAGAAAGAAATTTGGTTAAAGTTCCAATGGTGGTAACAAAATAACTAGTTCAATCATAATGTTCAGAAAACATTTAAGAGCAACTATATTAAATTAATTTCAAATTGTTAAGTGTAGTACACCCATAATTTTTTTTTATTTTCTAGTAGCCCCTTTTAGTAAGCTTAGTGGAAGAAAAATTTTCAGAACTTTTCCCATGGATCTAGCTCAAAATTAAGGTTGAACCATATTACAATTTCAACCTCATTCTTATTGATTATTCTTTTTGTATGTTCTCGGATTTGAATTTTGTCGTTTATCCACCTCTCCCCCACTATTTCCAATATAGAAGTCCTAATAAAAACTTGACACTTCCAAATTTGAAAAACATTTCTCTTTTTTCAAGAAAATGTTAATGCAATTTATATCATATCAACAAGCCAATTTATCATGGATGGATTACTCAAGTTAGGACCAAGAAGTTAAAGAAAGCCATAAGGCACTTGTTTGAGATGTTTAAAATGAGATTAGGCACTTAAAGGGGATTCAAAGTCAAAAGTGGGCTCATAGATGAACTTGGTGCATTGGATGGGTGAAGATGGTGAAATTCAGTCTAACTAATCAATCACTAATCAAGCTCTCGTTAGTTGGATTGACATGAGAGACCCACTGGAATATGGATCTCAATGCAACAGATAAAATGCAAGTTCAATGGATCGATTGCATTGCGTTCTAATTGCACTGTAAGGTCGATGTTCTAGAACGTATCCAACCTTACTAAGATAGATCTAAACCATGCCGGATTGATCTTGTTCACTTTGATTAATCACCCCAAATCAGGATCGATCGTGCATTGCCTATAGAGCAAGGAATGGCCTTTTTGAAGAGGATTATTTCGTTATTCCTTATAATTGTTTCTTTGTCTCTTTGAACACATTTTTACCTTATTTTTAATAGATGTTAGGGCTATACATAAGTCTTTTCTAGCAAGGTATTGAGAACAACCCTCGACCGTAAGCAATGGAAATTATTTTCTTTCTTATTTGTTTGAATTTAAGTGTTTCTCTATTTTCATGAATACAATTTCAAATCGACTAATTCTTGGTCATCTATGAAGAATTGATAACATATAAATCGACTTGGAACATCTTTGTATTTGGGTTTTTCACATTTGTTGCCGTAGATTTGCGTATTTTACGGTTCAGGTAAATAAAATTTGCGGACTATCATACAAGGCATAATGACGTCTAAATAATGTTTAAAGTTAATCATTTAAAATCTGAATAAACTCAAGTAGATGCAACGCTTCCATTTCTTTTTAAATAAACAAGTTTAGATTTTAATTACTTGGATTGAAACATATGTAGATAAAATCAAATAATTATTTATTTTATATACAAAATATTATTGAGTAGCAAGTGTTTATCATCAATGTAACATTTATAATTCAATTTTAGAAGTCATCATGTAACATAAAAATTAAAAAAGAAATTTGATGCATTAGAAAAATTATAAATCTTTTTAAGAAAAATCAAACGAGCTTACTTTGCTATGTAATAATTTTATATTTCATTAAAATTTGTGTATTGATGAAGATACTTAGTAATTTAAGTTTTAGCTTGATATTTTTGAAAAACTTAAGCACCAAATTATAGCTTAAAAATTACTATGCGTACGTATTTTAAGCACACAATTTTAAATTTGAGCTTACAAAGAAAATTGTCTAACAACAACAATAATGACAAGTTCTAGAATCTTAAAAAATAAAAAAAAAAAAAAAACAGAAGTCACGTTCCTTTGTTCTTGGTTTATATTTCTTATCATATTTTTTTAGTCATCATGAATAAAGAAGAGACCGTAAGAAATATTAAAAAGTTAAATATTTTAACAGCAAATGTTAAAACAATATTAACACCACATAACTTAGTGAGGAAAAATGAAAATAAAAAATTCAAGGTCAATAAGGTTAAAGGACTATAAAATTTGGGAATTTGATTACTATAACGTATATATTAATTATTTCTTCCATTTAATCATTTTCTAAATATCATTCTATAATTTTTTGAAATGTCTTTATGCAGTTTTGGTATCTTTCATATCTTAGAAAAGATAAATCATCTTTCAAAGGACATGTTTTCTTTAGTTGTGTTTATATTGATTAAATGTTTTTTAGAAGTAATTGCATTGAATATTTGAAAATAATTAAACCAAAAGTTTAACTGTGAGCAGTTTTTTGTGGTGTGCATATTCTTGATTAATTCAAGCACAAAAGAGAAAGAGGAAGAGGTAAGTTGAAAATTTTTGATTTATCAACCAAATTGGGAATTAATTCTTCCATCGCTTTTATGAGCTCTTCATATTATATTTTAAATTATTCTATATGTAGAAGATAAATCTTCACTGTTAATAATCAAATTATTACATACATGTCTAAAAGATATTTAACACTAATATTAAATTGTAATAACTTATTTCAAATTAAAAAGATAAAATAATATATAATTACTATTAATAATCAAATTATTACATACATGTCGAAAAGATATTTGACACTGTTATTAAATTGTAATAACTTATTTCAAATTAAAAAGATAAAATAATATATAATTTTTATTACGTGTGTGTTTTACGTACAACAAACACACCTTTTGCTCTGCCCTTATTCTCGGCTGTGTTTCTGAAGCCACATTTCTGACGTCATGAATGACGTTTAGCAATGAATGTGATGTGATACGGATCAATTGGAAGTGCCACAAACATGAGTTATGATGTTTTATTGCTTCTCGGTATTTTTTAAGGAAGGGATATATAAAATTGGTTTAAAAATGGGCTCAAATTACCAATAAAGTGATATTAGATGATTGGGATGAGCCTAGGGATGGATTATGGTTTTGATTTTGGATTTGGCGAGGCCAAGAGGGCTTGGGAGATGCTGGCATTTCAATCTAGACAAATTTTATCGATCTTAAGACTATCAAATCGATAATGGAAGGCGTTTAGGTATTCTGGATTTACGATTGGACAGGCCCAATCAAGCTCAACACAGCAGATCGACCGGGACACATTTTTTAGGACTTGTTGAATGGGATGTGATCAATCTAAAAGTTTGCAATTGTAAATGCAGCGTGCATATAGGATGATTGCTGCACATCTAAATCGAGCCAGGCGAATCGCGATTGATCACCCTTCTAGCCAGGCTAATCGCATGAGGTTGAAATTTCAAATTTTGATTATTGGAGCCACCTTTTGAAGCGTATTTTGGTTATTTTACACTTGTATTTTCCGATTTGGCTTATACTCCTTTAGAAATCTCCTCTTGCATTTGCAGGAATTGGAACAATGAATGTATGAACTTGACATCTTGAATGAAGACTTTGTTCTTCTTTCTTCCTTACTCGTGTGTTTGTATGTGTTGACGGATTTCAACTCCCAAGCTCAAGTATGAAATCGAGTTATTCAACTTATTTCCGATACTTCATGGTCCACATCTCTACATTGTGGATTTTAGGATTTCTTTGGTTATTTTCATTTCCAACTTCTTGTAAGGGTTTGCTTCCACGTAAAGTATGTTCTTACACAGTGGTTTGACTACAATCTCGCCATTTATCCCTTCTATTTTTCCTTATCATTTTCTCCATTTTTGCAACCATTTTCGATCCTGTGCTTCCACTCGGTTGTATCATTGCCATGCGTAGGTGTTGGATCTCTCTGTAGTATCATTTCCACTTTGTTGTAAGGATTTACCCTATGTAAGGTACGTTCTTACTCAGTTGAAATTTATTCAATCTTGGCGTATATCTTTTGTTTATCTTATCCCTTGTTATTTTCTCTTGTTTTATTTTCCTTTCATTTTCTCCATTTTCCCAAACCATGTTTTGATCCTTTGCTTTCACTTGGTTCACATCAATTAGTATCAAAGCCAATTAATTAGATTTCTAAATCTAATTGATTGGTTGTGATTCTATATTGCTTTTTTTCTACATTTTCTATTTTATTTCTTCATCTCCCACCCATTATTTTTTTTCAAAAAATACAAAAAAAGAAAGAAATATTTATCTATGTTGTGGCCTATTTGGATGATTTTTGGCATTTTGGTGGTGTTGAAAATTTGTTGTACTTGTGTGATGGAATATTGTTTGGAGTTGTGCATTGTTTGTTAGACTAAAAATTTCTAGACTGTTGGACAAATTTTTGGAGGGGTGATTTTTAGTGTTGAAATATTGTGATATTTTGTTGAGAATATTGTTGTTGGATTTTGTGGTTTGTTTTGGGACCAAAAACAAAAAAGAGAGGAGGAAAGAAAAGGAGCAAAAAATTTCATACAAAAAATATATAAATTTGGGCATGTTTTTATATTTTATACTTGCTGCAATTGTGATTCTTGGGTTAAAAATGTTGTAAGGAAAATTTTGTAGGTTTTGTGTTGTTTGGAGTTCAAATTTTTTGTCTACATTACCAATTGAATCAATCCGAAGCCCTCTCAAATTGATCGTGCCACTAGGGTTACAAAAATCCTAGTTGCTAAAAACTAAACTTGCAATCGATCTCACTATTGCCTAATCAATTGCAACTCTAATTTCTCGTGCAATCGTGCGAGCATACAGGTGTGCGATCACCTACTCCTACACACAATGGGTTCAATTGCCGACCCTTAGAACCGATCACGCTTATAGATTTTCCACCTTGATTGATTTGATTGCTTCTAGATTGATCCCAAACTCTATTTTCTTCAATTTTACACCTTTCTTCACGATTTTTGTTGGCTATTGAACTTAGGAACGACCCCAAATTATCCAAGGTAACATTGATGTCACAAAGCTTGATTGGTTCCGTTGATGTTGGGCATGATTTAAGATACACATTTAAATAATTTGCTAAAGAATTGAAGGAATCAATGACAAATTGGATGGCACACATGGAAGGATAAAGAGAATTGAGAAAGCCAGTGACGTCCTTGCTACCCATCTAGTGGATATAAGTATTATGTGTCTTAATTGCATACAGCAAGGACATTTTATGAATAAGTGTCCGAATGAATTAGCTGACATTCCCCTTGAGCTTGGTGGCCATGAGGAGATCAAACCAATTCCATCGTTGAAGTTGGAATCATTAAGTGGATTCTTTTAAAGGAGAGGAAATCTGAACAAGAAGAACCCGAGGCAATTAGATTAGGAGTTGAGGAAGTTATAAAAAAGGCCACAAACAAAATAGAAGTGGGGATTGAGGATGAACATGAGAGTGCACAAAGGGTAGTTAACCAAGAGTCTAAGCTTGTAGAGTTTCATGTGTACGAGAACCTATCTGACCCCTTGATATATCCTTCACCCATTTATGCAAAATTTGAGTAGAAAAACTTTGGGTTGGAGGAGCTTACGTGTGCATAGCCAACTGAGGCTTTTGACATCTATCATATTCATTTACGCAACTCTTTGTTGACATTTAAGTGCTGTGCTTATAAGGGTGCAAAATTGAGGCCTAATCAAATTGACAAATCAATTCAAGAATTTTACATATTTGTATTTGACCTCAAAGGACAAGACTACGAATTAGGGACAATTCACCTTTAACACGAGGGGTTTGATATGATTCTAAACTAATTGGAGGTGCTAAAAACCTGGGCTATTATGTTTGATTGAGCCTTAGTATTTTTGGAGAGAATATATAAAATTTGACTTTAAAAGTGAGCTCAAATTATGAATAAGGTGGTTTTTTGTGATTAGGAGAAGCCTAAGGATGGATTATGACTTCAATTTTGGACTTAGATAGGCCAAGAAGGCTTGAGAGATGCTAGAATTTCAATTCTAGACTAGCTAGATCAATCTTAGGACGACCAGATCAACATTGGAGGGCCTTCAGGTGTTCTTGATTTACGATCGGACCAGGCATGATCGATCTCAACATGGCAAGATTGACTTGGGCACATTTTTTTTTATTTGCTAAATTTATGATTGCGTGGGACGCGATCGATCCATAAAGTTTGGGATTGTAAATGCAGCGCGCATGTAGGACGATCACCGCACATCTAGATCGAGGTAGGCAAGTTGTGATCAATCACCCTTCGAGCCAGACCGGTTGTGTGAGGCGAGAATTGCATATTTTGGGTTAAAATTTCAAATTTTAATCATTGAAGTCACCTTCTTAAGGGCATTTTGGTCATTTCACATTTATATTTTCAGATTTGGCTCGTACTCCTATAAATACCCCCTCTCTTGCATTTGTAAGGATAGGAACAATGAATGTTTGAACTTGACACCTTGAAGGAAGATTTTGTTCATCTTTCTTCCATACTTGTGTGTTTGTGTGTGTTAAAGAATTTCAATTCCCAAACTCCATGATCAAATCAGATCATTCAATTTGTTTCTGATAGTTTATTGTCAACATCTCCACGGTGTAGGTATTTGGATTTTTAGTTGAATATTTCTTTGATTTGTTGTAGTGGTTTACTTAACAAGAGGTATGTTGTTGTTTGGTTGAAATTTATTCAACTTGCTATCTATCATTTGTTTATCATTGCTTATTCCTTGTTATTTTCCTTTCATTTTCTTTATCGTCTCAATCATGTTTTGATCCTTTGCTTCCACTCGATTCTCATCAGAATGTCTATTTGATATTAATGAATAGGTATTACTGACTGCCTATTTTAATGACCGCTCGATTCTTCATTTGATATGTTTTTGTTAAATTATAAATGAAGTTTATGTCTATTTGATATCAATGACAGCCTAGTTGATTCTTCGTTTGATATGTTTTTGTTAAATTATAAATGAAGTTTATGTCTATTTGATATCAATGACAGCCTAGTTTATAGTCCAATATTATGTCATGCATTAAGGGGAAAAGAAAGAAATTGATCTAATAATTTTAGTGCAGAATTGAAAAATGAAGCTAAACCCCAATATTCCGCCTTGCATATAGACTTATTATGATCATGGATTTCATATTTTTCTTGAAATATTTTTAGTGATATAATGATAAAATGTATTATTAGGTATGCATCAAATCTTAATTAATTGTATTAGATTGCTAATTTAAATCATTAATTAACATAAAAAATAAAAATTTCATATATCTAGAATTAAATTCTTATCAAATAAAGAATCATGGGAGATCAACCTGAAAATTCATTTCTTTTCCTTTATTCGAACGATACATGGTTTTTCCCCGTATATTAAAATTCTCAAGTTTTCAAAAGCCTAGATTTTTGATGGGCTAGTGAATTAGCTAATTTATATATGCTATATATTAAGACTATTTGATGAAAAATATAGCCAGCCCAATGACTACTTCAGTGGCTATAATAGTTATTATAAAAATTCAGAAAATGTCTCCTCTTAATTGACAATTATAAAAAATATCAGAAAATGTAACAAAATTGATATTAACTGAATTTAATATAAGTTCAAGACACATAAGGGCCCTAACCATATTTCGACTTGTGATCAATCCATAGACACCAATAGAAAATAAATAGGCACTCAAAACAAAGATATATAGCTTTGTTTGTTTTTGAATTTTAGTGTGTATTTTTAGATATTTTTATTTAGAAAATTGTATAAAAATAAGAGAGAAAAGACATAAAATTTTAAAAGTATAATAATCGAGTGTGTGTTTTGGTGGTGCATAATTTGTAAACAAACATAACCTATATGTTCGGGAATGATTATCCAACTCTTTATCAATATTGATTCATTTCAATCTAAACAACAATTCAACCGATTCGATTCTAATAAGTATGGAACAAAACAAGAGAATAGATTGGTAATCGATCGATATAAAATGAAAACATTTCTATTTTATTTTACACAGGAATTCAAATTAACAGATTATAACATTCCTTTTCCGTTAATTCTATTTTGATTACTCGTTTATTATTGACGGGCTATAGCAATTGCACCTATTAAAGCGACTAAAAGAATTATTGAAATGAGTTCAAATGGAAGGAAAAAAACTCTATAGATAAATAAATTTCAATTTGTTGACTATTACTTAACAAATCTTGTTCTAAATCTGATTTGATTTTGTGGTTCAAAAGATTCTAAACTAGGACATATCTAGAACAATAGTAATTAATGAAATAAAAAGACTTGTATAAGCCATTAAAATAATTACATCCCCAACAGTCTAAAGATGAAAATTTTTGTAATATTCTGATCCATGCATGAACATCATGACAAAATGATTAAAATGTTCATAGCTCCCACACAGATAAGGAACTGTACAGCAACTGCAAAATACGAATTCAATAAAATATAGGATAAGGATATACAAAAAAAGAACAAACCCCAATGACAATGCCAAAAAAATGTGATTGGAAGGTAATACTTTCGCTAGACTTTCTATATAAGACTTGATCCTAAAAAAACTAAATGAAAATCAGGTATTAGTCCAGGAAAATCCATTTGATTGTATACAAAAAATAAATGAAAAACTTTCATGTCTTTGTTCACCTAACCAGAGGTCTTTTTTAATTTCATTGATGAAATTGTGATCTTTTTTAACAGCCTCGTGGGATAAATAACTCTATTCAAAATTATGGGAGCATCCATTTATAAATAGTTGAACATGACTGGGAAGCACAAGAGAACGTTCTTTTGCTGATATTATTACAAGTATTCGATATTGGGTCATTCATAGCATTACAATATCTTCCCTATTCATCATGGGTTGGTTATTCATCAGAATTGGTTTAGCTTATAATGTATTTAAAAGCCCTCAACCAAACATGTATTTCACAAAGAGTTGACGAGGAATTAAATTTATAAATAGTTGTTTTGATTCTTTAGAACAACTAGATGAATTTAGTAAATAGTTTAAGTGGCCCTAATAAAATGACCGTAGATCAAGCCTATCTAATTTTTACAGTACGATGGTTGGTTGTTTACAAATTAGCTGTACCTATCCTCTTTTTTTTAGGGTCAAACCTAATCTTGAATAATAGAGCAATGACATAATTAAACACGAATAAATAAAATGTTGAATTAAATTGTACCAGTCTCTTTTGAGGGTTATTTCGTCAATTATGATAAAGAAAGAAAATAAATAATAATTTTACGTCTTCACTTAGCCCATTTGGAGGGATCTCATCTCATAATTACTCATGATTATTTACGACTCTAGCATGACCACTTAATGAAATTGCAGGGAAGTGAAGCCCAAGTCTAATTACATGTCCTTAACTATCAACTATAGATTGGTTGAAATTGAAACCAATTAGAGTGAAAGACATGATATTGATACCTAAAGCAGTGAATCAGATACCTACTTGCATATTAGAAGATCAACAGGCTTAAATAACCATGAGTTGCTACAACATTATAAGTTTCCTTTTCTTGATTGAATCTGTAAACTTCATTAGCATATTATGGTTTCCTTGATCAAACTAGAAATTACTAAGGAATCATGCATAACATTGAATAAGGAGTTGGTGAATACACCAGCTACACCTAATATGTAATATGGGTGCATAAGGACGTCTGCTCAGCCAAAAATGCAATTGTAAAGTTGAAAGTATCAAAAATTTCTAAAAGCATACCATCAAAAAAACTTGACCTATTGAGTAGATCAAGAAAACAACGATAGCAACTGCAACAAGAGTTGAATATGCAATAGCAATCCAAGGTCACATACCTAGACAGAAACTAAGCTCTCACTCATAACTCATGTAACAAGCTACACCAAGTAAGAAGTGTACAACAATTAGCTCATAAGGACCATCATTGTACAATCATTCATCAATGGATGCTGCTTCCAAAATTAAGTAAAAGTGCAAGTCGATAGTTGTAGAAGTAAGAATAATGGCACTTAAGATAATATTGTTTTCATAAAGTAGCAATCCAGTAACAAGTTCATGATTACCATCAATATCAATGGAAGAAGTTGCAATGAAGGCCATAACCACTATAGAAGTTGCGGTCAACAAGGTAGGAATCATCAAAATGCAAAACCACCTAATGTAAAAAGGTTTTTGGTGCTGGTTATCAATAGGTAATACCGAGGTATGAAGTAAATGTGTTTTCGATTTTCTTTTATCTGTTGGGAAGCCAATTCAGTCAGCGTTACAAACCTTTTTGTTTTTACACCGAAGGTCTCTTAACAATATCTTATCTATATTATAAAAAACAAGTGTGAAACTTTTTTTTTTTTCCCTTTTTGATTGGATTTAAAAAAAAAAGAAAGAAAGAAACTTTTGAACAGCTAAATCAAAGACAAAAAAATCCATTTTCAAATAGAAAGCAACGGAGCCATCATAGTACTTTTTAACGCTGGCAATTTGATCATTTACCCATTTATGGGTGATACATTCTATTTTTAACTTTTTTTAATGGAAAGGGTCAATTTGATTGTAGAGCCGTATGCAATGCACAAAAGAGGATGCCCGTACGGTTGTTCAATTCTATCTTTTTCCTATTATTTTTATAATATTATGAATATATTTATATAAATAAGCACCATTATGCATTTTTATGTAATTATTAACAAGGCGTACGTGTACAGGAGTTGGGTGGGGGACTGCGCGTCGACCGAGATTATAGCTTTGATTATTTTAGTTTCCTTTCCACAAATTTCTGAAACCAGCATAGCAATGTTTAACGTCCAACCATCAGGTTCCCACTATGGATGCTTCTCTGAACCAAAGTGCAAGACGCCTAAAAATCATATACTCATAGGGGGATCCTTAAAGTTTATACGTCAAGTGCGTTATACCTACTGGTCGACCTAGCGTGTGTATAATATTTATTCCATAAAATTTGAAACGCGACTACATTAATAAGAAACTAAACGCATCAAAAAGTTCGCATTCCTCTAGCTCCAATTATATTTGGCACGTCCTCGGTTCAGCAAGCAATCATTTCAAGCTTGAATGCAGTTTTTAAAGCTGGACAACAAGTTTGAGCAATAGACTCAATTCATTTATACCTGGAGCCAGACCTAAATAATTAGGATAATTGAAGAACGTGTTGCACTTGCACCATCCACTGAATTGGCACGTAGTACAAAACATCCAAGAATCTGCAGCTAGAATTATCTCGTGGTGTTGCATCAGCTACCAAATTTTTTGCAGCATCCTCAGAATTTGTATTGGCGGTAATTTCCCCGGTTTGCTGATGGCAATACTGCAACTCGTTTCAAAACCACCCTCATTCATCTTCTCTGGAAGTTCAAAACTTTGACAGAGATGGCAAATACGCCAAAGAAGAGAGCACTGAAGGTAATAAGCACAACGACTGTGACTCCAAGCATTCCTGGTCCATAACCAAATTGGAAATCGATGTACTCCTTGATTGTACCCCTAAATCCAGGCCCTTCTATTATTGTCTCTACATCACCTAGTTGGGAGGTAATAATGCCGCGCAAAGTCCAAGCAATTGGACAAATATAATAGAACCATATCCACCATCCAGGGATGCGCTGAATCAAAATTATTAACCAGTATTAGGCTTAAATGCTATAGATTTACAAGCAAAAGATGCACATTTGAACATACAAATATTCATTCCTCAATCATGCTTTTCACGCTGCTAAGCTAAGTATGCACACAAACTTTAGATTTTTATTTGGTTCCAGCACATAGAATTTGATGAACTAATGTGGCTTAGGTAAAAGGATTTACTGGATGTGAAAGAACGGGTTTAGATGAGTATTGAAATGATTTAGATAAGGACTTGCACAACTGCAGTAGCAAAAATAATGATAACTTATATCAGGTTGTCTTGTCATTCAGCCAAACCAAATTACAAGTATTGTGCCAATGCAGGTGAAAATTTTGTGTTTTGTTTACAGGAATTATAGCACCTCTTCCTCCCAGATCCATGAAATCATAAGATGACTCATCATAAATTGTTGATGAGGTGCAGAAACAAATGACTGCTTAAGTTTTATGCAACAGCAGAATGAAGATATGACACTGCAAGGATAAATCTAGCAATAGTTTCCTTTCCCGATTTTGTTACTTTGGGATCATGTATCTTTCTAAAAACTAGCAATTTGAAAATCATATTTTATCAACATTGGCAACCTGATTCTTGTACCAGTTATAGCTACAGTTTCATATTTTCATGATTTTACTATTTTGAAACATTACGTCATAAATTATAATTTGGCACATAAAACCTTTCACGTTTCCCTCCCCCATTACCACTCTCCCTTAGCCACTGTTTTTTCGTAATCATTGAAGCCGATGAATAAAAATTTCAGGATTCACTGAAGCCTTGACTTGAATCTTTAAAATATGAAAGACATGTCGAGTAAATATTAGTTTAGGGATAATAAAGGAATTAGTAAAAAAGCAGGTCTACTAATATAATAATGCTAAACATTTCTAAGCTGACTTTAAATATGCAGAAATCAATTACGGGAATATATACTTACTGGTTTTGGGACAAGGAAGCCAGAGAGGAGATTCCACAATGAGTAAAATGCAGAGGAAACAACCGCAGCCAAGTGTTGAGTGGCAGTGAGACCAACAACCATCATTCCATAAAAAGTGAAGTACGTGAATGTGAGAAACATAAACAACAGATACAGAAAAAATTTGCCTGCAATCCACAAACCACGTGGCATATCAACACCACTAGTTACTGTGTGAACCACATATTCACAATTTATTAATATGTTGTCATTGACATAAAAAAAAATAGTACAACAAGGCAACATTTGAACTTTGATATTGGTAAGAAAAAGATGAGGAAAAATAGATTGTGTAGAACACATAAGCACAAAATTATATCAAGTGAGTGAATAATTTTTGTTACCGTTTTCGTTTCTAAAATTCCAATATCCATAGTGCAAGGGGTTGAGAAGGAATGATTTTTTGTCTAGCACAACACTCGACTGCAGAAAATCTGAGTTTTTTAATTACAAATAAGGAATTGATATGAAACGAATGCTGAAAGTGCGAGACACGGGGACATGAATGCAACAGGTACTCTCTATTAGCCTTTCCAACTTGTATTTAATGGATGTTTAGAACTTCTCTTGCATTATTTTCATATCATGTATACCTTTCTAGACAACAACATTCTTCCAGAAGTTCTAAAGTAGCACAACAGAAACTACTGCTCGGCTTGGGCCAGCATACATATCCTATAAAAAGAAGGCTTACCAAAACAGAAGAAATATAAAACATTTCCTCGATATACAAAATTTCACCAAAGGAGAATGCAAATTCTAATTTAGAAAATTGTCATCACTATAACGATCATTTAAATGTTTACCTTACTAGAAATGGTCAAATTCTTCATCGTCAATTGAATCACTGATAATGACTCAGAATTCTATTTTATCATCAATCCAATCTCCATTCATGTATTTTCTTTTTCTAATCAATTAATAGATCTCTTTACTTGTATGACTTAAATGTCTTGTATTCTCAAAAAAGTGATTCCATTGATGGGATTTCGAATGAGGTTGCTGAGATTGATATTCAAATATTTCTTCTTAGAATGTATCAATTTGACCCAAAAGGGGGACCAAGCATGTTGCCAATAGAAGCATGTATTGCTTTTAAAGAATCTCCTAATTGTTCTAAAGCAAAGTTGGTGGTAAAGGGGGATATGCATATGCTCCTAATCACCAAATGAAATCCCTTTGGTCTAATGGAACCATTTTCTTTTATGAAATATTGGAAATTATCTCATGTATTACATGTATAAAAGTATATATTTGCAGGCTAATATGGTATAGTTACACATTTTTAGCAACTAACACAGTTTCGTATAACTATAATCTTTCTTCTCAAAAAGAAAGAAAAAGTAATGATTAGTTATTACCCTTTTGAATTTAGAAATATATTTCAAACATTTTTTTTCTAAATTTTAAATAATAGGGAAACAATAAAATCTGGATACTATTTTTGTGTTTGTTATTTTTTTGATTAAAATTGACTGGCCTTCATCTATATGATATTGTGATTGCTGTTGGGTTGCAATACTTGTGGATATTTGTTTTAAAATTATAATATATAATAGTGATGTGATGATTCTAAGAAATATATGATAACTAAATGAATACTAATTAAGGATTGTGATGGCGAATTTTCATAATAACACTTGGTCAAACTACAACCTTTCCTTAACCCAAAAAAACTCTTTCAAGACTTCTGATTAATTTTGTTATTTCTAAACTAAGAAAAAAATTTAGTCATACATGTTTTTTTGAGTTAAAAAATTTATAAAAACAAATTCAAATAAATAGACTAAAAATATTGTATTTAAGTGAGGAATATTGTATTTATTTTGAAATTCAATCTTTGCGCAGGAATCAAATGTTTGTAAGGATTTTAATGACGAAATTAGGATGAGTGGTAGACCACAAACCTTGTAATTTTTACTTTGTTTGTTAGGGAAAAGAAAAAATAAAAGACTATAAAGGTCAATACTATAGAATGTTGTCAAGAGGTGACTAACTTGAGGAAATCAACCAAATGGATCAACTGTCAAGAACTATAGAACAAATTGATGGTGACATTTCAATTATTCGAATTGCAATAGAGCTTAATCAACTGAAAAATTGTAAAACTTAATGAGAAAAAAACAAAATAAATGTTGAATACGAAGAACACGTGGCTGGTTTTTCAGCTATAAAATAGAGGATTGAAAATTCAAATGTTAAATTCTTGATGAATGATTAAAATTTTCTAAGCAAATAAAAGGCCTCACGCAAGCACAAAAGCAATCGAACAATTCACTTTAAGAAACCTCAAGAATAGAACTTCATTTCTATTTTCCGGGAGGTTTTCTTTGGAACTTAATTTATATATATATATATATATATATATATATATATATATATTTGCTTCATGTTTTTAGTCGAGCCTTATGTACACTACCGAACTTTAAGTGAGTCTCGAGTTGATTGATCCAACCAATCTAATATGTATGACAAGCTTGAAAAACTTAAACCAGTGTGAATATAAGTTGTACTCAAGAAACAAGACTTCACAAAGATTTTTATCATTTTTGAGGGAATTACTACTGAAAATTGGAGAAGAACGGATGTAAAGGAATTAATCCATTCTTAAACAATTATAAAGATCTATTGCATATCAAGTGTATGCCTTGGGTACTACTTTGTTGTTATTTTTAAGTCTTAATTTTTAAATTTCATTTGTAGTAATATTTTCCCAATGCTATATTCTCATTGTATTTGATTACTTACAAATGTATGCATTTTATTTCTAAAATTTGAAGATATTAGTTTACTTTTTATTTTTAACAACTTTTCCCCTGCATTATATTCTCATTGTATTTGATTACTTATAAATATGTGTTTTATTCGTATACTTTAAGCAGATTAGTTTATTGAGTGTTTATTACGAAAAATAAAAAATGGCCCTCCCACATATTTATTTAATTTGAAAATTTAGTTATTTACTTTTTGTTGAATTCAATTTGCTTAAATATATTTAATTAGTTCAAAAAGTTTTCATTATTTTATCATACTTGTCCATACTAAGCCATACCATAATGATTGTGTTTAGACTTTAAATAAGAATATTTAGGGCTTTGCATTAAAAATCAATAATTACAAATTACTTTCATAATATTGGGCAAGAATTACAATTATTTTACAATTATGAAATTGATCTGAAATTTAAATTTATTATGAACGTGAAATTTTAGTTCCCAAACCTTTCCTCCAATGAAATTTATCAATTCAAAAGCAAACTAAGAAAATGTTTAGAATTATATAATTTTTTATGGAATTTAATATAAATCTTTAATTTGTAATTTTTGTTTAACAAACTTCTTCAACTATGATTTTATAAGTTTTTCTTCTTTTTGTAATTTTTTTTCTTCTTTAAAAATCTTTAAATCTATGTTTGGATGCAAATTTTGCATCCATCAAAATTAATTCTCCCAAACATACCACACATTAAGATAACACTTTTTTTACCACTTTTTCTCTCCTATTTTTATACTATTATTAAGTTTTCATATCAAATTTTCTACCTTCAAAATTTGCATCAAAACAAAGCCTATGTTTTTTGGTTAGTTCATATTTTCTTTCTACGGCATATGCATTCAAAATTTTTGCTGTTTACACTCACCCACACATATATATTGCCAAAATACAAGCATTAGCTTTATGTTAAAATGTTTAATACTTAATGATTTTTGAACTACAGTTATTGAAAAAAACATTAATCGACTTCATTTGATATTACTCTTGAACTTTTTAAATTAATACCTTGTATAAAGTTAATTATTGTTTTAAATTATTTTGCATATAAAAGTTTACTTTTTAGGTTTAAAGAAGATTTTCAAAAATATTATTAGATATTTATTTTCTATTGTGTTTAATTATAAGTTTATATTACTAAAAATTCATAAATATATTGTTGGTGTAAGATATTAAGTTTGTTAGTCATAATTTGTCTTTATTTTTATTAAAATTCTAATAAGAGTTTATTAAACATAATGGGATGTAGGAGTCAAAGTACCTTAATTATGATGAGATAATATTTTATAAATGATTATATTGATCTGATATATTAATAAAGCATTAAAAATTTTAAATATTTATTATATTTTTATTATTTAGAACAAAGATATGTGTGTGTGTGGGCGCGCGTGCGAGTTTTTTCAGAATATAGCTAAAACCACACAGAGGGGATTTAAACTTTTATGTATCTAAATTTCTTCAATATTTAAGAGGCTATAAATCATAACTAGGACCAATCTTACAAAAGATTTACAGGTTGTGAGCTATGCTGATTGTCTAGACTTAACAATGTAAAGTATAATATTAAGTTACCAATATTGTTGTTGAAGATTGATTAAGTTAGACAAGTGATGACATATAGAAGTGTAAAAATGGCAACCAACATTGTAAACAAAAATAATAGAAAAATGAACGTCATACCTGCTGTCCTCTCGAAGTTGATCATGAAGTACGTAATAATACCATATATTATTGTTTGCACCAAAATGTAAGGAATCTCCACAAGTCCCTGGAATGAAATAAGTTGATTGGTCTCTTGAGCACAATTTAGCTCAAAAAATTGAAGTATTAAAGGCTAACCCATATTATTTATGCCATATCCAGAAATAAGCTAGTTCAGCACTTGAAATGCTGGGAGGAATTGAAGCACTATGTCTTTGTAAAAAAGATTCTTAATCGTGAAACTAAGCTATATGTGTTGCTACTTGCAAGTTTCCCAAACATAATGTATATATTGAAACTTGTGTCACAAAAGAAACTATGTATTACTTTTGGTAGGAAACTTTGAAAAGAAAAATGAAGATTTTTTGTATTTAAATCCAAATGGGAATACCAACTGCACTATATAACAACACGTTATTGAGAAGCTAAAACAATTAACAAAAAAACTTAACCTGGGCGAATGCAAAAGGAAAGGGGGAGTACATTCCAGCAGCTTTCTCTCTATAGAATACTGTCCTCTCAATAGATACTACTGGTTGCACAGAAGAAGAATTGTTGACCCCAAGAAACATGGCAGAAGAATAAAGTGCTCCCAGCACAACAAACAAGTTCTGAGTTGAATCCCTGCAGAATCATTAGACGACTATATAAATGCTTCAGTTCAATAAATGGCATGCTAAATCACCAAAGTTTAGACTGAGAACAACGCAATCGATATATTATTAGAGGTGTTAACCAGGCAGAACTAGAGCAACTGATCATGGCTCGAGTGCCTAGGATTATGATCATAAACACCCTAATCTTTTATATCAAATGATATATGGGTCAAACTATGAACCTTAAAACAGTTTAACCAACTCATCTAGAAACATAATATAACAAACTTGATATAATTCTCAATATTTGTTATTAATTTCGATTTGGATACCCCTATGTAATGCAATTCATCTGTCACATGAAATCTAAGCGTGACAGTGAATCAGGAATAAAATAAAAGAATGCACATGAGATTCTTATAAAAGAAACACGAGAATGAATTCTGGGATATCAGGATAAAATCTTCAATAAATAGAGGAAGATACAGAAAGGCCTAATATGAATGTAAGCAAAACATAGAAAGCAAAGCACTTATGAGGTGATAGATACACATCAGCATTGATTTTGCTTACTATTCCAATACTCCTATGGAAAGGCATTCTCTAAAAATTCTCAAAGATATGGTTGTATTCAATAGTTACCTGCTGATATTGTTTCTGATAGAATGTAAACTGCAATCTATCAAAAACACAAACTTTTTGGCAAAAGAATTGAGGCTGTCAAGAGTATTGGTTATGTTTATTTTGCAATTATCCACTACCCAAAAACACACTCAATTATTATCTTTCTTTTTTTTATTTCTATCTCTCTCTTATTTTCATTCAATTCTAGAGACAAAAACATCTAAAAACACACACCAAAATTTAAAAACAAACAAAGCCATTACATTTCAGCCCTCTCTAGATAGTCATATTTATTGTAACACACTATTTTGGTGAATTTCTGGGGAATAACTAGGTAATTAGGATTTGTTATTGCTTAATATTGTTTTTCCTTACATCTCTATATGTAGGTTTACTTGCAACAGTTCTTTTGAACAGGCTATTCACCTTTTCACCCTATTGATCTTATTCCTCTATACATATAGTTTTGCTCTTTCTATTCAGCCAAAGATTTCTCCCATTATATTTGATGAAACATGTGCTAACATGAAATGAAGCAAACACAGTGAAATCAATCAGGGCCTGTTTTGATCCTTAAACTAGAGCTAACGCTCATTTATTTGGTTAAAAAAAAAAAAGGGCTTTGATAAATTTTTCTCTTTTGCTAAGGATAGGCAACAACACTTATACATTTTATGTACACCTAGCACCACCGCAGCCATAACTTCTTCAATCATGATACAATTTTGGGAAATTTCTATAAGCTGAGCTTATTGAGTTAACTCAGACATTTTCTAGATATTTTTAAGTGGAAACACTGTCTAACCTTTGACAACTGGCAAAACCTTGTGGGTGTTTTCACTCCCTGACATGGATATAAATAATAAATACATCTTCAATATCTAATGAAACGAGCTTTCTCATCCATGGGCAATTGGTGAAGACCATGCTGAAGTAATACGTGTCCATTTAGCATCAATTTGTTTTTGTTCAATTCTGAGAACAAATAGTAATGTTCCTATAATCAGCTCCTTAACAGTTAGCCTAGTGTTTAGGCAACACTTAAAAAATAAAGGAATTATTGTAAATGGAAGTGAATTGATGACTAAAAATTGGAGATTGCAGCAAAATTCTCATCAGCATTGGCATGGTAAAAGGATTAACGTGAGACACAGACTAAGGAGCCTATCAATGCAATCAAAGAATTATGCATAAGCAAAAAGGCAGCTGCAGGAAACATGACAGTACCTTTTGGAACCAACATCCCAAAATATAGTGCCAATAATAAGAGCACTTAATGTTGTAAAGAACAATCTGACGGCATTATATGCAGGACTTCTCCAGTAAACGAGATTTTGCTTCCAGAGGCAGATTCTAAATTGAGAAAATGCATCCCTAGAATATGTTGACGTAAATTTCAGAGGTTCTGAATTTTCAGGTGGAACACTCAAATGCTGAATGGAATCTTCAACGTCCCTGTGTTAACAAAGTCAAATAGACTATTTCCGTTAACTGGAAAAAGCAGCAATAATTGGCAGTGTAGCATCAAATGATTCTTGATCTAGAGAAGTAAACAGCACATATAGGATTACCGATACTGCTGTGAATTTTGGTATATCGAAGCAAAATCATCGTGAATCTTTTCTTCAACAGCAGGCGTACTTATCTCGAGCATCCAAGTTGCAGGGTTGTAACCACCAGTTATTGGTGCAACTCCATGTATCCCCTGGGTAATCAAAACAGAAGCTGTGATACTTCATCAGATAAATAAGAAAAAATGACTTTTTTTACTGCATGACATTCTAATTGGAGATAGATATGATCAATAGATTGCCAAAAACGTTTGCTCTTTTAACGAGTCCCATAGAGTCATGGGACATGTGTAGACATAATCCAGAGGAAGGTTGATTGATAATAGACTTAATTTTACCTGAAAATAATCAACCATGGTTTGAGACTTCTCACCAAGTTTCCCGCCATATATCACTCTCCCCCCTCGCTTCAAAAGCAGAAGCTGCAAGTTCTAATTTCTGTTAGCAAATTGTATCTGATCAAGTATAATAAGATATGATATGGTACTTGAAATTCAAACCTCATCGAAGGCTTCAAATATCTCAATACTTGGCTGATGTATGGTGCACACCACAGTTCTTCCGGTATCAACAGTATTACGAACTGTTCGCATGACAATGGCTGCGGCTCGTGCATCAAGGCCAGATGTAGGTTCATCCATGAAAATGATTGATGGATTAGCAACAAGCTCCACGGCAATTGTTAAGCGTTTTCTTTGTTCAGTGGATAACCCGGAGCTTCCAGGCAAACCTACCAAAGCATGCCTCAGGGAGTCTAGTTCCACTAATTGCATTACCTCTTCAACAAACTCCTGAAAAAATAATGTTTAATTATTGAAAAATTCAAATTAAACAGTCAATATAACATAAGAATCCTTAATGGATGGTCTATTGCAACTCACTTTTCTTTGTGCTTCAGTCACTTCTTTTGGAAGCCGTAGAAATGAAGAAAACCAGAGAGACTCAATAACTGTCACCTGAGGAGAATGTATGTCGCTTTGTTCTACATATCCTGATATTCTAGCAAAAGTTTTTTGTTCCTTCGGGTAACCAGAAATTCTAATATCTCCTTCTATATACCCACTAGTCTTCCTACCAGCGAGGACATCCATCAATGTTGTCTTCCCTGCTCCACTTGACCCCATTAATGCTGTAAGAACACCAGGTGCAAATACTCCACTGACATTGTGCAAGAGTTGCAACCTTGTTTCCGGTACACCTTGCGCACTCATTTCCTAAAAAACCATAAATATTTTAGAAGCAAAAGATATAGGTTGGTTGCAGACCAATTTGTTTAAGATATTGATTACCTTAGGCATATCAACAAAGTAGTTGACATTATGGAAAGTCATGTTTAATGGTTGAAATGGTAGAATCATTCCTTTCTTTTTTATTTTATCATTGCCGGCTATTGTAATAGACTTGGATTTCCCGGCTTGACCTGCCAAATGAAGTTTGACAAAAAATGACAACAGCATGTCATATTCTTCATGCCATGACAATGATAAATGATAAAAACATATATGTATCTACACATTTACCACTGATAGTTGAACTATCTTGGTCATCATCTGGACATATTGTCTGTGATTTTTGAATAGCTGAAAAATAGAATAGGAGATGTTAAATCAAAATATTATCAAGTTATTTACATAATCACCCTCTAAAGATGGTGCCATGTTTATAGAATTCAATTTGAAAATAAAACAATACCAGATTTAAAGTTAGAGGAAACTACCCTTTCCGAGTTCCATGAAATTCCATTTTTCTTCAAATACAAATTTGTTCAATTTATCGTTATCTGGGAGTAAGTTACTATTTTTAGAAGTTGACAGATTTATTCATTTGGAAATCAGGAGATGATGTTTGGATTCAGAAATGTAAGTTCAGTGCTCATTGGATTATTCTGTAAACTATTGATTGAACCATGTATTCATAATCTGAAGAATTTGACCAATTCCTTGAATTACAACATTATAGCCACTTAAGTTGAATTATTTTATATGCACAAGGTTTCTTTAGCTTAAACTTAAAACCCTCTTATGTATATCAAAAATGTCCAAAAACTTACGATTAAGAAGGGCCAGCGCTATTGTCACAGCAATGTTGAAAAGTAGGGTGTACGCCAGTAAAACACCAATTCCAAGCCAATACCAATAATCATCATTAGGTAAACTGTGAAGCTGGAGAATCTCGTCTCCAAGAGGGATGTTATAGGCAGCTGATCTCTGCAAAATCAAAGTGAACATACATAAAACATCATGCATCAGCAAGCAGAAGTTCGGTACTACTTTCTATGTGGATTCCGCCAATAATCCAATCATCCATAGAACACACCTCCATCCATCTTGTAGCAGTAAATTCATTAACAGAAATTGCGCGCTGTCCATAGGATAATGGAGACACCCAGAAGGCCCAGATCCACCATGGCTTGATCATTCCTGAGAAGGAATATAACTATGGAAATCAGAAAAATTTTTAATTTCCAATAATGTCAAGATTAGCTTTCCATATATCTTTTATTTATATATTCGAGATGTTTTTTATTGACTATATGGCTGATTCTGTAGATCTAGCTTTGTAAATGGCATGATTCGAGTATTTGAGTTTAGAGTTTACATCATCATTTTAAGGATTACATTGAACCCAGATTTGTTACAAGTGCAGTGCTTCCTTTACTAAAAACATTTGAAAACAATAATATTATTTTCACCATCTCTATATAACCAGTGAATAACTATGTATGATTGCAATGAATGCTTACCTTTTGGTATTATAAAACCACCCAGCAAAAAAATTGCCAACAATGCAGCTGACCCAAAAGTATTAGCAATAATCATATCTCTTGCAATTGAAGCCATTGTCCTAAAGAGACCCAATGCCATTTGATGTATAGAAAAGAGTAGAAACATATAACGGAAAAACCTGAAATATTGTATATGATGGAGTGAGATTCAAAAAAATTTCATTGTTAAACGAGATTGAAGAGTGAGTAAAAGAAACCTTCCAGCGCCGGGAGCAAATCCTACAGTATAATACACAATGCAAGACCATACAACTGCTTCAATCACCGAGTAAGGTAGACGAAGTATATAACTTGCAATAGACCAGGCCCATGCAGGATGGAAAAGATTATCTCGCTGCTTATAGAATACAGGAAGTCGAAATATCATCAGAGGTAGCTCAGAAAATCCATTGAACATCATGTGCACCAGTCCAAAGAACAAACATGAAAGATAAAGCTCGCCATTTGCCACATCAGTGGGATGTATTCTCGTTCGAAGAAACATTGTACACGTCACAAATGCTACAAATGCAACCTGCAAAAATGTGATAAAAGTAAAAATGCAATAGACCTATAATTTTAGGTCAGTGATAAACAAGGCCAAAAATACTTAGTTCACTTAAATTACATTGTGCGCATATACATATTCAAGTGCATATATAGAATAAATTTCATCAATCTTTCGTATATATGGTTTTTCTTTTTGTGAAAATATTAATAGTATGAACTAGCTCAGAATAAGCACGAATCTATTAAAAATATGATGAGTTTGAGTTAAACTGGAAAAAAAATTGAGAGCTAAATTTGAACACATGCCCGTCAAGTCTGATGATATTTGAGCTTGGTCTAGTTTAAGCTCAATTCACAATGACAGATTGACAGCCTTAAATATAAACACATGAGTAACTCAAGTTGCTAATTAATGGTGCATATTAAAAGCTTTTGGTACATCATACGATGACAAAGTTAAACATTACGACTGCTTAACAAATAAATTCATAAAAGGGAAACATGGATGTAAAAATATATAAACATGTGCACGCCAGGGAACAACACAAGAAACAACGTGTAAAATATGCTACTCTTCGGGATGGGATAAATAACAAAAGTATGTTTTATCCATTATCAACCTCATCGTCAGTATGGTACTATAACTTAAACACAATGCACTTGGATTAAATTACCATTAAGCAATCAATTTTTGAAATGTTGTAGCTTATATTGCTATGTATTATCAGTCATAATATGGGACTAGATCAACGCTATCATCTATCATTCCAATACATATAAATTCAGATCATATTGGAAATTATCCCGAGTACAGGTAAATTGGCCAAAAATTTGGACTACGATATTGGATATAATCATCTAAACATATAAATCTGTTGAAACTTTCAATTATAAAATACAAATGTGAAACAAAGGCGCGAGAGAGGACTGAAGATTTCCATGACAGAATAAATGTGGGCCTATAGCCCAACTTTCGCCCAGTAACCATTGCTTTTTCTTTTTTTTCTTTTTTTTCAGAAAATAACTGGCATGTCACTCATATAGAGGTTGTTTGATTTTCTTAAATAGGCATGAGGCAAGGGAATAGAGATTAGTCAATCACATTGTATATGAGCCAAAACATTACATAATCTATCCTCCTATTGTTGCATAGCCACTCACAACCTGCTTAGCATGTTTACTATGTATAGAAATGGCAATCACATGACCCTATTATTTATTTGGACACACACTGTGAAGTCCAAGCCATGCTCTTCACAAACTATCTCTTCACCTTTATGCATTTCAAACTCTTGTTTATGTCACAAAAGTTAAAATTATAGGCCAAATAATGGTCGTGACTTTGCTAATTCTAAGACAAATTTTCTAGATCTTTTCCCTCTTTCCAACCAAATTTCGAGGAATGGTATTGATGTGCACCACTTATTAGGGGCATAATAACAATGTCCTAGACTTACTAAATGAGAAAACAATAGGTTAAGTATCATATGCGAAATAAAGACAATTACTTTAGGCACACTTGACCTAGATGAAATAACAACTACTTATCTTGTATAGGACAATACTCCACACTCAACTCAAATAAGTGACACAGGAAAATGGATAGTAAAATCTATCAACTAATAAATACCCATTCCCTCTGTTTTGGTAAGTTTAGCATTCTCTTTATAGCTCTATGTATAATTTCTTATTCCCAAAGCATGGGATTGACCATTTGAGGATCTTAACTTACCTCAAAACTTCCTCAAACTTCCTCAAACAATATTTTTTATCCTAAATGCTATGCTGCATCAATATGAGGTTAGAATACAATAAGATGTGCGCACCAATAACAAAACTATTGTCACACATTGATCAATAATATAATGGGCTAGATGTCTAGCAAAAATTTATTGAAACACAATCTGGTTAATTTTTTGACAAATCTAATTACAAATATCTCATGATACTTTTGCTTTTAACATTTTGTTCCATATAATTTATAGTTTACACACATAAAAAGAAAATGTGTGATGTGCGTTGAAACTGTTGAATCTTTCTGTTCATCTTTTGAATGCATTTTGACATATGAAATCTGTATTCAATGGGGAGCCAAGAAGCAACGTATCTTACCCGAGCTTGCACCTCACTTTTAGAAGTATCCAAGCATCACAATTCACAGAATGTAGGCTGGATTTCAATTACCTATCTTATCCAATTATCCAACATGCATGCATAGAAGTGTCCATGCATCATAGACTTGTAGGTCAGGTTCCAACTATGTCACACTTAGTTCTGGAAAAGGATTTGGCAACTTCATCCGTAACTCAGAAACTTTCTCACATCAAATGTTTCCTCATATGAAAAATTCTGAGTAAAGAAAATTCATGTCTTTTTGTACTTTTTGCACCAAACACATGAGGGATTTCTAATGCAATAGAGATATCTTTGTTCTCTAACTAATGATGGTTACTGCTGGGAACAGAAAATCAAAAAATTCAAATAATGTGAACCAAAACTTCAGCAATTAAAGATGAAAGATTGTGTTTGATAAGCTCGACAGAAAAAATATGAGAATTACATAAAAGTAATTGAAGATAGCAAATTATATCCTTTATTATGCGACAGGCACAGGAGTAGGTTCACTGGAAGAGTCTGGTGCTGGGTGAAGACTACAAAAGATGGATTAGGGAATTCCTTCCTCTCTTCCTCACACACACACACACACACACACACGCTCTCTCTCTCTCTATCTCAAAAGTTGGTTCTCAATCTATGGGAAAATTTGTCAGCAAATGGTTTTTGTTATGGCATTAGGAAAATTGCTCACATTGTCAACAAAGGAATATTTTGAAAATAAAAATTTAAAATCACTGGAAGCTTATGCATCAGCATCCATAAT
The DNA here is from genome assembly GCA_019155195.1 of Avicennia marina. Lineage (NCBI taxonomy): Eukaryota > Viridiplantae > Streptophyta > Magnoliopsida > Lamiales > Acanthaceae > Avicennia > Avicennia marina. Next base: position 7,713,620 of record CM032783.1, on the reverse strand, counting down.
TATCTATTTAGGAACAACCAAGACTAGTTGCTTGACTTTCTTCTGCTAGCCTTTCAGGATGCATAAACAGAGGGGACAGAACATAACTATTCTTTAACTGATTGAAGCACCTAAAATGTTTGAATGCAAAGAAATTGTAGTCCAGTCATGCTTGAAGACAGTTCTCTTAGACAATAGATCTATTCTTATGTTTTTAAGCTTCACTTAAATCTTTTCCACTCACTCTACATGCTTTTTACAAAAGCTAAACAAGATGGGTACACTAATGATTTTGCAATAAAAATACAAGTGGTTAATCATTTTAAACGACAAAAATGGAAACATACCTGGCATGTTCTAAAGATGTACAGAAAACGATGTCTATTGATCAGAAGTAACTCTCTCGAAAAACAAGCTTTAAAGAGCTCCCATTTTGGTACAGCATACTTTGTTCTGGGTAGAGCTGAAGGGTGTTTTTTGGATTTATCATATGGGCTAGAGAGAAAAGTGCGCACTTCCCGACCATATCTCGAATTTCTAAATTCTTCAGCTATTTTTGAAACTGGAATAAACTCATATGGCTTGGAATGATCACCCCAATATTGAGCCTGATCTTTTTTTGATGTAACCTAGACATGTATGGCTTGGATAAGAACATATGAACATCAATCAGAACGAAAAAGGCAAGATGGGGCTTACCTCCTGTAGAAAATCAGCAACGCTCTTGCGAGGTGGCAATCGAAAACCCAATGACTCAAAAAACTCAACAACTTCAGCACGAGGCCCTTCATATACAAGGTATCCCTCAGAAAGTAATATAAGATCATCAAAAAGATCAAAAGTCTCTGGAGCAGGCTGCAGAAGAGCCATTAAAACAGTTCCTTCCATAAGATGAACAAAATTCTTTATACAATTAACTATTTGGAATGTTGTAGAGCTATCAAGCCCCGTCGATATTTCATCCATGAAAAGAGTTTTCCGTGGCCCAACCACCATTTCTCCTGTGTAAAACAGATATAGACATCTCCATGAGTAGCACAAAGAGAACCTATTGAAGAGTCTTTTATGTAAATCTTCACACACAAGGCGTAATGTCCGCAAAAATATCAATGTGCATACTTTTGAATAATTCACAGCCCCGGATGTTCAAGAAAAAGGTATCATAACTGTAAAATAAAACCCAAACAGTTGAAAAATCCCAGCAATAATATCCTTGCCAAAAATTACCCAATGTGCCAAACCAAAAGATTCTGTAGATAATTTTCATGACACTTTTGAATCTGATATTACCGTGTACATTTTCAACTTACCCCTTCAGTTTATATAACCAAACTTCAGCTTTTTACACTCCTCCCATGTTAAGTAGAAAGCGTGGAAAGAAGAAGAACAGACCTATTTTAACTTCATATACCTGAACTTCCCTTTCCAGAAATAAAAGGAAAATCTAAAGGATTGTCAGAATAGAGTTGAGCTCATGAATAAAAAAAAAGAATAAATTTAGAAACAAACAGATATTCCTTAAATACATATGCATGGCAATTATTGCATTTTTCTTCTACAAGGCCAAATCAAAAAAATGTTTTTTCTCAACATACTAAACATTGTAATTCAGGGATCAAATCAAGCCTAGAAAGTCAAAACGTGAATTAAATGAGCATTTCTCTCGCTCAATTTCTGAGGGTTCACAAGATTAAGTCAAAGGTTCAACTCCATTCCTTAGCTCTCTTCAAGCTATGTTTGTTATGCAATTATATATCCTTCAAAAAAACATATTTAATTATTATCTATTTTTTTATCTCTTTTTCTCTTTTATTTGTATATAATTCTCAAGAAAAAAACACCTAAAAATATACACTAAAATTTAAAAACTATAAATTTTTAACAACAATTTTTGATAATTAAACATTAGGTAAATATTCAGTGACTGTAACTATCGAAATCAAATAAGCATTCGACAGAAAGCTCAAAAAAAATCCTGCTAAATTCAAGAGGATGTGCACAAAAAAACTACATACTAAATTCTGAAAGCATAACCAAAATTATACATGAAAATATATGAACCTATAGATCCTCATGGACAAGAAGAGAAGAGGTGGAGACCTGTAGTCACTCTCTTCCTTTGTCCTCCTGAAACACCTCTGAGCATGTCATTACCAACTAGTGTATCTGAACATATATCAAGACCTAGAACTTTCAAGACGTAGTCTGTTGAGACACTGTGCTTTTTACCACCAACAGATGATGCCTGAGTAATGTGTTGTTAGATATCTTAAAAAAAATGATCAAAATGAAGTAATGGTTATCACACTGGTGCATGTTAAAAATGTTACCTTCATATAAGCATCTATCTCAGAGCGGGGACGTATATTTCTTTCCCTCTCAAGACGGGTAAGATCCTTGAGATATCCTACCACAAAAACATTAAATGCATCAATTGACTATCATTATCAATTCAAATTACTTTCAATATAGAAAGGAAAGGTCTTTAACGGACAGTGTTTCAAGTAAATTACACATAAAAACAAAAAAAATTCAATTAACTAAGGTTATTATATGTCCACTAGAAATATGTTGAAAGGTCAAAATGCATCAAGAGGTTTCTTCAGTTGTTTCCATGAATTCACATCTCTTATTATGTGTCAATATTTTTAAAAAAACAAATAAAATAAAATAAAAATAATAATGTAATCTTTTCTTTGTGCTAGTCCTAGATGATATGATTTTATTGTTCATCACTTAGCTGCAGGGAGCCTCTACCATAGTTCCGTGTAAATTCAGTCAGTGCAAGCAGAGTGTTGAGCTCATATAAGCATCTTAACGAAAGGTTATTTTTACTCTTCTTGACTCAACTAGATGAGAGATGCAACTAACACAGGTTAATTTTTTATTTTTAACAATTTGTATAATTTTGAAGCATAACCATTGTAATGAATTTATTCTTTAGATACAGGCCTCCAAAAGACAATGGCATAGGTGTGGCACTTCTAATCAGCTTTTATGCCCAGGATCCAATTCAGGATTAGAAGTTCATTTCTTTTCTGTTTTCAGCCCACCTTTATGTTCTGCACATTGCTCCAGAGGGTCCATTAGATCATCAAACATGCAACACTTCTGTTTATTTCATGAACAGAACACGATACTAAACCTCATTAGAAACTCAATAGTCATGCAATGTAAGCCTGCCAACACCTGCGGTAATCTTTAGTACAGAAATTTTTATTTTTCCTTTGGTGCATTTCATGAAGAAAACACATAACTGCACCTTATTAGAAACTCAACGGCCAGGCAGTGTATGACTGCCACTGCAGATCACCTTCATTTTCTATAAGTGATCGACTCAGATAGGTGTATCACAAATAAAGAAGTTAAGGGGAAGTTGACCAAAAACAAAAAGAAAATGGTTGGCACATACGATAATAAAGAAAAAAAGGAGCATAGCATATACCCGAAAAACCTTCACTTGCCCCTTGGCATCTAGCAGCAAAATCTAGTGTTTCTCTCACAGTTAGTTCTGCAATGTGATTATCTGTCTGGCTTATGTAAGCACTAGCCCTTTGAACAAAAAATTCATCAAGCTTATGACCATTGTATGCGACTGTCCCACTTTTCTGAAACCAAAAAATGTACGGGACATACAGATGGATTATTCATAGTAAAGAACGATTGTTTTATCTTAAATATAATAGATCTCACAAATTATATCATGTAAATAAACAGTATATTAAAATTGGAGTTTTAATCCGCAATCAAACAGTCAAACCATAAAAAGACCAATGCATTTTATGATCCTGCTCAATACAATAATATCATTTTATATTTCAGTACAGATATTTATAACTAGATGCATCCTGATTCAATTTCCTTAAATCCTAGTAGGTACTAGAGTTCTAAAATATTTTGTAGTGGTCCTAGAGTTGCCCTGTCTATCTTCGTCGCACCTACGTTTCTTCTCAATCTAAAATGTGCTTGGCATAACACACACACACACCCCACGCACACGCGCTTCTCCGAATGCACTGATATTGTTCGCTAAAATGGTTTGAATATAATTGTTGATTTACAATATTTTCTTTTAAAAAACTATGATAAAAATAAATTTGGAGAAATAAAAATGATAATTGGATATATGTATTCTAGTGGATTGCAATTCAATACATAGATAGATAGATAGATGTTTAAGTAACTTCGAATAGAAGAATATTTTAACATTTGGGTAAACTAGTGGGATTTGCAGTACAAGAAAAGTGACAAATGGATTAAAAATAAACTTCGAAAAAAAAATTAAATGTCAAACAAGCATAAACTAACAAAATAAATTTTAAATACAGTTTATTGGGCGGTTTCTTGAATAAGCCCATCCAGCCTAAAATAAGTATAATCTTTCTGTGGACAATTTAACCTATGGCTCTTGGGAACATGTCAATTTATACGCCCCCATAAATGAGCTCTACTGAGATGAATACCCAGGTTAGTTCCGTGTCTGCTAGCTTTACAACTGAGAAGCCACTTTTTGACGGTTCTGTTGCTTTCATCCAACTAAATAAAATTGTCTATAGTTTTATGAATAATGACGTAAGTATTTTTATGGGGTTTGTAGTATTTTACACTATGTGATATGGAAAATTTTCGAAACAATTGTCACACACAACACGTGCGACTTTTGGTATTTCTTCAGAAATTGGACAAAAAAACTTAACATTCCTATTCCTTTAACCATTGGAAACAGTCGAATAAAACTATCTACTCATATCTGATGTAATGAAGATCAATTATTCCTATATTTTTTTAGTTTTATCAACTGTCGACGTATTTCATTTAAATCAATAATCAAGATTTAATTCATAAACATATGTAATATATATATAAATCTATGTAAAAATTAAAAAATGTAAACTAAATCAACGATTCATGTATAAAAATCTGAATTGAATCAATGCATGGCTCAAATTTAATTGAAAAAGTTAACTTAAAAATCTAGTGCCATATAAATGACATATATACAGTTTTCATATATTAATTAAATATGTATATATATATATATATAGTTATAGTTATAGAGAGAGAGGAGGAGGAAAGCTGATTGGAGGTAGGAGTAGCGCAACAGTTGTGAAGGGTAGGAGAGTGAGGCGCAAGGGCGGGGTGCTTGGAGGGGAGCAGTTTGGCGTTGTTAACTTAAAAATCTAGTGCCATATAAATGACATATATACAATTTTCATATATTAATTAAATATGTGTATATATATATATAGTTATAGTTATAGAGAGAGAGGAGGAGGAAAGCTGATTGGAGGTAGGAGTAGCGCAACACTTGTGAAGGGTAGGAGAGTGAGGCGCCAGGGCGGGGTGCTTGGAGGGGAGCAGTTTGGCGTTGGTGTAACGGGATGGAAACGATGAATAATATATAAATCAATATTTAACATAAATTTAAAAAATAAAAGAACAAATAGAAATTTATAATATAAAGTAGAAAAAAATAGTGAGTTCTCATAAGGAAACTGTTGAGGGTAATATCATTTTGGCATTGAAAAAATTTAATTCAGCCAATGGGTCGGTGTGCTTAATTTATTGTGAAAAAACAAAAGAGGGGCAATGCTTTTAGCCTAAATATATTCCACTGATTTGCATGGTAAGTGCTGAACTCGGCATGTTCTCACCTTCAAGCTGCTATCGAGTTTCCCAGCAAGAGCTCGAAGCAATGTAGACTTGCCAGAACCTGGTGGCCCCAAAAGCAGTGTCATCCTAACAGCAGACAAGAAGACATATATGAGGAATTAAGGTCCTTTCATTCCAGATTATTTTCTTCATATTACTAAACCAGATTTAATAAATTGTTTGTGGTTATGTTTTCTGTCAATGATTTTCACACTTGTTCACGTTATTTGATGAGTTGAATCTATTCCCTTATATTCTACGATGAAAAAAAATGGTAATGCCTATATGAAAGACTTAACTTCTAAAATCCCTAAACCAAGAATCATGCTGTGGATGTTAAATTTCTTACGTACAAATGCTGGGCCTGGAGATGAGGAAAGTGCGGGATGAGTTTTAGTTACAAACAACTTTCTGTTTTAAGTGTCTGATCATGTTATGGTTCACACAGTGCATGTTATAAGATGTGACCCTCCGAAGTCAATACTTCCTATGACGATCCCTAAATGAGAACCTACACCGTTGTCCGCGAAAAACAATTGATGTAAACGTTGACGTTGATAAGTTCCTGTTGCTGCCTAGTTAAATTCTGAATGTAAGCATAAGAGCATTCCCTATCGTTTTAAAAATTAGATGACTAAGATTATGTTTTCAATTAGGAATAAACTCCATAAACCATATATTGACAAACTTCCCATGCATCGACCTTAACACAAAGGTTGCTACTGCGTACCTTCCAGGTTTTAACACACCACTGACTTCGTTCAGGATGGTTAGTGCATGTCGTTTTGGGCGAAACATCCTCAATTTAGTTAATAATTGCTGCATAAACAAAGGTCATTATCTTTGCCATTTCACAGTTAACAAAAATGGAGGAAGCCTCTGCAATGACACAAAAAATCAAAATTGCATTAAGTGGGTCGATGAAAATGTTTTACCTCAAGTATATCGCGAGAATAATTCACCAAAGTAGGCAGAGCTCTCGAACCTATTTGTACATTGGCCGTGATATGTAGGTTCTCAAATCGAACTTCAACTTTTGGAATCTCCAAACCCACTCTTCATTGTTGCGATCCAATACATATAACAGCCAATTCATTGCGAAAACAATTAGCAGTTTACAGAATACGTAAAACTGTTGCAGATACCAAAGCTTCTCATTCACTAGTTTCTTCTCAGAATCTAAAAGACAAATACGCTTTGGCTGCATGATAACATTCTATCAACCGATCACATAAATAAAAAGAAACAATTTCGCCTCAGCCAATCCCTATATGAAACCAACTTCACTTTTACCGGCAATATCAAGACTTGGCTCAAATAAGTAAAAGGAAAGTGAGTCATTAAATTTGGGTTTTCCTTTACGACAAAATTTACATATGTATTACAAGTTATTATCATAATGATGCGATGTTAAATTTGGGTAATAAAAATTGAAACAAATGCACAATAAATAGGACAACATCTCCGTTCGTATTTTCGAAATAAAGCCGGAAGACAAACGCAAACTGAAATTAATTGAAAAAATGTACTAAATCTGTGCATGTACACGTAGCGAAAGGCCTCGTTACCTATCGAGGCGTTCTTTGATTCCAGAAAGGAGTTTATAGTTATCTTGGGCGGTTGTGGCGAGTGCTCTCTTAACAAGAAGCTCGCGATTGAACCGATCAAGTTTCCGAACATCAACAGCTTCAGTCCTCGCTTCGTTGTCACCTCTTTCCGAGGCGGTGCGCCTCACTAAAGCGAAATTGGTACGCCGCTGCGAGGGGAGGCGCTCGATAGCCGCCCACCGGAGCTCCTCCTCGTCCTGCTCCACCGCCTCCGCGTTGGAAGGCCGGGAAAACGAACTCTGCGCGTCATACTCGACTTCCAGCTCGAAAAACTCGCTCCCGCTGGATGCAGCCATTCTCGAATCAAATGAATAAAATGTGGAGAAAAAAGAGGTGGGATGCGCGTGTTTATATACATGAATATGGAAGGAGGCGTGAAAGCTGTAAACCTCGTGAATTGTGGTTGTGAAGTGAAAAGTCCGTTAGAGAAGAAGCTCAAAAGTATGCCACGTCAGCGTTGTTGAAGCCGAACTGACCGCCAAGTCTAAGGTCGTTAGATGACTCGGTTGCCCTCCTTCCGAAGAAAGAAAGAACGTTCCGTCGTCCGTAACCGTCACCGTGAGACTTGAAAAACATCTGGCAAGTCAATTTGGTTTTAAACTTAATTTCCAAAAAAAACAAATCCCTTTTCTTTTAATATTTAAAATGTTGAAGACATAAAAGCACTTCTGATTAATTATATTTATTAAAATAATAATAAATGATTCAGTAAAAATTAATATTATCATTGTTGTATGTGGACCGTCTAGAAGATATACGTATATATATATATATATACACACACTTCTAATTGAAACACTTTCATTTTCTCAAAAAAAAAAAAAAAAATCGATGTGCAGTTAAAAAAGTTTGAGGGTTCTAAACTTTGAAAGCTTATGCCATGTATGTGTCAAATAAATCTGTCAAATATAATTATATTTTAGGTAACACCGAAAGAAAAATCACTTCATAGAATGTAAACATATACAGTACAAGGATTTTGATGATATTTGGTATAAAATCTTTCAAAAAATCGATAATTGATTTCGTTTTGTTTTTGAATTCAACGTATTGAATAGAAACAAATATTAAAAAATTGCTTTTATCTTTTGTACTTATCACATTTTCCTTATTTCTTGTAATCTTTTGTTTAAAATTATATATATTCATGACTTGTATTGTAATCCATACTTTAGATTTCTAAAATTTGATATCATTATGTTATATTTATTAAATAAAAATACTCATAATAGTTCTATCTTTATACGTTATAAAAACTTAAATCAAAATGGAAAATGGTGAAATGCATAATATTAATATATAAGTTGCTCAGTTAAAAAATTTAGAGTTTTGAATTTTCTTTTATAAGTTCTAATTTTTTTTTACAATACCAAGTCGAATGCATCAAAAATTTCGATAGATTGTCGTTTTGAAATTTCAATTTACAACTTAAACTCATTAAAATGACACTGCGGTGTTCAAAGAAAAGGGGAGCAACGAAGGATGCTAATTCACCAAACAAATGCGTATCAATTGGAGAAAAAAGTTCATATTGTGAAAGCATTAATTATAGTAGGCGTCTGGTTGGGTTAGTAGACCTGCCGGCAAGAGCACTGCTCTAGCACTAAATGATTGGGACAAGTGTCATTATTTTTTTATTTTTGTATCCTTTTATTTTTATTTAATTTTTTTCTTTCTTATTTTCATTTTTTATTTTTGGTTCTTTTGTTTCTTTTATTTTTGGCTTTTGATTCTGCAATTTTTCTTTATTTTCTTTAAATTTTATTTTTGTAATTTTTTTATTTCAAAGCCATTATTTTGAGGAATTTAAAATTGAAGCAATTATGAACAAATAAGCATAATTCAAAATTGCATATATAAAAATATGTATTCATACACACACAATTATATATTAGTTTGTCATAACAAAATAATTTAGTCAACATATGTCCATGAAAAGAAGAGAAATAATAGAAGAATGAATAAAATCCCAAAAGTCACACTCTTTTGGATGAAGATAAAAATTTGTGTGTGTGTGTACAAAATTATAAATTAACTTTTTTTATGTGAAATAATTTAACTAACAAAAATTATAAACCAAAAAGGAAAAAATTAGAAGAAAAAGAAATGATTTTTAGAGTTTTTTTCTTTTTTATTTTGTTTCTTTTTTCAAAAAGTAAAAAGGAAAGAGAAAAATTAAAAAATAAAAACACACAAGGAAGAAAAATGGTGAAACTTGTCCAATTAACTGTTGCAGGAGTAGTACTCTGGAGAGTATGGTATACTAAACCATTGGTAGATGATCAATGCTGAAAAATCATATGTAGTATGTAATAATATGCGTATGTATACTCATTTTATAATAGTTGTGACTCTGGGAAATTTAATTGTCACAAAAGTTAATTACTTATTTAACATTTAACCCTCTCTCTCTCTCTCTCTCTCTCTATATATATATAATAGAAAAAGTTTAATTAGTAAAATACTTTTTACATATTTAATGCTATTAGTTTTGGTTATGTTTAGGAGAGGAATTTTTATTGAAAATGATGTTTGGTAGAAATTGAATGTTGGAATGTGATATATAACAATGATTAGATGATATGATTGTATATAAAGATAATGATTAGATTTAGAGTATAAATAAAAATAAAAGTGACTATGTATATGATATATATTTATATATATATTAATATAAGTATGGATTTGACTGTGAATAAAAGTAATGATTTAAAAATATTTAATTTAATTTAAATTTAAATTTAAATAAAAAAATTTAAAATTATATGTTTAGTAGAGTAAAGTTTGAGACGATGTTTTGAAAATAAAAATTGAAACATAAAGGTTTAATTAAATATCACCTAGTTATAGAAAGCAAAATTCTTGCATTTAAAACAAAAAATTCTTAGGGTGAGGAGGTGAAGGAGATGCATCGTTGAGTTGGGAGAAATTAAAGAGGAGCATTCGACATTTATAGTTTTTCCTCTTTTCTTTCATTTCTAAATGGGATAAGATAGGAATAAACAAAAACTTAATTGAAATTATTGAATTGATCCCCCTCCTTTTCCACACGTATCCATCCATTAATGACGCAGCATAGATGTTGTTGTAAGAATTATCAAATTCGTCTATTTGCATTTTATCATTACTTTAATTACTCATAAGCATATTTTGTCTTCAGTAGTTACAGGCATGGTTATCAAAATTCGTGTGACGGACACCAAAGAAAATAAATGCGATTGCACATCAGCGATGACGTATTTTTCTTAATGCTTCCCATAGTTAAAATCCTCTTATTATGGGTCCATAGTAAATTTTTAGTGTTACTTTAGGCAAGTAATCATATTTATTGTAGATTGGGTTTGCAATATGTCACGGTATCGATACATATTAGTTTAATATCCAATATTAATCTTTTTTTATTTTTATTTTTGAATCAATTCCTTCATTTTAATATTTTTAAATATTCAATTTTTCTTGTTAGAGCATTTGTTATGCGTATTCAAAATTGCTCAACTATTCTTAATTAATTTTTTCTATCTTTTTCTTTTTCTCTTTTATTTTACCTTATTATTTTTATTTGTTTTTCTATCAAAATTTCTCTATTTTCAAATTCTTTATATATTTATTTTAAATATTCTTTATACTTTTAATTTATATCTATATCATATTAATATGGAAGTAATGCTTTTCGTTACACATTACATAATTATCATTAATTTTATTTTTTATTTTTCTATTCTTTTGTTTTTCCTCTTTTCTCTTAACTTATTAATTTTTATTTTTTATCAATTTTTTCTCTTTTCAATATTTCTATAATTTATAAATTAATTTGCACACATAGAATGTGTTGATTTTATTAATATAATACAAAAGCAGTTTTACAGACAACTGGTTGAAATTTAACTAAATTTTAATTTTTTTATTGAATTCAAAATTTTTTGTTGGTTTGCTTTATATATATCAGAATTTTTTAATTATGAATGCAGTTGTAGAATTTTTCATGAAAAAACATATTTAACTTGGTGAAGTTATAATTAATTTTTATAGTATGGCCGGTGATAAAGCAAACACAAGTATGTGAGTGCATACCAGAAAAATAAGAGAATATATTAGATATATATATATATATATAATTAGAGAGAGAGAGAGAGAGAGAAGCATGTAATAAAATAAATATATATAATTAACTTAGAATTTATGATTAAAATTTACGCTTAACAGAACATGATGAGTATTTTCTTCGAGTTGATATGTAGAATATATTTAAAGAATTGAGTTTTGGTTTTCCCTACGCATATTTAAAATTTAATTTTTTATTTTGTACTATATTTTATGCTATGTTACTCACACAAATACTAGTATAGATCTTAAACCCTAAACACAAAAGTACAAAATAAAGTGTATATAAAATCATACTTTATTTTGTGTTATGCATAACAGAATAAAATTAAAAATATGTACGCTACTTACTAAAATTAAAAATTTCATATTTTTTTACTTTATTGATTCACATGAAAAATAAAATAAAATTGAAGACTCAATTCATTTCACCTTTTTGGACCGTAAATATTTCTCTAAGAATGGAGTAAGAATCAAACCTATATAACTTAAATATAAAATATTCATTAATCACTTTCAATTTCTAACAGAGACAAACCAAAACAACAGAAAATTCAAACTAAGAAATTAAAAATGATAGAAATATAGCAGAATAATGAAAGCAAAAATATCAAATGTTTACTTGTTCAAAATTAATTTTGATATGTATCATAAATGTAATTATATGGTCACTAAACATTGAAAAGAAGAAGAAAAAAACAATACAATCATAGAAAAGTGAAGTGCGAACCACTTAAAATAAATTCAATGACAATATATTTGATAAAACATAATATGTAAATGCACAAGAAACCGTAAAACAATAACTGAAAAATAGAAACAAAGAGAAAATTTCATGAAAAAGTGTACATAAAATATATAAGAATTAATCATGAATACCTGTAAAACCAAAAATGAAAAAAGTAGAATCCTTGTTTCAAACATATAAATAATAACTTGTATTACTTGATTAAATTAAATATGATATCATGTCAAAAACAACCATCGTATTTGTAATTAATAAAAAAATTGCTTGAGCTATTTAAAGCAACCAAAAATTCAAAAAATAAAATCATAGAACAATAACTCAAAATTTCCACGGAAACACAAAGATTTACATAAAAATAGAAACTTCTGAAAATTGAATAACTAACCAAAAAAGGTGAAAATGAATAGAGTTAGAAGTCCCAATCAGCAATTGCAAAAGTAAAAATACCAATTCAAGCAAAAAAAAAAACCTAAGAATCCTTTATATTGTGCTTTATTCTTTTGCGATGTCTGTAGTTTATCTTCATCCACATACTCTTGTATTAATATTTTAAAGTATAACTCATTATTTAAGTCAAATATATATAGGTTGGAATTGTTGGGTTCAATGGATTTGGATTAGAATTGTAAATTTTAAAACTATAAAACAGTAGTATAAATACAATAGAATGGCATACTAAACCTATTTCATTTTTACTATACAAAACGCATTAACTAAGTAGCGTCAAAATGCATATACCTTTAAAATCATATTTTAATTAAGCGTACTTGTAATTTTCAACTGGTAACCTTTAAACTCTAACTTCTAATTTATCTACATGATTAGAACGCAAACGAGCAGTCTCCACACCCCTGCAAACTTCTTTGCAAAACTCTAATTCAAAAAATTTTTGGGTAAGGTTTTTAAATGAAAAAAAAAAAAAAAGAAGCAAGAAGATAGCTAAAGAACTTTTCTCTTTCTTGCTTACGAGGGCAAACGAATTTTTTTTTATTTTCTATGAATAATTCTGATGTTAATATTATTTGAAACTCTTTTAGATCTATTTATTTTCAAGCCATATTATTTTATACATAGTAGGATTCTTTTTTCCCTACAAAATATCTAATGCATATATGGCATGAACTCTATATGCTTCCTACATAGAACTTTAATTATTTTTAACACATAGATTATTTAATTATTAATATCATTAATAATTAAAGCCATCCAACTTTTAAATATCAATCCCATTAATAATTAAGGCCCAATGTAATTATATCATTCAATTTAATTAATCTCATTAATCAAATCAAAAGACTATCATGTTTCTAGTTAATGATCATATTATCAACAAATATGATAAGAACTAAATAATTCTATTTGTGTCTTATCATTTAATTTAATTAATCTCTAATAATTAAATTAAAGTAACACTATACTTGTAATTAATAATCTCATTATTAACAAATATAACGGGAAATGTATTTGATATAATCTAATTTCAACCAAACATAATATTTTTTATGAGGCTTTTCAAGCCTCATCCCCGATACTTCAAGTTTCAATAACACAACCAATTTACCACTTGTTCTTTGTTTCCACCTTTTGTGCGTGATGGGTATGGGTAATGCTTAGCTTATGACCCATATTTTAACTCAATAAAAATGAGTGAATGGATTAGAGAACCCTTTCGACCAAGAGTACTATGTGGTATAAGCCTTTTGTCTTATTTTGTTCTAAATGAGCAAGAATTATGTATTTAATCAAACTCACAAATTTAGTTATATTACCAATCAATGTTACCTCATAAAATAATACTTATATTAGAAACTCTTTTTCCATCACACACTATATTTGCCTAATATTTTCATCTTGTAAAGCATCAATTCCATAAGACAAACACCTCCATATACGCCTAGGCTACAACACTTTAGACTCATAACCTTATCTCATACAAAGATCGATATTAACTTTTAATGTCCTAATAACACATTGATTATCATGCACGCAAGACAACCATATCATTTCAAATTTAAGACCCATAGCTTGGAGAGATGAGCGCTGCTCAAAATGGGGTTGGTTTTAGGGTACTATGGAAGCATGTGGTGCTTGGGACTACAAGATTATGTATTTGTTGAACAAGGGCACGTTTTTTGGACAATTTCCAAACTTTCAAAACAAGATCAGGAGAACCTACTTTGATACCATGTTAAAATATTAGAAGAATTATGTTGTGCATAAAGAGAGGCAATAAAGTACAACAAAAGAATTATATAGTTTGGCATTTCGGCCTACTTCCACGAACAAATGGTCAAAGGACACAAATTTTATTCCTTTTTTCTCTTGATTCTCTCTTGTAGATGTGTTACAAAGATCACCTATTATTACTGACTTGTATGATTTTCTTTTTGCCATCCTTCTTTATTTATTTCCTTACCTTTATTGTCATTTCATTGTTGATGTTACAACATTCATCCTTATACTTACTTCATTCAATCTTTAGAACTGGTCCATTTTCTTTTGTAACTTGCATCATATTTATTTCATAGGTTTGTAAGGAGCCCTTTAGTTCATCGAGCCTAATGTTTTCTACATCTTGTATCTTCTTAATTTTTGCCACATTGGTTGAAAACCTTTCAGGAAGTTACCTTAAAATTTTTTTGAATAAGTTTTGCTTCACAATATCTTTTGCTAAGTTGAAAGGCTTGATTTGCAACATCCCTAAGTTTTCCATTGAAAGTTGAAGAGTCTCACCCTTATCCATTCTTAAGTTTTTTTTTTTTTAATTGAGAAGCCTACATTTGCAATTTGGATATTCTTGTTTTACTAGTTCTTTTATGAATATTTTGAAAAATATCACAAGCATTTAGCAATTTTATAGGTTGAAATGAACTTGAATTTCTCCTCAATTTCCCCCATAAAATGGCATTTTTACATTCGAGTTTGTAAGGGTTGTCTTTTATTCATTATTGCTCCAATTCTTCACTTCCTTTAGAATTTCTCATCATCCAACCAAGTATTCCAAGATCTCACCTACTTGAAAAATCAAGTCACAAAAAAGTGACGTGGCTCCAATGCCATGTGTAAGCTGTGGTAGATGTTGAAGCTCCACACACACAAAAAAAATTGATTTTAACATTGTAATAGCAAACAAGAAAGTGCAAAAAATTAACCAAGTCAAACATAAGATTTGGTAACACAGTGCGCAACAATTCTAATATGTTTGAAGTCATTTCCCTAGAAATGAGCTTTACTTACTCAAATAAAAAAGCTCAAAAAGCAAGACATTCAAGTAAAGATGACTTGATCTCAACCCATTAGTACACCAACACAAGCTACCCTTTGTCTTGTTCCTAAATTAAATTCCCTCTTTAGTCCCAACATTTTAATTAATGTGGATGTGCCCTTCACCCGTGTTCTTGTAAAAAATGTTTAAATTAATGCATAATAAGTGTGTAAGATAGTGAGTGAAATAAACCTTGCAAAGCTCTCTTAATTCAATAGGAAGGCTTACTGATGCCTCCACAAATATAGGTAAGATTGCCTAACACTCTCGATGAATTTTGAGCTACAAATCATCCAAGTATCTTTGACCAAATCATTCAAGATATTCTATCAACATTGTTGACTTGTTGGTGTCTTGGCATCAATCAAACTTTTCTAGTGAGGTGAGACTCTATCCATTTTTAGCATATCTTCTTTGCTATAGATATGAAATAGATATGATCACCAAATCAATACTTCACACTCCAGTCTCCAACTGGTGCAAGATGTTGCGTACTCCAAATAATCATGAAAACACTTACTAAAATTGTGAAACTAAATAATTATAAAATATTCTTTGATGACTTATATATTACAATGATAATTTTTATAATTTTGTGTCACATCATTGGGGTGGGCATCTAATCAAACCTATCAATTTGCACCGAGACTATCCATGTCCTAACCATCATTGTTGCCTTCGTCCTCGTCCAATGAGTTTATGCCCAAATGCCTTGTATCAAGTCTCATAAATTTGTTTAACTTTGCTTGTGTTTGTGCCAATTTCTACTGCATTTGCTCCAAATGCTTCTACATTGCTCTTAGCTAATGGTTGGTTGAAGTTGTTGAACTGGAAGACCCCCTAGACAATTGCTTAAATGACATAGCCTCTAAACCTATGCCAAAAGTCGGCCTTTTTTGAAGCTACCAAGTGCATTGACTACTCTCATGTTGCGGTTCGTGGAGCTGGATATAGACCTACTCCCTAGGTCTAGTGTTGTAAGGTCCTTAGCATTGAGGTGTTGTTGGAGTCTTTTCATCATCTCATAAAAATTAGAGATAGAAATTGGGAGGTGTTGAATACATCTATATTGTATCCCACATTTTCTTTATGAACTCAAATCAAATTTATGCTTACCCCCAATGATTGTCTCTAAGAGCTTACCCATTCTCCAGTAGTATTTTTTCAAACTTTCAAGTATAGCTTAAGGGAAGTCAGCAACATCCCATAGTGGACTTCTATAATGGTTGTGGAACCAAAAAAAAAAAAATAGTTATAATTGGGAGGTAAATTTCCAAGGATTCAACTTTAATGGCTATTAAAACATAAACCCACAAAAATATAGAAGGCATACTCACTAGGTGCTCATTGTGGGTGGTTATCAAAATTGAACCACCATGATAGGTGGTTGAGACAAAAGCATTGTATGACGCTCACTTTGCCCAGTTCTTGTTGCACATTGCTTGATATGCTTCTTTAGTCCACTTGGTCAACATTTGATCCCACCTCTCTTGTATGATCCACTCAGACTTTGTATTTGTAGCGTTCGTCTAGTGCAATTGTTTCTTTATTAGTTTTACTACCTTTTTTTAAAAGGGCTTGTTGCATCGATGTATTATTTGAGGGTTCCCGTGTATACTTGTTTTATAAAAATAAGGCAATGACACCTTGTGAGGAAAAAATATATATCTAAAAATATGGCGTATCTTTATATCAACATGAATGATGAAAAGTAATAGTATACATACCTTAATCAATTGAAACCAATCCTATTTGTCCTTTAATGGCACTTCGCTAAAACAAATCCACGAGCCATTGTAATTTTCAGTTATGATATCCTTGATGCAATCAATGACTTCCTTCCTAGCATTACAATTCAATCAATTTAGGTGTTTGAAATATATGGGAGTAGACATATTTGTAGTGTAATTTGTTAACTAGTTAGAAACGTGTAAATTCATTGAAACATTTGTGGAGTTAGTTTTTTGCGCCCCACACACCCTTGTGATTATGTTCACTAATATTGGCCTCCAGAGCAATCAAGACTATCAATGCCTCACTATGGCCAAATGAAAATGGATTTTGGTTGGATTGTTGTGCTATTGTGGAAAGGCAATCTTGCTGTGTTTAGGTAGGGGTTGAGTTTTGTCATCATCCTCATTTATTCCCAACGTGAAGCTGGGGGTGTCCTCTCATGGTCAGTATATATTGCATGAAAGACCCTTATCTCGTTGAGCTTGTCCTCTGGAGTATGCTCACAAATTGTGAATGATGAATTTAGGATTGGTTAGTTGTTTATGGAAGTTAAAAGCTTCAAGAATGTGCAAATTAAAATAGTACGATCATCATATATTTAAGCTCTCAGCAAACTACAACAAACAAGTTATGTGCAACTGTTGTAAGTTGCAATGCATGGCCAACTCATATTCCTCTCCAACAAAAATAACCAAGCATGAAAGTCCTAATGTCTCTCTAATTGACTAACATATTAGGAATACTAATAATCACTTAGATTAACTAATAAAAACTAACCAAAAAAAGACTAATAAGTTCTAATATTTTGCTTCTACCTGCAAAACAATGTATTTTCTGCAAATTTGGCATGGTATTGAGCATATATCTTAATCCCACATCATCAATACACTAATTTCACAAATATGACATAGCAAACTAAAAATCCTTCAACAAGTGCCTACACAATGGATTTGGTACAAATAAATTCCCATATTGTGCATATTTTCAAATCCCACAATAGCATTATATTAACTTTGCACAAATAAATCCCCATATCGAGCATATTTTTAAATCCCACAATGGTACTATACTAACTTTACAAAAAATGCCAAAGTAAACTAAATATCCTTCAACAGGGGATGAAACAATGTATTTTCCACAAATAAATCCCAATATTGAGCATATATTTGAATCTTTCAATTGCACTACACTAATTTAACAAAAAAAATGGCATAGTAAACTAAAAATCCTTCAAGGGGTGCCTACACAATGGATTTTCCATAAATAAATCACCATATTGAGCATATATTTGAATTCTACAATAGCACCTACTAAGGTCACATGCAATTACATAGTAAACTAAAAATCCTTCAATATCTCAAGATTGATAGGCTTTGAAATAGAGTGTTCATGTTTGGAAGAATTTAAAAGAAGAAAAACATTATGTTTGTAACTTACCTTGTGCCAATCAAGAAATAGAGGTTGTTGATGTTATTAAAAAGTGATTGGTGGTCTTCAAACTCAAATTGGTGAGGATTGACTTATGGGAGGGCAAGTCTCATAAGATTGGAGCAGTTGCGAAAAGTGTGATGCGCAGTTGAAATGAAATAGGAGGGAAGGGATTGAAATTTTTTATTCTAGTTTGGCATAACTCTTGGACAGGTTCTAAAAATCCATCCTAATTCAGCACCTAAATTTTAATTTTTTTAGTAGCGTTGTCATGGTGATCATGATTATGGGCTTAGCAATAAAGAACGATTGAAAGTACGACTATTTCGTCACAACGATGCAATGAACCTACAAACAAAGAGTTGGGTAGCATTGTGTCGTCATGATGACGCAGTCGATGCAACTCTTTGTCTGCAAATCGACTGCGTTGTCATAACGACGAGGGCATACCCAACTTTTTATATATAGGTCAACTACGTCGTTGCAATGATATGGGTCAACAAGCATACAAAGAATTGTGTCATCCTCATTCTTTGTGACTTCGAGAATGTTTCCAACTTCAAAGTTTAAGTTCAACCATGTCATCACGATGAAGTGGTCGATGAGGGGTGAAAAGATTCTAAACCTGCATGGCAATGTAATTTTCTTTTCCCACATCTACGAACTTCTCAAACTCACTTAAGTCACTCCATCAATCAACGAATTCCAAGTAAGTTTTGCATTGATTTGACAATTTCATCTTGTTTATGATTAATTTTGGATGTACTTCATTGTGTAATGATTGAATTTGGTTTGGTTAATTTGGGTAGAATAGATCAACTTCATTATTCCTTATTCAAACTCACTTCATTGTTCATTGGGTCTACCTCAATCTTGTTTAATCACACTAGAATGGATGTTTCGGCAACAATTTCATGTGTTGTCATGTAGTGTTGATGTTTATTTCATTGAAAGTAAGGAATGGACCAAGGTTGGGTTAGCATTGAAATATGAGACATAACAAGATTATTTCATTTGATTTTTTTGTGGTTTGAAGCAATGATGATGTAAATTAGCATGTTTGGATTGTAAATTTTAGGGCATGATTAGCCCAATTGTTTAGGTTTTTTGACTACCGAGTACAATGCATGTAAGTTGTTTGACAAAATGCCACAACATGGATTGGATGCAAATTCCTAAAGGATGGCTGATATGTTTTGTTCAAATGTTTCAAATAGCATTCCAATTATAATATGAATCGTTATTTTTTCATGACTCATCAACATTCCTTGAGGATATGGTTGCATGGTTTTGTTTAGCTTGTAATTGACAAGGGATTTAGATATTGGGCATGACAAATGTAGTCTTTTTGGCATAATAAGTTTGTGAATCACAAGGATCATGCAACGGTTAGTTCATTGTGAACTAAATTGTGTAATTAGTCCATGGTGTGCAAATTGAAAGGTGGCATGGTTGGTTTACCATTGACCATTTTATACATTTAAATATTATTGAAATACTTCATTGTTGCATGAAAATTGACAAATGTTTGGCACCTAAGGATGTCATTCATTGCCTGAAAATGGGTGTACATTATTGCATGGTTGCAAGGTTTTGTTTGGTTTGTAATTCATAAGGGAAGGAGATATAGGTTCCCATGTGGGATGTGGTCTTTTGGGTTTAGAAAGTTTGTGAATGGGATAGGTCACGTAATAGTTAGTTTATTGTCAAAGAGGGTTGTGTAGTAGGTGCATGGTGTGTTAATTTCAAAGGTGTTATGGTTAGTTTAAATTGACAATTTTATGCACTTAAATATTATTGAAAATACTTCATTGTTGCATCAAATGTGACATATGTTTGGCACTTAAGGATTTCATTATTGGCTTGAAAATGGTTGGTGTACATTGTTGCACACCTTGTACGAACTATTGACTGTAATTTGTTGTGTAGGGACAAATGGCTCTAAGATCGAAAAGAATATGCCCGTCAAATAACCATAAGAAATATGCGTCCTTGGAAAGGGCATCCCTTGCAAAGGATGTAAAAAGCATCAAACTCTTGTATTAGAGAGGGGTTAGCCGACAATATGATGAATGGACCAAACTTATCCTCTTATTCTTGCATAAAGACAATGGAACTGCTTCACCCAACAACCAAAGATGGATGTAATTATTCCTATTGTGTGAGAGTTCTACACTAACTTGGCGGAGAGGAGATAGGATTGAGTTTATGTTCAGGGCATGCATATTGACATAAGGCCTAAAGCAATTAACGAACATTTTGCTATGCCTAATACCCATTACAATAATTGATTCGAGGAACTCTTGTCTTCTCAACAAGCATTGGAAAGAGTGGTTGAGGTCATGTGCCTAAGTTAATGAGAGTGGAATATGTCTCTCCAAACTCACTTCATCAATTCATTCAACTTTGCAAGGCTAGATAACTTGCGTAAAACTTGATGATATTTCATTACAACCTAGAATTAGCCAATCAACCACCACGCCACCATCACACAAGAGTTAGTTGTGATCTTGTACCATATTCTAAAGGAAGAGTACTTCAACATTGGATGTCTAATAAATGAAGGCATGCATTGATGCACACAAAAACATCAAGAATCTCTTTGGCACTCCCATCTAATCAAGGAGCCATACATTAATGTTGGGGTGTGTTATCTGAGAACCGAGGAGCACTGGGGTCCCCAAGCAATTATATACTTTGCCCTACCCCCTTCAACTCCAAATTCACCGACACGTGAGCATGAAGAAGCACTAGTGGATCCCTACAAACTGACAACTCATGGTGAGAATGTCCAACCTAGATTACGAAGCCCAGCTCCATTAGTTGTGAGATGGTGTTATGGCTAAGTTTCATGACGTTTGCAGTCAACTAGACCATATTAAGAAATATCTGATGTACGTGGTTGGTCCAAGTGGGACATTATTCCCAGGTCATGTATCCACTCCTGGAAGCCATCATGCCGAACACTCACCTTGGTCACATCACTTGTATACTGATGATGCCTCATTTGGACATGCGGGTGATGTTGCTAATGAGGATGCAATGTAGTAGGATTATCAAGTCGTCAACATGTAATAGGACCTAAGAAGCACTTGACCACGAAGAAGCAATGACTTGCGCTCATATTCCATGTTTGGATGGAGTGCTGCTAGAGTGATGGGATGTTTAATTTTCCTTGATTAGAATAGAGCTTTTTACCTACATCATAAAAGAAAATCTTGTTACTTCGATTGTCATTGCTAGTTCCTACCAGCCAATCATCCTTATCAGAGGAATAAGAAAAATTCCACAAAGGGCTAGATTAAGGAACATATTATGTCTTTGAGAGAGATTGGTGATTAGATACATGGCATAGTTTTTGGATGATCCACATATGAAGCCACTAAGATTTAGAGTTGATCACAAATGGACTAAAACAAGAATATTTAAGATTTGTCGTACTCATGGACAAACCTTCAACAACATACTTTGAATGTCATGTATACAAAGAGAAATGTATTTAATAACATTATCAATATGATGATGGATGTTAAAGGTAAGCTGAAAGACAATCTTAGTGGTTGAAAGGATGTGGCATCATATGTGACCAACCCAAGATAGGTGAGCCATTGTATGGTGTAGGTTTGAAGTTGAAAGTTATGTACACTCTTTCTCAAGAACAAAAGGACATGCCTTGCGAATGGCTGAGAGAACTAAGGTTCTCAGATGGTTATGCTTTGAACATAAGATGATATGTAAACATGACTAAGTTGAAATTATACTATCCAAAGTCTCACAATTGTCATGTTTTCATTAAGAGGCTTTTGTCCATAGCACTAAAGGACGTGCTTTCTAAATTTTTATAGAGTGCATTGGTAGAGGGGACATTGTTATTTTACAAACTTTATATGCTTTTCTTGCATACCAACCTGCTTCTGGAAATGGAGAATAAAGTGCCACATATAATGTATGATTTGGAGAAGATATTTTCACTTTTGGTTTTTGATTCTATGGAGTATTTGACTATGCATCTCTTTTTTGAAGCTAGGATGGTAGGCCCTATCTAATAAAAATGAATATATCCTTTCAAGAGGTGTTGTCATCTTATATATTTCCTTTATGCTTCAATTGTCAACTGCAATAATATGTATGAACTGTATCTATTTCATTTAGATTTGTACACAATCTAAAAAGAAAGGCCCACATGGAGGCATCAATTGTTGAGGCTTATACATTGGAGGTAATTGGGACCTTCACATCGTACTATTTTGATCTATAGATGCCTTTGAGGCAGATAAGGCTGCTGAAGAATGATATGGGTAGCACCTCATTAGGTAACTTTCTGTTCTCCATAGTTAACCATTCTAGACGACTATCTTATGGTCGCTTTTCACGATACTTGACAACTCAGGAACAACATGTTGCACAAACTTATGTACTCCTAAATTATCTTGAAGTTGAGCTATTATGTAGGTATTTCTATTATGTTTTCTTGTCATACTAGAGTAACATTGTTGCATTGAGAAAATATAAATACGTGCATGTCACAAGTTGTCTGTGGAACTTCTTTAGGATTCTGAAGTTGATGTTGACAATATTGTTGCATCTTAATTCACCAAATGGTTCAAAGCCTTCATAAGTCCATTTAATTTCATTAACATTTTCTTGTTCATCGGTTTGCCATGGTAATACACAAGGTAACATATGCAAATTTCTCTTAGGTTGATGACCCAGTCAGACCACATGTTGCATAGGTTAGCTTGGGGCCTTTGTAAACATGTTATAACCTACCTGGGATACTTCATCAATTGTTTTAAATTCTACACCATAAGCCATGGCTAGAGTAAATTAATTTAGAATTATGGAGTTTGTGTCCATATTTCATGTTATGACAATTTAGAGTATGATTTCTATGGTGTTGTGGAGGAAATAATCTAGCTTAATCACATGCTGATACTGAACATGTATGTCGTCCTATTCAAATTTTAGTGGGTGGATCCATGTGGAGGTTAAAAGTACACCTATGATATAAGTTAATGAAGGTCCATGGTAAAATTTACAGGAAAAATGAGCCATTCATCCTAGTTTAATAGGCAAGTATATTATAGTAGTTGTCCTAGCTTAAGGAGCAATAGAAGTGAATGAATTACAGTATACAAGACGAAAGCCTAAGCAACTATTGAAAATTGGTGGGAGGATATGTCATACCAACTAGATGAAGAGGACACCTGCCTTTAGTTGGGAACCTTATCTGATGTGTATGTACTAAATGATCCTATAGGTATACAAATATATGTTAACATCATAGAAGCAACGACACATGGGCAAGTTGACTCCTTTATTGGCCCATTGAAGGCTAGCTATAGTAGGAGTGAATCATCGATGGATGATGAGGTTAGTGAGAGCGGTAGCGATGATGATGGTATTATGTAAAAATCATGTTGCAGTAACTTATTTTTTGCTCTTGTTACAATGCTATTTTATTGACTTACATTATGCTATTTGTGTCATAATGTGCTTGATTGCAATGTTCCAACATAATAATGGTTAACAAATAAATAAATTGCATTCCATTTAAAAAAATTGAAAGCTCTGTACATAAGCTCAAAACATTTTAGATAATTCATTACATGTTAGTTTTTTTCCTAAGTACATTTTAGGTCCTATTACATGTTGCCAGCATGATCATCCTACTGCATGGGGTCCTCTTCAGCAACATCACCCACCCATCCAAATGAGGCATCATCAGTATACAAGTGGTGTGACCAATGGGAGTGTCCAACATGATGGCCTTTAAGAGTGGATGCATGACCTGGGAATAATGTCCCATTTAGATCAACTCCATACAGTAGATATCGCATAATGTGGTTCAACTAACTACAGATGTCTTGAAATTCAACCACAACATCATCTCGCAATTAGCGGAGCCGGGGCTCTAATCTAGGTTGGACATTCTCATCATAAGGCTCATAAGGATCCACTAGTGCTTTTTCGTGCTCAAGTACTGTTCACAATTGTAGCAACTCTTTAACAAGTGACTGAAGATATACATCTATGGATTTAATAGAGCTAGAATTACCATTGCCAGAAACTTATTTAGATACCTCATGCACATTCCTAGAGATAGGTTGAATAATGTAACCACAATAGGGCAACATAAATATGCCTTACCATATGATCCATATGAGACAAATCCATTCATGCTCAAATCAAGTTGTACGTTACAAGGGTTGGATGCGAAATCTAGATATGCTCTGTCAAAGTGCATCAATGCCTCGACATTTGAGATATGGTATATGCAACCACTATTTGTCCTATGATTTACATACCAAGTTATATGCTCAGTTGTCATTGTCGATACATATGACCTCTATAGTCTTTGAATAAGAGGTAAGTAAGACAAACTCCTTTATGGAATTTGCTTTTCATGGGCCCAAAGGTTCCTCAGTGTTTTGTACCTTACCTCGTCACAAAGTTTGTAATGTTGTAAGTCCTCATCATCTTTCTAATACCACATGCATCTAGATTTGCAACAATCAATTTTCACAATTGAAAGACTCAAGTCTCTTGTTAGCCTCTTTGGAGTAGAAATTGGGAGGCAGTCAATGGTCTCGTAAAAGCATCTCACTAATCAATTTAAAGATATCATTGTAACAACTTTGCAACATGTTTTAGTCTGACTTAATATTTACCACTCTAGCAACTGTGGACAATTGTCAGAAATTTTTACAATTGCTATATGGTGGTTGGTTAGCAACATGTAGAATCTCAAAAAATCTATTTGTTAACTCGTTCACCTCCCCTGTATCATAACTTGTGCCCCTTCTACAATCGGTGGGCACCATATCTACTTCACTACGATGCTTATCCCACCTAGAGGTAGATCCTGCAGTAGCAATAACACTGCATGTACACAATCTTAATGCACTGTGTACCATACGGAGCTTCCACTCTATATTCTCTATTGATGAAATGTGTGTCGACTTTGAAGGGGCCTAGTTCGGTACTTTGGTCTACATTGATCGTCTCCATATAATGGGTTTCGCTATGACTTATTTGGTTGTAATAATTTTATTTAAAAAACCTCTAAATAATTGAACATTAACTTCAGTAAGATTCAAAAATTTTGCTTTCTTATAATGCGAGTATGGACATCTAATTTTCGTTTCTATCTATATACTCATACTAGATTATTGTCTAGTCAAAAAATTCATGAATCCCATTTTTAAATTCTCGTGTAAGTCCCAATAGCTGGGTAAGTTCTTATTACGCATCTACTATCTAATATTGTATAGCATCTTACCTACAAAGCGAAGTAGTAGAATTCCAATTTCCATTAGAAACACGAAACCAATAACAACTACATGTGCCCACACCATACAAACAAAAATCTGCAACAACATATATATTCACACACCCCAGCAACATATATATTGACATACCCCATCAAATCTTTTAAGCGAACCATAGAAAATTATATTTTTCAAATTTCTTTTAGCAAACAAAGTACACAATTGCACTGGCAATGATAATTTATTATTTCCCATCTAACATATGGAGTTACAAAATAGACCAACAAATACTCCATTACGCTGGTTGAAAATAGCAACACACAAGAATCAAATTGCACTTATGTTACACAAAATTGCACTTACCCTTCACATTCACACCCAAGAAAAAATGAACAAGAAATGGAACAAATATATCACAAAAAGATAGAAGTATAACAATTTAAGTTATAAAATATTAATAAAACAAGCAAAACAACTAATGCTATTAAAAATCCATCAGGTGTTCTCTTGACATTGGATGTTATGTTAGATGTTGGAGAAATCTCAAAATTAAAATATTACAAATGTTAGGGATTGGTTGGTTTTATTTCGCGATCTGGGATGATGGACAGCTCTACCACAATCATGACCATCCCATAAGCTTGGGATAACTCTAGCACGTTTAATTTTAAAATTACATTTGGAACAACTTTGGTATGGATATGTGTAACCAACTAAAATTCCATTTCAAAATTGTCCTATATCTAGGATGGATTCTTATTAGAATATAAAAATTCATTCCATTCCAAAACTGTTCCAATTCTAGGTCAACTTTGCCTTAGGTTTATTTTTAATATTTTTCATAAAAATTTGGAACGACTTCAAGACAATTTATGCACCAAAAGGACTGTCCCGTCCAAGGCCGTCCCAAATCCAGCACAGCTTTTGAACAATTTTATTTTTAATTATTTTAGTATGGCATATAGACAGTTGTGTAGTTTTTCAATATTTTCCATATAACTGTAGGATGGCTCTAATACAGCTTGAGTACCAAAACAACTTAATCATGTCAAAACCATCCTAGATTCAGCATGGCTTTGATATGAGTTTATTTTTTAGCATTTTAGATCATTTTGGAGCAGCTTTAGGTCATTTTTCGGACCAAAAAAAAAAAAAAGAAGTTCCGTCCCAAATACAGCACGACTTTGACATGGGTTAAATCAATTATTTTTCGTGTCAGTTTGGGACAACTTTAGTACGGTATCGCATAAAAAAGGAATGATCTATCCCAAAGCCTTGCCAATTTGGGACGGATTTGGCACAAATTTAGGACAGTTGATATCCACCCCAAATTTCCAATCTCAATCTAACATGTTTTTTGTAGTGCATGTTTGGAAGGGGTGATTTGGTGATGAATGATATCTAGTAAGACTTGTGTTGAAATAAATAGTATGCTTGAAAAAAAAATTAATGAGATAAAAAATATTATTTATTTAAATTTATTTATTTATATATGTATAAATTATATAATAATGATTAGATGATGTAATAGTATGTTAGGAATGATTAGTTTATAGGGTATAAATATATATAAATATAAGTGTATATGTGTATATATAGATATTAATTTGATTATGAATAGATATAATGATTAAAAAATAATTAGTTAATTATATATATATATATATATATATATAAATTGAATTTGAATTTTTGGTGTAGGATGTTCAGGGTGCGATTGGATGATACACCTGTTTCAAAGAAAAAACATTTGTGAGAAAAGTTGGAAAAAGAAAATTTGAAAAATAATGAGTTAAGTTTGGATGTATATGGATGAGAGATTGAAAAACAAAAACATAATGATGATATAGTGATGTGGTATAATGATTAGGCTTTGATGTGATAAGAAATTAATTAAGAATTTGGATATAATTTGAGATATTTATGTAATATAATATTTTAGTTGGTGTTTATGTTTGTTGATGTATTAATTAATTATTATTATTATTGTTGTTGTTATTCTTTGTAGTAATATTTTTTAAGATTATTATGTAATTATTTTGTTAATAATATTATTTTTATTATTGTTGGCACTATTGTTACATTTTGCTATTACTATTAATGTTGTCGTTAGTCAATTTTCTTACAAATAATAATAATAATATAATTTGTTATTAAGGAATATTTTTTAGGAACAAATACAGAAAGAATAGCAATATTTGTAATAATAACAATAGTAATAAAGTTAATAATTATAATTACAATTACAGTCATATTAACAATAATGATGGTAATAATAATGACAATGACAATGATAATGT
This sequence comes from Avicennia marina, assembly GCA_019155195.1. NCBI lineage: Eukaryota > Viridiplantae > Streptophyta > Magnoliopsida > Lamiales > Acanthaceae > Avicennia > Avicennia marina. The sequence goes on along the minus strand of CM032783.1, from coordinate 7,685,535 downwards.
TAATAGTAATACAAAATGATTTGTCACGTTAACATGACAAATGATTTCAATTTCGTATTCAATGTTCCAAAGAAAACAATGGTGCACACAGTCAAACATAACATGCAACGTAGATGAGCATGTATAAGCAAAATAGTGCGCAGAGCATGTCAAAACACGTATGCATGGTTATGCAGTAGGCAGCCAACTACCATGTGAAAAGTAGTAAGCTCTCATCTTGTGTCGCCTGGGGGTGTTGCCTCGAATACGCGCCCATTCACATAGCTTGCTTGATGAGGGCCATCTCCACTTCGTCATGCAGGGTTGGGACAATGGTAAAGTCGACATAGCTTGGCTAAACAGAGTCTTCCTTGCCATCATATGTACAGCTACTAGATCGATCGTATGGTCGAGGGCTAGCTAACAGCAGCCTATAATTGGTGGATGAGGAAATCAAAATTGGAGCCAACCAATCTCTTTGCAGTGGTTGTCGATGAGGCGGATGTGGAGGATACTATAATGCAAATAATTTGACCAAGATATAGTAGAGTGGCTCGCCTATAGGGCAAAAGCATCACTGGATTGGTGGCTGTACAAATATAATTTGTCAGTGGTCTATGTAATTTAATGAAACTATGAAAATTTGCACATTTTATGTGATATATAATTAATTGTTTGTGAAATGCATACTTGATGTACATGATTCCAGTAGATGTCCCCCATCTGTGCCTCATATGTGTTGGAATCATACATAATTATCAGCATGTTGCAAAATGTACATAATCCCCAACTCAAACCCAAGCGTCCGAGCAACATCAACACAAATTGCCAAGTGCTGTGTGTGTTAGTGTGTAGCCAAATGCTAAGACAACCACATGTATATAACATGAGTGTAATTGTACTAGTAGATGGTTAAATGCACATGGAGATGTATAGACTGCTACCTCCATGTCTTGAAAACAAAAGTAAAGGCTCTCCCTACTTTATTAATTACAATTCAATACAATGCCCATCTCCACTTCATTACTCCTTACCATTCAAAAGAAAAGCGTGCACAAAAAGTTTGTGCCCCATTCACCATGACTACTATAGAAACACAATATCCTCTATTACTGCATGATGCATTAAGCCAAATATTACAATTGTGGAAGTTAAATAAATTATTTCTCCACCACTTGCACTGCCACTTTGTCTTATCCTTGTCCACCTCCACATGTCTTAGCTCCTTTCCTCCAATATACATTACATGGACTTGCTTGATCACATGGATGCTCTGGCTACTTTTGGCATTGTCACAACACAACACTATGTTAGGTTCATTAGTAACGAGACAAGTAATAGCATATAAAACAATCCCTAATGCATGCATTTCATCATAAGAATAATACTTAACATGCATCAATCAGGCTACCCGTCCATGGACACGAATTGGACATTTCTAATCAATACATTATAATGCTACACAAATTCAAGCTCTTGAATGAGCTTAAAATGGATCAACTTCTATGGAGTATTGATATTTTCACGAAGCCAATTTTCCACACAATTTATCATAAAGGGAAAGCGTTACCAGGAAAAAGGTATCAAAGGAGACAAAGTCTAGGGTCTTCATATGCATGTGAACTGTTCAGATAGTATGCATACAACTACATATGCATCAAGTAGAGTGCGTGGGTTTCTTGGTTAGGATTGCATTTGAGATGTTGGGCTAGACGGAACACCTCCATCCACCATGGCGAAGGCAACAAATGCTACAACTGAATCGTTCTCCAACTAATCGGCGAGGACATCCACTAGATGATAGTGAAATGGGCCGTTGTTGCCATCTAGCAAAAATGGACCTTACTTTGGTCCTTATGAGTCGACTATGTCAGTCGCCCAAAGAATGAGTTCAAAATCAATCAATTTTGACAGTCATCATGGCATGCTTCTAGCAAAGACTAAACGAGAGAAAACTCTGACAAATTTCAGCCAGAGCAGAGAGAAGATAGGTTGCTATTAGCCTAGTCACGTGAGGTGGAGGAGTGAGCAATAGTATTTTATGTTATTTTTTGGGAGAATATCCTACGGACATTGCCAACTTGCATGTTTGGGAGAAATATATCTTTCATACACGACTTTTGAGGGAGAAGTGCTTGTCCCAGCACACTATTAATTGTGTGAAGTTTGAATGAATGTTATAAGTTGAAAGTGGTGTTCCAAACATAGCCTAAATGTTGTAAAGGACAAAAAAAATATCATTTAGCATTAAATACTTATTCAAAAGAGAAAGATAACTAGAATTTTTAAAAATATTTATTTTGGAGATAATTAAATTTTTCAATATATTCAAAAGATTTTCTCTATAACAACAAAAATATATTTGAGATCATCTATATTAGAAATTTTTAAAATAAAAAACAGAATTCAATTTTTAAAATCTGAAATCTGCCTTAACAGCTTAGATACTAATTTTATTTATTTTTTCGTTTTGGAAAAATCTTTATTCTCAAAATTATGTAAAAGAATATGCAACAAAAGCAAAACAACAAAACTATAAAGAAAATAATTGAAATTATTTTTAAAATACTTCAGATATGTTTTGAATATAAAATAATTTTTTGAACAATATTAAATATATTTTTTAAATTTTATTTGTTTTCAGATTTTTATATGTTTTAAATATGCTTTAATTTTAAATAATATATTTAATACTTAAATAAATTGATGAAATGTCACAAAATATAAAAAATAAAAAATTCCCTGAAATTTGAAATATACTTAAATATATTTTAGATAATATTTTCATTTCTTTAATTACTACCAAAAACTATCAAAAATAAGGAAAATACTATAAACTAAAATCAGTTAAAATAAAAGCATATTTATCTGTTTTAATTTACGATAACAACATTCTTTGATACTTCAAAAATATTTCTAACATAAGTCAAATATTTAAAAAATGCATAAATAAAATTATAATATTTGAAATTTTATTTTGTTTTTTTATTATATATTTTAATAAACATCCATAATGTATCATCGCAACCTCAAGACAACAATTTGGTGAGGAACCAAAAATCGACAATGACAAATTGTTCACCAAGTTGATTCACAAGCCATGAACCACTCAAAATCAATTCTTCAATAACTCAATTGGATAATCACAAGAATAGAATAAACACAGTAAAAGAGGGAGTTTTTATCGAACTTGGCTGAATTACGATAAAGGGATGGGGCACTTACAGAAACCTTAGACTTGGTGGCCAATCTTTTTGGCAACCAAGTGTTCGTTTTTCCAAGAAATGTTAATTCTTCTTCTTCTTTCCAAGAAACTTCAATTTCAAGGTGACTAAATCAAAGAATTTTTTGTGGCTAAATTCTCAAATTATCACTCTGTTTAAAACTAGCTCCCATTCTTTGTCAAAATAAGATTTTTGCCTCGAAAATTGGAAACTTGTTAAGTCTACCTGACACTCTTTAGGAGCCGAAAGCAAAAGCACGACGCACTTTCATTGGTATTGCTCACAGGGATACTCATCCATTCCAACAGCCCCAGACACCCTAATAAAAGCTTGTCAGCACTAAGCCCCACCAGGCCATTAAATACTTAATATATATATATTCACCATAGACTTTTAAACAGAACGAAATGGAAACGTTGATCCCCATCCATGCAAAGTACAGTCCAGATTGGCAGAGAGAATGTTTGTGTCCTACAAAACATGAAATGAAAGTGGGTTTATGAATGAAATTTGTTATACCGAAAAGATATCTATTCGAGTTCATTTGAATCTTATAATGATGGCATTTAAATTTACTTTTAAGAATTCATTAAATCAAACTTACAAACTTTATTTAACTCAAACACAAGTCAAGCTCAAATTACTCGTATATACAAATTTTAATCTGCGTTTTTAAACTTGCTCTTTTGAATATTATATAAATGTAAGAAAAAAATAGAATTTAAAAATATAATATTTGGCGTGTAATTTTTGATGGTAGATGAATCCAAACATGGCCGGCCTTTGTTTTTATGTTGCTCTGTTATTTTTCGGTGGTAAAAACAAAGTTCAAACAAAACTTATCAAACAAGACGCATTTAATATTCAAATAAACCCCAGTAAAGAATCTAACAGTTCAGTTTCCTTCTTTTAGCTCTAAGCGAAGGCAGAGTTTATCTGACAAAAGAGTCTCTAACTAAATCCAATTTTCAACATGCCGAAATTTTAATTCATCAACTTTACGTATATCATAAACCAAACCGGATTTTTAGTTTGACTTGTTACATAACCACAATAATTTCAATCACTTTGACTTGAATCCAAATTTTATTAAAAATGAAAACAACTAAGTCCTCAATTTTTTTTATCACTAATTCACTATTCAAATGAAGAAATAAAAATATTTGTCTTACATAAATTGAAAAAGAAAAAAAATAGGAATAAAAAAGTTAAAAAATAGACGTCTTCATAGAAAAAAATTAAAATAATGAAATCAAAATTTTATAGTCGATTCTATATGGCATATGGAAATCAAATAACCGAAACCAAACAAAATACTAAAATTTCTAAAATTATTATAATCGAAAGGTACCAAAATTTTAGCTCCAGTTCGGTCATCCACCTAAACCGTGCACACCCCAACATAATTCTCTCATTACCGTGTAAGATCGCCTCAAAACTTCCTACAATAGGAACATAATTTGTCATGTACATTAAGAAATTCACTGCAAGTGTACAAGACCACTACAGAGCCTTTCCCCAACACCATCGTCGGATTAGTTATAGATGTAACTGAAAACATCACCTGCATCAGTTAGGGAGCCAAGAACTCCCATCTCTAGGGGAGGAACCAATGGAAAATGCCACAATCACATAATAATTTTTTGAACAGGTCCAAAATACTATTACAACCCATCAGAGTAGATAATTAGCTGACAAAACACTCACTATTATGCATTATGGCATGCTACAGATAGCTGGACAAGATATACTAATAGATCAAGGAAGTCAATACAGATGGTCTACATTGCTAGTTTCCTCCTAGAAGTCTAAGCACATCTACTATTCACAGTACAAAAGGCAACAGAAGGAAGTCCTGGTAAAATTCCAGAAAATCATCGGTTGTGCAATATAGTGCGTGCCTCTTGAAGGCATTTGATTCCCACTTTCAGCATTTGTGCTTAGATCCTTGTGCCTTGGATTTTAATTTTAAGTTAGGTTTCTTGGTTTTTAAACTCTTGGAGCTATATGTTCCATCATCAAAATCACTGTTATCTTCAATTTTTGTTCTGCGTTCTTTTTCTACCTTCCCACACAAAACTATCCTACTTTCATCCATTTGACGCTTTACCTCGATGTTTTCCTGAGGCCTCCATATGAAGATAGACCTGAGGAAACAAAATTGTGATGCAGTACAATCAGCAAGAAGGGCCCAAAAATTGGTTCTATTAATAATATAAACAAAAAAATTTACTACCCAACACAGAACATGAATACGTGTTCGCTGCAAACAAATATCCATTCAACCTTATCACATAATGAAGGCTGGAGTTATCTTTATTGTTCAACATCAAATAATAATGAAGAAAAATGGAATTTGACCAATAGACCTTTAAAGTAGCAACACAATACAAATGGTTATTTTTCAAGTCATACCAAATTTTTTTTGCAACAATTTTCTCAGTTTATGAAAGTTTTTTCTTTCTTTGGTACCCATTGAAAATTGAATTGGATTTGATGGAGGGGAGCAGTTACCAATTTGAGTAGAAGTTTTAAGGGAAAAGGGAACAGAAATTAGGAGAAGTTACTTGTAGGATATGTATTGACTCTTAAGTACCTTATATCCATAATATATATGCTAATAGATGTAGGCTCCAAAGTCCATTAAGTCCTCAAATGGGGATACATAATCTAATTCTACTTAACTAATTGCATACGATGACATTTAAAAACATAAACGGATTTCACACAAAAATGGCTAAAAGTAACTTGCATGAGGCCTCCATTTCACAAACCCCCATAAGTAATTCAGATAAAAAATAAATTAATGATAAAAGAATCAAAAGCTAAAAAAAAATTAGTTTTTCTAGTGAATTTGCAATTCCCTTGTTATAAGCTCTCTTAACATATATGGTCTCTTTGGTTCTGCTTATTACACATCAACATCCTAAAGCAGGAGAGTAAATAACCCACACAACCTTGACCAGAAGTGGCCCTAGCAAATGACATTGTAAGACACCAAGGGAAATTTTTTACAATGACATATTCGAAACAATCTTTAATGTGTCGAACCTCCGCAATCAAAGAACCAGATAACATCTAATTCATTTATCCATAGGTTAAAAAAATGGTTCTTTCACCTGACTAACTAGGAAATACCAATGAATTATTATAAAGCAGTCCTTTACTAGGAGGGAAAAAAGGTTTCTAACACTTGTTCTAGGTACCAAAAAAAAAAAGATCCAATGTTATCACTAACATATAAAATGATTTTTGTATGTAACAAAGATGAACTGATATGAACCAACCTGGAACTACCAGATGCCAAAACATCTTCGCGTGGATGTAGCTTATTTACAGGACTGATTGTAGTAATGTTGGGATCTGTCACCTCAGCAACTAGCTGACCCGTTCTTACATCTACAAAATCAATTGGATGCAAGGCTATTCCATTATAATTTTCACTTATGTAACGCCCAACAACAACAAGGGACTCCGAGGTGTCCTGCATAAAATTGCATTTTCCATAGCTAATCAAAAGTTCACTAAACACAAGTCATTTTCATATTCAGACCATTTCAGTTATTAAAGCTATATAAAAGTATTCATCACCTTTGGGTCCCATTCTGCTCGGAAAGGTGTCAAATGTCGATTAAAATCATGACTGTGCACTATTTCTCGGCTTGGAGTATCCAAATCGCCAAATATGGAATCCCATACACGAAGCCGGTTGTCCTGTGATGTGGTAAGTATTTTGCTACCAGTGTGCGGAGAAAAATAGGCCGAGTTAACAACACGCTTGTGGGAAAGATCATATATAGAAGACCCAGCTTCCAGATGCCGCATATCCCATATTCGAGCCTATAGTAAATACAGCCTGTTAAAAAGGGTAATTCAAAAAGGTTCCAGTTGATCATCAAATATATCATAATTTTTTTCATAAATATATCTCAAATGTCAAAAATTCTAGTGCAAGGGATAGCTTAATCCCTAGTCACACCCACACCAGAGGACAAATAAAAATCTCTACAGGAACTCACAAAGTGATCATTTCCACAGCTCAACAGCAGCTCTGGTTGAAGAGGATGACAGTGCAACCCAGTTACTTTGCTTCCTTTCTTGTGAATCAAGATGGGCTTTTCTGTTATGTTGTTGGAGCGCATATCAACCCTGTACATGTTTATATGAAATAATTTGATTGAAAACTTGGGCGAGAAATCTAACATACATGTGGGCACAATTTGTGTGCTGTGTGCAAAAACACAATGTACAATGGTCTCAGCTCTTAGTCCTGCTCAATGTTTTATAGTTACATGATCTCCAAGTACAAATTCTTTTAGTCCACTCAAGCATTGAATTCTAACAAAATATATAGCAACTACTTATCCACCTTTAAGTCATTCATTAAAGAACAGAAATAAGCAAAGGAAATATAGATATATATATATATATATAGAGAGAGAGAGAGAGAGAGAGAGAGACTAAAATTTTACATAATATTTTGTAACGTTAGATTAACTAGTTCATAGAACTATACCAATTAACATAATGAAAGGTTAAGTAGAGAAAGTAGTGAATCACATTAACTAGATTAAGTGTACAAACACGTGTAAGCATGAACTTAAAAGATAATCATAACAATCAGAAACTTTCAAATCCTGTTCACTTGAAAATGACCAACGGGCCATAATAAACAATAATATGGGCTACATTAGCTTGAGTATATGATTAGTAGCAATTTGCAACTTCTTTTTAACAAATTACAAACATATATCCATATGAGCAATATGGTATGGAATATACACACATATATAAAAGTCCAAAGTTATCTGCAGCAAGCAAAATTCCTTTGTCAGAGTTCATATCCAAACCATAGAGCATCCTCCAACTGTTTGCTCCCTACAGGAAAATCCAGAGAAACCCCTTAGATGAAAATCCAGAAATATGTCAGGTATAAAATATGGCATAATAATCATAGTATCCCCAAATTTAAATCAAATAACAAGAACTATGCCCTAAAAAAAATAACAAGCAATATAATTTCTTTTACGTGCAGACATCGAAATACCTGCCATCCGTGAGGATTAAGGTTTGCCAATGTAAGTGAAATTCCAGTCTCTAAGTCAGTGCAGCTGATAGTTCCATCAGAAGAAGCACCATAAACTGTTCCATCATTTGATGGATTAAACCTGCAGTGACATAAAGGTCAACCATCTTGAGTCACAAACAGTGATTATGTATTGGACAATCAAAGAAGGGCACTCAGTTATGAAAATCAAACAAAGCAGCAAGAACTCACTTCATGTTGTTCAGTATGCAGTTATGTATGTTTCCATAAACTGTCCGCTCATGCACTTTTCCATAATCCCACACTCCAAGTTGTCCTCTCTACGAGAAGAGAGTATTCTCTTCACTACGACAAATACTTCATAAACATATTCAAGCTTACAGCCACAAGATTGGAAAATAAGAAGCTAACCTTGTCACCAGATAAAACAATATTATTTCTTGTGGGATGGAACTCCAAACATGTAATACGTCTGCTATGATATCTAATTACTGCACTGTTCACTTCATTTGGGATCACAAATGCTGGCCTGATCTGTTTCAAGATTTATATAAGCAGGAATACTTTAATAAGCACCAAAAAGAAGTCAATCTAAATGTAACAGAGGGACCAAACAAATGAGCAACACCTGATGAATTGCAATATAAAAAGCTTCAAACATTGCACACAACGAAGGCTACAAAAGCTCTACTAGACATACAAAATTATTACAATGATGAATTTCATTATAGGAGATAGAATGAAAATGTTTTTATCCAAGGATGGAAACATGAAAAGGAGAAGAAAGGTTGGACATAAACCATTGACTAACAAATTCACACAGAACAAAGCCATCAGTTCCTAAATCGACCCATCAACAAAAACAGAAGTTAAAAATTTTACATGACGAATTCTCTTATAAGATTCTAGAGTAGAAAACAAAATGGTGCAGTAAGCAATCTACATGATCTGTTACTGAACCAGCCATTAGAAAGAAATGATTGCAACTCATTGATAAGGAATGAGTCACATTCATCAATAATAAACAGTTCTTTTACATTAAATTTACCAAACCAAGAAACAAAAGATAACCTCCAGCACACCTCTAGCACTTAAAAGTTCAGCCAACGCGAAACTGAATTCAATGGTCAGACTGATGCAGAAAACAAACCACGATGACCATCGGCAGTGAAATGCATAAGTGAAAAAAATTCTATGATCATACAATTATAAATCCTTACTGCTGTAGCAAAAGAAAAAAGTTCGTCAATGCCCGAAATGACAGAACCTCTCATATGCAAAAGATACAAGAGAAAATGAGAAACCTTACCGCAGTAGCACGACGCCTAATTTGGCGTTCAAAAACATACTCCAATGAACTGTGCTTGCCCTTCATGGGTGCTGGGGCGACCCCGTGCTCGGTAGCCACTCGATGAGGACAAGTCATCGTGGTATGCCCTTCAATTTCAAATCAAATCAAGGCGTAAAAAGTATTTCTTGTAAGCACCATCACCACAAGAGAAAAACGATCCTCAAACAAATAATATCTCAAGGTTGACGAAGGAACTGGTAGGTTCAAAGCAGATGAAGATTTAACAGTAAAATACTTCAAAATAACAACAAATTTTGTTGGCCAGTATAATGCATTTAAAACTGCATAAGAACGCTTAACACAAATTACCAGGCATTTTGCAGAGGAAGCAGGGCTTCATGGGGCAATCGATATAGGTGGCTCCCCTGAACCCGGCTTCATGACCCGGTTTCTTGCACACCTAAACAATATTAGATGAGTTTATCATGTATATTGTGCGCGCCCGCGCGAAAAAAGGGGGGTAAATGAAAAGAACCCAGAAAATCCTCATATTTAACTCAAAATCATCGTGATAAAAAGAGATAAAGTGGCTGAAGGGAGGGTTTACTTTGCAAACTTTCTTGAGGCTAATAGTGATGGGTTTTCTCCTACTTTTCGTCGACGTTGAAGGCTCACCATTCTCCCCTGCGTGTTCTTCGTCAGACTCTTCTCCGGCGTCATTTCCATCCTCCTCTTCTCCAGAAGAACTCTGCTCAGTGTCGGACTCCCTCTCGATCAAGACTTTGGGGAACGATGTGCCTCTGGTCCGCGGCGCCATATTCAAAACTACCAGCGAACTGCAGAAGAGAGTGTGTCGGTCGGAGGAAAGCACGATGGGAGAAACAAAACACAACAAACGAGTTCTTCCAATTAACCGACTATTGATTGGTAAATGAAGAGGTTACTTTTGTTCCGACTTAAATTACCAAATTACCCTTAGGCTCTATGACCGCACCCTCGGATGCAGACGGCGTTGTGTCTTTTCCCCAGTGCGACCAAGATTTAGGGGATCCAAGAAGTTTTTCTTTCTTTTAATTTTTTTTTAAAAAAAACTCCTTAACATGATGTGGTTAAGAAAAATTTAATCAAAAATATTTAATTCAAAGAGTTTTTGTAACCCTTTGTTTAATTAGTTTATGTGTATTTTATGCAAAAATTAACTTTTTCTAATAATTAATTATTTAAAAACTATAAAGTACCGTGGCACTGTATTATATGGAAATAAATTTAAATATTTGTTCACCATAATTATTCACTATTATTCATTTTAAATTCTCTCCCTGTCTCGTTAAAGTTAAAGAATGACAGCTAGTTGAAAAAATAGTAATTCATTCCATAAAATTATTTTTGTAAAATTTAAAAAAGGTATTAGAAAGAAATTTAGGACAAAAATAGTATAATTTAAGGATAACATATTGCGTTGGTAAAATGTCTTGGGAAATATTCGAAGTTCTATGACTAATATTACTGGTAAAGCAGGGTCTACTGTCAATGTTAATTTAATTTAATTTAATTATAAATTATAGTGCACAATTTGCTGAAATTGTTAATAATTTATTTTAATATCTTATGCACTGCAAAAATTTCCTTTTAAAAAAAAAAAAAAACTGGAATGCGAAAATTTCATGTGGGGCAAAATCGGGTGTCCCACAGGCCAAAGGGCATTATTGGCATTTCGCTTTTGTGCATGAGCGTGGCGGCTTTTCAGCCGACCGCAGGTCGATCTCCCTCGTATTTATACGCTCCTCGGAGCTTTGTTGCTGGTCGCCCTTATCTATTTTTGTAAACTGAAAAAGTGGCACACGCTATACATATGTATAATAAAATAAATTTTATCAATGATTTTAACAATAAAATAAAACTGTTTAAAATCAAATTATATTGAATGAAATAAAGTAAGAATGGAATAAATTTAAAAATAGAATGAAATTAAGAAAAGAATGAGATGATTGACTATATCTTTACTAGGTATACACAACATGACATTAGAAATAGAATAAAATAAAATTGTCATTTTATTATTTTGTTTTATATTTAAGAATGATAATTTAAAATCAATATAATGAATTAAAGATAATTTTTTTAATAAAAAGGACATTATTCGAAATATTTAATTAATTGTTATACCTTTGTTATATCACTATATATATTTAGATATACAATAAATATTTAATATTTGTACAACTATACTGTATTTTATTACATGCAAAAATTTTATATTTATATACATAGCAACTACTTAAACAAACATGTGTAATTGATCTTTAATTTATTTATTATAAAATAAATATTTATATAGTTTTATTTTTAACTTTATATATATATTCATTTTATGAAAAAGGTATATATTCAATTGTTATTTCTATATTAACTATTTTTATGAGTAATATACTAAACATTTAAATATACCAGCATATGTTATATTTAAAAATTATTTTTATTATTGCTAAAAATTAATTTAATACTTTAATTGGATGTATAGATATGAATATAGATATTTTACATATTTAGAATATATCTTAATTATATTATAAATAAAAATAAGATAGTATATATTATTAATACATATGTATATATTTGATTTTAGGTATACTTATAATATATATATATATATTAATATTTTCACATATGATATTTTTATATTTAATTTATTTATTAACAATGTATAATATTTGTTGATTTAAATTTTGTAAATTTAAAAATTAATAAAATTATTTTAATAGTATAAAATATAAGACATTCCCAATAATATAAGAATGAGTAAACCCATTAGAGTGGGGAGAAATGGATACTCCTTATTTTTGAGAATACTGATTCCCAATAAAATGATAATTCTCTAATATCTATCTTAGGAATAAGAATAATATAGGAATTGCCATTTCATTTCTATCTCATTTCAGCATATCAATATATTGTAAGAGTTTTGATAAAAATATGTTGAATTTATTATTATTATTACTACTTTTAGTTTTTGTGCAAAACAACGTTCGGTTTAGGATTTTAACTTCATGAATAAATAAATAAAATGTGCATGAATGAAAATCACTATGCCCACCATCGTTTTTTGCAAAGGTAAATTTCCTTTTTACCCTACATTGCATGCAATCCCACGTTCATTAACTTTTACAATAAGGTTATTTTTGTAAATATCTTTCATGATCAAAAAATAGTTATTATAGGACTCTCACACTTTCTTAAATAGTAGAGATTATTTTTTATGCTTAATTTTTGGTTGTATAAAATTTATTTATATAATTACCTTTTATTATATTAGGACGCGGTCTCTATTTAAATCTCATAATATTGACTCTTTAAAATACACTAAATTTTTATTATTTTCCTTTTTTTTATTTTTTTATCTTTTATCTCCTTGATAATTATTTTCTCCTTCTTTCCTTTTTTATAAAATTTCTAATTTATTAAGTATGTGACTCCTAAAATAATATTTTGTTTTATTGTCAGAATATAAACTGTCAATCTCTATTCATTTTTGCTTTTCTTTCTTTTCTTGTAAGCTTTTATCATGTTAATAAATGTCTTCTTTCTTTTTCTTTTTATAAAATTTTTTATGATATTTTAAAATTTGATATTTATTTTTTTGAGTATTAACTTTTAATAAAATTAAATAATTTTTTAGAATTATACAAGTGCTTTGAGTGTTCAATTTTGCTAGTCTAATATAATATTTATTAATACTAGTTATTGAAGGCACATTCAATGAATGTTCATAAATATGTAAATTAATTAACAATTTTTAAATATAAAATTTATATGATTTATAAAAATAAAAGAAGAAGATTGAAATTTTAAAAAGTATAAATGAAATAAATTAAAATAAAGAGAAGATAAAAACATACAAGAAGTTAAATTTGATTGAAAATAATTAAATAAATAAAATTTGAGGAAAAAGTTTGAAAAATGAAGAAATTAGAGTATTACAATAACTTAATATCTAGTAAACAAAACCAATGGTGGTTTAGTCATCTCCCATGAGGAGTGCTCAGAAGTTTTAAAGATTTTGCCTCTTTTTTCAAATATCAGTTTGCTAGTAGTAAACGATACAAAAGAACACCACTATTGTTGTTCAATGTTAAATAAGGGGAAGGTAAATCTTTGAGATAATATATGAGAATATTCATCCGATGCACTCTAGAAACCCTTTAGCTGGCTAGGAAGTTCTTGCCAGCGCCTTTATACGGGGATTATGTAATGGAGAATTCTTCTAATTTCTAGTTAAGTGGACTGCACAGGATTTTGACAAATCCTTAGTTCACACTAAGAAGTACATTAATATAAAGGAGGCCTAAAGAGAAAGGATTAAAGATAAACCTCAAATAAGGCACAATATTTAGATTTTGTGTGATTTTTTATGTTTGTCCTTAAGTGAAAACAAGCATAATTTGAAAGACGTGAGTAACACTTAACCTATGACTTATATTGTAACCTTTTAAATATGAGGTGATGTGGTCATGTGAACCCTTCCGATCATAAATATCATATAGTATGAGCCTTCGGACTCAATTTGTCCTAGTCAAAGGAGGTCTATGTATTTAGTTAAACTCATTAACTTGGTCATATGACCAAATCTATATTTTCTGATGAGACTAATGTCTTATCTAAAATTCCTTTCTGGTCATACATTACTCTAATTAAGACGTTTTTTGTTTCATAGAATAACAATCACACAGGATAAATACATCACTTACCTAAGACAAATTCTTTATTGATCACGCACATACCTTTATAAATATATGGGAAACAGCACATTGAACTCATAACTCTATCTCATATCAATATAAATCCAATTCTTTGTAGCCCTAATGATGCACTAACTACGACATGCACAAAATGTCCATGTTGTCTTAAGTTTAAAGCTCATAAATACTTTGTACAATTATGAAACAATACATTGATAGAAAAGAGTAAATTTCATATAACTACTTCATTCTTCAAATTAGTATTTGAATACTCATTTACGAATAATTTATCCACACAAATGTGTTTTCTATATCTCATATTTAATGGCATGATAATTACCATACAAATATAAGTTATGTAAGTTATATCGAAACTCTAATGCCCGTTTAGAAAATCTATGACTTATGAATAAGTTTTAATGATTGTCCACAAAGAAATTTTGTGACTAAATTCATAACTCCTATAAATAAGACTTCTTAATATAATCATATAAACACGTGTAAGACTTTATACTAGAACAAGAATACATACATAAAACAAACTGTTAAAATATTGATAAAACTAAAAATATCAATATTTATTAATTAATAAATAACATTACAACCAATATTTTTCTGGTGTTAGAGGATATATCACTAACAATCTCCTATTTGCACTCTAATTTCAATAATTCTAATAGCAATCACTATAGTATCTAATACCTCATATTCTCAAGATATTAATTCAACAACATTTGTGTCATCAACTTAATGAGTGAATCAGGAACATTATTCATTGAAACTACTTTTTGCATGGCTATATTACATATCTAATAATCTCTCAAATAATGTAATAATGATTCTCAATGGGTTTGGATCCTTTATGAGATATTGGTTCCTCTGCTTATTTGATCACGCCATGATTGTCACAATGAAGTGACAACATTTGATCCATCATTGGAACCACCTAGAGCTCTATGGCAATTTCTTAATCCAATTGCCTTTTTTGTTGTATTACATGTTGTGATATACTCAACATCTATAGGAGAATCTGTAGTGGTACTAAATTTAAAAGTCCTCTAACTCACTGCTCATCTATTGAGGGTGAAGATATATCTAAAGGTAGATTCTTTTTTATCATCAGCATCTGATTAAAAGTTAGAATCAACGTAGCCACCTATTCTCAACTCTCCATCTCTGTAGACAAGTATAAATTATTAGTCATTTTCAAGTACTTAAGGATACATTTAAAAGCATTCTAATATTTTTAATTATGATTTACCTGGAAACTGCTGGTAACACTTATAGCATAGATGCTATCTAGCTTCATTATAGCATTGCATATATTAGGCTTCCAATCATTGAAGCATATGAAATGGCTTTTGTGCTTCTCTTCTCATTGTTAGTATGTGGCCACAAGGACTTTGAAAGATGGATATCATGTCTGAATGATAAAAATTCTCTCTTAGAGGCTTCTATCCTATATCTCTTTAGGATTTTGTCTATATACAATGCTTAGGAAAGGTCCATAATCTTTTCACTATATCTCTATAGATGCGAACACCTAATATATATGTTACTTCTCTCAAGTACTTTATGAAAAACATACTAGATAACCAAGTTTTGATTAAAGTTAGCATCCCAACTTCATTTCAAAGTAAGTGATATCTCATCCACACACAATACTAGGAATGTGATGGTGCTCTAACTAACCTAACCTTCTTGTAGCTATAGGGCTCATCTTCATTTTTAATGAATTCAAACTACTGGACTACACCATCAAAATAAAGATTTAAACTCTTTAATGTCTATTTAAGGCTATAAATAGACTTCTTAAACTTGTATACTTTATGAGATTCATCTTAATCTTTAGAATCGTGTGACTTCACCATATATATATCCTTATCAAGAAACCCATTGAGAAAAGCAGTATTGCTATTCATTTACCAAATCTCATAATCTAAATTAGCAGCTATCGTAAAAAGTATATGAATGGATTTTATCATAACTATAGTAGAAAGTCTCATCATAGTTAATTCTCTTCTCTAGACTGTCTTTCACATCAAGCCTGGTGTTTTGGGTCTCTACCTTGCGAGTCGAACCATTCCTTCTCTTGTAGACCCACTTTTATCTAATCGAAAATATTTCCTTAAGTAGATCCACTAAAGTCTATACTTGGTTAGAGTGCATAGAGTTCATCTTGAACTATATAGCTCCTTCCACTTGGTTAAAGGAATATTTTGTTTACCAAAACTTTCGTACAAACCACTTTAGGATGCAATACCCCCCCAAAGAAAATTGTTGATAACAACTAAAATGCAAGCTTGAAGAGAAGAGAATTTTGCTATGATTGTGATGTAGTAGCACCAAATTTGTATGACGATGGTTGAAGAAAAGGAGGCTGCCTATTGTATTGATGTTAAGGAACGAGGGTTATTAAATGTAGAGGTCATTGCAAGTGATAAAACTATATCTATTCATGCTTTTTTTGGAAATTTTGATTTGAACACATTGAAATTCAAAGGGACCTCACATGATTGAAAAGTTCAGGTGTTAATAGATAATGTTCGTACTAATTGCTTTAAGATGAGCAAGTAGCTCAAATGTTGGGACTTCGAATAGAATACACTAGCCCAATGATGGCCAGAGTAGTAAATGGGAGCATGATGATTAGTTAAACAATTTGTCTAAACTTTTCATGGGAAATCCAAAGTAACAAGTTCTCTTACCCAGCTAGACTTATTAAGTTGGGAGGTTGTGATGTTGTCTTAGAAGGGAATTAGCTTAGAACACATGGTCCAGTTGAATTTGATTATCATCAAATGGAACTCACAATTTCTTAAAATGGAAAATGATTCACTATTAAGGCTATCACAAACACCAAGAAATTGAAACTTATTTCTACCAAAACCATGAACAAGATGTTCAAAAAAGGAACTTATGGCATTTTTGGGAATGTATTCTCTATTTTTGTGCATTCACTTAATCCAAAACCTAATCATCCACAACTTAGCAATTTACTCCTTGGATATAAAGATGTCTTTAATGAACCACAATGCTTGCCACCATATAGACATATTGAACTCTAAATAAATCTTCTTCTTAACAAGGTTTCTAAAAAGTAGTCCCAATATATATGTCCTTACGCTTAGAAATCAAAAATTGAAACAATTGTTAGAGGCATGTGTAGACACATAAAATAAATAAACAAATAAATAAATACCACATAAAATTAAATAAAGAAATTAAAACATGAATTAAATAATTTTATTTGAGAATTTTAAAACAAATACACTTTTCTTAATAAATAATTAATCAATCAAAATTGTCCAAATCAAATGGCGACAAATGGCACAATCCGGTAAGAAGGCAATAAATGATCAAGAGGGCCAATCAGAAGGTGACAAGTGGCGCAGTCTAGTAAGAGGCCAACAACCCCAGCCAATCAGAATGTTCCACGTCAGCGGGTTTGGTGGCTATATTATCTCTCCTACAACTATAAATAGGGGTCAAAACCCCACAACAAGGGGACAACAACAAGCCAAGGAGAAGAAGAGAAGACACAAATCCTCTCAAGGCATTCAAGAACATTCAAGGCATTCTTCGTCAAGTTTAAAAAGTTCATCTCCAAATTCAAGGCGTTCTTCGTCAACGGTCTTCAAATTCAACATTCGATCCGACATCAGGGCGCCAAGCTCGAAGATCAGCATTAATTGAAGAAATCTACAAGTTTCAAGGAAGATCAAGCACAAGCCCTTTCCTTGAAGACACTTCAAATTGAAATCACATCTTTGGAGGAAGAATCAGAGGACTAAATTAGAGAACAGAACCCGCATCAAATTCATTTGATTCAAGTTGTAATCGATTTGTACAAATTTTTTGTTAGTGAAAATTTAACAGCAAGATTTTGTCCTTCAAATTTCTGGCACGCCCTTGTAATCGATTTGTACAAATTTTTTGTTAGTGGAAATTTAACAGCAAGATTTTGTCCTTCAATTTTCTGGCATGCCCAGGGGGACCTCTCTACCTCTCATCTCTTCCTTCTTCAAGTTTCAAGTGGATTGCAAGTTTCGAGCAAGACATCATGGCCAATAACAAGGGAAAAGTTGTCAAAGCCGTTACCTCAGCCGCTAATGAAACCACCACAAAGAACGTCGGGGTCATCACTAGAAGTTTGGCAAGGAAAGCAGCACGCTCAGAACCAGCCCCTCTCCATGAAGATATCAACAACCCACTCCTCACGAGCAAAAACAATGAGGACGACTCAGCACCTTCGAGCTCTCACTCTGACGCTTCATCTGCCTCCAATGACGCCCTAGTCATGACGACTAACGCCTCGAGCTTGGAGGACCAAATCGCTGCACTGACTAAAGTCATTGAAGGGCTAGCCAAACATGTCTAAGAGCAAGATGCTCGGATCTCAAGGGTGATGGACAAAGTAGACAAAACCGATACCAGCAAATGGCAGAAAAGGCGCTCGAAGTCCCTGGCGGAGTTGAGGCATCTACCAAGCAACCAGCCAATGACCACGAGGAATCTGTAGCCAAAGAGCTTCAACTATCCTCGGACGGCTCAATTCCTATTGATCAACTTAAAGACTTCATTGAAGGTACCATCAAGAACAAGCTCGTAGGAGGCACCAAGTCGACTTTGGCATACGCCAAGCCTTACTCGGCAAGGATTGACAGCCTGAAAAAGCCAACGAGCTATCAGCCTCCTAAATTCCAACAATTCAATGGCAAAGGGAACCCAAAACAGCATGTGGCACACTTCATAGAAACATGCAATGACGCTGGAACATATGGAGATCTTCTGGTCAAACAGTTCGTTCGCTCGTTAAAGGGAAACGCATTCGACTAGTACACTGACCTCGAACCCAGGTCCATCGATAGCTCGAAAGAAATGGAGTATGAGTTCCTCAACTGCTCTTACAGCACAAGGCGAATCGTCAGCATGATTGAGCTTACCAACGCTCGCCAATGGAAAGAGGAGCCGGTCATTGACTACATCAATCGATGGAGGAATCTAAGTCTAAACTGCAAAGATAGACTTTCTGAGACTTTAGGCATTGAAATGTGCATACAAGGAATGCATTGTGGACTGCGATACATTCTTCAAGGGATTCAGCCCAAAACTTTTGAAGAATTGGCCATGCGAGCCCATGATATGGAGCTAAGCATTGCCGCGAGTGGCATTGGCGTGCCACCTATTTCGGAATTCCGCAATGCGAAGGATAAACAAGAAGCAAGAAGAGGGGGCAAGCCCCTCCCTAAAGCTCCAACAAGAGAATCCATGGCGGTACGCGTCAGGCCCATCCCAATCAAAGGAAAGGAAAAGGCTGATGAAAGGAAAGAAGCCTCACAAAAACCAAAAAGGCCAACGCTAAAAGAAATGCAGGCCAAATCTTATCCCTTCCTTGATTCAGACGTTCATGGGATCTTCGACGACTTGCTAAAGGCCAACCTCATTGAACTCCCCGAAATGAAAAGGCCTGCGGAAGCTGGAAAGATTGACGATCCCAACTACTGCAAATACCACCGTTTGGTTGGGCACCCCATTCATGACTGCTTCATATTTAAAGAGAAAATCATGGAGCTTGCCCACCAGGGAAAAATCACATTGGAAGATAATAGTGCAAACATTAACGCTACCACCTCCAACGACCAAATGAAGGAAGCCCCTGGAAACGACCACTCCCTGGACAAAACCAATTGTCTCTGTGAGAAAAGCCAACCCTCTGAAGGCTGCATGACCGCAATGGTCTTTATAGACGAAGATCTGATATTAGGATCTCAACCCCATAACAGACCCTTGTTCGTAACTGGCTACATCCTTGAGCAAAAAATCAATCGGATGCTAGTCGACGGCGGCTCGGCAGTAAATATCCTACCGCTACGAACACTAAGAGAAATAGGGATCCCGACAGATGAGCTTTCAAATAGCCACCTGATGATCCAGGGATTCAATCAAGGGGGGCAGAGAGCCATAGGCACCCTAAGATTGAACTTGATCATAGATGACATGGAATCAACCACCTTGTTTCATGTCATTGACACTAGGACTTCGTACAATTTACTTCTCGGTCGACCATGGCTCCATGAGAATGGGGTAGTCCCTTCCACTTGGCACCAATGCTTTAAATATTACCGCAATGGTGTCGTCAAAAGCATCCTGGGTGATTGCAAACCATTCACTGAAGCTGAATCTCATTTTGCTGATGCAAAATATTACTTGAATAAAATTAAGGCTCCAGAGGTTAGCAGCTCCCAACAAAATGACAAGACAGAAGGTGTTCCGGCAAAGAAAGACAAAGCCGACGAAGTGTGCCCCAAGAATCATCCAAATAAGATGCCAAAAATTCATGATGCTTTAAGGGGCTTGACACTGCCTATAACTCAAATTGACGGCAGCATACTTGCCCAACCACCTGAAGAGATCATAAAGGAATGTCCTGAGGCTCGAGAATTGAGGACTGCCAAAGGTTTCGGCCCCAAGGCATACAAACTCCTCGTCAAAGTGGGATACAATCCGCAAGAAGAGTCGCCATTGGGAAAACTCCCACAAAAGTTTGGGGGTCAAAACCCACGAGTTGGACTTGGATACAAACAGCCATAGGGTCCTATGCGCATTGTCATAAGAAGAGCCCTTACCAACAATGTAAGGAGAGCTTCCACTAACAACTCCACATTGGAGGACTGCTCTTCGAAAATTGAAAAGAAGCCAGTTTGAGTGTCAGTCTTCAAAAGACTTGGCTCGACCCAGAAGTAAAAACGTTGGAAAATAAAGAATAGAGCTACCGAAGCACCAAAGCATGAAGAAAAGCTCCACAGTCGAATTCCCTCTTGCACGAAAAGAAAGGCAGACTTGGTCATGTCATGTGACAGAGTCCTCAAAGCCAAATTTCAATCGATCATCTTCACCAAAGCCCAAACTGAAGAAGACGGTGACAGGAAAAGTGTAGGCTCATCTAACCATATAATTGTGAACGAAGGAGAACCCATCGAGGAGGATGCTGAAGTCGCACCACCTCAAATGGAAGCAGACACAAAGTCCACAATGGATGAGTTAAGAGAAATAAGTTTGGGAGATGATGACACTCCTCGCCCCATCTACATCAGTGCCCTGCTAGGAAATGAAGAGGCCTATGCATATGTAGAATTGCTACAGGAATTCAGGGATGTCTTCGCCTGGTCGTATAAGGAAATGCCTGGCTTAGACCCGAAGGTAGTAGTACACCACTTAACCATTAAAAAGGCAGCTCGCCCCATTAAGCAAGCACAGCGCCATTTTCGACCCGAACTCCTCCCACAAATTGAGGTTGAAGTCAACAAATTGATTAAAGCCGGATTCATCCGAGAAGTCAAGAATCCCACATGGATCTCTAGCATCGTCCCAGTAAGAAAGAAGAACGGGCAAATCCGAGTCTGCGTCGACTTTAAAGATCTCAACGAAGCATGCCCCAAAGATGACTTCCCTCTGCCCATCACGGAGCTCATGACCAATGCCACCACAGGGCATGAGGCACTATCTTTTATGGACGGATCATCCAGGTACAACCAAATACGAATGGCACCCGAAGATGAAGAACTCACGGCTTTTCGCACCCCTAAAGGCATATACTACTACAAGATTATGCCATTTGGTCTCAAGAATGCCGGAGCAACATACCAGAGGGCCATGCAGAAAATATTCGACGATATGCTACATAAGAACGTCGAATGCTACGTCGACGACCTTGTAGTAAAATCAAAGAAATGAGGAGACCATTTGCACGACTTGAGAAAAGTCTTCGAACGCCTGAGAAGGTACCAGCTGAGGATGAACCCCTTGAAATGTGCATTCGGGGTCACCTCTGGTAAATTCCTGGGCTTTATTGTTCGTCATCATGGCATCAAAATTGAACAAGCAAAAATCGACGCCATCTTGAAGATGCCGGAGCCTCAAAACATCCACGAGCTTAAAAGCTTACAAGGAAAATTGGCTTATATCCAGAGATTCATCCCTAACTTGGTAGGGTGCTGCCAACCTTTTAGTCGCCTCATGAAGAAAGCTGTCCCTTTCGAATGGGATGAGTCCTGTAGAAAGGCCCTGCAAAACATCAAGTCCTATCTAACAAAACCTCCAGTGTTGACAGCCCTGGTGATCGGCTGCCCATTGATCCTATACATTGCCGCACAGGAATGCTCGGTGGGAGCTCTGCTAGCACAAGAGAACAACGAAAAGAAAGAAAATGCTTTGTATTACCTTAGCAAAATGATGACACCAAATGAGCTGAAGTACTCACTAATAGAAAAGATATGTCTGGCGCTCGTCTTTGCCATCCAAAAGTTGAGACACTACTTCCAAGCTCACACAATTCATCTGATGTCTAAAGCAAATCCATTAAAATTTGTTATGTCAAGGCCTGTCTTCTCTGATAGACTCGCAAGGTGATACCTCCAATTTCAACAATTTGAGATTATATACATACCACAAAAGGCAGTGAAAGGACAAGCCCTAGTAGACTTCTTGGCAGACCACCCTATCCCAGCTGAATGGGATCTTTCTGATGACCTACCGGATGAGCACGCCCTGCTGGTAGAAGTCACCCATCCATGGAAGATGTACTTTGATGGAGCCTCCCACAAGGAGCCGGTGCCGGGGTAGTATTCGTAACATCTGAAGGTGAAATCCTGCCCATTCATTTACCCTTGAGGAAAAATGCTCAAACAACGTGGTCGAGTACCAAGCCTTAATCCTCAGACTCGAGATCGCTATGGATATCAAGCAGCTACACCTTGAAGTCTTTGGAGACTCTCGATTAGTGGTCAACCAGCTGCTAAGAGAATATGAAGTTAAAAAACTCGAATTGCTTCCATACCACAACTATGCAAGCAAAATCATGATTTAGCTCGGGGACGTCATGATCAAACATGTGCCAAGGAGCGAAAACAAACAAGCTGACGCATTGGCTAAGCTTGCCTCCACCCTATCGTTGCCTGATGCAAAATACCAGGTGACTATATGCAAAAAATGGGTGGCGCCGCCAACATTCGAGGATGACGAAGGGGTAGAAAATTGCCCTGTAGAAGTCCTTAACATAGAAAAGGAAGACTGGCTCCAGCCATTTGTGGATTATCTAAAATACGAGAAATTACCAGATGATCCACGCCAAAAAGTCGACATCTGACGCCGAGCAGCCCGTTTCGTCTATTTTAAGGGTGTCCTATACAGACGCTCGTTTGATGGAGTGTTCCTATGTTGCTTAGGCAATGACGAAATGACTCAAGCCATGGAAGCAGCACACTCCAGCATATGCGGCGCTCATCAGTCCGGGCCAAAACTCCATTCCTGAATCAAGAGAATGGGGTACTACTGGCCAACAATGGTGAAAGATTGCATGGAGTTCGCTCGCTGATGCCAAGCATGTCAATACCACGCCAATTTCATTCACCAACCACCCAAGCCGCTACACCCGATAATAGCTTCATGGCCATTCGATGTCTGGGGATTGGATGTCGTCGGACCCATGACAAGATCATCCGCCGGCCATATCTACATTTTGGCAGCCACTGACTACTTCTCCAAATGGGCGAAGGCGATTCCCTTAAAGGAAGTAAAAAAGGAGAACGTTGCCAACTTCATCCGCGCTAACATCATTTATAGGTATGGGGTCCTCCGGTATATCATCACCGACAATGGGAAACCATTTGTCAACAGCACCATAGACACGTTATGCCAAAAGTTTGGCTTCAAACAAAGAAAATCCTCGATGTACCACGCTCCGGCCAATGGTCTTGCAGAAGCCTTCAATAAAACCCTATGCAACCTGTTGAAGAAGATGGTGTCGAAGTCCAAAAGGGATTGGCACGAGAGAATCGGCGAGGCTCTGTGGGCCTACCGGACCACTTTTCAGACACCCACACAAGCAATCCCTTATGCTCTAGTATATGGAGTGGAAGCGGTCGTCCCGCTTGCATCGCTACGAGTTGCTATACAGGAGGGACTAATTGAAGAAGAAAACGCCCGCTTGCATCTTAAAGAACTGGAGGCACTAGATGAGATGAGGCTTGATGCGCAGCAGAAGCTTGAATGCTATCAAGCTCGCTTATCCAAAGCCTTCAACAAAAGGTGCGTACGCGATCCTTTCAAATTGGAGATTTGGTGCTCGCAGTGAGGAGGCCCATCATCATCACTCATCGCACTAGAAAAAAGTTTACTCCAAAATGGGATAGGCCGTATGTTGTCTGAGAAGTCTACACAAATGGCGCCTACAAGTTGGTCGATCAGGATGGCGTGACTGTTGGCCCAATCAACAGCAAATTCCTCAAGAAGTATTATGCTTGAAGGCAAGCACAAAATTGTTAAAACAAAATAAACAAATTGTACACACTCCTGGCCCGCAAGAGTATAAACTGTGAACGACCTTTGTCTTTTACAAATCTAAGAAATTTTGAACTACGTTCTGACTTGATCCCATTTTTTTGGGTACGTAGGCAGCTTAGATATCTTCTAAGTTCAGTCGCAAATTTGTAACAAACCACGCTTTAATAGCCACCATCAGAGCATTCGTAGAAAGAAGAAAGAGCAACAAATGAGGAAATAAAGAATTGCATTTTATTGATAAATCCAGTCGTTGACAAAAAGAAATGACATCAGAATCCAAGAAAAAGGAAAACAAAATTTCGATTAAAAGGCTAGGAAAAAGGGTTCAAGCCCTCTAGCCCATCTTTGGCCATCACCAACTCCGCCTCAGTAACGCGCAAGGCCTCGACGACTCTCTCATCTGAAGGCTCCATAGATCGCAGGGTAACTAGCTCCCCATGAATCTCTCCAACCTCAGCCGCGGCCTCTCGCAAAGACTCTCTTTGCTGCACAAGGGATGAGGAAAGCTCCTGCCTCCGCTTCATCAGTAGCTCAAGCTGCTCCTCCACATTCTTCAGCTCAGCCTCAGAATACTCAACCTCTTTAACCCCATTTGCTTCCTTGTCTAACGCCTCTCGAAGTCGGCTATCAACATCCTTCAACTGACTCATGGTAGCTGGAAGCAGCGTCTTCTTTCGGACCACAGGGGGCAGGATCCTGTTTAGTCCTCTTCCAATGACGATCCCCGTTGCTTTCCTTCAGGGGCGATCGGGGCAGCATGGCCGTCAGGATGATCAGGGATATTGGGAGATGGACCCTCTGCTTCGGGCACATCATTTTGAGACAAGCCGGCACACAACTTCGCTGCATGCACTTCAAGGTAATTCCCATGAACCACGGTCCACCATTCTTTGTAGCTCTTAGAGTGAAATTTCCTTACAACCGCTGGAATGCGAGGAAAAGATGCCTTGGCCTTCGACCCAGACAAAGTCAACAATCGCCAGAAGTAGAGACCCTCCTCCAAAGAAGTTTCACGCACGTCACGTGTAAGAATCCCAGGAGCCTCCTGATAAAAACCGAATTGATGGTTGAACCGATGCAAGCTATAAGGCTCAACAATACACTAAGCGTCCTGCTCAATGAAAGATAGCCCGAGCGGATCACAGCAAAATAATCATCCTCATGACGCCTATGGCTACTATCATCAAGATAGAAGATATCCTGTTGTTTAGTAATCATGGTGTCAGTCCAGCTGAAAAGGTCACCTTTATGAATTCTCCGACGCGCCTCCCGTGGGTCGTAATACCTCGCTCCGCCTTCACCCGAATAGACAACCATCTTCAGACTGTCGATGTCTTTATGGATTAAATAGTGAGTCTTGAAGAAGTGTGCAGCCCACGCATAAATATAATGAAGCGGGAATGGGGAGAGTATCCGTAAAGGCCTCCATGATTGTGTAATCCTACCCAAACCATGATAGAGGCTCGCAAGGACAGGGACCGCCAGACTCACTGCCCTCCCAGTCGCCATAACACATGCCATCTTGAAAGTGCTAGGACGAACAGAACTAGCATCCTCGATAGGAAGGACGGAGACGCTGAGCCAGCAAGCTAGAAATGCCGCTAAATAAGTCCCCACTCTCAAATTATCAAGGACACTAAGGCACACAAATGGCTCTTCATCTACTGTCGACCACTGCTGATGCACACTAATCTCACCAGATGGGTTGCAAGAAGATTTAGGGTGAGCCGACTTCTTCTCTTTTCGGGCAGGAGGTGCAACATACTTCACCCTTCTCCTGCACCAGAAGCTAATCCAATCTTTGATAGAGACCAAGGAAGCCCGAGCATTATCTGAGTTGCTGTGTAAAAATCGGTAAGCATGAAACAAATATTGACAAGACTGGGGAAGATGCCTCTAGCCTTGATCATTGAGACCCACAAGCTCCTTCGCGCTTGGGACCACCTCGTTATAAAACCTCCCATAAATCAGGAGTCTAGCCAAACTCCGTAAGTCATGTAGCGAAATAGACACCTCGCCATAAGAAGTGAAGAGTTTGTTAGTGGATGGACACCACGCCTCATAAATCACCCGTAGAATGTTAGAGCATCGATCATAAGTAAACATCGAGGCATACACGGCATCGTAAATTTGAGCTGCCCTCAAGTCACACTCGCAACGACTAAGTACATCCTCGGCCCACTCCCAATAGCCTTCAATGAAATGAAACTCCCTAACACATGGAAGAACATCACCCCACTTAGCTTTTCCTTCCACAATCTGGCGCCCTAGAGTCAGAAGAAGGACCGACCTGACAGCAGCGTGATGATGAGACGACCGTAGGGTATATGCCTTGGAGGTCCTACTAAAAGGCACCTCTCAAGTCCAATTGTCCATCCAATCAGCAGCTTCCAGTCGGGGCCAGGGACGATGGAGAAGTGGAGGATAAACCTCCAAGATCGTGCTCCTCTCAAGAGGATGACCTTCTTCATCAAGGATGACCAAATGCTCCACGCTTGGAGGGGAAAAGCTGCCCTTGAAATGCACCATAATGAAAACTGCAAAAGAAACGCAAGAAAAGGTTAGTTATATTCTCCAAAAAAAAAAAAAAAACCCTGAAACACAGTCTTCCCTAGAATCAGTACCAAGTGCAGCCCCGTTTTCCAAAACACAAAATTCACACCAAACCAAGCCTTGTCCTTAAAAACAAAAACAAAAAAAAAAAAGCCAAACAGGGCCTTAAGCCCCAAAACCATAATTGCGCCCAAACGTGGCATTGCCCTAGGAAATAAGTCAGCATTAAACTTTGCTCATTTCCCAGGCTTGGGAAACCACTCGTTGAAGTCAGCACTGCAAGGCCGCGCAGAGCGCGGCGCACACCCGCAGACCCAGTGCCTCGCGCCTCCGCTGACCTCAGCCCGCGCTGCCACCCGACGCAGCCGCTGGCGCTTGCCCGTAGCACAGCCGCCACCCGTCAACTGCAGCATCGCAAGGCCGCATAGAGCACGGCTCACGCCGGCAGACCTAGCGCCTCGCGCCACCCGATGCAGCCATTGGCACTTGCTCGTAGCATAGCCGCCGCCCGTCAACTGCAACACCGCAGGGCCGCGCAGAGCCCGACGTGATGTCGCACAACTGGACCGCGCGCTCGTGCGCCTGTAGGACCAGCACCTCGCGCCTCCGCCATCGACCTCAGCCTCCGCTGCCACCCGATGCAGCCACCACCTAGCGCCACTTGACGCTTCGCCACCTTCCACCTGCCTTCGCGCCAAGCACCACCATCTACCTCCGCGCCACCCAGAAAAGAGCAGGCAACGCTGCAGCCCGGTCAAGTACACTACAAACCAGAAAGCCTCCACCTGCAGCAGCGCAAGCGCCCTTGGTGACCTTTGCAGCGCCATGCAGCCGACCAGAGACAGGCAACCACGCCGAGCCCAACCACCACACCCACCAGCACTCGACTGTCACTCCAACTACCGGCAAACGGGAGCGACCCCTGCAGCACCGTGCGCGCCCCAGCGACTAGCGTAGCATCGTGCGGAGCCAGGCGACGCGCAAGGGGGGGCGCCCGCAAGACCACGCGGCCACGCAGGGTGTAGCGCGACGCTGCGTGACCAGGTGAAGTGCTGCACCGCGCGCACCCATGACCCAGTAGCCATCATGCCATCACTGTCGGGCCCATCGCCAAAACTGTGAGACACCCACTCGTCAGAGGCGGTGAAAGCGGCAATTGGCCAAAAAAAAAGAAAAGAAAAAGGAAAAAAAAAGAAGAAGAAACAACTTACCCCCTCCAGCAAGCCTTCGAACGGGCAGCCAAGCTATGGACCCAGTGTATATGAAGAGGGCGGTGGAGGCATCGAGAATTGGCACGCACGGCTTTTGCTGCATGGGAATAAATGTTAACTAATAAATACCAGTGATGATACATAAAACATACACATATATACACGTGTGTATCAAAAATATATATGTAAATAGATAAGTAAATAATAATATTTAAATAAATAAATAACGTTGAGACTCATTCATTAAAAAAAAAAACGATTTCTTCATGAACGAGTCTCGAGGGGGCATTTTGTAGACACATAAAATAAATAAACAAATAAATAAATACCACATAAAATTAAATAAAGAAATTAAAACATGAATTAAATAATTTTATTTTATAATTTTAAAACAAATACATTTTTCTTAATAAATAATTAATCAATCAAAATTGTCCAAATCAAATGGCGACAAATGGCACAATCCGGTAAGAAGGCAATAAATGATCAAGAGGGCCAATCAGAAGGCGACAAGTGGCGCAGTCTAGCAAGAGGCCAACAACCCCAGCCAATCAAAAAGTTCCACGTCAGCGGGTTTAGTGGCTACATTATCTCTCCTACAACTATAAATAGGGGTCAAAACCCAACAACAAGGGGACGACAACAAGCCAAGGAGAAGAAGAGAAGACACAAATCCTCTCAAGGCATTCAAGAATATTCAAGGCGTTCTTCGTCAAGTTTAAAAAGTTTATCTCCAAATTCAAGGCGTTCTTCGTCAACGGTCTTCAAATTCAACGTTCGATCCAACATCAGGGCGCCAAGCTCGAAGATCAACGTTAATTGAAGAAATCTACAAGTTTCAAGGAAGATCAAGCACAAGCCCTTTCCTTGAAGACACTTCAAATGGAAATCACATCTTTAGAGGAAGAATCAGATGACTAAATTAGAGAACAGAACCCACATCAAATTCATTTAATTCAAGTTGTAATCGATTTGTACAAATTTCTTGTTAGTGGAAATTCAACAGTAAGATTTTGTCCTACAGCATGCTTGATGCTTGTATACTAAGACCTAGCCAAAGGTCTTTTGTTTCTCCTATGTTGCTTGTTAAGAAAATGGATGGGTTATGGAGACTTTTCATTGATTATGGATACTTCATTAGCTTCACTATGAAACACAAATTTCCAATCCCCTTCATAGATGAATGGCATGGTCCTAATTTCTTTTCAAATTATGACCTACGATCTAGTTACTTTCAAACAAGGATGAGGGAAGAAGAAATTCATAAACCAACTTTGTTACCCACCAAGGCCATTATAAATTTCTCATTGTGCCTTTTGGCCTTTGCCATGCTACCTCACCTTTTTAAGCCCTCATGAAGCATGTTTTTGCTCCCTTTAGAGGAAGTTCACCCTTTTCTTATTTGATGATACACTTGTCATAGCAAAACTTAAGAAGACCATTCACACCTCTTTGCTGCAACCTTGGAAACCTTAAAGTAGAATCAACTATATGCAAAAAGGTTCAAATGCATCTTTGCCCAATAGGAGATTGAATATGTCAAAGGCATAGCCGCATATCCTTAATATGCTCACTTTTGAGGTTGCTCATGGACTACAATATATGGGTCAGAAGTTCTTTGACTTGTAGCATTGACTGCGATGGGGCTACCGACATCCTTCTTTTCATCCTTGTACCTACTAGCAAAACAACTTTGTACCTCACTTTCATGATTGCATTGGAGGGGTAGTTATTAGAGTCGATGTTCCCACCCCTAACTATGGCCTCATGTATGAATTTAACCCAGTGGAAGTAATAGGCAGCAACCTCGACACAAAGCTCAACATGGAACTCCTCTGATTTGTTGTGTTCCCTCGACATTTCCTAGTCATACTAGTTTAGTGCTATATGATTGTAGTCCGAATTGAGGAAATCCTGCATTGCCTCCACAACAACTTTAGCCATAGTTTTGTGAACCCTATTCTTAAGAGACCAAGTAATTTTCCCTAGTCGTTCTGATTTAATACAATATGATTGCTCCTTAACCTATGCCTAAAGTTGATGCTTCCTTTTTTGCTGCGTCCTCTTAGAGGATTCGTCGTGATTCTCCCTCACCATGCATGACATCTTCATCACCGATGTATTTGATTATTGGTAACAAACACCTGAAAACAAAATCATATATCAAATAAAGAGATCATACTTCTTAATGAAATCAAGCACTGATTGAGAGCCTTATCATATAAGTAAAATATATTAAGTAAAGTCATCGTTAGCTAGGCCAGAGGCCAACTTCCTATCTTAGGCAGAAGTGGTTCCATGCAAAAAAAGATTATCGATTAGAATAGAGTAAGAGAAAGAAGGGCTAGGAGAGCTAAGAACAGATGGCATACCAAACCCCAAGATGTCGATAAGAGTAGCTAAGGACGATTGACATGCTAAACATAAAAGAAATTCCTCCTTCCATCCCTTGTTAGAGAAAGGAAGATTGGTTTAGAATGGTGGCTATCCCTTAAGGTGAGATAGAAAACCACCTTTTTTTAAGGAGTACATGACAAAAATATGAAAAACTGTTTTGCTCGAAGCTCTATACCTAATTGTCAGCACAAAGCGTTTTGAAGGAGTTAGGAGAGAGTTTTGAGAGGCAAACTTCATATCGTCTTGCTACAAACTCAAAAAAAAATTAGACTAGGCAAAAGATAGACAAGACCTCAATTGTTGAATGAACATGATGATGTAATTTGAGGGAGGTCAATCTAAATGGTCTCCTAGATCAAGGAGATGAATGGTGCAATTCTTTAAAATGGCCAAATTATCTCTATTTTTTGGGATCAATAGAAATAATTTGTTTGAAACCTTGAGTTAAAAAGGTGGACAAGAATTAGCAATATTAAAAGAAGCAAAGAGTTGCAAACTTAAGAAGATGGAAGAAAAGTCCAAACATGGAACAAGAAGATCTTCTATTCTCTGTGGAATGGAAGCAAATTGCCATATGGTATTTGAAGATGTCAACAATGTGTAAAAATGGGACTCTTTGGACAATCGGGTAGATTTTATGGAAGCATGGAAATAATCTCAATCATCCATCTAGATCGACCAAATCTTGTCATACCTTTCGGGATGGAAATCAAGAAGGTTTCTTGTAGAAGTCACAGGTCATCTTGACAGTACAGAGGGGTAGTGTAGAAATCATTATTCATTATAATCTTAGAGTTTAAAAGTTATCCTCAAGACATTTACCTTCACCTAGATGTTCAGGGTACCAAGACATGCCCATGCCTAGGTTCCATTTTTTTCTTGTTTAGTCCAGAATTCTTTATGAGATATGCTAACTTATATCCTCAACATTGGATTAAAGGCTTGGCTTGGTCTTGATTACTACTAAAATGCAGAGTTATATGGCATTCAAAGACATACATATAATTGCATATGCACAAATGTCGATAATAAATGTCATTTCACTAAATATTTAGAGTATGCATTTACTAATCATCCAAAGTACATTCACACTTGGATATGAAGAAGGAAAAAAGAAGAGCACAGGAAAGAGGACCAAACAAGAATAAGTTATGAAATATTCCTAAAAAAACTGATTCTGAGACCTATGATACTCATATATTAGTCAATCCCAAAGTGAATCTAAGAGCTTTTTCTCATCAATGGAATTTTGTAAAATAGTAAAGAGATAATGAGGGGATTGGGGATCTTTAAGAACCACTTGAGCTTCCCTCTCCTATGTTGCCCATTCGTTACACTCTGCCAAGCAACCCATCATGTCATACCGAAGTTTCTCTACTATAACCTCCAGGCTATGATGGTAGGTGCGGTGTTCCCACGTAAGGTAATTATAAGATAGATTGTGAAAGTTATTTGAGATGCACCTAATAGCTTTTTGTCTTAGCAAAGAAGATTAAACTACCTTATCATGTATTTATTTTTCATTTTTATATTTTTACACTTTCTAATTTTAATTTCTAATGTATTATATACTATCCTTTATTCTTTTTCTTTTAAATATCCTTCTCAAACTTTTATTTATTGTATTTTCTTCTTACAATTCCCTCCATCATATTTGATTAATTACATTTTCTTTCTTCAAATTTCTTATTTTTAATTTTTAACGTTTATTTATTTATATTCTCTCTTTTAACTTATTTTAATTATTCTCTTCCTTTTGTTCTTTATCCTTCATTTGGCTTCTTTTTATATATTTTTTTTTGAATTTTAAAAATTTCACATAATAATAATTTTAAATAATTTTATTTTTCTTATAAATTAAATTCATAGGCTTTTGATTATCAATATTTCGGTCAATATAAATTATACTTTATTTGTTTCTAATGGTTGTGTGGAGAAATTCTAGAATTCGTTAATTAAATTTAAGATATTTAGAAGAATATTTTGGTCACAAAGTTAAATGAGAAAAAAAGAACCCGATTTTTAAGCATTGAATAGGACATCAATTCAAAAAAAAAAACAAAAACAGAAACAAAAACTTCCATCAACCCTCTCTACCCCCAATGAAAACTGAATTGAAAAAATGAAACTGCCAATTATTAATCCCTATTTCCACACATGGAACGTGGATGCGCCGGTTGACCTCACAAAACTTCTCATTTTCTTGTCAGGGAGAAAAAAGGGAAAAACAAAAAAAACCCTCCTATTTTTCAATGTATTATACACCTCAACTCAAAACTAAACACAGTGTTTATCTTTAGTGATGCTTAAATTTTAAACTTAATTTTGGAGTTATTATATTTTTATTTTTACTAATAGAGATTTGATCAACATATTTATTACCAGAAACACATTCAACACATTGAGCAGGAGAAAGACTACATAGAAAGTGACAAAGAAAAGTGTGGTTTGTGTAAAAAGTGAGAAAAAAATTGTTTGACTACCAAATTTCTATTTATTATATTTAATCAAAAATACATTCAAACGAATCCAAAATCGTCGGAAAGAGGATACATGCTAATGATAATTGTTGTGGTGCTTTATTGTAGGTTGAATGAATGAGTCTTGCTTTTCCCCAATTTTGAAACATGCTTTTCCCGTATTTTTGTCCCCCCAAAGATATTCTTATTTTTGGTTTTTTAGTCTTCTTCTCAAACTTAGTTTCATTTTTTTCTACGTGCTTCTATAATATATTTTTTCGAACATTTTCTAGTTTTTAATCTTGCACGAACATTGTGTGCGACTCTTTCGCATTTATTAAAAATTCACGTAGTTCCACTTTTACTTCGGCTTCAAATTTCTCCACAAACAAAACATGAATAAGTACAAGATTTTTATTTTTCAAACACTTAAATATTGCAAATTCACAACAATACGATTGTTGAATCTTTTGGGGATAGTTTCACATTACGCATCATGAAATCTATCGAATGAGGAATTTAGATTTTTTCTTTTTTCAAATTCAAACAAATATAATTTTTTGTGATCTAATTGAATACATATCTTGTTTTAAAATTGGGCTATAGTTTATTTCCAGTCATGGAAAGTATACACAAACCCAAGCCAACTCAAGTTTTGAGTTTTTTAAGTAATATTTTTAAAATCGGACCAGTCATCGAACTAAAAAATAACTAAGTTATTGAGTTATCAATCCGACTAGTTCAACTATTTTTAAAAAATCAATTATGTTAAATTATATAATAATAATAATAATAATAATAATAATATATACACGTATAATAATATTAAAAATGTTATAAAATTAACTCATGTTCATCAATTAATATATCAAATGATAAATTTTGAATGGAACTTTAAAAATTCAATAATTCAATAAGAATAAAAAATGTTACAAAAATATAAAAGAAACTAAATTAAATTCAAAGAAAAATATAAATATTGAAAATGAGTTTTGAAAAATAGAAACAACACAATAATAGAAAAAAATTTAATTTCAAATTGTAATATTTTAATTTTCAATAAATTAATTGGAAAAATACATAAATAAAAATAATGAAATAAATAAAAGTCCAAAAAATAGATAGTAAAAATTATATATACTAATAAATTGTATAGGTGGTCAAATATTTTATTTATTTTATTTTTTAAAAAGTTCAATTTTTATTTTAAAAACATTTATTAATAAAAAGTATAAAAATTGATTTTTTGGACTGATTTGATTAGTTTAACTCAAATTTGACTAATTTTTGATCGGATTCTTACCAATCTAAATAACTAGTTCTTGAGATGTGATTGGACCAGAGAACCGTGGAATCGGTCGGTCCAAGTTTGAAAACCAGCTCAATCTGACCACCACAACTTTGTTCCAAGTTGAATGACGTAAACTGAATAGTTTTGATCCTTTTTTAACTGCCAAATGGGTACATCAGTATCTATAAAATTCAATATCAATCACATTCTACTGCAAAAAACACAGACAAAAAATAGAAAGGGCAAAGCATATTATTTATGTAATAGTAATATTTTAATTGATAATCAAATATATATGACATTGTGTCTAGGCAACTTATTCCGAATTTCAGCACATACACATATTTCACACTTTCAATCCGTACACATTCCACACTCCCAAGTCTACATACAAAGGGAGCATCTAATTCTATGTTGAACTGCAGCAATGCGAGCGAAGCAGTCGGCTGGGGGCCAAAGTGAACCTAACGAACAAGCTAAGTCAAAAATTAGATGGATGAGTGACTAAAGCTGTACTCTGATTCTGGAGTCCTGCTGGACAGAGAAGGCCTCATGGTGACAAGTGCAGATTCATTTGCTCCGGCCCTCAAAGCAGCCCTTCCAGCTTCCAAGAACCTTTTAACTGCATCCTCAGCATACTGATTAGCCTTGCCCACGCTCATGCCTCTTCCAATATTCGGATACGTATTCAGGATATAGTCACCATTAAGTTGTGATGCCAGCTGAATCAGTTCGATCTGAAACTCTGAAAGTTCAACATCTTCATTTGGTTCCCGTGACCTCAGTAAGGTCTTGACTTCAGGGAGTTTTTCTGGAGACGGATAAAGGTTCAATTTTTGATTATGGTCGTGAAATTATGACCCTTGTGGGTTATCTAAGTTTCTATTTGAAGAATTAACTCGAACTTCACTATCCTCATATAAAGAGAACACCGGAGAGGAAAAAAATTCTCAATTTTAGTGTGCCAGAAGGGGCAGTTTGTGGCAATTAAAAAATGCAATGTTGGAGCTCCAAAATAAAAAATATGGGTATGGTGACCTTGGGATGCTAATATCAATTCACGGCAGTTCAATAACTTGGTCAGACCAGTAGCTTCAACATTACTAAGACAAAATGTTTTATGTCTACTATTATATGTACCAAGAAATTGTCTCAAGTTCACATGACCAAAACGCACTAAAGTGGCATACTAACTGCTATCGGCTTCATGGTTTCACAAACTCAGATTTCTGAATGGTGCACTACATCTCCATGTTTATCCACATGAAATAACATTATAAGGGTGGCTACAACAGGAATATCTCCAGACAATTTATTTTCTTTCATGAGCCATAACCACACGTAAATATGTTTCAGTCAAACTGTTGGCCCATTTCACGACTGCTATGTCATTTAAAGTCAATTATAATTATTTTCTAATTTATCAAAAATCCACTCAATTCAAGCTTGGCACTGAAAAGAGACCAATTAGAACAAATATATGACACTGGTCTCTCATAATCAATGGGAATGCTGTTCAAACAAGAATGTCTCAACAGCAGAACCCAATGGATATATACAGGCAAGACAAAGCATAGTAGAACACAAAACGCTGATAATAAAAGAATAAGTTACTATTAAAACATATGGTGATGAATACTGACCTGGGCAGTCATTCCTTGGAGTATCACGCAAGTATAGATACTTCTCAAAGGTTCCAGCCCATGCATCCCTTTTAGTCAAAAAATTTGATTTAAGATTAAAAAGCTTCTTCACAGTAGCAGGTATTGACGAATGCTCATATTGTGAAGACGGAGTTGGACCACTTGGTTCATGAATCACTGTACCAAAAGATTAGAAATCAGGACAAAAGGAGACCCATAAAATTTTATTATATATATAGATAACAATACCACATACATATGCAAGGGAAGTAATGCAAAGTTGACATAAAAAACGATTTTACTTTAAATAAAAATTTTGGATACTCTAATAAACTCCTTTATCTTTCCCTAAAACCATGTACTTTTATTTTCCTCAAAACACTAGGACAGCCATCCAAATTGTTTTTAGTATAACAAATCAGTTTGGTCATCCTTGGGAAGGAAAGAAGCAAAGAGCAATCTTCTCTTTCCATATGCTCTCAACAAATGACAGATATGTGTGCTTTCAATTTTTGACAATTTATTTATGGATGCAGAATAGCATTCATACAATGTGCTGAGATCAACACCCAACCCCTAACAAGCAGCATCTATGACATTATACTTTTTCAATTTCACAATAAATGAAGAGTATGCAGCCCTTTCAAAGTGTCAACTTTAAAATATCCACCCATTGATCTTCAATATCCTGTGAAAATGGGGAGATAAACTACAATTTCTCTCAATTCCTCAATCTTCTAGGAGATGCATCCCAATTCAAAACAAAATATTTAAGTGCCGAGCTCTCACATTAGGGAGCATCTCTAGGTTTCCTAGAAATTTGATTTATGCTGATTTCATATTTTTAAAGAGACAGAAATCCTCAATTTTATTTTGGAAGGGTTGAGCAACAGTTTAAAGAAACTTGAAAGTCCAGCATTCTTTATCTTAAACAGAGCAGTCTTGCACAATCTTGGCAGTATGCCCACTAAACTACTGGACACAAGAAGCATCATAAACTACTTTCAGATAAAAGCAACACATTGTAACATAATGATTTTTAACAGTGATGCAAATACAAACTATATGTCATTCCTGGCACCAATACTACATAGGACAGCCTACTGATGCATAACAATGCATCACCGTCAACACATGCATTTACAAGCTCTCCAAGTTACAATAATCTAACAAAAATTATTTATTGTAATCAATCAAGTTCAGAG
The DNA here is from genome assembly GCA_019155195.1 of Avicennia marina. NCBI lineage: Eukaryota > Viridiplantae > Streptophyta > Magnoliopsida > Lamiales > Acanthaceae > Avicennia > Avicennia marina. Next base: position 7,648,155 of record CM032783.1, on the reverse strand, counting down.
CAGAAATTTTCTGATTAAAAGGAGTTGTTACCACTTTACACGAGAAAATGCAAGCAGAAGTAGATAGCAGGAGCTTAAGTTGGATTATAATGAGTTATAGTTTATATAAGTAAAATTTCAAAGTGTTCAAATGGAATAAGACGAAATGGAGTCCAGCGTTTTACATGTAATAAATCTGGTGTGCTATCACTGTGATTAACACTCGCCCCTAAGTTGATCCTCAGATTTATAAAGAGAACTTGTTATTTTCCTTTTCCCTTTTCGGGTGAGAGC